>BSBK01005060.1:0-1222811 GCA_027943335.1 Chamaecyparis obtusa | reverse complement strand
TTATATATATATATATATATATATATATATATATATATTATATAGATATATATATATATATATATATCTAGATATATATATATAATACACACACACACACAGATATATATATTATCTATATATCTATATATATATATATATATATATATTATATATATATATATATATATATATATATATATATATATATATATATATATATATATATATATATATATAAATATATATATATATACGAAATGACTGATGATGGGAATATAAGATGTACCTTTTAAACTCAAATTCTCAAAGAAAGATCCAAATTGATTAACCATAAGAGAATGGTCAATACATAGAAGAATCAATCAATGGAGAATGTGAAGAAAGATAATAACCTTGTATTCCATTATAGAAAGTGTATATTGAAATATTAATTGAATTGGAAATAAATACTAACCTCAAGAAGGACAAACTTGGAAAATGTTGTTTTCTGATGTTTGTGTACAGTTTCAGGAAATTTTGCAATTGAATGTGGGCTAGAAATCTCGAAATAGAGAAAACCTAGAAACCTTTTTCTTTTTGGATGAGGTCATCGTTGACCCAAAACAGGGGTAAGATCTTACCTTGGGGTATAATCTTACCCCAAAAAGTCATCTTTGACTTGCACTATTTTGATAGAAATTTTGTTCGTGAATCTCAGAAGTTCATTGAAAAGGGTACTTAGATATGCACTAATATTCATTGTCCTGCACCTAGATCTCCAAGAAAAAGGGTTTTTGTTTGTTGGATGAGGGGTTTTCCTTGGTCAAACCCCAGTTTGGAATCACCTTTAAATGTAATTGAAATTGGAATATATAAACAAAGTAAATGGAACTATTCACCTTGTTTATGTTGAAATCCTTGTGGAGGATTCAAATCCTTAAATCCACAAGTATGGATGCTCTAATTGAATGTAGAATGGAATGTAGGATGTCTCAAATCAATTGCATTAGATCTTCAACACCAATCTTGAGTGGATCTTGGAATGGGAAGAAGCTTGGATGAAAGTGGAGTTGAGGAATCTTTTGGCAAGTTGTCTATACTAAGATACATGACTAGATATAGTGTTGTCATAAAGGCAACAAAGTCATATATAACTTTGGAGTCAACACACTAAGTGTAAAGATTAGAATTCAGTTAAGTTTTGAAGACTCGACAACATACAGAGCACCAGAGACTCAGAGCATCAACGCACGTGTGTACAGATGAATTATGGTATGTGCCCTAGAAGTTAAGGTTGTTAGACTATACTTATGCTTAGTCTAAGAGTGCATAAGTACATATGGAAAGATGTGAAAGTTACAATCAGTTGAAGTTGCACAGCTAGTGTGTGCTAGCAGAGAACAAAGCATGGAGCCAACAGTGACTGTTTTGGTTTGCAATTATAAATTAATGTTGTAGAGGCTATGCACCCATTGTATTTATGTAGCTGACATATGTACATGTATAATTATAAGCACATGTAAGCCAATTCATTTGGAAGCATTGTTTGTAATTAGTTATAGGGCCTACCTAATTCTATAATTAGTATGAGTGCATAAATATAAGGTGGGCCCATTGTATTCGGTATGGAAGTGAAAAGAGAGTTGTGTTAAGTAGAGAAGAGGTATGCGAAGTCAACATAAGATGTGTTATAGCTTTCCTAGAGGTCAAAGCATTAGCGCACCAAAGGAACTGATCTGACAAGTAGTGTCACAGTGAACAATTCACCTGTAGATATAGTGTGTATCTAATTCAAAAGGTTGTAGCCTTCATCATTTGAGAAGTGAGCTTTAGGATAGTAAGTCCACTCCCCTAATAGGGATCATTGTAAAAGACTCCTAATAGGGTCCGACCCTTAACAAGGTCTACTATACTTAATATATTGTAAAGCTACTCCTAACAGGGTAAATGATCTTCTAACAAGGATCACAAAACACTAGTGCATATTATTAGTGGGTATCAAGTCCCACCAGGGTTTTTACCTATTTGGGTTTCCCCATAACCATATTGGTGTCATGTGTTGATTTCATGTTTCATGTTTATGTGAATGTTTAATTCAGTTCTTAAGCATTTATGTTTTGCATAAAGATTAAAGTAAAAAGTTAAAAATATAGTGAACATTGATTCACCCCCCCTGTCAGCGTTCCCATTCCTAATAATTGGTATTAGAGCTCTGGTCCTCAAAAAATAAGTTTAACCACTTGAGGAGATCATGGACAAAGAAGAAATGAAGCATTTGAAGAGAATCTTGAAGCAGCTCTTGAAGACCTAGACAATTCAGAAAGAGAAATTGAAGAACTAAAAGAAAAAGTTAGTGATGCTCAATTAGTTATCAAAAGACTAAGAAAAGATTTGAAAGGACACTCTAATAGTGATCTTGAAGAAAAAGTCAAGAAGTTGAATGAATAAAATGTATCCCTATTGAGTCCACATGAAGAATTTGATGACAAACTGATGAACAATCAAGATGTCTACAATGAACAAGTCAAGGAGAACCTTCAACTGAATGAAGAACTAAGGGAAGCTAACTTAGAAATCTTGGAGCTAAAGAATATCAAAGAAATCTTGGAATGTGAATTGAAGAAGTCAAAGGATCATATTGACAAATTACACACCAGTGCTGAATTGATAGAATCATAGTTGTATGCAAGAATAATCAAAGGAGACACTAGCTACATTGGATACAATGAAGAATAAAATTAGATTGACAACATGCGAGCCAGAAAGGATTCACAAAAGAACTCTACTAATGATGAGAAGATTGAAGATCAAACCAAAGATAATGGTGGTCCTCCTAAGAATGAGTGCAAGCAAGTAGAATGCACTTGTTTTGCTTGTAACAAGCATGGACACATTGCAAGGAACTGTACAAAGGTAAGACCTTTCAATGGTTACTATTATACATGTAATAGATTTGGTCATAGAGAAATAAATTGCAAGACTAGTAAGAAGAACAAGATTCAGCATGATCAAAGAAATCATAATCAAACCAATGCAAGAAGTTCTCAGAATGTTACATGTCATATATGTAACTATAATGGCCATATAGAGAAACAATGTTGAATGGTCACTCATGTCAATGCACCGAGGAATAATAGACCTCCAGTGATTTTTCACACTTGTAACAAGGTTGGACATATCTCAAAGTTTTGTAGATCAAGGATGCAAGGTCAGGAAAACCCTAAAAAGGTCGAAGAACCAGTTTTGGATCCTAAAGCAGAAGTCAAGTTTGTGAAGGCCTCAGAAGATGTGAGCTTGATTTGGTAAGATGGAAAGAAGGAAAATGTTGATGAGAATGTATTTGATGTATCCCTAGTGGACGCACCCTCTACATCTGCATGAATGGCCCTCAGGGTCATAGGGGGAGCTAATTTAGCTCTAGACCCCTGCGTGGCTGGTATACTCATCCTCAAAGTATGCACCTTTGGACTTAAGCTATTGAAGTGTTTAGGAACCTTTGTGCAAGAGCACACATGTTGATTGTTAGTGGAACTCAAGTTTGAAAATTTGAAGTGAGAGCCTGGTTTACGCGAGTTGCATTAATGGTGAATTTCTTACTTTAAGTACACATAAAGTTGTTTGTTCACTCATTACATTCATATTTAGAGTGATTAGAGAGAAGATTGAGCCTTGGAAGTTGTTGTGAAGATTTGGAGATTAAATTATTAGTGTTTGTAGTGCATTTGATCAGTTGCAAGAAACCCTAGCTCGTTGCACTGATTCGGAAGCTATCATAACATCTCAGAGATCATTTAGAAATTGAATATCAAGTAAGTCATGGCCACTCCTATTGTTTTTGACGTTGTTGAGAAGAAGAGGTATGTTTTCAAGAGGCACCCATTTAAATCAACCCTAGATGATTTAGAGGGAGCATTTTCCCACATGCCGATGGGTGTCATGCATGTACAAGACATAAGGGATTACATCTATTGTAAGAAGGAACCTATTGGATTGGATAGGTTAAGGGCGCACATGGACACAATGTTGAAACCAGAAAAAATGTTCATGGATGAATACACCAAATGGAATGATCACCCCATTGTTGAATATGCCGCAACATATGAATTATATGAAACTAAATGGATAAAGATATTGTTGAGAAGAATCCATGATGATTTGTTTTGGATTGGAGATGCACCAGTAAGAATCACATGAGACTTAATTCATGAGATGATAGGCCTTTCTAAGATAGGTGCCATCCTTCCCGTGGGTAAGGATGTGAGGAAAATGGTGGAGCAAGTGTGTAAATCTAAAAGTGATAAGCGCGGCATGACCATTGAGCCTATAGAGAAACCAGACATCAAGTTGATATCAATGATATTAGGTTACATATTTCATCATACTGGCAGGGTGAATAGTGTGTCTGCGGGCACTATTCTAGCAGCCATCCGTCTTGTGCAAGAAGATGGTGAGTTCAACTTGTGTGAGATCTTGTGCACATAGTTGATCGACAACATCAAAGCTATCAAACATGACAAGACTAAGGTATTCAGGTTTGGGTACCTAATCATCTATATGTGCCTTCATATAGTTGGTAAAGTATCAGAATTGTATCTAGACAAGTCCATTCCTACCATGCCACAGATATCAAACAAGGTATCCATAGAAATCACACTAAGAGATTACATCACTTTGGAATTGAAGACCTTCAGAGAAAGGATGAAGATGAGGTACAAGATTCCTGAGAGTATTGTAGAGAAGTATAAGGATACAATATGCTTCATGGTGGAGATTAATACTACATGTATGGTAGCTATGGAACCTAGAACTAAGTGGATTCATCCACTTGGGTATGAGATTGAAGAACAAGTTCTTGAAGCTTATGCATAGGTACTGCTATCAGCCCCTAAGGATGACAATGAACCTAGGTGGGGAACCTATGAAGAGAATACTAGAGAAGTTGATGCTAAGCTGAATAGTGCTACAACAAAAAGAAAGGTTGCAAAGGTCACATCAAAGATCCTAAGAATACATAGTGTATCACAAGCAGACCTTGATAAAGAAAGGGATGATAAGATTGCCCTATAATTCAAGAGTGTAGTAGAAGAACAAGAAGATCCCAAGATGAAAAAGGTAAAAATTGAAAAAGATGATAGTCAGAAGGATAAAGAAGACAATACTCCTTCTACACCTAAAGATACTCCTCTAGAGTATAAACCAATGGTCAAGAGGAAGAAAGAAGCTAGCAATGATCATACATCCTCACGAGCTACAACGAGCAGAAGAAACATTCAAGCAACTCCTAAGGTAGGATTTAGGCCTAGACTTAAATTTTTGAGCTCTAGAATTATTGATGAGGGCATAATTGATCAAGTAGGGAAACATTATGAATCATATAGTGAGATTGATAAGCCAGAAATTCATGGTATGATTATCAAGCATATGATAAAGTTCAAGAAGATAGTTCTTGAATGGAAAATAGAAATTCTAGATAATGTATGGGACATTTTAGAAAACCTAAAGAGACAAGCTAATGAGGAAGATCAAAGAATAAGAGAAAAAGTATTAGAAGATACACTACCTGTATGTTCTAAAGATGAAGAAGCACTAATATTGAATCTAGTGAAGCTGCACCTAAGAAAAAAGATGAGAACTCTTCATATCATGAACAAGGACTATGAGTTGATAATGAAGGAAATAGAAAAAGCATTTGAGAAGGTGTTCTTAGAAAAATAGATCAAATCGATCACTCATGCACCCATCAAGGAAGATAAAGTGGTAGAGCCCACTAATGTACCAATGACAAGTACTCAGGACTCAACGAACATGGAAGAAACTCAAACAAAAGTAGATCAGTCTGTGCCCATGATAGAATCACCCAAAGATAGCACAATTATCATAGATAATGTGGAAATAGCCATGGTGGCTACTGATACGGACTTGGACAAGTTTGAGGAAGCATTTGCTAGCACTAAGGAAGTAGAAATCCTATGCAGCAATATCCCTCCCACTCAGCAAGAAGAAGTAATCATAGAAGATATATATGATGAGAAAGAAGTAGAAATGAAACAAGGGGTAGAACAAGAAAAGAAAGATGAATCTATTGTTGATTTGGTCAAGGTGAAGCAAGAGGTGATGGATAGCACTCCCATCACTCCCTCCTCAGCATTGTTGTTAAGTTTCATAGCTGACACTAGCAATTTGGACTCCTGGAAGGAAGAAGACCTGATGAAGTTCAATGTCCTAGCTATGGAGAAGGCTAAGGAGAAGCAAGTAATGGTAAATCCTCTTCTAGTGGAATTAATAAATATTTTGAATAGTTTGATGGAAGAGGATAAGAAGATGGTAAATGTACATTCATTTGATGATGTGAGCATAGTCATCTCTTAGTTCAAAGTCAATTTTTCAAGCCTAAAAGAATCTATGGCCATAGTGGTAGAGGAGAAGTACTTAAAGAAGTACTTGAACTCTCTTAAGTCTGGTTAGGCATCATTGAAGGAATTTGTAGATCAAGGAAGGAAAGTCATTGTAGAATCCATGGATTAGGATAAGTTCACTAATGCCCATCTTAAGAAGATCAAAGATGCAGAGGTAATGATTGAGAACGTGAAAAATTTAGTATTAGACACATCCACTAATGTGAACATGTGTAAAAATGTCTATCAAGGTCAGCTAGACATAATCAAGAACGCAGAGAAAGAAATGTAGAAGATGGAGAAGCTTCAATATGCATTATACGCCCATCTACAGATAGTCAATTCTCTGATAACCTTTTGGAAGAAGGAGATCTAGAAACTCAAGATTGCATCTCTGGGTGTTTTCCCTCAGTAAGCCTGTGTAGATAAATTTTTTGATGCACCTTTGTCATTAATGTCAAAGGGGGAGTTGTATAGAATATGGAGTATGTATAAAATATGTAGAAGACAAAAAAAAGTTTTGTGTAAAGGGACAGTTAGAGACTTGGCCATATTCCTTTGTTTCCATCAATGACAAAGGGAGAGATTGTTGGAAAGTTGTCTATACTAAGATATATGACTAGATATAGTTTTTTCATTATGGAAAAAAAGTCATTTAGTAGTTTGCAGTCAGTGCAATAAGTGTAAAGATCAGAATTCAGTTAAATGTTAAAGACTATACATCATACAGAGTAATAGAGACTCAGAGCATTAGCGCATGTGTGTACGGATGAATTATGGTATGCGCCATAGAAGTTAAGGTTGTTAGAATATACTTATGCTTAGTCTAAGAGAACATAAGTAGATATGCAAAGATGTGAAAGTTACAATCAATTGAAGTTGCACAACCAGTGTGTGCCAGTAGAGAACAGAGCATGGAGTTGACAGTGACTATTTTGGTTTGTGATTATAAATTAATATTCTAGAGGCTATGTACCCATTGTATTTAGGTTTTTGACATATGTACATGTATAATTGTAAGCATGCTTAAGACAATTCATTTGGAAGCATTGTTTGTAATTAGTTATAGGGCCTACCTAATTGTATAATTGGTATGAGTGCATAAATATAAGGTGCACCCATTGTATTCAGTATGGAAGTGAAAAGAGAGTTGTGTTAAGTAGAGAAGAGGTATGCAAAGTTAGCATAAGATATGTTAGAGATTTTCTCGATGTCAAATCATCAGTGCACCAAAGGAACTGATTTGATAAGTAGTGTCACAATGAATATTTCACCTACAGATATAGTGTGTATCCTATTTAGAAGGTTGTAGCCTTCATCATTTGAGCAGTGAGCTCTAGGACTGTGAGTCCACTCCCCTAACAAGGATCATTGTAAAAGAATCCTAATAGGGTCTAACCCTTAACAAGGTCTACTGTACTTAATATATTGTAAAGCTACTCCTAACAGGGTAAAGGATCTTCTAACAAGGATCACAAAACACTAGTGTAGATTATTAGTGGGTATCAAGTCCCACCGGGGTTTTTACCTATTTGGGTTTCCCCATTACCATATTGGTGTCATGTGTTGATTTCATGTTTCATGTTTATGTGAATATTTAATTCAGTTCTTAAGCATTTATGTTCTGCATAAAGATTAAATTAAAAAGTTAAAATATAGTGAACACTGATTCACCCCCCCCTCTCAGTGTTCCCATTCCTAATAGAATCTTCAACAAAAAGAACTCCAAAGAGATTGAATCCTTCAATGGCTTTCAATGGATCTCCTTGATGAATTGGATCTTGAATGCTTGCATGCTTGAGGATGAATGAATGCTTGAAGGCTTTCCTTCTCCTTCTTTCTTGCTTGAATATTTCTTGATCACTTAAAAGATGGATTGTGAGATATGAAAAAGTGGATGTGAAAATGAGAGAGGAAGGCCTCCTTTTATACTAGTCTAGGGCAAAAACTTCTAGAGAGGTAGACATAGGAGAACTAAATTCCAATTAAGCCTTAACCCCTAGAAATTGACCTAGATTAAATACAATTTAAGATTTTATCATTCTGAAATCCAAAAAAGCCGACCAGGAAGAAAGAAATAAAAAATTTTCAAAGTCCGACATCCTGACACTTCCAGAATCAAAAATTTGGACCTAGGATCAAGGTCAAGGTTGACTTTGACCTAGGTCAAATTTGAGGTCATCCTTGACCTAGTTCAAAGTCAAGGTCAAACTTGACCCAAAAGGTCATCCTTGACCTTGAAGTCAAAGATCTTAGTTTCTCAAGAAAAGGTTCCAGAAAGGAGTTGGAAACAGGTGGAGAGAGAAGCTGAACATGGGGGAAAAGATAGATCCAGTAAAAAAACCACTCAAGGTGCATGACATGACCCCACACCACCTACTCAGAGGGCTAAACCGGTCCTAAATGGAAGTGATTCCATTTTTTGATGATACATTTAGCCCCCACTTTAGCAAGAGAATGGTCTCGATGCAAACTCTTAGTAAAGGAGATCATAATGAAAAAAATAATCTTATTGAAATGAAAGGGGCAAAGAATCCTCAAGCCCCTAGGGAATCAAGTTTTCATCAACTCCAAGATCACAATAAGAGAGACATCTCTAGAAAAGAGATAGAAAGAGAGAATGTGATTATCTTTCCCAATTTGAACATATGTCCCATTGTGAACCATACAAGGAAACAACCCAACTGGAAAGATGGAATTGAACCACCTAGCGAATGTGGCTACTCACTAGTCAACCCATCAAATATTCATCCCTAGGAATATTCTATTCCTTAGGAGTAAAACCAAAAAGAGATTTAGTCTTAAGGACACCTTCGACCTTAAGGGATCAAAATCTTGAAACTAGAGGGATCAAGAGATCCTATAAAATAAAAATCCATTCTTTAAGTATTAGTCACTAATCCATAAAGGGAAAAAAGTACTTTTGAAAAATGTATGTATATTGAAAGTGCGTGTGTGTAACATGTGAGCAGAGCGTATGCCCCCAGATTAAAGTCATTGCTAACACTTTAATAGGAGCAATGTCTTGAATGAAAACATAAAAAACTCTATTGATTAAGTTTCCACTACGAGATGCCCACAAATGAAGACAAATCATGGGAAATACCATAGAAACATGTAGAGAACACAAAAGGGATCTACCTTCCATGGGGTCAGTATGATCATAAGATAATATATATATGATATTATTTCAAATAAATTCACATCATTCCCTAAAGAAAGTAGAACTACTATCACAATAGAGGAAAGAAAACATAAGAGCTATGAAGAAGAATCTTTTCGGAACATGACATGGAGACCAAAAAGAATCAGTGTTACCAAGTCATAAATCCAAGTAGATTACACATGGAAACATTTACGAACACTAGAACAGGTACAACATAACATGAAACAACATTTAGAAGAGTAAAGATACATATAGAAGAATAGTACAATAGGTTTGATTCCTTTATCACCATGCATCAACAAAGTAACAAGGGTTGTATAAAAGAATCTAACAACATTTATCAGACACATTACAAGAGAAGCATAATACAATAGACAAACACATGAAAAGATACCATGAAGGGCCAGCCAATCGAGCGCAATGCCTACTCTCCCCATCTTGTTCTATATCATTTAGGGAAGGCAGGTAACTTTCAAGAGGGACTATATCCAACACCATAGGAATGATAGCTAGTTCCAAACAAGGATCCTCTTGAGAATCATAATGTTCAATACTAGGTGTAAGTGCTAATTATGATGAAATCATATTAGGTAAATCAATGTCAATGTCAATAGTCTCATATTCATCATTAACATCATTAGTATCATCAAAAGTATCTTCTTCATCCAGATTAATCAAAATAGGATCTAAGATACGAATAGAATCATCATAATCTTGCATCTTAACATCATCATTAGCAGTAACTTCTTCTAACACATCATTCATAGATTAATCAAAAGAAGGTAAAGAACTTTGAATAAAAGAAGTACAGGCCTTAGCTTTAGCATGACACTTCTTACGATGTTCATTAGTAGATTGATTACAATTTTTCTTGTTTGAAACATGTTGAGAACTAGGAGGAAAAACTATCAGTTCCTTCACAGGTGACACAAAGGAGGATGGGGAGAGGGGCAAAAGGAACACCCTAACTAGATCCACCTTGCATAAAAACACATAGAAGCAACAACACATGACAGTGGGGGAGAGAATGCATTAACTTTTATATATTATCATCAAATTGATTCATACATGCCAGACTATAAGGCCTTCCCGATTTAGGCCAGATATTAAAATCAAGTACAAAAGTTCTCCGACATGCGAGGATCTATCCACCAATCTCTAATTTTAGTATCTTCTATCTTCTATCAAAACTACCTCCTAAACTCTAACCAAACAACTATATTTATACAAGAGGCTACCAAGCCAAGTCGGCCTTCAGATCCATAATCAACAGAAGGAATGACCAGATCTAGGTGCACACACTTCCCAATGATGGATACCAACATTAAATTCATGACCCAAATTAAATGCACAAGTTGGCCTCAAAAGAAATGTAAAATAAACAACTCGGCAAGTAAGGAAACTGAGCGCCAGGGAATTAATCAAGTGCCAAAGAGATAAATGACCAACTTGGTTAACAAAGGAAAACAAGCAACACCGAACCAACTCAATCAAAGCAGGATCTGAGCAACATAGACAAACTTCAAATATGTTTATTATGACATGGGATTTCCAAGCACCCGAGATGCTTCTACATTAGACACCTAGGGTTATTTGGAAATGATTCTCCAAATCATGAAATAGGTATGGTTCGAGCTATATCCAACTCATATTGTAAAATCTATGAACTATCTTCAATCAGTCTATTCTTCCACTTTACCAGATATTCCATATATTGTTTTCCTCTTGTACTTCTACCAATTCTTTGCTCCAAAATATTTTCAACTTCTTCCTTCTATTTCTTAGGATAATCCATTGGTACTTGCATGTCTGCATCAGGTTCATGATACTCATACAAATCAACAATGTTGAATATAGGTGATATATCCATATCCTCAGGTAACTCAATCTCATATGCATTTCCACTGTCAAATTTACTCAAAATCTTGCATGTCCAAACTTCTTCATTTTTAGCTTCCCATATGTTCTAACAGGAAATCAACCTTTCTTCAAATGAACCATCACTTCATCAACAACATCAAAAGTCTTATGTCTTCTTGATCTATAAGCTCTGTCTTTGTATTTCTTATTACTCTTTTCCAGCTTGTATTTCACATCTTCATGCAATGTCTTCATGTACTCAACAAATTTTACTCCTTCAACACTTCTCTTTCTTTCATCAGCAATGTCTCTCAAATGTGATATACCTCTCGGCTATATGCCATTTACAATCTCAAAAGGTGTTTTTCCAGTACTCCTATTTATTGAATTATTGTATTCAAAATCTGCTTGTGCCAAAATAGAATCCCAATTACTTGGTGTGTCTCCAACTAAACATCTCAAAAGATTTCCCAAACTTCTATTCACAACTTTTGTCTATCCATTAGTTTGTGGGTGAAATGTAGAACTATATTTCAACTCAGTACGAAAATTTCTCCAAAGAGTCTTCCAAAAGTATCCAACAAATTTACTATCTCAGTTAGAGATAATAATCCTCGGTAATCCATGCAATTTAACAATTTCCTTAAAGAAAATATTTGCTATATGTACTACATCTGACGTCTTTCTACAAGGTATAAAATGTTCCATTTTAGAAAATATATCCACAACAACAAATATAGAATCATTACCTCTTAGTGTCTTCTGTAAGCCAAGAACAAAATCCATACTGATGTGAATCCAAGGTTTCTCAGGAACAAAAATCGGTGGATACAATCAACTATTCTAACTTCCTCCTTTTGTAACTTGACAAATTCCACAACTTTTCACAAATTTATGAACATCTTTTTACAATTGTGGCCAAAACTATTTCTCCTTAAGAAAATTCAATATCTTATCGATGTAATACCCCAAACATGGGCTATAAGTTCATTAACCTCCTACATCTACAAATTCAAACGTAATCGACGTCGAAGTCCTAACCTAAGGCACATCTAAACATCATCGAATCATAATTGATTATCTTAAATTCTGCATCAGGGAATATTCCTAGCAATATTCCTAATTATCTTAATTATCTTTAATTTAATGATTATTTGGCAATAAATCACATTTATCCTAAGTTTGATTAATTGAATATTTTCATATTTAATTAATTAGATTTAATATCTTGCCACTTAATTGTTTAATTAAATTTAATTCTATCTATTATTAATTGTATTATTTAATTTTGACAATAAATCTAATATCCTATGAATAATTGATTAAATTCTTATTTAATTGATTAAAGCAAGTTGTCATTATTTAATAATATAGTTTTTAATAAAAGTTTGATAAAATAGTTAATTAACCCATAAATTAATTATTTTATTTCAAAAATCAGTTAAGTTGAGCATAAATCACTTTATTTATTTAATTAATTCATAATTATTATGCACATTCAAAAGAAACAGTTAAACTCCAAATTAGAAAATCAATGCAAAGTGTTGACTTTTTAGAACTCAACATCCTTTTGGAGTTCAAAAAGCTGATCTAAACTCTAATTTGAGTTAAAAAGTTGTTTTTGCATGATTTGCATGTTTTTGTGAATTAAATTATCTTTATTATTAGATAACTTAAAAATCAAGCTAAGTTAATCTGAGTGATTTATGGCTTTTTTCCATGCACCTCCAAAGCCTTGGATTTCTATAAATTAAAGCCTCATCTCATCTCAAAGCATCTCATATTTTTGCACAATCACGCTGGAGAATTGCAATTGGAAGGATCAAAGCTTATTGTGAATCAACATTGTTGTGAGATCACTTTTATTTTCATATTATTGTTAGATCAATTCATAGCATATCAGTTTTTACATATCATAGATTTCATATCATTTTTCATATCACTGCATCTAAAATACCAAAAAAATAGAATAATTGCATTCATATTTCAGATCAGTTTTGCATTCAAATCCTTCATTTAGGTGTGGTCTAGGTCACTAATCTCGACAACAATCTGAGAACATTAATCTCACACCTACTAGAAGGCAGTAAATCGCTTGGTTAAATTAGATTTTAATTTTGCATGATTTTTATTTTTGCTAACCTCTAATGTTTTACTGAAGTGTTGTGTCTATAGATCAGGTACAATTTTTACACACACATTTTTGGTGCCCATCGTGGGGCAACCCACCTTTACATGCTAGTTTTGATTTTTTGGGGGAGCTAAAGCCCTAAAGTTTCAAAGATTTAATTTTATCTTTCAAACAGATTGGATTTTTGGTCTGAAATTTGTTTTGCAAGTTGGTGACATATCAAGGAAGCTACAGTAAAAAATTTAAAATTTTTTGAAATGTTTTGAATTTTTAATAATTTTTTCTTGAAATTCCAAAAAAAATTAATATCTGACACAAATCAGTATATTTTTCAGAAATTTTTATATTTTCAGAAAGCCCTTTAAATTCTACAAGGGGTCCATTGTTTGTGTTTTAAATTTGGACATGATATCATAGCTCAAATAGTCAATTTACAAAAACTAGTCTATTTTGATAAAATGAGTCTCTAGGGCACAAATGAAGAGATTTTTTTAAAAATTTTGTATTTTTGGAAAGCTCTCTATTTTTTAGTAGGGGTCTCTATTTTAAATTTCTATTTTTGTGACCAAAATCATGTAAAAAAAATTAGATCTTGTTGACTAGGTCAAATGCAGCAAACAAAATAAAGTTTTGTGATGGGTATGCACTTATTTTTTTTACATGGTTCAATGTATGATATGAGTTGTCATTTGGATTAATTTTTGGTTATTATTTCTCCTAACAATTGATTTTTAGATCTAACCCTATGGTTTTCATAAGTTGAATATACCTTGCTTATCTTGTTTGCTTGTTGGCTTGTTGGAGAGTTCGTAGCTTGCTTGCATAGTAAAGCTCAACAAAAATTGCTAAAAATTAGGTAAAATCTACTAAGTGCATTGCAAGGATCCCAAGTATTCTCCTTCATCTAATGACATTTTGATTTGGGACTTAAAATAAATCTCTCATGTGTCTAGCTTGGGTGATTCTTTTCATGCTTTTGTTTTACACACTTGCATAATTGATACTAGGTTGTGACCCCTTAAGGATTCATTAAGTAGTCTTAGATACTTGTGATTGATCTTGATTGCTATCTTGGGTTATTGGACTTGCTAATCCGTCGACCCCTCATTTCTGCCCCATGGTTACAATCTTAGCACCATAAAGGGGAGGGGTCAACAGGACAGAAGCATTAAGTGTTCCACTTGGCAACCCTTTTGTGCCTTTAGGAACTCACTTGTTTTCTAAGTTGGGGACTCATTTTCAGCTTGTGTGAGGTGTTAAGTGTTCCACCTTGTGGACTCATCTCATATTCGCTTTAAGCGTTAAGTGTTCCTCTTTTTGCTTTTTGGGTACTTTTGTTAGATTTGCTTTCGGGAATATATCTGTGCTCACATAGTAATTAGGCCCTATGAACACTATTCATGATTCTTGAGAGATTGGATTCCTAGAGAAATCTTTCTTGATGATAGAATCCTTGTAGGTAGGGAGGATACTTAGTGCGTTTCACATTCAACTTGGTTACTATGTCTTCTCTTATTGATCGATACATTCTCTCCCAGGAGAGGTTGATAGATCACGTGGGGTTGACATCACGAGCTTTGGTGAATCAAAATTGGTTAGTACACCTTCTCTTATTGATTGATACATTCTCTCCCCAAAGAGGTTGATAGATCACATGGAGTTGGCATCATAGACCTTGGTGAAGCAAAACTTTGTCTTAGCGTGTCAGATTAATCTACTTGCTTTGTTTGGGTTAAAAGTGAAAAGGTGTCAAAAACCTTGGATCTAGAGCCAAGTCCCCTTGTGGTATACTATTGTGAGTCATCTTTAGAGAGGGTTAACCGTAGCGGACTATCCCTTCATAGGGTAAATTGCGTTGATGGAACCTCAAGCGGTCATAGCCATTTTTGCTGTGGTAGTGACAGCCGCTATATAAATGTCCTTGTGGAAGAAATCTCCATGGGTATGGTTCATTGTTGGGTTGTTAGATCTCCCTAGCAGCTCCTGAAGATTAAGTTCTCAGACTGTGTCAAAACCCTGGTGTGCTGGGATTGGAGTTCACCCCTTTGGATCATAAAAGTTGCAGAGTCAAACCATTACTAAAAACCCTAGCGAGGCCAAATTTTCATTTTATAGGGTATATGTGCATTATTGCAAAACATTTTAGAATGTACACAATTAGCGCTTCTGAGGATTAGAATGAATAAGTCACTTGATTGTTCATGTGCAAGGTTGCTTTTTCCCTTGTTCATTATTTTCAGACATGCTTGAAATCACTTGCTTGCTATTTTGCGTGCTTGTTTATCTATCTGGTTACTGAAAAAGAACAAATCTATTACAATCCTAAAATTTGGACATTAAAATTTGCAAACAATCCAAATCTAAAAACTCAAAATTTGCAAAATCTGAAGTAAAAATCCTTTCTGGAGTCAAAAGTCATTTCAAGAAGTCAAAAGTCATACAAGTTCTTCCAAGTGTCATTTCATTACAACCCAACTATCGTATGATTGAGTACCTAGTGTCGTACGAGTTTCCATGCTAGAAAATTCTCAAAGTCAAAATCTTGCAACTATCATACAAGTTTTGCAACTATTGTTTCATAACATACCCACTGTCGTATGAGTCTGCAGAGTGTCATTTGGGAAATTTTTGAAAGTTGTCAAAAAATTATCAGAATTGCCAGATATTTAGCTTTTTCAGCCTATTTCCAGAATCTGTCAAACAAATCACTATGTCAGGAATAGAGCAGTAGCCATTGAGAATCAGTACACATGTCAAAAAGAATCAGTACACAAGAGGAAGAAGCTCTAATCACTACTATGATGAAGCAGCTACAAGCTATGCAAGTCCAGCTTAACAAACTTGAGAAAGAAAAGGAACCTAAAGAGTTCTCCATGGAAACTCTATGCTCTTTTCCATTTGATAAAGACTTGTACATGTCACCATGCCCTCAGAAAAAATGTGAGCAACGTGACAACCCTTATGATACCTCTTCCACAGAGAGTGAAACATCAATTTTTGGAGACTATGATGACTATGACAATAGACAATGTAATGATACCTATGACACCTCTGTTCCTAAGAGTCCTCCTTGTCGTGTGTTCCTACTTACTACAAATAGGTCATCACATTGGATAGATCGTGATGGTGATCCATATGATTCTAATTTTGAAAGAGACTTTGATGGCTTTTGTGGACAATACATTGATTATGATCCATCTACTACTGCTGAGGACTATAAAATGCATCGTGCTAGCTTGAAACGTCAATACTATAAGGATCTCTCCTCTAAGAACTCTCAGGCTAAAAATGAAGATTACACTCTCAAGCAAGATCATGTTAATGCTAGACCTTTGTCTTGTGATGGTTTCCTTCCATCCCCTACTTCCTCCAATACCCATACATTTCCTAAAGCTTCTAAGTCTTTCAAATCTTTTACAGAACCTTCATCTAACAAAGATCCTAATACTTTTCATGCAGTTTCCTATAGTTATCCTCTAGGGCTACCTCTTACAGAAACTCAAGCTAACCTTCACTTGGCTGCAAATACTTTCAATAATGATAAACCTAAAGAGCCTAAGCCTTCATATGCTATAATGCCTACTTCAGCTAGTCCTTCACCATCTCTTCCAAAGTCTTCTATACCATTCCAACATGCTTCCTTGTCCTTAGAAGTGGCTCCATGTCAAGAGGACTCTAGAAATGATAAAGAAAAGAACATAAAGAAAGATCAAGATCAAGAACCCTCCATGTCATCCACTCCTTTTCACAATGTCTCTTATCCACCTCAGGGTTCTTTTGATCCTATAGACCCTTTCCCATTCATTCCACCATGTCTTAAGTCTTCTCCTAAGCATGATCAAGCTACTACTTACACTGTTGAGCTTATTGACAATCAAAATGACCTTACTAGACTTGCGCTTTCCAAAGATGATACTTCCATTGAGGTTGCTAAAAATGGTGTTGTTACTTCCAATGTTAAGCCTATTGAAAATCAAGAGAAAAATTATGCGCTTATGCTATCCAAAGATCCTTGTCAAGATCAAAGTCTTCCATCTTCTTATTCTACCACTCCATGTTCACTTCCACTTTCTACTCTTCCTAAGTCTTTGCAAGCTTTAAACAATCCTATCAAAGAAGGTAGTCATATTCAAGATGTACTTGATTCTATTGAAAATTCTAATGCTCACTCTAAAGATGTTGATATCCTTGGTTGTCATATAGATGCTGATGAACTTATTGATTATCCTTTTGCGTCTTCCACTTCCATCCTTGGACCTCTTCCACCACCACTAAAGGCTTCACATCTACCTTCCATCATGGGTTCTTATGTCCCTTCACTTTCCACTCCTAACTCTCCTAATTTTCCATCCATCTTGGGTCCTTACATACCTCCATCTCCTATCTTTCCTCAAGAACAACATAGATGCATACCCTTGAATCCTTTTCATCCACCCACCCATCTAAACTAGTCATATCCTCCTTCCACAAATCCCAAGTCCTTTGGAAGTAACTTGAATGTTCAATACAAGAAAAAGAAGCAATACAAGAATCCATCAAAAAAAGAAGATCACCATGTCTCCTCTAATAGACATGGAAACATAAAGTCAAAAGAGATATCTAAGAAAAAAACTACAAGACAAGTATGGGTTCCAAAATCCATCATTGATGATATTCTCTCTAGATCATTAAAAGAAAATAAAAAGCCTATGACTATATGGATTCCAAAGTCTCTCTTGAAAGAGTCTAGTGTTGAGCAAAAAGTGAAATTGACATTCAACCTTCCAAGGGCTTCCACTTCATCTCCCTCCAAAAATATTCTTTCATTCCATGCACCTAAACCACAACCTCTGCTATCCATTCACCATATTCCTTCATGTATTCCTTCATTCATGATTCCTCCATCCTCTCACCACCCTTTAAGGTATGTGTAGATGTTGAGCTTGCCTTCCTTTCCATCTACCCTTTCACAATCCTTCCATGCATTATCCTTCTACCTTCTATCATTTTTTCTCATTTGCATATTCCTCTTATCTTCCAACCTCACTCACTTTACATAAAACCTTATCCTCCATTTTTCTCTTCCATCTTCCTTTCCCTATCAGCATCTTTGAGCATATCATTTTGAATCTTTGGCATATCATGGTTTATCCTTTCAAGGAGCATTATCTAAAGAGCTTGCCTTCTTCTAAAAAAGAAAAAAAGAAAAAAATTGAAAATGTGCCTTGGTGAAAACCTGGAAATAGGCACCTTGGTAGCAAAAGTAAAGAGAAATCAATTCATCCTATGGTGAAAACCACTCCCTTGTGGCACCTTGGATAAGTACCATGATGAAAACCTGGCAACCAGGCATCATGCATAGTTCTTCTACATATTTCATCCATTTCATCTTCTCTCTTTGATCTTGACAATGTTGATCTATACACGAACATTTAGCTATTTTGTGAGCTATCTTACGATGATCTTGCTTTCATTACTTCCATGTTTAGCTTTCATATCCATCTTCCTCCATTCATTTTCACCTATCGCTATCCTTTTCTCCTTTGGTCTTGATCTAATAAAAAAATAAAAAAAAGAGTAAAACACGGTGCTATGAAGCCTCTTGACATGTCTACTCCTTTGAATTGCATCCTTTCCTGCTCTTGCATTATGATTTTGTGACTTATCCTATGCTAGCCTTTCATTGCTTGTCCAAATTCACTTTACATGACAATTTTTCCCTAGCTTGGGTATTCTTGAGGAGTTTGCCCTTGAAGATTTCTTCCCTTCATTATCTTTTATTCTCTTGTCTTCCATCTCTTCCACCAGCTTGTCAATCCCTCTTGTTCTCCACCTTGCTAGACATTGGGACTGCATGATATGATCTTGTTTGGGAGTTTGCAAATGGAAAAGGATGCTATCAAATATACCAAGTATCAGAACTAGTATTAGAAATAGTATCAGAACTAGTATTAGAACAAGTATCAAAACAAGTATCAGAACCAGTAACAGAACAAGTATCAGAACAAGTATCAGAACAAGTATCAGACCCAGTATCAGAACTAGTATCAGAACAAGTAATAGAACAAGTATTAGAACACCTACTAGGGCTACACCTTTTGCTTTAGTTTATGGGTCTGAAGTGGTACTGCCTATTGAGGTCAAAATCTCATCACTAAAAATTAGAATGCATGGTCTAGTAACTGACGATGACTATAGAGTGTCTAGGTTACAAGAACTGGAACTATTAGATGAGCACAGACAAGCAGTGTATGATCATCTCAGAGTATATCAGAAGAGAATGTCTAGAGGCTACAACAAGAAAGTCAGACACAGAGAATTTTAGGTTGGTGATCTAGTCTTGAGAGAAAATCTTAAAAATCAATCCCATCAAGAATGCAAGGGGAAGTTTGAACCCAATTGGCTGGGTCCCTTTGTAATCACTGCTACTTTTGGATCTAGTGCCTATCAACTCTCAACAATTGAAGGAGAACATCTCTGAGAATCAATCAACGTTCTCCATCTGAAGAAATTCTACACCTAAGGCATTCAGTCTATGGTAAAATGTCCTGAAAAAAATATTAAAAATTGGAAAAAGTCTTGCGAAAATGAACATCTTGGTGAAAACCTAGCAATAGGTGCCTTGATGATAGACAAAAAAATAAAAAAATATCAAAAGTACAAAAGAAATGAGAAAAAAAAAAGTGCCTTGGTGAAAACCTGAAAACAGGTGCCTTGGTAGCAAAAATAGAATCTCTGCCAAGATGGTGAAAACTCGGCAAACGGGTGCCACTTGCTTCAAAATGCTCCATCTATCAGCACAATCTTGGTCTTTCCCAACTTTCAATTTTTCTTTAGTCTGTATATATCTCCTGGTTTGTTTCTGCATTTTTAGTTTTCAATAAGTCGGTCTGTATACCAATCGGCTCCAACGTCTATATCCTATCAATGTTCAAACTTGTGGGCAATCAATATCATATCCTATGGTCTCCGGTGTATCTTAGATATGTCATATCTAGTCAAGAGTCCTTTGAAGCTTCAGTTGAGTCACTCAAGTCTATCTCATCTCCAGAAAGGATTTTGTATCTACAACAACGCAATCAAACATCAAACATCAAACTGAAAATAATCTATGCTTTTTTACATGCTTTTATCTCCTTGTATGCTTACTGATTCGCATTGAGATTTTTTCATATTGTGTCCCTTCGAGCTCTTCGATGATGTCCTTTATAGGATTTATAGAGTGATGACTAGGGGCATAATCTTTTCTTTGTTTTCTTCTTGTATGTGAAAATCTAACATCTTTGGAAATTTTGGATTGAAATGATGTCTGACTATAAGAGCCTCTATCTCAAATTGGATGGCCATGTGTACCTCGACCATTGATACCCAAAAAATTCAAGGAAGTTTGATCTAACTATTGTATTTTTGAGTGAGTTCTTTCTCTTACTGTGAAACACGATCTAACCTAAGGATGTGAACAATAAAGGGTCACTACAGGTAATTCACATTGGATTTAGAATGATCTCTTGGCTATTTGATGTGTTTGTCATGCAAGGCATATTCAGGTCATCACAACGTTCATGTTTTGATGCTTGTACAAATTGCTATATCAAAATGGACATGATATTCAGGTCATCCTGGCATTTATGCCTTGGTGCTTATATCTAATCCGACATTCTGAAAATAAAATCAATATTCATATATCCATGGTTGTTGACCAGTGGGTGTTGTATTGATTTTTGTGCATACAAATTGATATTCGTATGTCTATGGTTTCATAGCTAGTGGGCATTGTATTGATTTTTCTGGTTACCTAAAAGTTCAATGATGATAACAAATCGACACATGATCAGTGACTAGGTCCTAGGTCTTAGGTTGCATTTCATTTTGCATGTCTCATTTCATTTTGCATGTTGCATGATCTCACAATGGCTAAATGAACTTCAATGCTTAAACAATTCTCCAATCCCATCTTCAAGTCTAACATGAGCTGAATCTCACATGAAGGTTCCTCCAATGAAACACCGAGTAGAATCCTTTTTCAGGATCAAAATTCAAATCTGAGATCATTCATATTATTAACTACTTGCATATTCGACCTTCGATCATCACAGAAATCCAGCATTCAACTTAACTGATTATGTTACATCAAACTATCAAAATTTCAACTTGTTCAACTATGGTCAACTCATGGTTTAACCTAGTCAAACTTGGTCTTTTGGGACCTTCCAACGATGTAGAATGTGTTCTTGAATGTGTATAACCACTTCTCCAATCAATTAACATGCTTATGAACTGTCAACGCTGACTTTTCTTGTTAGATTTCAATTTTAATCCAGAAGGGGGCATGGTATTGCACATCATTCAAAGTCTGTAAATCAATTTCTATCAAATCTTTCATCAGTGATCAAGACAAACAATCACATCTAGTTACTGATTCATCAAAAGTCCTCATTGCTCGGGGCAAATCTATCATCACTTGGGGCATATCAAATTCATCAAGATCCATATCAATCTGGTATTCTCCTAATCTTGTAAACTGTATCAGTTTTTGCAACCATCGGATCATAGTGTTCTTTCCTTGGTTCTTCGACAACTGAAGGATTTAGATGTGATACCTACTAGTTTTGCTAAGACAATCGAGTCTAGAACTGGTCACTCACTTCTTTGCAATCCTAAGGTTTGGAATCAGGCATTTTGATACTTTTTCGCAATCATAGGTTCATTTGTTGTTATAGTGAACATTATCTTTGGTCATTCAGGACCTATTATCTCCATATCAAATCAATATCAATCAGCTTTTGTCTCATATCAATTATCAATTTCGAATCAATTTCATATCTCTATCAAACACAGACTTTCTTTGAATCACTGCGCTTCACACATTAATTCAAAGAGGGGCAAAATGTAATACCCCAAAAATGGGCTATCAGTTCATTAACCTCCTACATCTACAAATTCAAATGAAATCGACATCGAAGTCCTAACCTAAGGCACATCTAAACATCATCGAATCATAATTGATTATCTTAAATTCTGCATCAGGGAATATTCCTAGCAATATTCCTAATTATCTTAATTATCTTTAATTTAATGATTATTTAGAAATAAATCACATTTATCCTAAGTTTGATTAATTGAATATTTTCATATTTAATTAATTAGATTTAATATCTTGCCACTTAATTGTTTAATTAGATTTAATTCTATCTATTATTAATTGTATTATTTAATTTTGACAATAAATCTAATATCCTATGAATAATTGATTAAATTCTTATTTAATTGATTAAAGCAAGTTGTCATTATTTAATAATATAGTTTTTAATAAAAGTTTGATAAAATAGTTAATTAACCCATAAATTAATTATTTTATTTCAAAAATTAGTTAAGTTGAGCATAAATCACTTTATTTATTTAATTAATTCATAATTATTATGCACATTCAAAAGAAATAGTTAAACTCCAAATTAGAAAATCAATGCAAAGTGTTGACTTTTTAGAACTCAACATCCTTTTGGAGTTCAAAAAGCTGATCTAAACTCTAATTTGAGTTAAAAAGTTGTTTTTGCATGATTTGCATGTTTTTGTGAATTAAATTATCTTTATTATCAGATAACTCAAAAATCAAGCTGAGTTAATTTGAGTGATTTATGGCTTTTTTCCATGCACCTCCAAAGCCTTGGATTTCTATAAATTAAAGCCTCAGCTCATCTCAAAGCATCTCATATTTTTGCACAATCACGCTGGAGAATTGCAATTGGAAGGATCAAAGCTTATTGTGAATCAACATTGTTGTGAGATCACTTTTGTTTTCATATTATTGTTAGATCAATTCATAGCATATCAGTTTTTACATATCATGGATTTCATATCATTTTTCATATCATTGCATCTAAAATACCAAAAAAATAGAATAATTGCATTCATATTTCATATCAGTTTTTCATTCAAATCCTTTGTTTAGGTGTCATCTAGGTCACTGATCTCGATAACAATCTGAGAACATTAATCTCGCACCTATTAGAAGGCAGTAAATCACTTGGTTAAATTAGATTTTAATTTTCAATGATTTTGATTTTTGCTAACCTCTAATGTTTTACTGAAGTGTTGTGTCTACAGATCAGGTACAATTTTCACACACACAATCGACACCAAAATATCTAGCCAAACCACTACTATGTTTCTTCTTTATTGAATTAGTTCTCATTGCTCCTCTCAGTATACACAACTGAATACCTTTAAACAACATACCTCCTTGCATAAAATATTCATCACATTTAGTACTTGGTTGGTCTTGAATAGGTGCTCTGCACTTTCTCCATGGCTCAAAAAAATTAGGATCAAATTCATAAGAATCTCTCATGTCATCAAAGCCTAGAACTTCAATTTTCATCTCGGTCATCAAAGATCTTCTTCTACTTAATGCATCAACAACTCCATTAGTGACTCCACTCTTATGATTTATCACAAATGTATAACTCTGCAAATACTCAACCCATTTCATATGTCTCTAATTCAACTTATTCTAACTACCCAAATACTATAAAGCCTTATGATCAGTATACAACAAAAATTCACTCGACATAAAATAATGTCTCCATTTCTTTAGTGCTTGAACAATAGTATAAAATTATTGATCACACAAAGAATATTTACTTTTTGCATCATTCAACTTTTCACTAAAGAATGCAATAGGTTTACCTTCTTGACTCAATATAGCTCTAATTGCACTTCCACTTGCATCACATTCCACTTGAAATACCTTATTAAAATCAGGCAATGCCAAAACAGGCAATTCAACAGCCTTCTATTTTAGAGTCTCAAAACTTTTATTAGCTCCATGTGTCCACTTGAATTATCTTTTATCTCCTCTCATAGTCTTAGTCATAGCATTACAAATTGAACTGAAATTCCTAATGAACTTTTGGTAAAAACTTGCCAAACCATGAAATGATCTTACCTCACTAGCACTCTCAGGTGTACGCCAATTCAAAATAGCTTCAACCTTTTCAGTATCCATTTTCAAACCATCAGCTGAAATCACCAATCCCAAAGACACAATCTCCTCTTTCATGAATGAACACTTTTTTAGATTTATCAGCAACTTTTCTTCTTTTCAAGACTAGAAATGGTACCCTGCTACGCCCTTCACCAATTACAAGCCTAAGCTTGGGTATTCTTGGCTTATGCCTCATTTGCCCATGATTGATTCTCTCAACTAGCATTGGCATCTCTCTTCTTCTCAGAAGAGTTGGGGATGGAGATTTCATACTATTTGGGACTCTATCACTGAGCCTAAAATTGCTCATTTTTCCTAGTGTTTGTTATACTAGGGCTTACCTCTGGGAGCTAGATTCAGGCATTTTGGGAACTTGATCCTAAATGCCCTTTTTTGTGGTCACTCTAAGATGCTCATGCACATTTTTTGGTTTTGTCATCATGCCCAGAATTACTGGGTTTGGATTCATGACTTCTTTGCTCGTTTTAGGCCCGAAATTTTTTCTTGGCACATGGCTCTTCTTGGTGACTCTCCCAGAATGCCTTCCCAGTACACCCAGATATGGCATACTTTCATGATGGAAATTTTGTTTACCTTGTGGAAAGATCACAACACTATGCTTTTTTCTCATAGTTTTCTAGATATTCATGTCACTTTTTATGCTAAGGCATGTATTTGTAACAATGTCATGATGCAGATCTAGGTGCAAGTAGATAAAGTGGCTCTTGAGATTGATCATTTGTAGGAGTTACTCTAGCATTGGGGCAATGGCCCTTGTACTATGGCTTGAGTGCCTCCAGATTCTCTCTCAGCTGATCGTATGCCACCCAGGAGCCGATGTCATAGCCAGAGTTCCTCTGCTAGATATTCCAGGTCTCTCTATCAATGGCGCCGCCGCTTCACCTCTCCCCCTCCTCAGAGGGATGTGTGTTCTGGTTGGCCTCTTGTGCTTGCTTCTACTGCTGCTACTTTTTCTCAGCCCTCGGCCTTTGTTCCTACTAATCAAGACAAGTTCCCTTGCCTGGTGCTGGCTATCTTGCCTAGGCAGGAGGAAGGAGAATTGGAAAAAGATGATCCAAAAGACAACTGGGCCATTCTTGATAAGACTCTTGGGCCCAATGTTTGGGGCAATCTTGATGACAAATATCCTCCTCCCTTTTTTGCTACTACTCTTGTAGCTTGAGGGTTTCTCATTTTATATGTTTTTTTGATGAATAATTCTATGTTTCCGGCCTAAGTGTCGGGTGACTTATGGGGTGATTTCTTCCCTTGACCCTTTTTTTAAAATATTGTACTTTTATATTTTTAATAGGAAATCCCTCTATTCATAAAAAAAATCTCTTGTCTAACATGCAATAAATGTTCTTCTCTGGTCTTACTAAATATCAAAATATCAAGAAGATATATAATCACAAACTTACCCAATAATTTCTTCAAAACTTCATTCATCAACCTCATAAAAGTACTCAATGCATTAGTTAAAGAAAAAGGCATAACCAAACACTCATACAAACCTTCTTTTGTCTTGAAAGCAGTCTTCCATTCATCACCTTCTCTGATTTTGATCTGATGATACCCACTTTTCAAATTAATTTTGGTAAAATACTTTTCTCCAGTCAAACTATCTATTATGTCATCCATTCTCAGTATAGGAAACCTATACTTTACTCTTATCTTATTGATTTCTCTAGAATCAGTACACATTTTCCATTTTCCATTCTCCATTCTTCTTAGGTGCTAATATAGTAGGTACTACACAGGGACTCAAACTTTCTCTGATCAAACCTTTCTCCAAAAATTCTTGAATCTGTCAGTTCAATTCTTGATTCTCAATAGGTTTCAATTGATGTGGTGCCTTATTCGGTAAACTAGCTCCAGGGATTAGAACCATGCAATGATCAATGCTTCTCTTCAGTGGCAAACCATGAGTTACATTATCAGACATGATCTCACTATACTCGATGAGTAACTTATCAATCTCCTCAGGGATACTATTCTCTATTTTCTTAGTCAGTTTGTTACGAATCACAAAAAAACATACATTACTATTCTTCAAATCCTTAACAAAATTTCTTCCTTCCATCAAGAAAAATTTCACAGAAGTGCAAACATTACTAATAGGTTCTTCCATCAAAGGTAACATGATTTGTCTTCTCCCATCATATATAGCAGGTCTATCATATTGCCAAGGTCTACCCAACAAAATATGACAACAATCCATAGGCATGATATCACACAACACCTTATCATAGTGCTTTCTAGTTTTAAAATTCACATAACATTGCTCACTTACCAAGAGTGTATGCTCATCTTTGATCCATGAAATATGATAGGGATTTGGATGTTCCAACCTTTTCAACTACAACTTTGTGACCATTTCCTCAGATTCTAGATTCTCCAAGCTACCACTGTCAATGATTACCTTCCAAACTTTATCAGAAACTCTACATCCGGTCTTGAACAAACTTTTCCTTAACGGATCTTCCTTTTTACCTTCACTCCAAAGTGCTCTTCTTACCATCAAGTTATTTTTGTTAGGAATGAATGCTGAATATATCCTATGGGGGAGTATTTTCCACCTTTCTGTAGCAGTTGTTGTTGCATTCATGACTATGATTGTCATTGATGTCAACACAATGATCTACTGAAGTTTGGCAGAGAAGCAGACAATTTTTGAGTTAGCGCACATGGAATATTGAAGATAATGCTATGAGGAGTTGTGGACTTAATCTATGATGTTCTATAAGATTCTTCTTAAGAGCACATATTGAAATTCATTTATTCATGACAGTTATGTGTAATTTAGTGGAAGTAGTATTCCTAAGTAGCAGTTTTTGGAAATTGGATGATATCTCCTAATCAGGATAGAATCTAAGCATGCAAGGTTGAAAAAAATTTGAAGACATGATAATTGTGATGTGGACATGACAACAAGGTTAGAAGTCACATGAGTGAAGAGTTATCTTAATTGGAAGTTGAAAGTTTTATGTAATTATGGAATTTTTATGTAATGTGTGGAAAATTTTACTTTGTAATTTGTATGCGGACTCATTTGTAATTATTTGGGTGTGGTATAAAGGAAGGAATATTTTCCTTATTGTAATGTGGAATTGAATTGTAAGATTGTGAGAGTGAATTGTGGATTTGTGCAATACTTGTTGAAAGAGGATATGTGAAGTACAAAGATCTGGTATTGAGATTTGATGAAGCAGTTGATGAGGTTTGGCACAGTCATAGGAGAAGTGTTAAGTTGTTGAGATCAATAATCTTTTGATATTATTTTGTTGAATAATATAGAGATTAGTTGGACAGTGTGTTTAGTGATCTTGCACATGAAGTTGTTTGGGAAGTGGGTCTTTCTATCTTCCATAACTCCTAACAGAGTTAGAATATTTTAGCATGGATTCAAAGTCTCCTAGAAGGGATTGATATGTACTGAATGTATTTCATAAGACTTTTAATAGAGTCCATCCTCTCACAAGGAATGTTCATATTAGCTAATCTTTTGGGGGCATCATTCCCACCGGGGTTTACTCTTTGATCAAGAGGTTCCCTAGTTAACATATCTTGTGTTATTTTGTTGTTGTGTATGTATATCTTTCTATGGTTATTGATCACATTTCTTACTTGGTTAAAATCTATTAAAGCTGATAAAAGTTGTATTTATCTAATAACCAATACACCCCCTCCCCTCTTAGTTATCTTGGTGGACTTTACTTTCTAACAATTGGTATTAGAGAAGTAGGTGTTAGGAATGAATGCTAAATGTTAGGCAGCCATTCTATAGCAATTTTTGTTTCATTCATGACTATAATTGTCATTGATGTCAAAATAGTGATTTATCGAAGACTTGCAAAGAAGCAGATAGAGTTTGAATTAGCGCATGTGGGTTATTGTAGTTGGAGCTATATGATGTTGACGATATACTCTTTGATATGTTATATTTCTATGGTTAAGAGCATAGATAGTAATTCATTTATTCATTGAAGTTATGAGCATTTTGGTGGAAGCAGTATTTAGGTAGTGTTCCTGAGTAGCAGTTTGTAGAAATTGAATGATATCTCCTAATCGGGATGGAATATGGTTTTGTGCAGTTAAAGGGAAGTTGAAGACACATTATTAGTGACATGGATGATAGTGCAAACTTTGAGGTCACACGAGTGAAGATTTGTTGTATTTGGAAGCTGACAATTTTGTGTAATTTTGATGTAGCATGTGGAAAATTTTATGTTGTAATTGTATGCCAACTCATTTGTAATTATTTGAGTGTGGTATAAAGGAAGGAATGTATTTCTTTGTTGAAATATGGTTTTATTGGTTGTGTGTGAGGTTGTATGCATGAAGTGAAGAAAATAGCTAAGTATGAAAGCGAATTTGTGAAGGAAGACATGAGAGGTATAGAGATCTGAAATTGAGATCTGGTTTAACAGTGAGTGCGGTTTGGCATAGTCAGAGAAGAGGTAACATATTATTCTATTGAGTAATACAAAGATTATTTGGATAGTGTGTTTAGTGATCTTACCCTGAAGCTGTTTGGGCAGTGGGTCTTTTTGTCTTCCATAACTCTTAACAGGGTTAGAATCTTTAATAGAGATTCAAAATCTCCTAACAGGGATTCATATGTATTGAATGTATTTCATAAGACTCCTAATAGAGTCCATTCTTTCACAAGAAATATTCATATTAGTGCATCTTTTGTGGGCATCATTCCCACTGGGGTTTACTCTTTGATCAAGAGGTTCCCTAGTCAACATAGCTTGTGTCATTGTGTATGAATATCTTTCTATGGTTGGTAATTATATTGCTTATATGGTTTAATACTATTGAAGATGATAAAAGTTATAATTATCTAATAACTAATTCACCCCCCCCTTCTCAGTTATCTTAGTGGACTTTAATTTCTAACAATTGGTATCAGAGCAGTAGGTCCTTGAAAAAGAAGTTTAACAGCTTAAGGAGATCCATGACAAATTTCAGGAAAGAAAGCCCTAAGTTTGATGGAGTAAATTTTGACAGCTGGAAAGAAAAGATGAAGACACACCTACTATGTTTAGGACTAGGTTATTGGTTGATTACAAAGAATGATAAGACTATCATTGTAGAGGACAATGTTGAAACATGTACTACTGATGAGAGAGATCTATTCATGTGTAACATACTTGCAAGAGAAGTACTTTTGACAACCCTTCTAGAGAATGAGTACAGTTAGGTAAAATATTTGAAAAAATCTCATGAAATTTGGAATGCTTTAAAATCTACTTTTGAAGGTGATGAACATGCAAAGAGAGTTAGATTACATAATTAGATATGTGGATTTGAATATATAAGAATGTTGGAAGATGGATCTATTAGAAGTTATATTGGTAGAATGTCAAAAATTATTACAGGTATAAAATCTTGTGGAGGAACAAAGATAGAGAATGAAGTGATATGGAAAATTTTGAGGACATTGACCCCTATATTTAAGTAGACAACATAGATGATTGAATAAGTTATACCTTGTACTACAAAATTTACAAGAGAGACTCTTCTTGGAAGATTGGAAGCACTAGAAATGAACTTGAGATTATCAGGAGACTTACCTAGAATGGAGACAACATTCAGTGCTCTTAGTGTTCACCCTACTTTCTCAAGAAACATTACTGTGAGCGGAGATTATGCTAGTAGCAGAAAATATTGAAATGAAGAAGACAAGAAGATTGAAGAAGGTATTGCCTTGGTTTTGGAAAGAGAACCAGATGGTAAGAAAATATTTAAATGTTGGACTTCTTAAGAATATGGTCATTTTACATCTAAATGTCCTAAGAGAGATAAAAGGTACAAAAATAATTTCAAACCTAGAATATCTAAAGAATGTTATTATGCTAATGATGAAGATCTTGAAGCTAGTATAGAAAGAACTTTAAGTGAAAGTGATACTAAGAATAATGATAACATAGGATTTGTAGCAATTAAAGAAAAGAATCCTGAAACTGATGTTAAGGAAGAAAAAGCCTTAGTTTCTCAAGTTGAAAAGAAATTTGATTGGATTATAGATAGTGGTTGTTCACATCATATGACTGGAGACATGAAATAGTTCATAAAGTTTAATGAATATGATGGAGGAGTTGTTAGAGTCAGAAACAATGCACCTTGTTTGATTAAAGGTATAGGATCTATTACTCTTGATGGAAAGACTAATACTGATGATGTTTATTTTGTGGATGGATTGAAACATAATATTTTAAGTGTTGGATAGTTAATTGATAAGGGATATCAAGTTTGGTTTACTGAGAAAACTTGTGTGATAAAGGATAAAGATGGAATCTGATTGGAACTAGATCTAGAACTAGAGGTAATGTATTTTAGTTGAATCCTACTGAGATGACATGTTTGATTACTAAGATTGATGATAGTTGGTTATGGCATAGAAGGTTTTTTCATATGAACTTTGACAACATTGTAAAAGTAAGTACTACACTTGTAGTAAGAGATTTGCCTAAAATTATGAAGCCTACTAACATGATTTGTAAAGAATGTGTAATGGCTAAATAGAAGAGAAGTTTACATCTACAAAAAAGCTAGAGATTGTTCATATAGATTTGAGCAGTCCTACTAGGACTAGAGGATTCTATGGAGAAAGGTATTTTATGATTCTTGTTGATGATTTTACAACAATGATGTGGATTACATTTCTTAAAGAAAAATCTGAAGCATTTGATAAATTTAAGATTGTTAAGAATAAATTTGAGAATGAATCTAGAATGAAGATTAAATGTTTGAGATCTGATAGAGGTGGAGAATTTACTTCTAGATATTTTAACATCTTTTGTTAGAAAATGGCATTAAGAGACAATATTAAGCCCCTAGAACACTTAAACAAAATGGCATTGCAGAAAGAAGAAACAGATCAATGACTGAAGCAACAAGAGCTATGTTATTTGAGAATGATTTGGTGAAGATATTCTGGAGAGAATCAGTGAATGCAATAGTGTATACAATGAACATAGTACAAATCAGAGCAGACATAGACAAGACACCTTATGAATTATGGTTTGGACATGCACCTTCAGTTAAGTATTTTAGAATTTTTGGAAGCAAATGTTATATATAGAGAGATGATGATATTGGAAAGTTTGGTCCTAGAAGTGATGAAGGTATATTTCTTGGATATTCTTTGAAAAGAAAAGCCTATAGATGTTACAATAAAAGAACTAACACTATTGTTGAAAGCACAAATGTTAAAGATGATGAAAAGTTCAAAATTTAGGAAAGAATGCTTGATTATGAATCAGATGAAGAAGCTCATCCTAAACCTAACACTGGATATACTGAATTATTTTATGAAATTGATAGTGATTTGTTGAATGAAAGCCATAGTGAAGTCATTAAAGAACCTACATCTGAAGTGAGAACTAAGATAGTGAAACCTAGCAAGATTTTGTTAAGAAATCATCCTATTGAACAAATTATTGGAAGCATCAAAAGAGGAGTTCTAACTCCAAATAAGGTACAAGAATAGTTATGTTTGATTTCTCAAATTGAACCTAAAAATACTAATGAAGCTTGTGAATATGAAAGTTGGACTAATGCTATGAAAGAAGAACTAGATTAAATTGAAAAGAACAAGACATGGGAATTGGTCCCTAGACTTAAAGACAAGAATGTTATTGGAACTAAATGGGTATTCATAAACAAGATGAATGAACAAGGAGAAGTAGTAAGAAACAAAGCAAGATTGGTATGTAAGGGTTACTCACAGCAAGAAGGAATTGATTGTGAAGAAACCTTTGCACCTATTGCAAGAATTGAAGTAATAAGAATGTTTTTAGCTTATGCAGCTTACAAGAAATTCAAAGTATATCAGATGGATGTGAAGTCAACATTTCTAAATGGAGAATTGGGAGAAGAAGTCTACATTGAGAAGCCTAAAAGTTTTCCTTTGAGTCAAGAAGGAGACATGGTATGTAAACTAAAGAAAGCTTTATATGGACTTAAACAAGCACCTAGAACTTGGTATGCAAGACTAGATAAGTATTTGGTAAAATTGGGATTTATGAAAGGAACAGCTGATAGCAATCTGTACACAAAAGAAATTGAAAATGGTTTGTTGGTTATAGTTATTTTTGTTGATGACATTATCTTTGGAGGAGAAGATGAAGCTAGTGACAAATTTTCTAATGAAATGAAGATTGAATTTGAAATGAGTATGATTTGTGAAATGAAATACTTTTTGGGATTACAGATAACATAAAACAATGATGGTATCTTTGTAAGTTAGACAAAGTACTTGAATGACTTGTTCAAAAGATTTGGAATGGAGAATTGTAAACCAGTTGGAACACCCATGGTGACTAGACATAAGCTATCTAGCATAGATGAGACTCCTACAGTGGAACATAAGAAATACATATCTATGATTGGAGGATTGTAGTATTTGACTCATACAAGACCTGATATAGCACATTCAATTGGAATTGTAGCAAGATTTCAAACTGAACCTAGAGAATGACATTATGAAGCAATAAAGAGGATACTGAGATATTTCAGAGGCACAATGGGCTATGGATTACAGTTTGAAAAATCTAATGATTTTACCCTATCTGCATATACATATGCTGATTGAGGAGGTAGTGTTGATGATAAGAAAAGCACCAGTGGTGGAGCATTTTTCCTTGGAGGAAGATTGGTTTCTTGGCTAAGCAAGAAGTAGAATTGTATCTCACAAAGCACAGTAGAAGTAGAATATGTAGTAGTAGCAAACAATTGTAACCAGATAATTTGGATGAAGAAAATGCTAAAGGATATTGGAATAAATTTTGTTGAACCTATTGTCATACATTGTGACAACACCAGCACAGTTAGTATGTCTAAGAATCCTGTATTAAATTCTAAGACAAAGCATATAGAGATTAAGTATCATGTTGTAAGAGAGAAATTTTTTGAGAAAGAAGTCAGACTTGAGTACATAAGTACAAAGGAGCAGATAGCATATATATTGACAAAGCCTTTGCCTAAGGATACATTTGAGTATCTGAGAGGTATGCTTGGGGTTATGCCCTAGCCTACTTTTGAAAAGTGATGCAATTGCTTGCATCCATCCAATGGTATATGTGCCTTATCTTTCTTCTAGAAAGGATGTTGGCACTTCCTCTATGGGAGAGTATGTGTATCTAAGCTGAGTCATGAGGACTCTAGTGAATGTATTTTCTGAATAGTGTCTTTTGACATTGAGTTGTTGTTGACATAGTGATGAAATTTATGTCATTGATGTCAATGGGGGAGAAGTATACATGAAAAACCATCTAAAACATCTGTTGGAGAGGACTGAATAGGAAAACAAAGCAAGATTTTATTGATGAAGAGGATTTGGAGCAGCAGTGTTGCAATATTTTGGAGCAGTAGTGTTGCAGTATTGGATTTTTGGAACATTGGATGTTTTTTCATCTATGCCAATGGGGGAGATCGTTAGGAATGAATGCTAAATGTTTGGCATCCATTCTATAGCAGTTGTTTTTGCATTCATGATTATGATTGTCATTGATGTCAACACAGTGATTTACTGAAGACTTGCAGAGAAGGAGACAGAGTTTGAATTAACGTATGTGGGTTATTGTAGTTGGAGCTATGTGATTTTGAGGATATAATCTTTGATATGTTATATGTCTATGGTTAAGAGCACATATAGTAATTTATTTATTCATGGAAGTTATGAGCATTTTGGTGGAAGTAGTATTCAGGCAGTGTTCCTGAGTAGCGGTTTGTGGAAATCGGATGATATCTCCTAATCAGGATGGAATCTAGTTTTGTGTATTTAAAGGGAAGTTGAAGAAAAATTGATTGTGATATGGATGATAGTGCAAACTTCGAGGTCACATGAGTGAAGATTTATTGTATTTGGAAGCCGATAGTTTTGTGTAATTTTGATGTAGTGTGTGGAAACTTTTATGTTGTAATTGTATGCCAAATCATTTGTAATTATTTGAGTGTGGTATAAAGGAAGGAATGTATTTCTTTGTTGAAATATGGTTTTAGTGGTTGTGTGTGAGGTTGTATGCATGAAGTGAACAAAAGAGATAATTATGAAAGTGAATTTGTGAAGGAAGACATGCGAGGTATAGAGATTTGAAATTGAGATCAAGTGTAACAGTGAGTGTGGTTTGGCACAGTCAAAGAAGAGGTAAGATATTATTTTGTTGAGTAATAAAAAGATTATTTGGACAGTCTGTTCAGTGATCTTACCTTGAAGCTATTTGGGCAATGGGTCCTTCTATCTTCCATAACTCTTAACAAGGTTAGAATCTTTTAACAGGGATTCAAAATCTCCTAACAGGGATTCATATGTACTGAATGTATTTCATAAGACTCCTAACAGAGTCCATCCTTTCACAAGGAATATTCATATTAGCTCATCTTTTATGGGCATCATTCCCACCAGGGTTTACTATTTGATCAAGAGGTTCCCTAGTCAACATATCTTATGTCATTGTGTTATTGTGTATGAATATCTTTCTATGGTTGGTAATTATGTTACTTATATGGTTTAATACTGTTGAAGATGATAAAATTTATAATTATTTGATAACTGATTCACCCCTCCCCCCCCCCTCTCAGTTATCTTGGTGGACTTTACTTTCTAACAATAGGTCCTTGAAGGAAAATTTTAACAGCTTAAAGAGATCCATGGTGAGTCATTTTAGGAAATAAAGCCCTAAGTTTGATGGAGTAAATTTTGATAGTTGGAAAGAAAAGATGAAGACACATTTACTTTGTTTAGGACCAGGATATTGGTTAATCACAAAGAACAAGAAGACTATCATTGATGAAGAAAAAATTGTGGAATGTACTAATGAGGAAAGAGATCTATTCATGTGTAACATACTTTCTAGAGAACCACATTTTTCAGCCCCTCCAGAAAATGAGTACAGTGAGGTAAAATATCTAAAAAAATCTCATGAAGTTTGGTTAGCTTTACAATATAATTTTCAAGGTGATGAACATGAAAATAAAGTCATATTACAGAATTGGATATGTGCATTTGAAGATATAAGGATGATGGAAGATGAATATGTTAGAAGCTATATTGGTAGAATGTCAAAAATTATTGTAGGTATAAAATCTTGTGAAGGAATCAAGACAGAGAATGTTGTGATATGGAAAATTTTGAGGACATTGACTCTTGCATTAAAGCAGACAACATAGATGATAGAGAAATTTATACCTTGTGCTAAGAAATTCACCAAATAAACCCTTCTTGGAAGATTAGAAGCAACAAAAATGAACTTGAGGCAATCGGGAGATTTACCTAGAATGGATACAACATTTAGCACACTTAGTGTTCACCCTACTTTGTCAAGAAGCATGAGTGTGAGTGGAGATTATGCTAGTAGCAACAAAACCAGAAATGAAGAAGACAAGAAGATTAAAGAAGGTATTTTCTTACTTGTGAAAAGAGAACCCGACGGTAAGAAAATCTTTAAATGTTGGACTTGTCATGAATATGTTCATTTTGCATCTAAATGTCCTAAGAGAGTTAAGAAGTATGGAAAGAACTTTAAACCTAAAAGATATAAAGAAAGTTATTATGATAATGATGAAGAATTTGAAGCTAGTATAGAGAAATTCTTAAGTGAAAGTGATAATGAGAATGATGATATAGGATTTGTAGAAATAAAAGAAGAAAATCCTGAAACAGAAGTTAAGGAAGAAAGAGATTTAGTTTCTCAAGTAGAAAAGAAAGCTGATTGGATTATAGATAGTAGTTGTTCACATCATATAACTAGAGACATGAATAAATTCATAAAGTTTAACAATTATGATGGAGGAGTTGTTAGAGTTGGAAACAATGCACCTTGTTTGATAAAAGGTATAGGATCTATTACTCTTGATGGAAAGACTAATATTGATGATGTTTACTTTGTGGATGGATTGAAACATAATCTTTTGCGTGTGGGATAGCTAGTTGATAAGGAATATCAAGTTTGCTTTACTTAGAAAACTTGTGTAATCAAAGACAAGGATGGTAATTTGATTGGTATTGGATCAAGAACCAGAGGTAATGTATTTTCATTGAATCCTACTGAGATGACATGCTTGATTACTAAGATTGATGACCATTGGTTATGGCACAAAATATTTTGTCATATAAACTTTGATAACATTGTGAAAGTAAGTACTACACTTGTAGTAATAGATTTGCCTAAGATTATGAAACCTACTAACATGATTTGCAAGGAATGTGTGATGGCTAAGGAGAAGAGAAGGTCATTTCCTAGCAAGAAGTTGACAACAATAAAGAAGTTGGAAATTGTTCAAATAGATTTGAGTGGTCCCACAAGGACTAGATGATTCTATGGAGAAAGGTATTTTATGATTCTTGTTGATGATTTTACAAGAATGTTGTGGATTGCATTTCTTGAAGAAAAGTCTGAAGCATTTGATAAGTTTAAAATTATTAAGAACAAAGTTCAGAATGAATCTAGAATGAAGATTAAATTTTTGAGATCAGATAGAGGTGGACAATTCACTTCAAAAAAATTTAACATTTTTTGTGAAGTGAATGGTATTAAGAGACAATTTTCAGCCCCTAGGACACCTAAGCAAAATGGTATTGCAGAAAGATGAAACAGGTTAGTGGTTGAAGCAAAAAGAGCTATGTTATTTGAAAATGATTTGGTGAAGATATTCTAGAGAGAAGCATTGAACACAATAGTGTATACAATGACCAGAGTACAAATCAAAGCAGATACAGACAAGACACCCTATGAACTATGGTTTGGACATCCACCATCAGTTAAGTATTTTAGAATTTTTCGAAGCAAATGTTATATTAAGAGAGATGATGATATTGGAAAGTTTTACCATAGAATTGATGAAGGTATATTTCTTGGATATTCATTGAAGAGAAAAGCTTACATATGTTATAATGAAAGAACTAAGACTATTGTTAAGAGTGCAAATTTTAAAGTTGATGAAAAGTTCAAAATTTAGGAAAGAATGCTTGATTATAAATCAGATGAACTCTCCTAGAACTAATCTAGAGAATGCATAATTATTCTATGAAACTGACAGTGATTTGCTAAATGAAAGCTACATTTAAGAAATCGTTAAAGAGCCTATAGCTGAAAGAAGAACTGAGACAGTGACACCTAATAGGAACCTATCAAGAAACTGCCTTGTTTAGTAGATTATTGGAAGCATAGATAGAGGAGTTTTGACATGAAATAATGTATGAGAACAATTGTGTTTAATTTCTCAAATTGAACCTAAATCTACTAGTGAAGCCTATGAAGATGAACATTGGATTAAAGCTATGAAGGAAGAACTATATGAAATTGAAAAGAATAAAACTTGGGAATTGGTCCCTAAACCTAAAGATAAGAATGTTATAGGAACTAAATGGGTATTCAAAAACAAGATAAATGAATAAGGAGAAGTTGTTAGAAATAAAGCAATATTGGTATGTAAAGGTACTCACAGGAAGAAGGAATTGACAATGAAGAAAATTTTGCACCTGTTGCAAGAATTGAAGTAGTAAGAATGTTTTTGGCTTATGCAGCTTATAAGAAATTCAAAGTGTATTAGATGGATGTGAAGTCAACATTTCTTAACAGAGAATTGGAAGAAGAGGTCTACATTGAGAAGCCTGAAGGTTTTCCTTTAACTAATGAAAGAGATATGGTATGTAAATTGAAAAAATCTTTATATGGATTGAAACAAGCACCTAGAACTTGGTATGCAAGACTTGATAAGTACTTGATAAAATTAGGATTTACTAAAGGCATAATAGCTAATAACTTGTACACAAAAGAAATTGAAAATGGTTTGTTGGTTGTAGTTATCTTTGTTGATGATATTATCTTTAGAGGAGAAGATGAAGCCAGTGATAAATTTGCAGATGAAATGAACACTAAATTTTGAATGAGTATGATTGGTGAGATGAAATATTTATTAGGATCTTAGATAACATAAAACAGTGATGGTATCTTTATAAGTCAGACAAAGTACTTGAATGACTTAATGAAGAGATTTGAAATGGAGAACTGTAAACCAGTTGGAGCACCTATGGTAACTAGACACAAGTTATCTAGCATAGATGAAACTCCTACAGTTGAATGAAAAAAGTACAGATCTATGATTGGAGGATTGCAATATTTAACTCATACAAGACCAGATATATCACATGCTATTGGAATTGTTGCAAGATTTCAAGGTGAACCTAGAGAATCACATTATGAAGTAGTAAAAAGGATACTGAGGTACTTAAGAGGCACAATTGAATATTTGTGGTATGAAAAATATGATGACTTTACCTTATGTGCATATACAGATGAAGATTAGGGAGGTAGTGTTGATGACAAAAAGAGCACAAGTGGTGGAGCATTTTTCCTTGGAGGAAGATTAGTTTCTTGGCTAAGAAAGAAGAAGAACTATATTTCATAGAGCACATCAGAAGTAGAATATGTGGCAGAAGCTAACAATTGTAATCAAATAATTTAGATAAAACAAATGTTGAAGGATATTGGAATAAAATTTGTTGAGTTTGTTGTTATACATTGTGATAACACCAACACAATTAGTATGTCTAAGAATCTTGTACTACATTCTAAGACAAAGCATATAGAGATAAAGTATCATGTAGTGAGAGAGAAAGTGGGAGCAAAAGAAGTCAGATTGGAATATATAAACACAATAGAGAACATTGAAAATATATTTACAAATCCTTTTCCGAAGGATACATTTGAGTATCTCAGAGGTATGCTTGGGGTTATGTCCCAGACTACTTTTGAGAAGTGATGCAGATTGTTGCATCCATCCAGTGGTATATAAGCCTTATCTTTATTCTGGACTATATGTTGGTACTTCCTCTATGGGGGAGTATGTGTATCTGAGCTAAGTCATGAGGACTCTAGTGAATGTAATTTCTAAAAAGTGTCTTTTGACATTGAAGTTGTTGTTGACATAGTGATGAATCATCTCTCATTAATTTCAATGGGGGAGAAGGATACATGAAAAAACTATCTATTGAAGAGAATTTGAGGGAGAAGGTTACAAGAAATATAAAATGGAAAAATAAAAAGAGATGAATAGGAAAACAAAGAAAGATTTGATTGATGAAGAGGATTTGAAGTATTTTCAGAGCAATAGTGTTGCAGTGGTTGGTATTCATGGAACTTGGATGCTTTTTCATCTTTGTTGCCATCAATGCCAATGGGGGAGATTGTTAGGAATGAATACTAAATATATCCTATGGGGGAGTATTCAAAGCCATTCTGTAGCAATTGTTGTTGCATTCATGACTATGATTGTCATTGATGTCAACATAGTGATCTACTGATGTTTAGCAGAGAACTAGATAGTGTTTCAGTTAGCGCACATGGAGTATTGAAGATCAAGATATGTGGATTTGAGGAATTAATCTATGATGTTCTATAAGATCATGGTTAAGAGCATGTATGGAAATTCATTTATTCATGATAGTTATGTGTAAGTTAGTGGAAGTAGTATTCAGGCAATGTTCTTGAGTAGCAATTTTTGGAAATCGGATGATATCTCCTAATCAGGATAGAATCTGAGCATACAAAGTTGAACAAAAGTTGAAGAAATGATAATTTTGATGTGGATGTGACATCAAGGTTAGAGGTTTCATGAGTGAAGATTTATCTTAATTGGAAGCCGACAATTTTATGTAATTATTAAATTTTTATGTAATGTGTGGAAACTTTTATTTTGTAATTTGTATGCCGACTCATTTGTAATTATTTGACTATGGTATAAAGGAAGGAATTATTTCCTTATTGTAATTTGGAATTGAATTGTAATATTGTGAAAGTGAATTGCAAATTTTTTCAATACTTGTTGAAAGAGGATATGCAAAGTACAAAGATCTGGTATTGAGATCTGATGAAGCAATTAGTGTGGTTTGGCACAGTTAGAGGAGAAGTGTTAAGTTGTTGAGATCATTAATCTTTTGATATTATTCTATTGAATAATATAGAGATCAGTTGGACAATGTGTTAAGTGATCTTGCACCTGAAGCTGTTTGGGCAGTGGGTCCTTCTGTCTTCCATAACTCCTAACAGAGTTAGAATATTTTAGTAGGTATTTAAAGTCTCCTAATAGGGACTAATATGTATTGAATTTATTTCATAAGACTCCTAATATATTCCATCCTCTTGCAAGTAAATTTCATATTAGTGCATCTTTTGTGGGCATCATTCACACCGGGCTTTACTCTTTGATCAACAGGCTCCCTAGTTAACATATCTTGTATTATTGTGTTGTTGTGTATGTATATCTTTTTATGGTTGTTGATCAAATTTATTACTTGGTTAAAATCTATTGAAGTTGATAAAAATTTTATTTATCTGATAACTAATTCACCCCCCCCTCTCAATTATCTTGGTGGACTTTACTTTCTAACAATTTTTCTTCTCAGGTTCATTCGGTGACTCTTCTTGCACCAAAGCATTTATACTATTACTGACCTTCTTACTTGCATGTGTACACTCAAATGATCTAAGTCCTTCTTCTTTGTAATTGTAACAAGTTCCTCAGAAACCACCTCTTTTATAACCACCTTGGTAGTTACTGCCTCTACCTCTAGATGAAATTTTACCTTTCCACTTGGTCTTGCTTTTATCCAGAGTTGTCTTTTTAGGTTCAGATCTAATATTTTCATGATGAGATCTACCTCTTCCTCTAGGGAATCTAACACCTCCACCTCTCTATCTTTTATGATGTCTCTTATTCAATTTCTCCTCATCTTTCAATGCAAATTGATAAGCCTCTTCAATGTTCTCCAATTTGACCAAACTAATTTATTCCTGGATGGAAACTCTCAAACCATTTAGGTATCTATCAATTCTTTCCACATCATCTTCATAATGTCTAGATCAGATATCTAATCTATAGAATTCCTTAGTACATTCTTTTACCGAGCTATCTTTCTACCTCAAACTTTTCATTCACCTAACTTGGTTAATTTGATAATCAAAAGGTAAGAACTTTCCTTTCAACTTATTCACCATTTTACTCCATAGCTTGATTTTGTCTTTTCCTTTCCTCTTTCTACCCAACTATAGATGTTCCCACCACAAGGATGCATGACTTTTCAACTTTGTGCTAGCAATTTTCACCTTCTTTTCCTTAGGTACATTTTCATATTCAAAATACTTTTCCATCTCAGTGATCCAATCCACCAATTCATCAGAATCCAATTTTCCACTATAATCAAGAGGATTAAAGTGTGGCATAGACTTTACACTTGTCAAAGCCTTCAAGAATCTTTCCTCACCCTAACCCATCACAGGTGCAAGTTCTACATCACCTTTTTCTACCTCAATTTCATCATCACTAACATCTTCAAGATGTCTTCCTCTTCTATGGGCTATTTCAATAGCTTCCAATTTAGCAGCAAGTTGTCTCAACATGTCTTCCAATCCTATATCCACATCTTGCCTCCCATGAACCATCTTGAAAACCCTCTGGAATCATAGGTTAGATATTAATCTTCTACCCCACAATAATTTAACTAGGGCTTCACAAGAAGGAACCTTCAAACCTAGATTCACAAACCTAGATCCAGATCTCACGTTGCTCTGATACCACTCAATGTAAAGGAGGATGGGGAGAGGGGCCAAAGGCACACCCTAACTAGATCCACCTTGTAGAACAACATGCAGAAGCAACAACACATGATAGTGGGGAAGAGAATACAAGGAATTTCATATATAATCATCAAATTGATTGATACATGTCAGGTTGTAAGGCCTTCCCAATTTAGGCCAAATATTACAATCAAGTACATAAGTCCTCCAACATGCGAGGATCTTTCCACCAATCTCTAATTTTACTATGTCATATCTTTTATTAAAATGGCATCCTAAACTCTAACCAAACAACTATATTTATACAAAAGGCTACCAAGCCAAGTTAGCCTTCAGATCTACAATCAATGGAAGGAATGACCAGATCTAGGTCCCCACAGTTCCCAATGATGTATACCAACATTAAATCCATGAATGAAATTAAATGCACAAGTCAGCCTCAAAAGAAATCCAAAACAAACAACTCGTCAAGAAAGGAAACCGAGCGCCAGGGAATTAACCGAGCGCTAGAGAGATAACTGATTGACTAAGTTAACAAAGAAAATTGAGAAACACCGAACCAATTCATTTAAATCAGGAACTAAGAAACATAGACAAACTTCAAATATGTTTTTGGTGACACAAGATTGCCAAGGACCTGAGATGCTCCTGAATCAACAGGTTCTATAGGCGGATTAGTAGGATTCTCAGTAGACTGACAAGAAACACTAGGAGCTTTATTAACAAAACTAGAAGCCATAGATAAAGGAGGTATGGAAGGTGTAGGAAAAAGACCATGATTAAGATCCATTAGTGGCATGCTTAACTCAAGAATCTTGTGATGCTTATAGGATTGATATGAGCAAAAATTATTATCAGGTCGAGAAGGACATGAATTAGGTATTGAAGGCCAAAAGAAATCAAGTGTAGCACAATCCCTGGGCCTAGAAGATTGATATAAACTATGGTTAATTGTCTTCACTTCTTCATCATGAATTAATTTAAGACATTTATGGATAGGAGAAGCAACAACATGCATGGAATTCAACCAAGGAAAACCAAGCTTAACTTGAAATTGATCAGAAGTAGGAACAAAAATAAAGGTAGTGTTCACAATTTTACCACAAAGTTCAACTAGCAAGTTAATAGAACCAAATGATGGATAAAGAAAACCATTACAAGTTTGAATCCATACATCAAATGTATCATAAGAATCATGTTGCAAGTTTTTCATAAAAAGATTTTCTTCAGTAATAACATTGACTAAAGATGTAGGATCAACAAGACAACCACATGTAGGTATATCAAAAATCCTTGCATAAATGTAAAGGGGACCACCAGGAGCTTTAATAGTCTTAGAATCATCAAAGGTGATCAAGAGTTTCTCAGGTCTTTTATTCTTAGGTTGTTTTTGAGGTTTTGGCTGAGTTTTTAGTTTAGGTTGCGGTTTTGGTTTAGGTTGAGGTGGAACTTGAGTTTGAGTTTGAGGTTGAGGTGGAGACACAAATTGAGACAATACAACATGTTACACATGGTTAACAATATGATTAATATCATCCATCTTTGAATCGTAAACAATATCCATAGAAGATGGCTAGCAATGGTATTAGTATCATGTGTAGGTAAAGGATTCATATAGATTTGAAGGTTTTGATTAGGAGGAGAGAAAAAATTGTTCCCACTACTATCAAAGTTATCAACAAATAAGGCATTAGAATAAATTAAATCTTGAACCTTATGTTTTAAAGAATAACATTTCTCAGTATCATGACCATTCTGACAATGATATTGACAAAAGACGTTAGGATCAAAGGATTTGGATGCTATCATAGTAGGTAAAAAAGGTTGAATAGGAGGTAAAGTAATCATATTAGTAGTTAACAACCTATTCATAATAGAATGTAAAGATTCAGAGAGAGGAGTAAACGTACAATTCAAATGAAAAGTAGTGGATGAAAAAGTGGCCTTGTGAGATGCAATGACAACTTGATCAACAAATGTATTCTCTTGTTTATTTATCTTGACATAGTTATTGAGTTTTTGAAATTTGTTCAGATTAGGAGCAGCATTACTCTTAACAACTAGAACAAGAGCCATTGCAGTGTTGCTCTCAAATTTATAATGATGAAGTGCTACACAAAGTTGTTGAAAAGAGGTAAATTCGGCAAGCAGATTCTTATCTCTAATATCCTTTTATAAATTTGAAATAACCATAAGTTGAATATCCATATCAGGAATAGGATAAGAAATTTGAGCATGCAAATGCTTAAATCTACCAATGAATTTAGTCAAATTTTCCTTAGTGTTTTGTTTACAATGCATCAAATCAGTTAAAGACACTTGCAGACCAATGTTATTTTGAAATTGTTGATAAAACCATTGGAATGTTTTGGAAAAGAGTTAATAAAATACGAAGGAAAGGAGCAATACCATTGTAAGTCCTTGTCATGAAAGGTTATAGAAAAAAACTTGGATAAAATCCTACGGTCATGAGCATAATCACTATAAAGGATTTGAAATATTTTAACATGAGTAACAGGGTCTCGCTTACCATTGTAATTCTCAAGATGAGGTATATTAGCTTGCTGAGGAATGGGAGTACGAATGATGTCTAGGGATAAAGGACTTCCCATGTCACATGTAGGAATGCTAAACTTGTTTTGCGTTAAAGACACAAGTTGTTATTGTAAAGAAGACATAGTTTGATCCAAACTAATGATTGTTGAATCATTAGAGTAAATAGGAGGCATAGCAACATTAGAAACACTAGGTAAAGTGTATGAAGTAGCAGGAAATGAAGACACAACTAGAGGAACACTTGGAACCATAGTTGGAAGAGGATTAGAATAAGTAAAAGGAAAATTATGGTAAGAAGGTTGTGATGTAGGAAGGGACACTGGAGGAACACTCATAGGAAGGGAGGGAACCATCACCATCACAAAAGTAGGAGTATAGGTAGGAATACTAGGGAAAGGAACAAAAGAAGTTTCAACACTAGTAACATGAGGAATCAATCCTAAATCTTGAGATTCTTGAACTAAAGGTTAAACATTTGAATGCACAAGGTGAGTGATACCACAGAGGAGATTAACACCTTGATCATTATTAGGAATAATTTTCTTAAGAGCCTCTATAGCTTGAATAGAATCTTGATTATGGTTTTCTTGAATAAGCCAATTACCCATTTTATCAAGTTCAGTTGAAAGTTTTTAGACTTATTCAGGAGGGACTCTTAAGCATCATGCTCATCATGAGATGAGTGAGAAGAGTTTTTCTCCATAGTAGGGTTAGAATCATGAATAATCAAATTTTCATCTGAGATCCTAAGGAAAGGAGATGAAGACTCAGGATCAAAGACACCGATAAGTCTATGACTTCATCTAACCAGAATATTATAGGTAGGACTAGAGGTAGTAATGCTCATATACCGATGCAGTGAAAATGAACTAAACTAAGAAAACAAAAATAAAAAACACATGAATGTTTTTGTATTTTTATCTTATATGAGATGCAAACACATAAAAGAAATGTAATACATGCAAGATCTAACACCATAAAAGAAAGAGTTGTCTATCACAGGCTCACCAAAATGTAATGTATTAAAAGTTGGTCACCCAAAATCTAGATGACAACATAGGGGTGTTTTATTATATACGAAATGACTAATGATGGGAATATAAGATGTGCCTCTTAACCTCAAATTCCTAAAGAAATATCCAAAATGATTAGCCACAAGAGGATGGTCAATACATAGAAGAATCAATCAATGGAGAATGTGAAGAAAGAGAATAACCTTGTATTCCATTATAGAAAGTGTATATTGAAATCTTAATTGAATTGGAAACAAATACTAACTTCAAGATGGACAAATCTGGAATATGTTGTTTTATGATGTGTGTGTACAGTTTTGAGAAATTTTGTAGTCGAATTTGGACTAGAAATGTAGAAATAGAGAAAACCCAGAAACCTTTTCCTTTTCTAGATGAGGTTGTCATTGACCCAAAATAGGGGTAAGATCTTAGCCCAAGGTACAATATTACCCCAAAAAATCATCCTTGACCTGCACTATTCCAACATAAATTATGTTCATGAATCCCAAAATTTTGCCAAAAAGGGCACTCAAATCTGCACTGATATTCATTATCCCGCACCTGGATCTGCAAGAAAAAGGGTTGTGTTTGTTGGATGGGGGGTTTTCCTTGGTCAAACCCCTATTTGGAATCAACCTTTAAATGTAATTGAAATTACAATATATAAAAAAAGTAAATGGAACAATTCACCTTGCCTATGTTGAAATCCTTGTGGAGGATTCAAATCCTTGAATCCACAAGTATGGATGCTCCAAATGAATATAGAATGGAATTTAGGATGTCTCAAATCAATTCCATTAGATCTTCAATACCAATCTTGAGTGGATCTTGGATTGGGAATAATCTTGTATGAATGTGGATGGAGAAATCTTCAACAAAAGGGCACCAAAGAGATTGAATCCTTCAATGGCTATCAATGGATCTCCTTGATATATTGGATCTTGAATGCTTGAATGCTTGAGGATGAATGAATTCTTGAATTATTTCCTTCTCCTTCTTTCTTTCTTGAAGTTTTCTTGATCACTTGAAAGATGGATTTTGAGATATGAAAAAGTGGATGTGAAAATGAGAGAGGAAGGCCTCCTTTTATACTAGTCTGGGCACAAACTTCTAGAGAGGCCAACATAGGAGAACTAAATTCAAATTAAGCCTTAACCCCTTGAAATGGACCTAGATTAAATATAATTTAAGATTTTACCATTCTGAAATCCGAAACAGCCAACCTGGAAGCGGAAAATAAAACTTTTCCAAAGCCCGACATCCCAAAACCTCTAAAATTTAAAATTTGGACCTATGATCAAGGTCAAGGTTGACTTTGATCTAGGTAAAAGTTGAGGTCATCCTTGACCTAGGTCAAAGTTCAGGTCTACCTTGACCTTGAAGTCAAATATCTTAGTTTCTTAGGAAAAGGTACCAGAAAGGAGCTGGAAATAGGTGGAGAGAGAAGAAGAATAAGGGGGAAAAGCTAGATCCAATCAAAAACCCACTCAGGGCAATTGACATGACCCCAGACCACTTACTCAGAGGGCTAAATGAGTCCTAAATGGAAGTTCTTCCATTTTATGATGGCACACACACACACACACACACACACACAGATACACACACATAAATACATATAAATCTCTAGTATTCATCCTCTCAACATACAAAACACAAAACACAAAACACACATAAAAAGATAAAAGTAATCATAGAGACTCCTTTCTCGTAAAGATTACAAAAAGATGAACATAATTATAGTATCATGCCAAATTTGTTAATCCAACACTAATAGTTAGTTTAAACATTTTTCCTAATCATATTTTTTCATAACTTTACTATCTAACAAAAGTTTCTCTTCTCTCAATTTTTTGAGATTCCACCATCTCCCTTGTCCATATATGAAGCCATGACTCCGTTTTTCATGTCTGATGTTTTGTTACTAACTTTATAACACTTGTGATGCTATTTCATATTCTTCATCAGGGTATGTGCAGGATCATGGTATGCCAAACTAGGCCCTTAAGTGGTAATGAAAATTCAGAAAATTAGGTTAAGACAAGTTGACATAAAAATTTGAACAAGTTATAAATATTATATCAAAAATATGTAAGAATAGAATCTGTAGAAAATTGAATTTAGTTTCTAAGATACTTGGCCTTTTCTGAAAAATAATTATTCTATATGTTGAAATTTTCAACTTTCAATGTAGTAGTACAAAAATTTTAGGAAAAAAATAAGAAGTAGGTGTATGTCTGACCACCTTAAAGACAATCAAATGATTTTTTATTTTTAAAAGATTCTAGATAAAAGTAGTAGACTCATGTCCAGATGTGACACATATTTTTCATTTTTTTTTTCCAAGTAAATAATTAATTATGATTTTGTTGGAAAGTTGGTTATACTGATGGATATGACTTAATATAGTGTTGTCATTATGGAAACAAAGTCATATAGTAGTTTGGAGTCAACACACTTGATGAGAAGATCAGAAATTGGTTAAGTGTTGAAGATTGGATAGTGTACAGAGTTCCTGCAGCTCAGAGCATCAGCGTACATGCATACGACTGAGTTATGGTGTGCACCTTGGAAGTTAAGTTAGTTAGACTATATTCATGCTTACTCTATGAGCACATAATCAGATATGCAAGGATACGAAAGATACAACCAGTTGAAGTTGCATAGCCAGTGTGTGCTAGTGAAGAACAGAGTAAGAAACCGACAATTATAATTTTGTGTTGTGAATATATTCTAATGATGTAAAGGCTATGCACCTATTGTATTTAGGTTGCTGACATGTATATATGTTCTATTTTAAACATGCTTAAGCCAATTCATTTGGAAGCATTGTATGCAATAGGTTTAAGGGCCGACCTAGTTGTTTATTTTGTATGCGCTTATAAATATAAGATGCACCCATTTTATTTGGTATGGAAGTTGAGATAGAGTTGTGATAAGAAAAGAAGAAGTGTGAGATGATAGCATAAGATGTATTAGAGCTTTTCAAGAGGTCAAAGCATTAGTGCATCAAAGGAACTGATCTAATAAGGAGTCTCATAGTAACAGTTCATCCTACAGATATAGTGTGTATTTGAGATCAAAAGGTTGTAACCTTTAACATTTAAGCAGTGAGCTCTAGGACATTGCATCCACTCCCCTAAGAGAGACTATTGTAAAAAACTCCTAACAGTGTTTGACACTTGACAAGGTCTACTATACTTAAAGCATTGTAAAGCAACTCCTAATAGGGTTAAGGATCTTCTAACAAGGATCACAAATCACTAGTACAAAATATTAGTGGGTGTCAATTCCCATAGGGGTTTTTACCTATTTGGGTTTCCCCATAACCATATTGGTGTCATGTGTTGATTTCATGTTTCATGTTTATGTGAATTTTTAATTTAGTACTTAAGTATTTAAGTTCAGTATAAAGATTAAAGTAAAAAGATAAAATACAGTGAACAATGACTCACCACCCCCCCCCCCCCCCCTCTTAGTGCTCCCATTCCTAAGAATTGGTATCAGAGCTCTAGTCCTTAACAAAGAAGTTTGACCACTTGAGGAGATCATGGAAAAAATAGAAATGAAACATCTGAACATAAATCTTGAAGATTCTCTTGAAGACTTGGACAAATTAGAAACAAAAATTGAAGAACTAAAAGAAAAGGTTAGTGATGCTCAATTAGTTATCAAAAGGATAAGAAAGGATTTGAAAGAATGCTCTAAGAGTGATCTAGGAGAAAAGGTCAAGAAGGTGAATGAAGATAATGCATCTTTAAAAGAACTACTTGATGAATTCGATGATAAGCTGATCAACAATCAAGAAGTCTATAATGAACAAGTCAAAGAGAACCTTCAACTTAATGAGGAATTAAGGAAAGCTAACTTGGAAATCTTGCAACTAAGGAATAGAAAAGAAAGCTTGGAGTGTGAATTGAAAGAAGCAAAGAATCATATTGACAAATTACACACCAATTCTGATTTGATAGAATCTCAGTTGTATGCAAGAATAGCCAAAGGAGACACTAGTTGTATTGGATATAACGAAGCACAAAATCAGATTGACAACATGCGAGCAAGAAAGGATACACAAAAAGACTCTATTGATACTAAGAAGATTGAAGATCAAACTAAAGATAATGGTGGACCACCTAAGAATGAGTGCAAGAAAGTAGAACACCCTTGTTTTCAACGTAACAAGCATGGACACATTGCAAGGAACTATACAGAGGTAAGACCTTTTAATGGTTACTGTTATACATGCAATAAATTTGGTCATAGAGCTATGAATTGCAAGACTAGTAAGAATAATAGGATTCAACATGATCAGAGAAATCAGAATTAGACAAATGTAAGAAATTCTCATAATGTTACATGTCAGATATGTAACTATATTGGTCACTCAGTGAGACAATGCAAAATGGTGACTCATGTCAATGTGATGAGGAATATAAGACCTCCAGTCATTTGTCACTCTTGTAACAAGGTTGGACATATCTCAAAGTTCTGTAGATCAAGGATGTAAGGTCAGGAAAGCCCTAAAAAGGTCAAAGAACTAGTTTTGGATCCCAAAGGAGAAGTCAAGTTTGTGAAAGCCTCAGAGGATGTGAGCTTGATTTGGATAGAAGGAAAGAAGGAAAAATTTGATGGGAATGTATTGGATGCATCCATAGTGGACGCACCCTCTACATCTAGATGAATGGTCCTTAGGGTCATAAGGGAAGCTAATTTAGCTCTAGACCCCTACATGGCTGGTATACTCACTCTAGAGTATGCACCTTTGGACTTAAGCTTTTGGAGTATAAAGGAACCTTCGTGAAAGAGCACACATACTGATTGTTAGTAGAACTCAAGTTGGAAATTTTTAAGTGACAGCCTAGTTTATGGGGCAAGCATTAATGGTAAAATTTTCAATTTAAGTACACATAAAGTTGTTTGATTACTCATTGCATTCAAATTTAGAGAGATTGAAGAGTAGAAAGAGCCTTAGAATTTGTTGTGAAGACTTTTAGAGTGATCTATCAATGATTTGCAATAATTAGCAGTGCATTTGGTTGGTTGTAGAAACCCTAGTTCATCTCGCTAATTCAGAAGTCTTTAGATTATCTTAGAGTACAGTTGGAAAGAGATTAAACAAGTAAGTCATGGCCACTACCATTTAAGTCTACCCTAGATGACTTAGAGGGAGAATTCTCCCACATGCCTATGGGTGTTATGCATGTGGAAGACATAAGGGCTTACATATACTGTAAGAAGGAACTAGTAGGATTGGACAGGTTAAGGGCACACATGGAAACCATGTTGAAACTAGATAAAACATTCATGGATGAATATGTTAAGTGGAATGATCACCCTATAGTTGAGTATGCTACGACATATGAATTTTATGAGACAAAATGGATTAAGATACTATTGAGTAGAATTCATGATGATTTATTCTGGATAGGTGATGTGCCAGTAAGAATCACCAGTGACCTAATACATGAGATGATAGGCCTTTCTAGGATAGGCGTCATCCTTCCTATGGGCAAGGATGTCAGAAAAATTGTTGAGAAAACATGTAAGTCAAGGAGTGATAGGTGCGGGATGAAAATTGATCCTATTGAGAAAGATGACATCAAATTGATGTCTATGATACTTGGATACAGGTTCCATCACACTAGCAGGGTGAATAGTGTGTCTGTGGGCACAATTCTTGCAGCCATCAGACTTGTGAAGGAAGATGGGGAGTTCAATCTCTGTGAGATCTTGTGTGCATAGTTGATTGATAACATCAAGGCAATCAAGCATGAAAAGAAAAAGATATTTAGGTTTGGGTCTTTGATCATTTACATGTACCTTCATATAGTTGGGAGAGTATTAGATTTGTATTTGGACAAGTTCATTCCAACCATGCCACATATATCTTACAAGGCAACCATTGAAAGTACTTTGAGAGATTACATAACATTGGAGTTGAAGACCTTCAGGGTCAAGATGAAAATGAGGTTGATAATTCTAGAAAACATTATTGAAAAGTACAAGGATACAATTTTTTTTATGGTTGAAAAAGATACAACATGCATGGAGGCAGTAGTCCCTAGAACAAAGTGGATTCATCCACTTGGATATGAAGTAGAGGAACAATTTTTAGAAGCATATTCTCAAGTATTGCTTACAACTCCTACTAACCCTAATGAGCCTAGATGGGGAACTTATGAGGAGAAGACAAGAGAAGTAGATGCCAAGCTAAATAGTGCAACAACAAAAAGAAAGGTTGCTAAAGTCACATCAAAGATCTTGAGAATACATGGTGTGTCTCAAACAGATCTTGACAAATCAAAAGAACAAAAGATTGATTTGGAATTAAAGAACGTAGATGCAACAAAGGTAGAATCACAAGATCCCAAGTTGAAGAAGGTAAAGATAGATAAATCTGATGAACAGAAGGATATAACCAATGATACTCCTTCCGCACCCAAGAAAACCATTGACCTTACTAATCCTCCTGAGTATAAGGCAATTCCAAAGAGGAAGAAAGAGGTTGGCACTAGTCATCCATCCTTGTGAGCAACAAGAAGTGGAAAGAATGCTCAAGCATCTCCTCAAGTAAGTTTCAAACCTAGTCTCAGAGTGCTAAGTGCCAGAATAATTGATGAGGGAATAATTGATCAAGTAGAGAAGTTTTATGATAAATATAGTAAAATAGATAAATCAGAGATTCATAGCATGATCATAAAGCACATGATCAAGTTCAAAAGGATAGTCTTGGAACTAAAAACAATGATCCCTGAAAATGTATGGAATATCCTAGAATTCCAAAAGAGACAAGCTATTGAAGAAGATTTGTTGATAAGGGAAAAGATCTTAGATGAAAATCTTCCTGTATGTGAGCTATAAGAAAGGAAGTTGCTATTAGATCTAGTGAAGCCTCACCTCAGAACAAAGACAAGACCACTGAATATAATGGATAAAAATAATGAGCTAGTTACCAAAGGGTCAGAGACCATCAAGGTACATTATATAGGTCCTCAGGACATAGTGCCTATAGTGAAAACACAATCAGAGGTCTATAAGTCTGCGCCCATATCAAAATTACTCAAGGACAACACCATTATCATTGATAATGTGGAGATAGCCGTGGTGACCACTGACATAGAATTAGACAAGTTTGAGGAAGATTTTGTGAGCCCACAAGAAGATGAAATTTTATGCAACAACACACCTCCCACTCATCAAGAAGAAGTACTGATTAATGATGACAAAGAAGAAGAAAAGATAAAAGAAAGTGAGAAAAAGGATGAAATGTCAATCAAGGTAAAAAAATAATTGATGGACAACACTCCCATCACTCCTTGAGCAACATTGTTGTCAAGTTTGACACCTGACACATCCAGTTTGGACTCATGGAAAGAAGAAGACCTGATTAAGTTCAATGTCTTAGCTATGGAGAAAGCCAAAGGAAAGAAAGTGATGAGGAATCCCCTCCTGGTAGAATCAGTAAACATTTTGAACAATTTATTACCAGATGACAAGAAAGTGTCAAAGATACACTTGGTTGATGATGTGAGTACAATCATCTCACATTTCAAAATAAATTTCTCAAGCCTTGAAGAATCTGCATCCCTAGTTGCAGAAGAAAAGTATCTAAAGAAAAGATTGACTGAATTGGTGAAAAACTTTGCACTTGACCTTAGCTCACTCAAGACTGGTCAAGCATCCTTGAAAGAATTTGCAAATCAAGGAAGAAAAATCATTGCAGAATGCATGGATCAGGATAAGCTTATTGATGCCCACTTCAAGAAAATAAAAGAGGTAGAAGCTATGATTGAGCAAGTCAAGAGTTCAGTCAAAGACACATCCACTAATGTAAACATGTGTAATAATATATACCAACAACAAATAGAAAATATTGAGAAGGAAGAAAAAGAAATGTCAAAGATCAGGGCAAGGAAAACATAGCTCAGAAATGCTCTTGCACCCTCATTAGATATACTCAATCAAAACATCAAGGACATAGACACCACAATGGTAAAATATGATCAAGGTCCTTCCACATACTTGAAGAAGATGGAGAAGCTTTAGTATGCATTATGCACCCATCTCTAGATAGTAAACTCTTTGATCACTTTTTGGAAGAAGGAGATCCAGAACCTAAAGATAGCATATCCGGATGTTTTCCCTCAGTAAGTATGTATAGATAAAAAATTTTTAAACACCTTTTTCATTAATGTCAAAGGGGGAGTTGTGTATAGAATATGGATCATAATATGTATAGGGAGATATAAGTATATGTATAGATGACAAAAGTTTTTTGTATTAAGGATAGTTAGCAACTTGGCCATATTCCTTTCTTGCCATCAGTGAAAAAGGGGGAGATTGTTGGAAAGTTGGCTATATTGATGGATATGACTTAATATAGTGTTTTCATTATGGAAAAGAAGTCATATAGTAGTTTGGAGTCAGTGCACTTGATGAGAAGATCAGAAATCAGTTAAGTGTTGAAGACTAGAAAATGTATAGAATTCCTGCAGCTCAGAGCATCAGCGCACGTGCGTATGATCAAGTTATGGTGTGTGCCTTGGAAGTTAATTTAGTTAGACTATATTCATGCTTAGTCTATGAGCACATAATTAGATATGGAAGGATGAGAAAGATACAGTCAGTTGAAGTTGCACAGCGAGTGTGTGCTAGTGAAGAACAAAGTAAGTAGCTGACAGTTATCATTTTGTGTTGCGACTATATTCTAATGATGTAAAGGCTATGCACCTATTGTATTTAGGTTTCTGACATGTATATATGTTCTATTGTAAACACGCTTAAGCTAATTCATTTGGAAGCATTGTATGTAATAGGTTAAAGGGCTGACCTAGTTGTTTATTTTGTATGCGCGTATAAATATAAGATGCACTCATTGTATTCGGTATGGAAGTTGAGATAGAGTTGTGATAATAAAAGAAGAAGTGTGTGAAGATATTATAATATGTATTAGAGCTTTGCAAGAGGTCAAAGCATCAGCGTATCAAAGGAACTAATCTGACAAGCAGTGTCATAGTAGTAGTTCAGCCTACAGATATAGTGTGTATCTAAGATCATAAGTTTGTAGCCTTCACCACTTGAGTAGTGAGCTCTAGGATAGTGCATCCACTCCCCTAATAGGGACTATTTTAAATGACTCCTAAAAGAGTCTAACACTTGACAAGGTCTACTGTACTTAAAACATTGTAAAGCAACTCCTAACAGGGTTAAGGATCTTCTAACAAGGATCACAAATCACTAGTACATAATATTAGTGGGTGTCAATTCCCATAGGGGTTTTTACCTATTTGGGTTTTCCTGTAACCATATTGGTGTCATGTGTTGATTTCATGTTTCATGTTTATGGGAATGTTTGATTCAGTATAAAGATTAAAGTAAAAAGATAAAATATAGTGAACACTGATTCACCCCCCCCCCCCCTCTCAATCTTCCCATTCCTAACAGATTTTTCTTCTACAACTTTTCTAGAATATAAAATCTCTTGTGTCTAACCACATTAACTTAGTCTAAACTTTATCAAATTGAAAACCTTTTTTATTTTTCTTGTAGTAGGAAAATCATATAATGTGACACATGTTTTGGATTTCAAAAATGTTATAGAGTTTGAAGTTATAGCTATTTTTCAATAAGTCTATCAATCATGACTAGAAAGATAACAAGTAGGTGTATGTTTGACCATATTAAACAAGATCAAATGATAATATTTTTTTACAAGATTATAGATAAAAGTAGTAGCCTCATGTCTGAATGTGATGCATATTTTTGTCTTTTTTTTCCATGTAAATAATTAATTATGATTTTTCTGCTATAAATCTTCCTAGATATAAAACCTCTCATGTCTAACCACCTTAACCTAGTCTAAAATTCATCAAATTAAAATAATTGTTTATTATTATTGTTTTAGGTGAAGCATAGAATGTGATGTATATTTCAGATTTCAAAAATGTTATATTGTTTGAAAGTTATAGTTTTTTTTCAAAGAGTCTATCAATCAAGAATTCTTTTTCACATCACCACTTTTTGGCATACCATGATCCTGCACATACCCATCATTCCATCTTCTCTTCCAAAAATGTTGTATTTTCCATTCTCATCAAATCATTAATTTCTCAGAGGTTGATAATTAGAAAAAAAAAACTTTATTCAATTTTTGAATTTCGCAAATGAAAGAATAAATAGTAATACTAGTTTGGGAGTTTCTATAGCCATAATCACAAGCTACGATTTGGTGATGTAATCGAAATTGGTAGCATTTCCTCTTTTCAACTTTTGATCTACTCTTCTCCTTCATTCAACCACTTCATTCTTGGAGAAAAATCATCATTTATATTTTTTTATAATTGTGCAATAAATCCATCATGTGCATAATCTGTAATCATCCATATCATCATTCTACAAACATGCTGACTAGGTAGTTGCAACTTTAATATCTTATAAAAACTCCTTTATGCTTTGATGTATGTGTATATCCTATTTTAAAGTTATCATTTTTCCATGAGAAGTTGAGATTATAGAAATGAAAACCACCATCCAATTGCATTTTATTTATCAACAAATCCTTTTTGTCTCTATGAAATCCTATGATACAAATCTCATACACCTATGTTAATGAAAGATCCATATGTATAGTTTTCCTTAAATGATCTTGGTAGCTAATTTCACATGTCAACTACATCATTTATATTGGAATGCTAAATATTTATTTAAACTTTTTCTTTCACCTTTTGTTGTCTACACCATAATTCACTAAATTATAAAAGAGATACCAAAAAAAAAGTGAGAAAATAAATCAATGATATATTTTCTATATTTTTGGTTGGTGCCAATTGTGGATGTTCCCTAGTGCTCTTGTACTAGACATGCTAGGTAGGAAAATATTGCACTATAGGCTCACAAAATAGAGTTACATAGTTGAACAACCCTTTGAATCTATGAAAACCTTGAAAAAAACTTTATTTCCAACGAAGAAAAAGATAACTTCTTCCTCTACCTCTTCTATCACTTAGATGGGACACATATTGTTCTCCTCCAGCAAGTGTGCATATTATTCTTCTCTTCACCTTTGTTCATTTAAATCCACAATATTTTGTCCTCCTCTACTAAAATTAATCTCCTCTCCTCTCCTTCATGAGATGTAACACTCAATATATTAATCACCTCCACCAAAATCCTCCTACAACATCCTCTACTGCTTCTACATGCACCCGAGAAATTTTTTGAATCTAACATATAATATGCACTTGAATGAGATATCTTTGACTTATATATTCACATATGAAATATCTACTTGCAATAACTCATCCCTTTTTATCTCTTTCCTAGAAAACATAGAGAAAATCAATTACCTCTTTAGTTTTTGTAACATCCTCTTCTTCTTCTCTTGTTGTGACTTCCTCAAACACATCATATCCTTGAGGAACCTATTGGAAAGTTGTCTATAATGAAGTATATGACTAGATATAGTGTTTTCATTATGGAAACAAAATCATATAGCAGTTTTGAGTCAGTGCACTAAGTCTAAAGATCATAATTTAGTGTTAAGTGTTGAATACTGGACAACATAGAGAGCACCAGAGACTTAGAGCATCAGTACATGTGTACGGATGAATTAAGGTATGGGCCCTAGAAGTTAAGGTTTTTAGACTATATTTATGTTTATTTTAAGAGCACATAAGTAGATATGCAAAGATGTGAAAGTTACGGTCAGTTGAAGTTGCACACCCAGTGTGTGCCAACCGCGAACAAAGCATGGAGGCGACAGTGACTATTTTGGTTTGCAATTATAAATTAATGTTGAAGAGGCTATGCACCCATTGTATTTAGGTTGTCAACATATGTACATGTATAATTGTAAGCATGCTTAATCCAATTATTCTGGAAGTGTTATTTGTAATTAGTTATAAGGCTGACCTAATTATGTATTTTGTATAAGCGCATAAATATAAGGTGCACCCATTGTATTTGTTATGGAAGTGGTAATAGAGTTGTGATAAGTAGAGAAAAGGTATACAAAGTGAGCATAATATGTATTAGAGCTTTGATACAGGTCAAAGCATCAGTGCACCAAAGGAATTGATCTGACAAGCAGTGTCACAGTAAATAGTTCACCTATAGATATAGTGTGTATCTAATTCAGAAGGTTGTAGCCTTCACCATTTGAGTAGTGAGCTCTAGGACAGTCAGTCCACTCCCCTAACAGGGATCATTGTAAAAGACTCCTAACTAGGTCTGACCCTTAACAAGTTCTACTATACTTAAAGCATTGTAAAGCTACTCCTAATAAGGTAAAGGATCTTCTAACAAGGATCACAAAACACTAGTGTAGATTATTAGTGGGTATCAAGTCCCATCAAGATTTTTACCTATTTGGGTTTCCCCATAACCATATTGGTGTCATGTGTTGATTTCATGTTTCATGTTTATGTGAATTTTTAATTCAGTTCTTAATTATTTATGTTTAGCATAAAGATTGAAATAAAAAGTTAAAATACAGTGAACACTGATTCACCCCCCCCTCCCCCCCTCCTCCCCCCCTCTCAGTGTTCCCATTCCTAACAAAACCTATGCCAAAATATCTATGTTATGAATTTATTCCTCTTCGACTACCTCAAACTATGAGATAATTTAATTTTCATCCCTTTAATTTATTGATTGACAATCCTCCATGACTATGCTCTCTTCTCTTTTATCTTGATTTGTGCAAGATTGATGAGGGAAAAAACATGAGACTCAGACAGACACACAAAATGAAAAAAGAACCTCCTCTACTATGTGATGAAAAAAAATTCCCATTGAAATGAGATTATAGATAATAAAATAAATAGGTTGTGGCAGTTTACAACTTACACAAGCTCTAGAAACCACCCTTTCTCACAATCCAACTTTTCTCACCAAACTATTTCCTAGACCCTGAAGAAGGCTCTTAAATAACTCATTTTTTCAATATAGAGCCATGAATACAATTTTAATTTTTCAATATTGGTGGTTGTAACAAAAACATGGATTTTGAAATTCAAATCTAACTCAAATTAAAAAATCTTGAAGTTCTAAGAAAATTGTCCAACTTCTGAAAGGCATAACTTTTGATCCAAGTGTCCAATTGATGCATTGTTTGAAGTGTTGGAAATTTCTCTGAGTGAACAATAACCCTAAAAATCAGCTCTCCATTTTTCTCCCTTTTCAGGGCCCTAAATGACTATTTAGTGCCTCAAACCTCACTTAGAAGAGAGTTTGACATATGTTTGAGAAATTGAAACCTTAACAACTTTCAAATGGTGAATGATTTTCACCTTATTTTTTTTCCAAAGTGATTATTTTTCTATTTTGAAGCTTCCATAAATTTATATGCCCATCTACCATCAAAATAAAACTTACTAAAAATAGTTGGTTGACTTGAAAAATCAGAATCACAACTCCTAAAGTTGGAATTTCTTATTTGTCCAAATCAGTATCTAGAAATCAAAAAAATATTGAAAGGAAAATAGTAGCAAAGAAATATTTTTGAGTGATGTAGGATTTTACCTTACACCTCTTGATGCTCCTTCATTAGGGATTCACTCAATTCTCTCACCTTCTGATTTAAACTATTTTCTTTAATGGGATTTATAACATTCTATAGCTCTCTGTCCAATATTTTTCCAAGAAAGAAATCATAAGGCACCTCCTCGTGACCCACTTCATCAGCTTCCTCATACTCATTCTCTTTTCTACTACAAACTTTAAACAAATTCCCATATCACTCCTGAGTACTCTAGCTCTCAATCAATCAGGACACAATACACCTACAATGTTCCTTTTGAGCTCTCTTCAACTACTACTCACCTTCACATTCAAAGTACCACAAAGGAAGTGATTGATTTTTACAACTCCATTTGTTACCCATAGGTCTTGGTGCTAGATGACCTCACATTAAACACTTTATCACATGATCAAAAGTACTAGTTCTAATACCTATTAATGTAATAAGTAGTTACCCTCTACCCTTAGCATCTTAAAACAAAAAAACACAACACAAAATACAAAACAAAAAACACAAAACAAAAAATAATCACAAAAATTCTCTACTCACAAAGATTTCGTTAAAGTGAGCATAATTATATTCTCATAAAATCCATTAATAGAATTTTAATACTTAGTTTAAAATAAAATTCCTTTTTCATATTTTTTCCAAATTCTTCATTATCTCTCACAAATGACTATCCTCTCTATTGGGGAGAGATCACTGTATCCCTTCTCCACATACGTAGCCCTAGCTCCACATGTCATGTCCCTGATTTTGATAATATCTTTATAACACTTTTGAGGTATTTTCATTTTCTTTATCATTCCATCTATGTTGGTTCATTTTCCAAAAATATTATTTCTTTTCTATTCTCATTAATCCCTTAATTGCTAAGTGGTTTTTAATAATTAAAAAAAACTTCATTCGGTTTCCTTATTTGTCAAATAAAAGAGTAAAAAAATGTATTGGTTTGAAAGTTTCTAAATCCATAAACATGAGATGTGATTTGGCCTTGTAATTAATCTTTATGGTGTTTCCACTTTTTAACTTTTGATGCTTTTCTCCCTCCTTCAACCAATTCATTCCTTGAGAAAACCTGTCATTTGTATAAGTTTACAAGATTGAAATAAATCCACCAAGTCCACAATCTACAATCATCCATCTCCACATTATCCAAACATTTATACTATGTAGTTGCAACTACAACATTTGATAAAAATCCTTTATGCTTTAAGGGATGTGTGTATGCTATTTTAAAGATATGATTTTGGCATAGGTAGATAGGATGCTGGAAATGAAAACCACCTGCCAATTGCATTTGCTTTGTCAATGAATCCTTTTTATGTGAAATCATTGGATACAATACTTTTACAATTTTAGCGAAAGATCAATATGCACAATTTGTCTTAAATGTTCTTGGTAACTGATTTCATATGCCAATTACATGTTTTGTATGTGGATGTAAAAGATTAAATTTAAATTTCCCTTTCACCTTTTGTTCTCATATCCATGCTTCTCCAAACTATAAAAAAGATATGAAAAAAACCCAAAATAAAATATAGAAAATGAAAGTTAGTGATATATTTTGTTATTTTTTTGGGTTGGTGTCAATTGCTGATGCACTCAGATGATTATGCACAAAATTATATATATATATATATATATATATATATATATATATATATATATATATATATATATATATATATATATATATGTTTATATGTATATGTCTATATCTATATGTATATATATCTCAATATGTATGTATGTATGTACGTACGTATCTACGTGTTTATTTATGTGTGTGCATACATATATACATATATACATATACACATATATATAAATATATACATATACATAAACACATACAAACATGATGCATGAGCATCTCGAGTCCTTGGCAATCCTATGTCACCAAAAACATGTTTGTGTTTTCCTGTGTTTCTTGGTTCCTTCTTTGACCGAGTTGGTTTGGTGTTGCTCAGTTTTCTTTGTTTACCACATTGGTCAGTCATCTGTCTGGCGCTTGATGAATTTCCCTGGCCCTCGGTGATGCTTGTCTGGTGCACGGTTACCCTTTCTTACTAAGTTTTTTGTTTTAGTTTACTATTGAGGCCGACTCTTGCAATTAATTTTGGTCATGAATTTAATGATGGTATCTATCATTGGGAAGAGTGTGGACCTAGATCTAGTCTTTCCTTTTGTTGATGGTGGATTTGAAAGCTGACTTGTTCAGTAGCCTCTTGTATATGATGTAATCTTTGTTTGTAGTTTTAGGACATCAATTTAGGAGATAGAAGATAGAAGCTGGAAGATTAGAAATTGTTTCAAATCCTTGCATGTTGGAGGACTTCTGTACTTGATTGTAATATCTGGCCTAAATTGAGAAGGCCTTACAGCCTAACATGTATGAATCAATTGAAGTTAATATATGAATGATATATGCATTATCTCTCTCACTTGTATGTTTGTTTCTTCCATGTGTAATCTATGCAAGGTGACTCTGGTTAGGGTGTGCCTTTGGCCCTTCTGCCCATCCTCCCTTGTGTCAAGACATATATATACAATTATATACACATACATACATACATACATACATACATACATACATACATATAGATACACATACAGATACACATACACATCCACATCCACATACACATACACATACACATACACACACACACACACACACACACACACACACACACACAAAAAAAAAAAAAAAAAAAAAAAAAAAACATACACATACCTATACATACTCATACGCATACACACACACACATATGCACACACATACACATACGTATACGCATATGCATAGGCATACACATACGCATACACATACACATACCCATACACACACATACACATACCCATACCCATACCCATACCCATACACATACACATACACATCCACATACACATCCACATACACATACACATACACATACACATACACATACACATTAACATAAACATACACATACACATAAACATACACATACACATACACATACACATACACATACACATACACATACACATACACATACACATACACATACACATACACATACACATACACATACACATACACATACACATACACATACACATACACATACCCATACACATACACATACACATATGCATACACATACACATACACATACAAATACACATACACATACACAAACACATACACATACACATACACATACACACACATACACACATACACATACACATACAAATACACATAGACACACACACACACACACACACACAAAGAGAGAGAGAGAGAGAGAGAGAGAGAGCTAGTCGAACTTATTGTTACTCCTAATAGGGTAAGATCATCAGATGTGATCAAAATTATAGCCTTGATCGACATAATTTATTACTGTAGTAGTGAAGATTTGTGGGTGTCATCACCACTATAGTTTTAGGGTTCTTACAAGGCTTTCTGCAATACCAAAATATCTGTATTATGTGTTTGAAGTTTCATGTATGATTTATTATTTTTTGTACATGCAATTCAGTTACTTTAATGTACATTTCAAATAATGGATTCAGTTGGTTAATTGAGATCTACAACTAGAAAGTTATAGTCTTGAAAGTTTTTAAGGGTACTGATTCACCCTTCCCCTCTCATTCCTTATCTTTCTATAATCCAAACATATCATTCTAGAGAAATCATCAACAAATAAGATAAAATATTTCTCTATAATAACTTTGTTTTCTCATTGGACCACATAAGTAACTATGAACTAACTCCAGAATAACATTAGATGAGTAATGTTTTCTCTTTAAACTAGACTTTGACATTTTACCCATTTGACATTATTTACACATAACATGGTCAGGTTAGATATGCTTGGTAATCCTCTAACTTTTCTTTTCTTACTGATCTTTACCATCTTTTCAACATTCAAATGATATAACGTCTTGTGTCATTACCAAAAATCATCATTTTTAGCCAACAAATAAGAAGTTTCAGTATTATCCAAATACAATAAGTTACCTTTTATTTGTTCACCAGTACCGATTAGTTTTCTAGCCTTATCATAGATCTATACGTTTCTTTTCTCAAATACAACTCAGTGACTTGTATTATTCAGCTGTGCTACACTCACCAAATTATAGCTAAGTCCTTTCACCCAATAAGAATTTTCACAACTGATCTTGTTATTTAGTATTATTAATCCTTTACCTTTCACTTGACAAGGTGTATCATTTCCTATTTTTACTGATCCTGCCTTATAATGTTCATGATATTCAATTTTTTCTTCATCACTAGTTATATGATGTGTCCAGCCACTATCAATAATCCATATATCATTTTTGCTAACTTTAGAAATAAGTTCCTTTTCAACATACCTTTCTTCTTCTTCAGAATCTTCCTTCAATTCTATAAACACCACTTCTATGTCTTCATTAGTTTTAGTCTTAGTATCATCATATTTATCTTCAACTAGGTAGCATGTCTCCTTACCTAGATCTTAGTAGTCTCGGTTGTCCCTATTACCATACTGTCAGTTACCTTTATGATCTTAGTAATTTTTTTTGTCATTCTTCCTTTCATTTGATCTTTCACTTGTTTTATCACAATCTTTCCTCTCATGACATCTTGGAGCAATATGAAAAATTTCTTTACATTTAAAACATACCAAGGGTAGTTTACATCTGCATCTTCATTTTCATTTTGGTATCCTTCTAGCAATTAATGCTTCAAGTTCATCAAGCTCACCTTCTTCAACTCACTATTACTTTTATTTCTTATCTTATGTATACTTCTTGATCTTCCAATATTCAAAGATTATACAAATGTAGATTCTACCTTAGGTAAAATTCTGTTATCATAGTTGTTAAGCTCAAATGCAGTCAATCTATCAATTAGAGTATCAAGAGAAATATCATTACTAGGAACTGGTATCATTTCACGTATTGTTGTTACTTTAATAGCATAGGCAGGTAATGGTGTTCTCATAATTTTACTTACCACAATGTCTTCTTAAATAATTCCACCTACTCCTCAAATAGCATTCACCACTTCGTTGACTCAGTTGCTTTACTGAGTAATTTTTTCATTTTCTTTCATCTTCATATCATCAAACTTACCTCTTAAGCTTTCTTCTTTTTCCCTGACCACATTTAGATCTCCTTCATGAACTAGTGTCAGTTTATCCTAGATCTCTTTTGTAGTTGTAAAGTTCTTAATGTCTTCAAATTCAACATCTAATAGAGAAGAAGCAATCTTAATCATCATAGCATTATGTTATTGTCTCTCTTTCATCTGGTTGATAGTCAAAGGACCAATAGGATTTATGAAATCATTTTACAAATAGTATAGTGCAGAATCTCCAATGCCTAATAAATACAACTTCATCCTTCTTTTCTATTTTGAGAAATTGTCTTTGTTCAGCTTCGATATTTCTCTCTTATACATATTTAGATATTTAACTTAAGTCCTTCAAACTTCTTCCTTCAAGAACTCTAGCTCTAATGAAAATTCTTAGATAACTGAGGGGGGGTGAATTAGTTATGTCCAGTTATCCTATAGTCCAAAATACTCTCAGATGTATAAAATCAATTCAACAAATAAAATTAAATAGCTTGGTAAACACTTGACTATGTCTTTCTAATTCATTTATTGACTGCTAGTTAAATCAACTAGTATATACTGATCAAACCATTTAATGTAATGTGTAAAGTAAAATAACAAATCATCATGTGCATACACATTTAACACTTGATTTTTAACATGGAAACCCTATTAGGAGAAAAACCACTTGGGATTGGTATATGAAATATATTCACTCTTCTAAAGTAAGCTTAGTTAAGATCCAACCCTATTAAATCTTACAAAAAACACTATAATGCGTGATCTTGTTAGATGATTTATCACTAACAGTTCTTTGTGACCATACATTTAGTTGGGTCAACAAGAAAACAACCAACATTCATTGAATGTCATAAAGAAATAAATAAAGACTGTTAAGTCTCACTCGGTTAAAAGATTTTATCTATAGCAATGGTTAGAATGCAATAGTAAATGACCTAATTCCACTGCAACTTTCTTTGAAAATATTTAGATCTATGCTAAGCTCAATAAAACTCTAGCCTTCATAAGATCTTTGATTTCCTTTTATCCTCCAACTCTATTCTACTCGGTTAATCTCCTTCTCCCACTCAATGTAGTCTGTAGAATTTCTTAGTTCTTACTATTGGCAGGTGATGTTGTGGAGCACTAGGGATCACTTAAGCTTTTTCATTCATGGAAACACTTATGCTAGAGTGATCGCATGATGAGAGGTTTAGTACTGGAGTCACAGTCATGAAAATGACTAAGTCCAGAATCAGGGTAATAGCGTACAGTGTTACAGTTTTGGTTAGCGATGGATATGTATGAGGTACTATGGCCTATGAAGTTAGTATAAGGTATTTTGGGATATATATATATATATATATATATATATATATATATATATATATATATATATATATATATATGTGTGTGTGTGTGTGTGTGTGTGTGTGTGTGTGTGTGTGTGTGTGCTTCAATTAAAATTGAATGAGTTTTGGTGATTAGATCAGTGAGATTCAATGATATAAAGGTACGTGATGGTAGTAAAATAGTATAACAAGACATATGAGCATTTGTGGTGATTGCAGTAAGGTTATTTTCTATGATAATATGCTAAGTCAGATGAATGAAGTATATTGTTGACACTTTGGTAATAGAAGAATTTTGACTCCATAATTATCATTCACATAGTTTATTATTATTTTTTCTATGGTATTTGTGAAGCCGACTAGATGGCAGACTTTGTATAAGTATAGAGTACTTTTATGAAAGTGAAAAGGATTGTGATTATGATGATAAAGCAAGGTTGCAAATCTGAGAGCAAAGATCAGATGCAAGATCCTTAATAGACAAAGCTATATCTGGAACTATCTAAGCAAGATAAGTGCTTGTATTGTTCATTTTTGGAGAACTCTTTGACATAGTTTTTGTTTGTAAGAGTATTTTTCTCACCACCTTTAACTAGGTATTTTGTATAGCCCTAATAGGGTTTTGTATTCCTCTAACAAGAAAATGTACTAGTAATAATCAGCTCCCAACAAGGATATAATATTAAAGTGCATAGTTGTGGGTACCGTCCCCACTAGGGTTTTCCCTTGGCCAGGGTTTCCTCAAAAAAAAATCATGGTGTCATGAGTTATGTGTTGTGTTTAATTGTTCTTTTCATTTTAGTATTATTATGGTTTACTTTTAATTGGTTGAAGTTTAAATCAAAGTTTCATAATAATGATTCACCCCCTCCTCTCAGTATTACCTAATCCTAAAAATTGGTATCATATCTATTGTCCCTTGGAGAGAAATCCTAACAACTTAAGGGAGATTAGAATGGATTCAAAAAGTTTGCAAGAGAACTTTGATGCATCACTTGAAGATCTGGACAAAAAGAAGGTTGAGAATGGTATATTGAAATTCAAATTGAGAAGAGAAGAAGGTTTCATGAGGAAATTTAAGGAGAAGCTTGAAACTTCAAGATGTCAGAAACAAGACCTTATGGACAAAATCATTTAAAAATTAGTCAATGATACATCAGATCAAGTGAAGAGGCCAGAGCAAGAAAAAGAGGAAATAAATCTCTTGATGATAAAAGAGATTCAAAATGAAAAGGATGCAAGAAACAAAGTTTAAGAGTGATTGAAAGAAGAAAATGAGTAGATAGGACAAATGAAGACTGAACTTGACCTTCACAAAGGCAAATATCAAGAATTGGAGAAATATAATCAGATCATTAAAGGTGAACTCACTCAAGCCAAATTACACATTGAGAAGTTACACATGAGCAGTGAAAAAATTGATGAGCAAAGAGCAAGATAGAAACCTAAAGGAGACAAGACTGGAGTTGTATTCAATGAACCATAAAGTTGTAAGGCCAATAAAGAAGTGAGTGAAGCAAAGAATGAAGAAATACCTACACATGAAGAAAGACCTACTCATGAAGAACCTAAATATCATATCAAACCTTTCAAAAGTACATGCTTTGGATGCAAAAACATTGAACATATGAAAAGAGATTGTAGAAGTAAAGGTACGTCTAAACCCTTTACCAGCTACTATTTTAATTGTTATGATTATGGACACAAGAAAGAAGATTGCAGAAAACTAGATCAGTCTAGGTAGAAGCAAGATTATGTCAGAGAAGAATTAGTAGCCAACATCACATGTAAAAAATGTAATAAATTTTGACATACTACAAGCTATTGTAAGCTACAAGTAGATCAGGAAAGAAGGAGACCACCTACATATCACAAATACAAAAACCTTGCACACATTGCAAAGTTTTCTAGATAAAATGAAGAGGACAATAGAAGAGGACCAAGAAGATCAAGTGAACCAAGAGGACCACCTCCTGTGGTTATAAGAAAGAATGTTGGTGATAGTGGTAAGAGTCTTAATGAGTACATGAATTGTAATGTCCCCATGAGGGAACCCATAAGGAATGATGTCTATGACCTAAAATTACAACTAACAATTTTTTTTTTCTAACATTCTAACTTATCATCATTACCATTTACAAGTACATTCCTTAAGGTTCCCTTAATGAATTCATTTACCATTATCAAGAAATACATTTTATTACTTAATCTAATGCAATTCTATTTCCGTTTCAACTTTAATTTACATTGAGACATTGTTTTAATTCCTCATCAAAACTAATTACATGAATGAGCTAATTGCATTTATTTTCTTTACCTAATTTGCATAGATATTCACTTTTAGAAATGAATTAGAAGCCCATCATTTATCTAATACACCAAGTACATTTATCCTTTCATTTTTCATTTGTTTTCTCCTTACCCCTATTTATGCACTATCATCACATAAACCATCTATTAAAAGTCCTTACTTTACATTTTCATTTCAAAGATCATAATAGAAAAAGTGTTAAGTACTTAACCATCTATTACTAACCAACATAAACCATTCACTGAATCATTTCTTTCCACAAGTCTAACTTCCACAAATTATCATCTATACCCTTGTATAAATCTAGTTAAAAATTGAGATTAGAACCTAGTTTAAATAACCTTACATCATACACATTGAACTTATACATTTAAGAAATCACATCTCATTACTAATTTCAATAACGTACATGTTTCATTTCCCTTACTATTTCACTTGGAGATACCCTTCAACCCTTAGCACATCTTTTCACTAACAAAATGAGTTTCCTTTCAGAAGTTTTAATCTATTGCTTTGCCAATACTTACATAGAATCATTACTTTCAATTTCATTTTAAAATGCATAAGAGAGATAGGGTAGGAATTACTTAAACCTAATCCATGTCTGATTACCAATAGTCAATCATCTTTTGAAATTCCTAAAACTACCCTTCCCAAATACATAACTTCTTTCTTACAATTTCAACACAATTACAATTACAGTTGTTGCACATGGCCTGAAGGCATACAAAAAGATGATTAAATCAAGTTTCACAAAGGCTTAAAATACATATTTACATCTTGATAACAAAAGATAGAGATACATGATAGAAGAACAAAATCTTGACCACTGAACAACTCATAATCCAAGCCATGACACAAACCATGAACAATACCTTGAAAGCGATTTTCCACCCAACCATGTGAAACTGGTAAAGTTCCACCCCCCATGCTAGGAGATAGAACCAATGCACTCTCAAGATCTTAAGGAAATATAAGTCTCAAATACCAATAAATCTGAGACTCAAAAGAACAAGAATAAAGCACATAAAATATCGTCATACTATAACACCAAGGTTAAGGTTCTAGGAGACCACCTATGTGAGTGTCATCACACAACATGTGTATTGGGATCCACCTTGGCAACAATGTAACCCTAGTGCCCCTTTATGAATAGGGATCCACCCTAGCAGTTATCCCTTGTCCCAGTACTCCAATTAGATCTGTGTGGCCATTATTATGTTTTCTTTCATTATCTTTTGAATCCCCCCTTCCCTGGTTAATTTTTAATGTTATCACTTTTTACAAACCCACCCATAGGATCATCTGGCAACCACTTTAGGGTTCTGACACCTATGGTGAGACACTCACTTAGGGTTCCTAGTCCCTTACCCCATCACAAGCTAAAGATACAAGATAACATTTCCAAGTCCTGATTCATAGGATTAAGAAACTCCCCTGTGCACTCAGCCCCTCAAAGCGAGTCCTAATGTTAGCCATATACATAACATGAACCATTGGAAGAATGTCTATCACAAGACACCTCAAAGAAAATGACAAGACTTGCCACATGCATATGTACAACTTTCAATAGCTTATTTATAGGTCTAGAGAACCCTCTCGTGCACACAGGCCACCGAGACGAGTCCTAGCCTCACAAACTAAGCTCAATTATATGCCAAATCAAAAACATAATAAGCACACCATAAAATCTCAACAAATAAAGTAATGAAAATACATAGGGGATACAAAATTCCACATGAATTAAAAAAACATTATGATAAACTTAAAGCAATAAAATGAACATTAAAAGATGTAGGTAGAGACCAGGATCAAGCGTGGAAGATACAGACCAAACCCCAAGCCAAACATGTACCCAACACTGAAATCCATGACTCTAAAGTTTCCACAATAGGTCTAAATAGAAAATAAAAGTAATATAAATTATAAATTAATAAATATTGATGGGGAAAAGATTCTACTATAAACTAATGAACCTGCAGGAATCTATGCATGACTATTGCTATGTGACTGTCATAAAAATACAGTCTCGGTGCAGTAAGCATAATGTTTTTTTAAACAGTTGGATTTTGCTAATTTTGATATATGTTGGATAAAACCTAATTGCACACACTCTCACTAGAGTGATTTTCAAAATAATGTCTGGTTCAAAAGTTATAAATATTATAGTATGGGTATATAAAAACAAACGAGAATACTTTGTCTATTTTTTATTAACATATTTTTCATGATCATCCTAATTATAAATCAGATCATATGAATGATATAAACATTTAATAACACACACACACACACACACACATTCATATATATATATATATATATATATATATATATATATATATATATATATATATATATATATATATATATATATATATATATATATATATATATATATATATATATATATATATATATATATATATATATATATATATATATATATATATATATATATATATATATATATATATATATATATATATATATATATACACACACACACCAAATTAAAATCATATAATTAACCATAGACTTCCAAGAAGAGTTTTGACAAAGAAAATTAATAAAGCATGTCATTAAACTTCCTACACATAGTATATGTTCTCAATAATATTTAATCCATAAACATATATAACCACATAATATTGATATATCATAAGAACACACTATTAATTTACAGAATACACACACACATCCACAAATACACATAGGAGAATTGGAGAATTCATCCCAGTATAGACCCTACCTGGGGTCCTGCGAAGAAATTCTCTTCTCTTGACTCGAGACTCTCTACAAATCTTCAATCCTTGAGTAGATAGCCTCCTAGAAAGCTTCATTTGGAAATCAAACTCTAGCAATTCACATACACTTGTTTTCACTAAATAGGGACTCGAAAACTTCAAATAAATTTTCAAAAAAATAATTACAGACAACTCCCAAAAATCTTCCATAAATTCTCTCTCCTCAACAACACAAAAACTTTAATTATTTATCCTCCAACTATGTGGTTGGAGGAGTTGCTTTACGGGAAGCAACTTCTCCAACTTCCATAGTTGGTTGAAAAATCAAACCAATTATTCCCGTAAGCACTTAAAAAAGTTTTAATAAATTTAATTAAAATAGCTTAAAAAGAAAATTATAACAAGAAAGTCAAACAAATAACTTTCAAGGAAAACACATAGCACACACGGAAACCAACTAGCCTAATTTCTAGGAGGTCTCAAGTTCAACTCCCTCCTAGATAGCTAGTTTTACTACAAAGAGCATGTCTTTTATTAATTACTATTTTTACTTTTTGTTTAATACATTAATATACTTTATTTAATTTTTATAAACAACACACCATTTACACAATCAATAAAATCATATAAATATTATTATTTATATAAGCATGGGTATATGCATGTGCACCCACATATACACATACATATATAACATACATTCAATTATAACACATATATAATAAATATATATACATATACTTACAAGGATAAATCTAACTCATATCATTAATCTCATAACAACATCAAATCATAAATTACAAGACCACATCACATGTTGCATTCAGATCCCCCAGCTTGGCCTAAACATAACTCTAAGTTCACGGGTAACCTTGAGAGTAATCTTGGTAATATCTCCACACAACAACAGTTCAAGGATTTTGAAGGCATGCTCAGACCTGTGTAGCTAGGTGGAGTTGATGTCTAGTACCTACATCCTGCAACACCAACCAACATGCATATATACATATATATAAATAGACAATGGTAAACAAGGATGGAGAGTGTGACATCATGTGGACCTCCTATAGGAGTAACTACGATTGCCTCCCCTTATCCTACACTCACATCAGATAGTGACATCAACAAAGCATGATTGGATTAGTGTGGTTAGTACAAGAATAATCTTCTTTCCATATTGTATAACTAGAATGCATCATAATATATTCATGTAAATGTAAATCATTTATTAAATTTCACAAACCCATTTAACCATTAGGCATGTACTCAAAATGTCTCATTATCAAAACAAGATAAACAAATCATATAACCCTAAATCTATTAATCATATCTAATCCCAAGTAACATTATTAGAGAGGATAACAGATCCAACCCTTAAGTGATTATAATCAATTAACCTAAGGTAAACATAAATATTAATAATGAGCATTTCACAAAGAAGCATATAAGTCTTTCAAGTGATCCTTTAGTATTAAGATCCTAAACTATCATTGACACACAAGAAGATATAAAGGACATACTTGTGTAAATATTATTATTTCCCAAATTAAAATATGAAGTTATCATGATTAGTAAGCAACCATCTCAAGAAGGATCATTCTCTCACAAAATAACCATGAAATCACTTATAGCATGATCTAACTCCCTAGTGAGCATAACCAATATTTGTTAGGGTTGGAGGGGCATTACATCATCCCTGCCTAAGATTTGACTTACTCCTGGAAGTCAGGAGTTTCTAGCCATTGGCCAAACATATAATAACAATATTACATACATTTCTACTCTAGTCTAACATTGATATATTAGGTATGATTTTCACCTCAAGATTTAGGAGTTGTTTTAATAGAAAAATATGTTTTAGGATTTTGAAATGCAATTAAGAATTTAAATTTCATCCTCTAAACTAGGTATAGATTGATACAAGGGTTATTTATTTTCAATGTGTATACATAAGATACTACTATCATACTACTGCCTCTAAAACCATTCAAATATTAAATTTACCACATACATCAGCACATAAATTTGTGAGTAACCTTTCCGAAAAGATAAAAACAAATGTCTTTTATGGGACAAGTTATTTTTGCCCATAAGATCTAAGGTATACTTATAGGAGAATATCTAATATCAACTTACACGCAAGATAGAATACACATCCGTTTCAAAGAGTGTAACCTAAGATACCTTTTATGATTCTATTATAACAATTTATTAGTGTTGTATTATGACAATACACATAAAGATATCCCTAATAAATTTTAACATGATTCATTAAGCTAGAGTTTCATTACTTATTAACTAGTTGATTTAACCAATTCCATATCCTAGAAGTTCATAATAATCTGAATATGAATATATCTTTTCCCAACATTAATAAGTTTGTATGAATTTACCATTTTCTCAAAATAAAAGTCATAGATTCTTTAATAGAGGGAGAGAATTACATGAGTCCTACGACTACCCTTTTATTCAATCAAATTAATATGTTCAACCCACTAACCTTTTGTACACACATTTCAATAAAAGAACATTTGAGGAGTAAGTACAAGTATTATTATCCTTATTCATGTCTTCAATATGACATTTATACCATTACCTACAAATTTACATTCTTCTAATATTTCCATTTTAGGACAGATAGAAAGTTTGACTTAAATCTTATTCTAATAGACATATCATTATTCCTTTCATAATAACTCATCATTCCTATATCATATGAATGTTGTTATCTTTAACTTCCATTTCACACACAAAATGCGAACAATGTAAATAATTACTACATAATTTTGTTTAATATCCTATTATTTCCTTATAGTTGATGATTTTTCATTGGTTCAATTCACACCACTTACAAGGATCATATATAATTCAGAACTCCTACCATATAATCAAACATTTATCCTTTCAACAATTGTGTACTTATGATCCTATTTATTACAAAACCTTGGGGACATAGGTCCTTTACCCAAGGGTTTCCTCTAGCTAAGCACATTCTCCTTAATGACATATTGATTTTCCCCGATGTAATTTATTCTATTAAACATATTTCTTAAGGAAATAAGGGAGAGACACATTTGATTTCAACAATAGATTTGATTTCTTACTTTGATAGGATATATAAAAGAGAGATACTTCTTAATCTTATCATAGTTTGAAATATCAGATCTTACCTAATTTCAGCACATTATCTCTTTTTGAAGAAAATATAAGTTCATAAATTCCTATGTTGTTGAGGAAGGATAAAGGTACATTTACTAGACATGTTTTAAAACCATCCAATATTACAATCCTTTTTGTCCTAGAAACCTAATCATCCCTTATTCCCAACCATAAGTACAACATGATTCAAATCTATCTTGAGATTTTATATTACTAGCTTTAAACAAAAAATCACAATGTTATCTAACATTTATAGGAGAGTAGAGTATTTAACTTTTCAAATCACTTGGAGACTATTTTGGCAGCCATTTATAGAAATCATCATAAGATCAGGGGATAAGATAAATAACTTTCCTTATAATTCTTTAAGATTTTCTTAGAACAAGGATAAGAACACAACACCCAAGTATCAAGAATTTTTGAATCTTATAATCCAAAACATAAATAATCATTTCAAATAATCCTTTCTTTCAAGATATTATGGTAGATATATAGAAAATATACCTTTTTTGTCTAGTGCTCAAGTTAATTAACATAAAGAAAACTTAAAAAGAAGACACACAATATATTCAAGTTTGGTAGGTCGAAAGAAAAAATCAAATAGAGAAACACAATAGACTCAAGTATTGCGAGTAGGTCAAGTATGATTCCCAAGGTTCCTACTAGAACAAACTAGGGCTTATACTATATCCCTATCATAATGGTCAGCATAAGTTGGCTCCTCATGGATAACTTTTCTTCTGATGGGTTCTAGCTTAGCAAAATCAGTATCACAATTGTCTCATTTGAGCTCCCTCTGAGTCATTACTCAAATTTTGTTCTCCCACACATTCACATGGGAACAATCTTTGTTGATATGATGGGGGATAATAGTGAGCTTATTCATAAGAAACTTTATGATGTTGGGAAGCATCTTGGAACAATGTTACAACCTAAGTATAGCCATTGAGTTGACATAACTTAATAATAATAAGAAGAAATGAAATTAAACACAAATATACCCTAGAGCTCCCAGTGTAGCAACCTGGGGCTCTGATACCAAATGTAATGTCCCCATGAGGGAACACATAAGGAATCAAGTCTATAACCTAAAACTAAAACTAACAATTTTTTTTTCTAACATTCTAACTTATCATCATTACCATTTACAAGTACATTCCTTAAGGTTCCCTTAAAGAATTCATTTACCATTATCAAACAATACATTTTATTACTTAATCTAATGCAATTCTATTTCTATTTCAACTTCAATTTACATTGAGACATTGCTTTGGTTCCTCATCAAAACTAATTACATTAATGAGATAAATGCATTTATTTTCTTTACCTAATTTGCATAGATATTCACTTTTAGAAATGAATTAGAAGCCCGTCATTTATCTAATACACCAAGTACATTTATCCTTTCATTTTTCATTTGTTTTCTCCTTACCCTTATTTATGCACTATCATCACATAAACCATCTATTAAAAGTCCTTACTTTACATTTTCATTTCAAAGATCATAATAGAAAAAGTGTAAACTACTTAACCATCTATTACTAACCAACATAAACCATTCACAAAATCATTTCTTTCCACAAGTCTAACTTCCACAAATTATCATCTATAACCTTGTATAAATCTAGTTAAAAATTGAGATTAGAACCTAGTTTCAATAACCTTACATCATACATATTGAACTTATACATTTAATAAATCACATCTCATTACTAATTTCAATAACGTACATGTTTCATTTCCCTTAACTATTTCACCTAGAGATACCCTTCAACCCTTAGCACATCTTTTCACTAACAAAATGAGTTTCCTTTCAGAAGTTTTAATCTATTGCATTGCCAATACTTACATAGAATCATTACTTTCAATTTCATTTTAAAATGCATAAGAGAGATAGGGTAGGAATTACTTAAACATAATCCATGTTTGATTACCAATATTCAATCATCTTTTGAAATTCCTAAAACTACCCTTCCCAAATTCATAACTTCTTTCTTACAATTTCAACACAATTACAATTACAATTGTTGCACATGGCCTGAAGGCATACAGAAAGATGATTACATCAAGTTTCCCAAAGGATTACAATACATCTTTACATCTTGATAAAAAAAGATAGAGATACATGATACAAGAATAGAATCTTCACCACTGAACAACTCAGAATCCAAGCCATGACACAAACCACAAACAATACCTCGAAAGAGATTTTCCACCGAACCATGTGAAACTCATAAAGCTCCACCCACTGTGCTAGGAGATAGAACCAATGCACTCTCAAGATCTTAAGGCAATCTAAGTCTCAAATACCAATAAATCCAAGACTCAAAAGAACAATAATAAAGCACAACAAATATTGTCATACTATAACATCAAGGTTAAGGTTCTAGGAGACCACCTATGTGAGTGTCATCACAGAACCTATGTATTGGGATCCACCCTAGAAACCATGTAACCCCGGTCCCCCCTTGATGAATAGGGATCCACCCTGGCAGTTATCCCTTGTCCTGGTACTCCAATTAGATCTTTGTGGCCATTATTATGTTTTCTTTCATTATCTTTTGAGTCCCCCCTTCCCAGGTTAATTTTTAATGTTATCACTTTTTACAAACCCACCCATAGGATCATCTAGCAACCACTTTAGGGTTCCAACACCTATGGTGAGCCACTCACTTAGGGTTCCTAGTCGCTTAGCCCATCATAAGCTAAAGATAGAAGATAACATTACCATGTCCTGATTCATAGGTTTAGGAAACTCCCCTGCACACTTAGGCCCTCAGAGAAAGTCTTAACCTCAGCCATATACATAACAAGAACCATTGGAAGGATGTCTATCATAAGACACCTCAAATAAAATCACAAGACTTTCCACATGCATATGTAGAACTTTCCACAGATTATTTATAGGTCTAGAGAACCCTCTCTTGCACACAGGCTTTCCGAGACGAGTCCTAGCCTCATAAACTAAGCTCAATTATATGCGAAGTGAAAAACATAATAAGTACACCATAAAATCTCAACAAATAAATTAATGAGCATATATATGGGATACAAAATTCCACATGAATTAACAAAACATTATGAGAAACTTAAAGCAATAAAATGAACATTAAAAGATGCAAGCAAAGACCAGGATCAAGCGTGGAAGATACAGACCAAACCCCACGCCAAACATGTACCCAACATTGAAATTCATGATTTGAAAGTTTCCACAATAGCTCTAAATAGAAAATAAAATTAATATAAATTATAAATTAATAAATATTGATGGGGAAAAGATTGTACTATAAACTAATGAACCTGCAGGAATCTATGCATGACTATTGCTATGTGACTGTCATAAAAATATAGTCTCGGTGCAGTAAGCATAATGTTATTTTGAACTGTTGGATTTTGCTAATTTTGATATATGTTGGATAGAACCTAATTGTGCAAACTCTTAGTAGAGTGATTTTCAAAATAATGTCTGGTTCAAAAGTTGTGAATAATATAGTATGGGTATATAAAAAAAAAAACAAGAATACTTTGTCTATTTTTTATTAACATATTTTTCATTATCATCCTAATTATAAATCAGATCATATGAATAATGTAAACATTTAATAACACAGACACAGACACATTCATATATATATATATATATATATATATATATATATATATATATATATATATATATATATATATATATATATATATATATATATATATATATATATATATATATATATATATATATATATACACCAAACTAAAATCATATAATTAACCATAGACTTCCAGGAAGAGTTTTGACAAAGAAAATTAATAAACCATGTCATTAAAATTTTTGCACACAATATATGTTCTCAATAATATTTAATCCATAAATATATATAACCAGAGAATATTGATATATCATAAGAACACACTATTAATTTCTAGGATAGACACACACATCCACAAATACACATAGGAGAATTGGAGAATTCATCCCAGTATAGACCCTACTTGGGGTCCTACGGAGAAATTCTCTTCTCTTGACTGGGGAATCTCTGCAAATCTTCAAGCCTTGAGTAGATAGCCTCCTGGAAAGATTCATTTGGCAATCAAATTCTAGCAATCCACATACACTTGTTTTCACTAAACATAGACTCAAAAACTTCAAATAAATTTTTAGAAAAATAATTACAGACAACTCCCAAAAATCTTCCATAAATTCTCTCTCCTCAACAACAGAAAAACTTCAATTATTTATTCTCCATAACATATTCATTTAAATGTAAATCATCTATTAACTTTCACGAACCCATTTAACCATCAGGCATGTACTCAAAATGTCTCATTATCAAAACAAGATAAACAAATCATATAACCCTAAATGTATTAATAATATCTAATCCCAAGTAACATTATTAGAGAAGATAACAAATCCAACCCTTAAGTGATTATAATCAATTAACCTAAGGTAAACATAAATATTAATAATGAGCATTTCACAAAAAAGCATAAAAGTCTATCATGTGATCCTTTTAGTATTAAGATCCTAAACTATCATTGACACACAAGAAGATATAAAGGACATACTTGTGTAAATATTATTATTTCCCAAATTAAAATATGAAGTTATCATGATTAGTAAGAAACTATCTCAAGAAGGATCATTCTCTCGCAAAATAACCATGAAATCACTTATAGCATGATCTAACTCCCTAGTGAGCATAACAAAGATTTGTTAGGGTTGGAGAGGCATTACATGAATGAGTTTGAGAATCATTTCAAGAAACCAGAGAGCAAGGAGGATGATAAGAAATGGAAGGTGAAAGTATTAAATAAGGCATTGGTTCAAGGAGAGAGAGTAGATGATACTATGTCTTCACATGATGAGTTCTTTGAGGCATTAACCTAGAAGGTCGCATGGCCTTAACGGGAGCATTGGATGTAGAGAACAAAATATATCCGTCCCCTTTATATGTGGAGTAAGCTCATGCAAACTTAGGTGTGGTGTTTGGAGACACTTTAGAGTTTGTAGATGGGAGTGCAACACTTGGAGATTCATTTTATATGTTCACAAGTTTTATGTTGACTGGATGAGATGAAAAGTTGAGATACTTGTATTTAATGCACTTACTCAACTTGTAAAGGATAAAAAGGTTTGGAAGATATCATTTCTACACCATTTGTTGATCCATGACTAAGGAGAGAAAAATTGTGAGGCATTTCAAGTCATCTAGTAGAGAGATTGTGTAATTGCATGATCATAATGTGTATGGTTGTCCGTATAGTTAAGAGACATCCATTCAAGTCTTGTGAGGATGATCTAGAAGGAGTGCTTTCACAAACCCCTATCGACATGTTGTACATAGAAGACATTAGGGCATACATACACTAAAAGTATGAAATCATTGGAGATGTAAACAATTACAGTGAATTGGATAGTATGATAGAAGCAAAAGGATCCATGGTAGAATAATTCAAACACCTACAAGATCAATCTATCAATAACCTAACCCTACTCATGGAATTCATGGAAGTTGAATGGTTTAAGATCATACTTAGCAGAGTCCATGAAAATTTTGTTTGGAATGGAGATTAACCAGTAAAAAATTATGCACATATGATTCATGAGATTATAGGCCTTGCTAATGAAGGAGCCCTACCTATAGCAGAAAATAATTTGAGGAAACAGGTAGAAACCCTAATCCATTCCAAGTGGGATAAGAGGGCGATGACAATCAATGACATCTTTCAACAAGATGTTAGGTTGGTAGAAATTTTTTTGGGTTACAACTTTTTTTATAGTAGTAGACCAAACTCTATATCAGCTGGAGTCATGATGATGGCATACAAAATGGTGAAAGAAAATAATAAATATAACCTTTGCAAAGTACTTGCACAACTCCTTGAAAATATAAAGGTGACAAAGAAATCTATAGGACTAAAGCATTTAGGTTTGGGTCCTTGTTGGTCCATATCTACATTCATATCATTCACAAGTTTCATGCCATGCACCCTAGGGAATGGAAGGATAATGTACCCATTGGATTTAGATTTTAGAGAGTTACAAAAGGCAAGATAAGAACTGGATTGATGGTGAACTCTTTGGTATGACAAAGATACTACAAAGGTAGATGAAGGAAAGGTATAGGATACCAGAAAACATTGTTGAGAAGTATGAGGACACTATCTATTTCATGGTTGAAACTGATTTTGTTTGTTTTGAGGTAGTGGAACCAATAATGAAATGATGTTACCCTATGGGGTATGAATTAAATGCTAAGATTCTAACCATGTAGGTAGGGCATGTACTAGCAATAGAAATAGACCCTACCTAGGAAAGATGGGGAACCTATAGAGAGAAGTCAAGGAAGATCAGAGAAGAACAAGAAAAAGTAACAAGGAACTGGAAAATTAGTAAAATTGTGGAGGATATCACTATGAAGGTAGGAATCACTAGGAAACAGTTGATAAACATAAGAAATAAGAAGGAATAATCTTCAAGCATAGTCATTGATGCTCTTGTTCCTTCAGAGGTAGAAAAGATAGTAAGTCCTACTATTGATATTATTAAATTGTGAGCTACACAAGAGGATGTAATACAAGAAGTTGTGTCTATGATCATTCCCAGAAGATCTACAAGATATAGTAAAAAGGACAATCATAAGAAGAAAGAGGAAGAAGAAAGAAGAAAAGGTAGTTGAGAAAGTAGAAGAGAACGAAGCTCAAAAGGATCCATAAATTTTGTAGAAACCATACCTTAAATCACTATAGAAGGGAGAGATAAAATGTAGGAACTTGAAGATAGTGGACAGGTACTATGAGAGGTATGATGTTCAAAACCAAGTGATCATTGAATATACTATCACTAAGCATCTATTGTTTTTCAAGAAAAACTTGTTAGAAATTGAAGGGAGTATCCATAAAGAACTGCATCAAAAATTGGAAATCAAGAAGTAGTTGGCACAATTAGAAGATGAAAACATAAGTAATAAAGCCATTGAGGAAATGTTACCATTTGTCTCCATACAAGAAAGGGAGAGGATAATAAATGCATTAAATTTCTTGTTCAGGACAAAGACCAGACTAGTAAAAATCATGGCTCACAAATATGATGAGGTGATTGAGGACACTCAAAGGATTATCTATCAAATTATAATGAATGGTATACCAAAGAAGACCTGACGTCCCAAGGTTACTAAGCCTACATCTTTGGGATTGGGAGAAATTTCCAAAGAAGTGGATGGAAGTGTACAAGACAACATGCAACCAAATTTCTTTGTCTCTGGTGTGCCTATGACCCTTGACACCTTGCATGATGTAAATGATCCATTTATGGATAATTTGGATAGTGCGATGGAAGTTGGAGAACAAGAACTATCAGAGGAAGAGAAAATAGAGGAGAAACAAGAAGAGAAAATATAGGAGAAAGATATACAACTGGAATAAAAGAAGGAAGAAGAGACCAAAATAGAAAAAGTTGTTGAGGTTAGAATGGAAGCCTCCTTATTATTGGCAACTATGGCCAAACCAACATGTTTTGATGTAGATAGTATGGATTGGGATGAGCTTATGAGGCTATTGTACATGGCATTTGCTAAGGCTAAAGAAAGGTCAGTACAGAAAGGGGACAAAAGAATAAAGGTAATGGATAGGGTTGTAGAAACATTAAATAAGCTACTTCCCTCATTGATTATCTTTCAAGAAAAGGATAAAGTTGAGAACCTTGGTATGGTATTGGATAGCTTTGATAGTCACTTTGAATCATTGTTAAAGATTGCAAAAGATAAGGCAGAGAAGAACTTTTTGGAGAAGAAGTTGAGAGAAGTCTATTAGTCCATTTCATGGGACTTAGACATTCTCAAGGCTACTACTCTTAAGGCCAAGAGTTGTGTAGCACAATGCAAGAAAATTTACAGCTACTACATAAGTCCTTGCAAGCATGAAAAGAATATTGAGGAGTTTATAGCCAAGGATAGGGCTACTCTTGACGGTCTGATGGATAGTTGTGAATCATCTTCACTTACTGTGGGATAAATGGATAAAGAGAATTCAAGGCTATTAGACAAGATTAGTGTATTGGAAATAGAGAAAGTGTAATGTCCCTACCAAGGAACCCAAAAGGAATTAGGTCTATGACCTAAAATTACAACTAACAATTTTTTTTCTAACATACTAGCATACCATCATTACTATTCACAAGTACATTCCTTAAGGTTCCCTTAATGAATTCATTTACCATTATTAAGTATTTCATTTTATTACTTAATCTAACAAATTCTATTTCCATTTCAACTTCAATTTACATTGATTCCATTTCACATCAAAACCAATTACATTAATGAACTAGTTGAATTAATTTTCTTTACAAAACTAACACATAATTTACTTTTAGAAGTGAAACAAGAACATATTACTTATCTCATCTGCTAAGTACACTTATTATTTACTCCTTAACATTATCTATGGTCAACTCAATTGCACCATTAAAACTCAATTAAGCTTTTCCATTAAGAGTCCTCACTTTCTATATTCATTTCAAGATAATAATAGAAAGAGTGTAAAGTAATTAACCATATATTGATAACCAACACAAACCATTCAATGAAATTTTTTTTTCCATAAGTTTAACTTCCACAAATCATCATCTATAACCTTGTATAAGCCTACTTAAGAATTGAGATTAAAACCTTGTTTGAATAATCACACATTACTCACATTGAACTATACATTTAAGAAGTCACATCTCATTACTACTTTCAATAACATACATGTTTCCTTTCCCTTATTATTTCACCTAGAGATACCCTTCAACCCTTATCATATCTTTTCACTATTCCATATATCAAAACAAGTTTCCTTTTAAAGAGGTTTACATCCATAAGTATTTGCATTAAAAAGGTTTGCATAGAACCATTACTTTCAATTTCATTTAAAATTCACAAGAGATATAAGGTAGGAATTACTTAAACATAATCTATGCTTGATTTACCAACATTCAATTCCATTTTTTTGAGATTCCTAAATACTACCCTTACCCATATACATAGATTCTTTCTTATAATTTCCATTTACAACATAATTAGAATTATAGTTACTGCACATGGCCCAAAGGCATAGAGAAAGATAATTACATCAAGTTTCCCGAGGGCTTACAATACATCTTTACATCTTGATAACAAAAGATAGAGATACATGATACAAGAACATAATCTTCACCACTGAACAACTCAGAATCCAAGACACAACACGAACCATGAGCAATACCTCAAAAGAGATTTTCCACCCAACCATGTGAAACTGATAAAGTTCCACCCCCCATGCTAGGAGATAGAACCGAGGTACTCTCAAGACCTTAAGGCAATCTAAGTTTGAAATACCAATAAATCCAAGACTCAAAATAAAAATAATAAGGCACATAAAAATATCATCATATTATAACACCGAGGTTAAGGTTCTAGTAGACCACCTAAGTGAGTGTCATCACACAACCTATATATTGGGATCTTTCCTGGCAACCATGTAACCTCGGTCCCCCCTTTATGAATAGAGATCCATCCTGGCAGTTATCCCTAGTCCTGGTACTCCAATCAGGTCTGTGTGGCCATTATTATGTTTTCTTTCATTATCTTTTGAATCCCCCCTTCCTAGGTTAATTTTTAAGGTTATCACTTTTTACAAACCCACCCATAGGATCATTTGGCAACCACTTTAGGGTTCCAACACCTATGGTGAGCCACTCACATATGGTTCCTATTCCCTTACCCCATCACAATCCAAAGACATAAAATAACACTTCCATGTCCTGATTCATAGGTTTAGGAAACTCCCCTGCGCACTCAGGCCCTTAGAGTGAGTCCTAACCTTAGCCATATACATAACAGGAACCATTGGAATAATTTCTATCACAAGACATCTCAAAGAAAAACATAAAACCTTCCACATGCATTAGTACAACTTTCCAATGCTCATTTATAGGTCTAAGGAACCCTCCCATGCACATAGGCCACCGAGACGAGTCCTAGCCTCATAAACTAAGCTCAAGAATATGCCAAGTGCAAAAAACATCAAAAGTATATCATATACCCTAAACAAAACAAGTAATAAACATACATAGGGGATACAAAATTCCACATGCATAATGTTAGGAATAAGGTGTCTCAACCTTGGATAATTCTTATTCTTATTATTTGTTTTGTAAATGTATTATTTGCAAATAATGAAATTAAGTGTGAGTGTACATGTCTAGTGGCATGTTGATGTGTCACTCCACTTGATGTGTCAGCATCTTGTGCATAAGGAGATCATGACTGAAATGGTCATGACGGATTCCTATGACACATAAGAACTATTTAAGGAATGTGCTATGATAAGTGTAAGAGCATCTTATGACTTGGACCTATTTGGGCACCCAAGAAGAAGTGGTTGGTGTGTGTAAGAGAATATGCCAAAAATAGGTTGGTATGATAGATTCTCTTACACTTCTCTTGTGACCGTTATTTTTGGCAGATTCTATGACAAGCTGTCATAGTCTATTCTAGGGATGGATGCCTATTCTTGGGATTGCATGTAACAGCTATGTACATGTGGCTTTGTGCATGGGTCTTCGTGGTTGGATGCCAAACTCCTTTTTTGTGTATTTTTTGGGTCCTAAGGAGTCTATATATATGATGCTACTTCTGTGGGAGAAATAATAAGTTTTACTAATGTCTCGTCTCCTAAAAGAACTTGCATTGCAAGTGTGTTGTAGTCTTTGTGTTGAAGATAATACATTGTGCATGTTTTGGAGGGGTGGGGTTGTTTTACCAAAAGGTTTTTCCCCACTGGCATATCTTTGTGTTTACGTGTTTTAATCTTCTCTATCTATTTTCTATATGCATGGTATATGGCTGCAATATCATTGTTAAAGTAGTTAACGAATCTGAAATTGTAAGGATTTAAATAGAATTTGCACAATACTTTCCTTTAGAGATTAGTGTAGGAAGTTGTTTCTACACCTGAGTTTCCTTACAAGTGGTATCAGAGCCTGATCAAATTTTGATCCTAGTTGTTGGGTAGGGTTTTTTGAGCTAATCTCAAGTTGAGTGGGAGTTTTGTGCAGAGCATTCTGAATCTTATTTGTAGATTGAGATGGAAAGTTCCTCATACAGTAGAATGGAGGTGGAGAAATTTAATGTCACTAATTTTGAGTTGTGGAAACTCAAGATGGAAGACATGCTTGAAGACCATGATCTATGGGAGGCTACTTCACTTGATGTGAAACCTGCAATGATATCGCAAGTGGATTGAGAGATCAAGGATCAGAAGGCTAAGGGTCTCATCAAACTTTGTCTAGTAGATGTCGTTCTTCTAAATGTTCTTGATGAGACTACTGTAAATTCTTTGTGGCAATGACTTGGGTCTGTGTATTAGGCAAAATCTCTAGTGAATAAGTTGTTCCTGAGAAAGAAGTTGCATTCTTTAAGAATGGACGAAGGTGGATACATAACTAATCATCTCAACGCATTCAATTTATTAATTGCATAGTTGGCATCATCTGGTGCCAAGATCAAGGAGGAGGATCATTGTATGACCCTTCTTTGTTCCTTGCCAGATTCATGGGACCATCTTGTGATGGCTCTCAAAAGTGCTATAGTCACATTCCATATGGATGATGTGGTGTCTTCACTGCTATTTGAGGAGATGTGAAGAAAGACTTTGGATTCATCTAAGGAAGCCCTTGCTATTTGTGGGAGATCCAATGACAGAGGAAAGCAGAATGACAAAAAGTCAAAGAAGGGTAGATCCAAATCTCATGGGAGTTCTAAGACTCTTGGAAAGTCCAAGGTGAAATGTTGGAACTATGATAAAACTGGGCACTTTCGGAGGGACTGCAAAGAACCAAAGAAGAAGAAGAAAGGCTCAGATTCAGCTTCTGAAAAATCTCAAGAAGATGGAGATTCTTTTATTGCAGCTTTGGTAGCCCATGCATCTGATGATGTGTGGTTGGTAGACTTGGGTACTTCTTTTCACATGACCTCTCATCAAAACTGGTTCTCAAAAAATGAAGAGTTCGATGGTGGAAAGGTGTACTTGGGTGATGATTCTCACCTAAAGATAGTTGGACATGGAAGGGTCACTATTAGATTTCTTGATGGATGAGTAAAGGGAATCAATAGAGTTATGTAGATTCTGGGTTTGGCATGAAACCTATTATCTGTAAGTATGCTGAATGATGTAGGTGTGCAAGTTGTCTTTTTGAAAGATGGATGCAAGATGATGAGAGGTTCTATGGTGCTTGCTAGAGGTACTAGGAGAGGTACTTTGTTTTAGCTTGAAGCATGCATTGCTCAGTGCAATAATTCTTTTGTTTCAAAGAAGAGAGTGGCTATCACTTCATCCCCACCATCTAAACAAGTAGTAAAGAAGACTATGGCAATGGGTTCTGATGGCAGTGCAGTAAGTGCACCTAAGGGTGCAAACACTTTGCAAGGCAAGCTTCCTGTAGAAAAGACAATGTTGTGGCATATGAGATTTGGCCACATTGGTGAGAAGGGTCTTAGGACCCTAAAGAATAAAAAACTCATTGAGGGGTTAAATGATTGCAATCTCAAGTTTGACTTCTATGAACACTGTGTTTATGGTAAACAAAATCATGTTTAGTTTTACTCTAGTTCTCACAAATCTTCTGATGTTTTGGATCTTATTCATTCTGATGTATTTGGTCCTATAAAAGTTCCTTCAATCTCCAAGTCTATATTTTTGTATCTTTCATAGATGATTATAGTAGAAGGACTTGGATTTATTTCCTTAAAATTAAGACACAAGTCTTTAGTCAGTTCAAGGAATTTAAATCCCTTGTAGAGAATCAGACTAGTAAGAAGATTAAGTGTGTGAGAACTGATAATGGTGGTGAGTTTTTCTCAGCAGAGTTTGAATAGTTCTGTAAAGAATGAGGTATCGAGAGGCATAAGACAACTCCTTATACCCCACAAAAAAATGGAGTTGTAGAGAGAATGAAAAAGACACTAATGGAGAAGGCTAGGAGTATGCTTAGTGGAGTTGGTTTAGAACAAAGGTTTTGGGCTAAAGCTGTGGCCACTGCTTGCTATCTGGTTAATAGATCTCCTACATCAACTCTTGTTGGTAAGACACCCATGGAGGTGTGTTCTGGTAAGAAGCCTTCAATTAGACATCTTCATGTTTTTGGTTGTGAAGCTTATGCACATGTTCCAAAGGAGAAAAGATCTAAGTTGGAAAACAAAGCTGTCAAATGTATTTTCATTGGATACAGTGTTGGTGTGAAAGGATACAAGCTTTGGGATCCTATGACTATTAAGGTGTTGTATAGTAGAAATGTTATTTTAAGAGAGCTAACATCTTCTCCTATTGTGCTACAACCAGATGAAAAAGAAAAGGAAAAATATGTTGTTCAGTTCCCTCCTACCCCTGAGAAGACTAAACAGAGGGACCATGTTGGGTCTAATGATGAGGAGAGCTCTAGCAGCTTTGATAGTTTGCAAGAAGAGGAAGAACAACCTCAACCTCATCCCTTGAGGAGATCCATGAGAGAAAGAAAGAAACCAGAAAGGTTTGGTTATTCTATGTTAGATTCTAGTTGTGCCTTTGCTTTGATTACTAACACTGATGAGCCTAGATCTGTGAAAGAGGCTTTGGGCATGGAAGATGCAGGTTTCTAGATTGAGGCTATGGATGATGAGATGGCTTCATTAGAGAAAAACAAAACTTGGGACCTTGTACCTTTTCCTAAAGGGAGAAAATCTATTGGCTGTAAATGGGTGTTCAAGAAGAAATTCTATGCAGATGGTAGTTTTGAAAGATATAAAGCTAGATTGGTTGCAAAGGGGTATTCACAGGTAGAGGGAATAGATTATGGTGAAATATTCTCTCCTATTGCAAAGTTGACATCCATTAGATTTCTGTTATCTCTTGCTACATCATATGATTTAGAGATAGAATAGATGGATGTGAAGACAACTTTCCTTCATGGTGATTTGGAGGAAGAGATTTATATGTCACAGCCGAAGCACTACATTGTTAAAGGTAAATAATCTTTAGTTTGCAGATTAAAGAAATCTCTATATGGTTTGAAGCAATCTCCTAGGATGTGGTACCTTAATTTTGATGCCTTTGTGTTGTCAATTTGATTTGTAAGATCAAAATCAGATCATTGTGTTTATTTCAAAGTTAAAAATGATCGCCTTCTTATTGTTGCATTATATGTTGATGATATGTTGCTGTTTGGGAAGGGTAAGGGTATGATTTCTGATTTTAAATCTTAGTTGTCAGCACAGTTTGAGATGAAAGATCTTGGGGAAACTAGGTACATCTTGGGTATGGAAATCAGTAGAGATAGGTCTAACAAAAAACTTTGGTTGAGTTAGAGTAAGTATGTGAAGTCTATGTTGGACAGGTTCAACATGGTAGATTGTAGACCACTTTGTGTTCCTGTTTCTATGGGAACAAAGTTATCTATAGATGATTGTCCAGAATCTCCTAGTGAGGTGGAGGACATGAGTAGAGTACCTTATGCTAGTGCAGTTGGAAGTCTTATGTATGCTATGGTCTGTACTAGACCAGACATTGCCCAAGTAGGGGGAGTCTTGAGTTAGTTTATGGCTAACCCTGGATGGGTACATTGGGATGCAGTTAAGCAAGTATTTAGATATTTGAGGGGTACATCAGATTACTCCATATGTTACCATGGTAACTCTTTTGGATCTCCACATTCAATTTGTATTCATGGGTTTGTGGATTCAGATTGGACAGGTGATATTGATAGTAGGAGATCCACCACTTCTTATGTGTTCACTATGTTTGGTGGTGCTATCAGTTGGATGAGTAAGTGACAACCTATGGTTGCTTTGTCCACTACAGAAGCTGAGTACATGGTTGCTACTCATGCTTGTAAGGAGGCCATTTGGCTTAGCAGATTGTGTTCTGATGTTCGTGTTGATGTAGAATAAATTACTATTTGGTGTGACAGTCAGAGCGCTATTTTCCTTGCAAAGAATCCAACTTTCCATACCAGAACTAAGCACATTGATGTGCAGTTTCACTTTGTGAGAGATATGGTGGAAGATGGAAAGGTAAATTTGGAGAAGGTAGATACTGTGAAGAATGTTGCAGATGCATTAACAAAACTAGTGGACACTGAGAAGTTTAGATGGTGTTTGAAGTCTATGGGTCTTTTGGCCTATAGCGGTTAAGTTCCTGTTATGTTTATGTTGCTCTTACAAGGTATTTGAAAAGTGGGAGAATGTTAGGAATAAGGTGTCTCAACCTTGGATAATTCCTATTCTTATTATTTGTTTTGTAAATGTATTTTTTGCAAATAATGAAATTAAGTGTGAGTGTACATGTCTAGTGGCATGTTGATGTGTCACTCCACTTGATGTGTCGGCATCTTCTGTGTAAGGTGATCATGACTGAAATGGTCATGACAGATTCCTATGATGCATAAGAACTATTTAAGGAATGTGCTATGATAGGGGTAAGAGCATCTTATGACTTGGACCTATTTGGGAACCCAAGAAGAAGTGGTTGGTGTGTGTAAGAGAATATTCCAAAAATAGGTTGGTATGATAGATTCTCTTACACTTCTCTTGTGATCGTTATTTTTGGCAAATTCTATGACAAGCTGTCATAGTCTATTCTAGGGATGGATGCCTATTCTTGGGATTGCATGTAACAGCTATGTACATATGGCTTTGTGCATGGATCTTGGTGGTTGGACACCAAACTCCCTTTTTGGGTATTTTTTGGGTCCTAAGGAGTCTATATATATGATGTTGCTTCTATGGGAGAAATAATAAGTTTTACTAGTCTCTCATCTCCTAAAAGAACTTGCATTGCAAGTGTGTTGTAGTCTTTATGTTGAAGATAATACATTGTGAAGGTTTTGGAGGGGTGGGGTTGTTTTACTAAAAGGTTTTTCCCCACTGGCATATCTTTGTGCTTATGTGTTTCAATATTCTCTATCTATTTTCTGTATGCATGGTATATGGCTGCAATATCTTTGTTAAAGTAGTTAATGAATCTAAAATTGTAAGGATTTAAATAGAATTTGCACAATACTTTCCTTTAGAGATTAGTGTAGGAAGTTGTTTCCACACCTGAGTTTCCTTACACATAAACACAACATTCCATAGGTTTTTCTTATAAGTCTAGGAAAAACTCACATGCCTGAAATTTGGCTAAGTCTGAAATTTTCTAAAAACCAAAATCTAGAATCTACATCTTAACTCCTATGAAGTTAAAACCTATCTTAATCCTGAAAGGTACCTAATTCCTTTATATGAAAATGTATGCATTCCCATATGATTTTTTACCAAGTGTCATACAAGTATGGATACAATGTCGTATGACATTGTAGGGCACTTTTACGAAATTAATTCAGAATTGCCCGAAAAGGCCAAAAAATGACTTTTCAAGGCATGGAGAGTGCCTAGGAAAGGTTCCCTAAGGTCTACCTGATGCAGGGACCTTAGTACCACATCTAGATCACATTATCAACATTACCTAAGCCTCAAACTAAATTAAATCAAATTAAAAACTACAATTCATAGAGAAGCCGATAAAAGCCAAAAATGGGGAAAAAGGACTACAACTATTCCTAAACCATCCCAAAACTTCCTAAAATTTCCTAAATCATTACATAACTCTGAAAACACCAAAATGAAGTATCATAACAAATCCCAGACTCTGAAGTAGATTTCACCATTGAAACTATACAAACATTTACATAATTACTTCCCGGCATCACAATAGAAATACACAGAAGATAGATATTTACATTTCCATTTTAATAGATAGGAAAAATCCAAAGGATAATTATATAATATCATATCATACACACAATATTCATACACACATAGGAAGAATGGAGATTCTTCCTAGTTTAGACCCTACCTGGGGTCCTGCGAAGAATCTTCTTCCCTTGGCTGGACACTTCTCTGTAAAATTTCCAACCTTGAGTAGATAACCTCCCAAAAATCTTCCTCTAGCAATCAAACTCTAGGAATCCATAGACATTTTTCTTCACCAAATGGATACTCTCAAACTCACACAAATTCAAATAAATTTCAGGAAAAATCAATGCAAAACACTCCCAAAAATCTTCCAAAAACTCCTCCTCCCCAACCATACAAAAATTACAAATATTTATCCTACAACTATGTGGTTGGAGGAGTTTCTTTAGGGGAAGCAACTTCTCCAACTTCCGTAGTTGGTTGAATAATCAATAAATCATTCTCGTAGAAGACTTAATCAAAGTTTTAATAAATTTAATTAAAATAGCTTTAAAAGAAGACCATAACAAGAAAGACAACCAAATAGCTTCCAAGGAAAACACAAAGCACAATTGGAAAACAACTAGCCTAACTTCTAGGAGGTCTCGAGTTCAACTCCCTCCTAGATAGCTAGTTTTACTATAAAGAGCATTTATTTTTATTATTAATATTATTTTTACTTTTTATTTAATACATTTATTTAATACACTTCATTGAGTTCACTTCAATTAACATACCACTAAAACATCAATAAATCCATACAATTATTATTATTTATATAAGCATGGGTATATGCATGTTCACCCACATATACACATACCTATATAACGTACAATCAATATAACACATATAAAATAAATATATATACATATACTTACAAGGATAAATCTAACTCACATCATAAATCACAGAACAATGTCGAATCATAGATCACAAGACCACATCACATACTTCATTCAAATTCCCCAACTAGGGTAACCTCGTAAACCAAAATCTAAGTCTACAGGTAACCTTGAGAGTAATCTTGGTAATATCTCCTCACAACAATAGTTCAATGATTTTAAGGCACGCTCAAACCTGTGTAGCTAGGTGGAGTCAATGCCTGGTACTTGCATCTTGCAACACCAACCAACATGCATATATACTTATATATAAACAGACAATGGAAAACAAGGAGGGATAGTGCGACATCATGTGGAACTCCAGTAGGAGTAACTACGACTGCCTCCCTGTTGGAAATATTCAGGAATTAACCAAGTTACTGAGAGGGGAGGGGTGAATCAGTAACTCCAAATTTTCTTTCAATTACAGATGTATTAACATATAGTTTACTTTATCCTTTTGCATATAGAAAGCATGAAACTTAAAAGCATTCACAACAATGACACATAGATTTGGTTACCCAAAAACCTTCCAAAAAGAAAGTAAAACTGGGGTGGGGATGAAACCCACAAAGCTTTAGTGCTGTAGAATAAAGTTGGCCGGTTAAGGCTTACAATTGATCACTTCTGATGATCTGCCTTGCTAGGAGCAATAAGGATTGCTAAATCCACCCTGTTAAAGGATTTACAAACATACAATGAAGTATGCACTCGGTAAAGAGATTTTACAAAGACTGTTAAGTCTACCCGGTTAAAGGATTTTAGTACTGATTTACCTATTAGGATGAAACAGTAGATCTCTTGCTTTGTAACTAGATTGCTGAATGAGATTCGCTGATGTATTGATCACCTTCTGTGATGAATTTGTCTTTGCTGTTCCTTATACTATTGTAGCCCTTTGTAATTCACTTATCTCTGCCTTTCTTTCTTTTTCATATTCATTCATACTCATTAAATCTTGGTATTTTTACAACATTGTTTATATACAAGTCTAAACAATTAATTACAATTACAATTACAAAGTCGGCTTGAAAAATAAACATAAGTGCTACTAAGTCAGCCCAAGTATGGTTACACGGTTCCTGCAAACTAACTTGGTGACTTTCTGATACTTGGCATCCACTGCATTACTCAGCATCATCATGCACTCGGTAGAAGTGAAGGCAGGGTTCATACTAACCACTCGGTAGGTTTTGAACTTGGTAAATACTGGTGACTCGGTAGACATAATGTTACTCGGTTTACACTGTCCTGCTCGGTTTGCACTGTCCTGCTCGGTTTGCACTGTTCTACTCGGTTTGTACTGTTCTGCTCGATTTGCACTGTTCTGCTCAGTTTGCACTGTTCTGCTCGGTTTGCACTATTTTGGTCGGTTTGCACTGTTCTGCTCAGTTTGCACTGTTCTTCTTGGTTTACACTGTTCTACTTGATTTGCACTGTTCTGCTCGGTTTGCACTATTCTGCTCAGTTTGCACTATTCTGCTCATTTTGCACTCAGAATGCAAATAAGTTTTGTCACTAGTGAGAATCTTGCTTAATGCCAACAATCTCCCCCTTTGGCATTAGTGACAAAAACACTTATTTCCCAAAACTTATATACATGAACCATGCTGAGATTTATTTTGATTTTTCAAAATTTGTCTTTGTCATAGGGCTTTATAAATTATCTCCCCCTTTCAATGTGCTAACTTTTTCTTCTATACATATCTTCTTCTATACATATCTCCCCCTTTTTGACAATAATGCCAAAGGTGTATATACAAGTGATTTACAGAGAGAATCCAAAATTTGATAGAAAAATAGAATGTACCTTCATTATCAGTGCCAGGGTTCTGTCCCAATTTTCTTGCAGAATCTTGCATGTTTGGATTGCAATTTGGACTTCTGCAGAGAGTTCAATCATGTGATCTACTATTGAGAACTGATTGTCATGAATTAATGTTTTGGAATGTTCAATGTGCTTATACATTGTATTCATGATGGCAAGGGTCATGTTCTGAATGTCTAGCAGTGTGGACTGGATCCTTGTGTCTTCTTTTAGTAGTTCTGACTGCATATTTGATAGGTATGAGATTTTCATGTGATGAGCAAAGTTTGAACTTGGTTCAAGTTGCAGCTTCTGTATGCTAATCTTCAAATCCTCATCAATTTTATTCATTTTATCCTTGACATCCTTGGTGAGCTCGGCAACATTGCACAGTCTGGCCAAAAGAGAGGTAACATTCGAATAGGAAGATTCAATGTTTGACAAAACTGAAGACAATTCGACTTGATTAATAGCTATGTGCTAAGAAATGTGCTCAAGCACTTTATTGTTGAAATTCTTCTCGGCTCTTTCAACTAACTTTTTTGTCCTAGATGAATCCTCACTGTACTTATTTACTGCTTCTGCTAATTGTAACAAAACATGTTGAGAGGAGTCTACTTTAATACCTAATGCTTCTGAAAAAATGTCCTTAGCATCCTTAATGATTTGATATTCCTTGTCTCTCTCCTCTTTAAGTTTCTTTTTCTTCGCTTTCCTTTGGAGGATTTCACCTATATTTTGCATTTGATCCACTGATAGATTTGCAAAATCCAATGTTGGAATCTCCATTTCTTCATCTAGGTCTATATCCTCTACTATATTCTTGCCCAAAAATCTTATACTCGGTTGAGCCTTAGGCTTATCTGTACTTAATGTCTTAGTAGTAGTGACAGTAAACATAGTAGGACTGGCTATAGAGACTAGTATACTGTCTACTGGAGAACTTAAAATATTTACACTTGTAGAATCAAAAACTGGAATACTTACTGTTGGAAAACTTGATGAAGTAGGAGACTGCAACTCGGTAGAAGAAATGGTAGTTGCTTCTGTTGTTGCTATAGGTGATTAGACAAATGTTGAAGTTGTCACAACCATGCTTGAAGGTGTCTCCGGGCTAGATGTAGAAACTTTTACTGGAGAGGTAGGAAGTGATGCAATGACTTCTTCCGCTATCCTCATAGTATCATCTACCTCAATGGCTTCTTCCTGTTCATCACTGTCATCTTCAATGTATTTTATTATAACTATTTTAGTACTCGGTTGGTGAAGATGGTATATGTTCTTCCATGTGGCATTTTTAGCCTTCACAACCGATTCAATATTGTTAATCAGAATCAAACAAGTATTGAAATTTAGTGTCATCTTATTTTCATCCTCCTTCAATGCCTTCTTTATTTCATCATTTTTCAAGCTCGGCATTAACTGTCTCAGGGTTTGATCAAATATGTCTTTTACAGTTTGCTTTGCATTGGTCCATCTCATTTTTATTGGATCTAATAAAGCTACTAGAACCTGTGGGGCTATTTCATCAGGAGAGTATTTGCACTGTCCCATCTTTTCAATAACAGCATCTTCAATTTCCTTTTGTTCTGTTTCCGATCTGGTTTCATATTTTAAGGATTTTATATTACTTACTCCAGATCCTGATCCTTCTCTAAAAAGTTTGATCTTCTCTTGAAGGGTTAGAGGAGGCCTTTTGAATTTTATATCTTTTTCTGCCTTATCTACCTTACCCCTTGCACTTCTCCTTGTAAATATAGCAGTGGGAGGCTTAGGTGCCTTAGTGATGAATACCTTTCCTTTCTTCTTTGCAGGTTCTGGTTCCTCTATTTTCTCATCCTTTTCCTCTTCTTCTTCAGTGTCTTCTCCTTTGTCCTCAGTTAGCATTTTCATTTTGGCTATCCTCTTCTTTCCTTTATTTACCACCTGTGGAAGTTTTATGCTTAATTCAATTCTCACCTTTGATTCTTCATATGTTCCAAAATATGGAGCTTTGGGATTAATAGGCTGATTAAGGAGGGCTTCAATGATATTCTTTGTCTCATCAATGTTTACCTCATAAGGAAGAGGTTTTACATGTACAATCCTCAGTTTAGCTGCTTGAATGTATACTCTATCACAGTCCACCATGAAACAAATATCATCCTTATAATCCTCAACCAACTTCTATGGAATCCAGAATCTGTCATTCATTTTCTCCTTGAAAGACTCAAAATAACTATCCATGATGCTCTCAAAATTTTCACCCATTTCTGAAATATATTCATTTATCTCATAAAGAACTGGCACATCTTTTCTGCATACTACTTTTCCTTTGGAAGGGAAGAATTTCTGAACATAGAAGAATAAATAGACCAGTAAAGATCCAAACTTACATGGATTGTTTTTGGAAGTTTGAATGCTTTCCATGTTCTTGTTAAACTATTTTAACAACAAATCTGCAAGGTCAAATGATAAGTTATTCTTGACCACTTTGTATGCTAGGTCTATGGCTTCACAGGATACACTATTTTGTCGACTTGAACTATATATTTTATGGGCAATTATGTGTGTACCAAACTTCAGTTCAGCATCAGTAATGTTGCTTACTTTCATGCCTCTACCGTCCCACTCGGCTAGGGTTTTCTTCTCTAGTTCCGGCCGACCTAGGGTTTTGGTAGTTTTACCTTTGTTTAACATGGGAAGACCGGTGATTTGGTGAATCATCTTCTTAGTGATCTCTATGGGTTGCTCAAGCCAAATCTTTCCTTCATGTACACGGCTGAGAATGTATCTAACCCATTTCTCTCGAAAGTTTCAAGGTAAATGTGCAATGTGAACTAATCCCTTGTCTTCCAGATGTTTGTGCTCGGGTTTTAGAATACCATCCACACGCAGTTCCTCACGCACAATATCTAGCTCTAGATTTCCCATTTCTTGAATTGCATAATTGAAATGATTGTGAATATCGTTAACAAGTAGTACCTTAGGAGGAATCTGAGATTGAGCTTCGTTCAGGTCTAGGGCTACTGCAATTGCGGGCATGATTTTGAAATCTGGTGCTCTCCATTCCCCTTGGACTAATATTTCTGATCCTTTCTTCACTGAAGTGCTGGATGATGCCATGGTAGCTCATAGAGAATTCTTTTCGCAAAAGTGTTTGAATCGCTGGATTGCTCTTGAAATTTTTTGCTCTCAAAGTGCTAAAGTTCGTGGTGAAGAATGAGTTTGATTTCTTGCCTTTTGTTTACAACTTTGTCATTAATGCTCAGTACAAATTAGGGTATGAATTCCAATAGATTTTCACCCACTATGAATTAATTGCTTGATAAAGACTTCACAACTCGATGAACTTGAGAATTCATATTGCTCTGACCTCGCTTGGTAAAAACTGGTACCAACCTTGCTCGGTGAAAACTGATACCGACCTTCCTATGATCTTATTGCATCTTGTATGCCGATTTAGATCTTTCCTTTAATTTAGTTCTAGAACTGCTTGAAATTGGTCTATGAGAATACAGTTCCAGTGCTTTCTTGGAAATTTAGTTTGAGTCGGTAGAGCCACCCATTCCATTACTTGGACTAGTTTGCTCGGTAGATTTAGGAATCCACTTTTGTCTCATCTATTTTCTGACCTTAGTTGCTTCATTCTTCTTTCCATCTTCAACTTCACTAGCATTCATGCAATTTCTGGCTATGTGACCGAGTTTAGTGCATTTGAAGCATCTTATGGTAGTATCTCTTTTCCTTAGATGATGTTTTATACAGTTCATGCCAATGTGTCCATATTCTCCACAGTAATGACATCTACACCAGGTGTTGTAATCCCATCCAAACATTGCTTTCATAATTTGTTCTGCTGGATTGAATGTTTTGGATTTGCACTCGGATGCCTTGTGACCTTGTTTGTTGCATTTGTGACAATTACCTTTGAATCTTGGTTTTTCCCTGCATTCATTTTCTTTGTGACCATGTTGATTGCAGTTGTAGCATTTTCCATTGAATTCTGCTTTTTCATTGCTCCAACATTTATTTGAAGTATGTCCTATTTTACCACAATGATTACAAGTAGGTTTCTGATTCCTTTGAGTACCTTGCTTAGAAGATTCACCTTCTCCTTTGTATCCAAGTCCTGCTTTTCCTTTTTTCCTATGAAGATTTCGCTCATACAGCTGATTTAAGTCTTCTTGGCTTTTCAGCAATCCTTCACTGATTTGTTTTTCAGTGTTTAGGTCGTCCATCAATCTTAGATTGATTTTCTTTTCAGATCTTAGTTCTTCTCTTGTGCTTTCTATTTCTAATCTTAGAGTCAGAATTTCCTCATTTGTATGGGAGATCTGATCAATTAGGTTTTCTAGCTGAAGGGTTTTATTTTGGACTTCATTGTTCCTTCCATCTAATTCATCTTTCAACTTATTTATTTGTTCTAAGATCTCACAAAATCTTGTTGAGTGTAGTTCTTGTTCTCTTTTTAATTTTCTCACTTCTTCCTGCAAAGACCCATTCTTTTCTAGGAGTTCTTTGACAACATTGTTTGCTTCATCTAAGCTATCTGAGGGAAAATGATCTTCAATCTTTTCTTCAATGTAATTCTGATCATTCATCTGATTTTCATGTTCCTTCCTTCTTCTTAGGGATTGGGAAAGATGTTCTTTTTCTTCTTTAAGTTTAGCTATGGCCACTTCTAGATCTAGCTTTTCATTTTCAATCACCTTGTTCAGTTTGAATACCTCCATTGTCCTGGATCTTTGCTCAAGCTAGTTAAGCTTTATCTTGAGAACCAATACAGCTCTGATACCAATTGTTGGAAATATTTAGGAATTAACCAAGTTACTGAGAGGGGAGGGGTGAATCAGTAACTCAAAATTTTCTTTCAATTACAGATGTATTAACATATAGTTTACTTTATCCTTTTGCATATAGAAAACATGAAACTTAAAAGCATTCACAACAATGACACATAGATTTGGTTACCCAGAAACCTTCCAAAAAGAAAGTAAAATTGGGGTGGGGATGAAACCCACAAAGCTTTAGTACTGCAGAATAAAGTTGGTCGGATAAGGCTTACAATTGATCACTTCTGATGATCTACCCTGCTAGGAGCAATAAGGGTTGCTAAATCCACCCTGTTAAAGGATTTACAAACATACAATGAAGTATGCACTCGGTAAAGAGATTTTACAAAGACTCTTAAGTCTACCCGGTTAAAGGATTTTAGTACTGATTCACCTGTTAGGATGAAACAGTAGATCTCTTGCTTTGCAACTGGATTGCTGAATGAGATTCACTGATGTACTGACCACCTTCTGTGATGAATTTGTCTTTGCTGTTCCTTATACTGCTGTAGCCCTTTGTAATTCGCTTATCTCTGCCTTTCTTTCTTTTTCATATTCATTCATACTCATTACATCTTGGCATTTTTACAACATTGTTTATATAAAAGTCTAAACAATTAATTACAATTACAATTACAAAGTCGGCTTGAAAAATAAACATAAGTGCTACTAAGTCGGCCCAAGTATGGTTACACGGTTCCTGCAAACTAACTTGGTGACTTTCTGATACTCGGCCTCTACTGCATTACTCAGCATCGTCATGCACTCAGTAGAAGTGAAGGCACAGTTCATACTAACCACTCGGTAGGTTTTGAACTCGGTAAATACTAGTGACTCGGTAGACATAATGTTACTCGGTTTACACTGTCCTACTCGGTTTGCACTGTCCTACTCGGTTTGCATTGTTCTACTCGGTTTGTACTATTCTACTCGGTTTGCACTATTCTGCTTGGTTTGCACTGTTCTGCTCAGTTTGCACTGTTCTGCTTGGTTTGCACTGTTCTGCTCGGTTTGCACTGTTCTGCTCAGTTTGCACTATTCTGCTCGGTTTGCACTCAGAATGCAAATAAGTGTTGTCACTAGTGGCAATCCTGCTTAATGCCAACACTCCCCTCATCCTACACTCACATTAGATAGCAACATTAACAAAGCATAATTGGATTAGTATGGTTAGTACCAAAATAATCTCTTTTCCATATTGTATAAAAAGAATGCATCACAACATAATCATGTAAATATTAACTTTTAAAAACCCATTTAACCATCAGACATGTATTCAAAATGTCCCTTATCAAAACAAATCATATATCCGTAAATGTATTAATCATGTCTAATCCCAAGTAACATTATTAGAGAAGGTAACACATCTAACCCTTAAGTGATTATAATTAATTAACCTAAGTTAAACATGAATATTAATAATGAGCATTTCACAAAGAAGCATATAAGTCTATCAAGTGATCCTTTTAGCATTAAGATCCTAAACTACCATTGACACACAAGAAGATGTATAGTAACATTCCTATGCAATATTATTATTCATCAAATTAAAATATGAACTTATGGTGAGTTGGAAAAGGTTTGGTTTAAGAAACCATCTCAAGAAGGGTCATTCTCACCTATAGCTCTTCCTAATTTCTAGTGAACATAACCAAGACTTGATAGGGTTGGAGGGGCATTACAGAAAGGGAGAGTTGTAGATAGATTTTGCTTGTTAAGAAGACCATTGACCCCAAATCTTTCATTTCTTGAGACTCATCTTTTAGAGATGGAGATGGTTGAAGTATCAATGACTTTGTCTACACCTACTGATATTAAGGTAGTGGAGACTGCATCATATGCATTGAATGGATTAATCCATGTTAGTGAGATACTGATAAAGTCATGGGCCAAGGAAGTGAAGACCTTGGAAAACTCTTTCCAAGATGTCTTAAAACTGGTGAGTAAGCACTAAATCTTTTTGTGCTTAAGTTTTTGAAATTTTGAATGAACCTTTTCCATTGATTTCAAAGGGAGAGGAAGAGAAATAAAATAGAGGAAAAATGAGGAGAGTAGTATGTAAATAAAAAGAAAAAGAGAGGGAGAGAAGAAAAATAGTAAGGAGAAGAAAAAGATGTATAAAACAAAAAAAGTAGAAAAGAGAAAATGAAAAGAAGAGAGTTTTGATTTTGACACTTAGCTATTTTTCTAAGTGTTGCCATCAATGCCAAAGGGAGAGATTATTGGTAGGTCATGTTGTGGAGCACTAGGGATCACTTAAGGGTTGTCATTCATGGAAACACTTATGCTGGAGTGATCACAGGATGAGAAGTTTAGTATTGGAGTCACAGTCATGAAAATAAATAAGTCCTGAATTAGGGTAATAGGGTACAATGTTATAGTTCTGGTTAGCAATGAAAATGCATGAGTTATTATGGCCTGGGAAGTTAGTAGAAGGTATTTTGGGATATTTATATACTTTAGTTAAAATTGCATGAGTTTTGGTGACTAGATTAGTGAGATTTAGTGATCTGAAGGTATGTGATGACAGTAAAATAGTATAACAGGGCATATGAGAAGTTGCAGTGATTGTGATAAGGTTACATGGCATGGTAACATGCTAAGTTATATGAATGAAGTATATTGCCGATAGTTTGGTAATACAAGATCACCGACTCCATAATTATCAATCACATAGTCTATTATTATGTTTTGTATGGTATTTGTGAAGCCGGCTAGATGGAAGACTTTGTATAAGTATAGAGTGCTTTTATGAAAGTGAAATTGATTATTATTATGATGATGAAGCAAGGTTGCAAATCTGAGAGAAAAAATCATATACGAGATTAGTAATAGATAGAGCTATAACTAGAACTATCTAAGAAAGATAAGTGCTTGTATTGTTCATTTTTGGACAACTCTTTGAGATAGTTTTTGAGTGTATGAGCAGTTTTCTCACCACCTTTAATGAAGTGTTTTGTATACCCCTAACAGGGTTTTTTATTCCTCTAATAAGGAAATGTATTATGTAACAATCAGCTCCTAACAGGGCTAGATCTCCTAACATGGATATAATATTTTATGTTAGGAATGGGAACAATGAGAGGGGGGGGGGGGTGAATTAGTGTTCACTATATTTGACCTTTTTACTTTACTCTTGAAACTTAACTTGATTTCTTAAGTACTGAAATAAACCTCAATGTAAACAAGATAAAAAATCATAACACATAACACCAATATAGTTACAGGGAAACCCAAATAGGTAAAAATCTCGATGGGAATTGAGGAATTTTGATCTAGAAAATGATTATCTATCAGACAGGCTATGCATGCTACAAGATAAGAAAATTCTAACAACAAAAAACCTATGGGATCCCAGTAGCATCTTTCAGATAGAAGACATGAATGAAGTAATTCATGAAGAAATTGCACAATTCCTCTATGCACCAGTAGTACAATATCAAATACCAATCTAGTTCTTAAATCCACATATCAGAAGAATAGAATGATGGCTACATCAAGAGAGAGGTATTCAATTAATCTAGGATATGTTTCAAGGTCCATATCCATTAGATCTACCTCTTACCTTATCTAGTTATTATGGGAATCTTTGGAACCTCACTTTTGGATCACCAGAAGACACATTCAATAATCTAAATATGTGTGCAAACTATGGTCCGAATGGTCATTCATCTCTATTCCAACATTGGACCATAAGAGCCTGACTTCATCACCTTTATGAAACAAGAACTTCAATATGGATATGTACGACCACATACTGATCAAAGCTTGGAAACACTTTAGCATAAGCTGAAGGAATCTATGGTCCCTCCAAAACTAAAACTCTTAAGATCATTTGGAAGGAACTTAATCCTCCACATCCACCTTGCACCACAAAGGACCCACATGAAGACTATTACTGTGTTGGTTGTATCGATGGCTTCATTGATAGTGATGAATAATACCTAAGTAGATGGGGTTGTCATCTATATTTTTCTATGTGTTATCATCTGACTAAACCAGTAACCAAAGTCTAGTCGATCAAAACTAGGGGTAGACTCCACTACCATTCAAAAGGGTTAACCCAATTCCTTAAGAGGGTCCATGATCTATTCCTTCATGGGTTGAAAAAAGGAATATTCCTGTAGTCACTTTCAGGTGTAAAGTGAATGCATTATGAGTTGCATGTGCTCACTTGTTTTTCTACATACTAATGTGCTTTGTAGATATTGGGGTCCATCGAGACTGATAAATAGGTCATATTGGGCATCTTCTTTAGTAGTGTCTATCGCTTCAATAAAGTGGTCCATTTGATCCTCACCATGTGGCAAGCATCAAAGGTCTCTCTCTCCTTCTCTTTGCCTATATAAGGAAGAAGTTCTGCCCTTTGAAGGCATTCAGAGTGAAGAGAGTTTAGAGTCTAGAGACTTTAGGAAATATTTCTTAGTCTACAAGTAGAGAGTATGCTCTCATCTTTTTTCATGATCAGAAATTAGACCTTGTAACTAAGATGTCTACTAAGTCTGAGAATTGTAAGGAGGTATGTGCAGGCTTGATCATAATCATAGTTATTTTCTTTTTTATAGGCATGTATATTTTTCTCCATCAGTAAGTGCCTAATTTATGTAATGTAAATAGATCCCCTTCTATTCTCAAAGCTTGTATAAAAAAGCTGGTATCAGAGCCTATTCTGATGTTTGTATCAGTTGTAAATCTGTTCCAATATTACTTTAATGAAAAGAAATATGTGCTCACAAATTTCCATCTTTTGTCCCTTCTTATGAGTCTAATTACTTTGTATAGCTCTCTGTAAATCTCTCCTTATAGCATCCCTGAACTATCCTAAAGATGTTGTAAGACCTGGTTGGTAAGTCCTATGTTAAGCCATGTAAAGTCATGTTAGGGAAAGTTTAGGTAGTAAAGTTTTAGGTTGGAGTGAGGATTCAAGCACAAGCAATGGAAAATAATGGAGTGGGAACAAAAGATGTAGAAATGATGGATCATACTATTGTACGAAATGAAGAGGCAAGTTACAGAAATTTCTTTTCCCAAGATGGAAAAGATTTTACTTTACAAGAAAATGATGCAAATGTTTTAGAAGAAGCTGATTTAGGCTATAGTTTTGCTGATCAAGAATTTACTATTCCTAGAATTAAAGCTTCTGATATTTATAGAGATATTCCTAAGCGATTGAGAGATTTATTTTCTTATAAGAGTGTTAGTAGATGTAAGGTCATTGAACTTGAGCATACTAGTACTAATGGAACTAAAAAAGGTTTAAAGCTATTCACTATAAAAGAAATAGGTGAATTATAGAGACAAGCAACAACTAGTCCTAAAAACTTTTAGTACATGCATTTGTCCTATGTTAGGATTGGTATATTAGGTCACTACTACAAAGGTTTTCCAATCATCATGATGATGTTGTTGAAGGATGCAAGAATCACCAAAACTTCTTATGCTCTTCTGGGAGGTGCTTGTGATTCCATGTCAAATGGTCCGATCTATATAAATTATTCTTTAGACTATTTTGTTAGTCTAATGGATTCAAACCTAGATGATGTTCTGACCTATGAGTTTAAAACCATGAACATGTACTTCAAAAATCTATCCATAGATCATACTTTGACTTTTCTGATTCACTATCATTTTTTCAATCAATCATTACCTTTAATGGTAAATCCCAAAAAAGCCATGAGTGCTAAAGAAGCCTTGTCTACTATTTGGAAATCCACTAGTCCAACCACAGAGTTACGAGCCCTACATATTGTGAAACATAAAGATATCAAGATGCTAATTGAATGGGCACTTGATTTATGGAGCAAAGATGCTCAGCCTGAGAAGCCTTCTCAGCTACAAGGGGTCAATATCCAAGAGACTGATGATTTTTCAATCCTTAACTTTTTAAATACAAAGTTTTCCCACTCCTAGTCCTCTAACACACAGCTCATGAACTTGTGATACCACCTTGAATTTTAGTTAACCACAAACCTTCTACATCTATAAAACTAGCTCTGGGAATGGAGTCTTTATTTTCTTTTCCATATATACATTCTCCTCTTCCTAAGCCAATACCGCTATTTGGTAATGACACCTCTTCATGTTCACATGTAGATTTCTCTAAACTTGAAGATGGCCAATTAAAATGTGATAATTAGAATTTTGTCTTTACCACTGGTAAAGTTTGAATGATATTTGGCCATGTTGTTTCTTTCCCTATGAAAAATAAAAAGAATGAAAAATCCATCGAATTTTTCACTCTAGCTAGAAAATTTGTAACTCCCAGAGTCATTCCTTCATTCTACGACTTTATGAAAATAGATCTGACTGGTAAATACCAAATTTATTTTTGGGCATAACATGTCTCTCCTATAGGAGAAACCCAGGTCTCATCCTAAAGTAAGTTGCTTAATTGGAATAATCTTTGTACCCATGAACACATGCTCCTTACCAAAGATATTCAACACCAAAAAAACTTACAGACCTTAGCCCAGGATAAGAATCATGCTAGTATTCAAACTAATGCCCATAGGATCATTTCTCTCATCCAGCAAGTTGAATCTCATCTTACTAAAGAATGGTAGGATGATGTCCTTAATTTTATTCATTAGTTACGCACTGATTTTGCAACTTTCAAACAACATGTTGAAGCATGGTGGGCACAACAAATAGCTTTATAGAAATCCCATGAACAACACATTAAAAGATTGTGTTCTAAAGTTAACATAGTTGTCCAAACTGTTAAACACATTGATGTAATCTCTCAGTCTACCAGTTAATAGTTTCATCATGTTGAGACTACTATAATTAAAGAATCCTCTAATATTAAATCACATGTGGATGAAATATCAGACAAGCTTCAAAACTTGTCGATTCAACCAATTAAACCTGTTAAAACAATGATTTTCCTTGATAGCTCAGTGGGATACCTACAAGCCTAGTATAAAGGAAAAGGGCTAACCACAGATCTACCTAAACTAGAAATAGAAAGGGTCTGGGATATAGTTAGTAGTACTATAAGAGAAGCTACCCTAGAGGAAAGATAGAAAGGGAAAATTCAAATGACCAGAGGGAATACTGGTCCTAGCAATGAAGGAAATGAGCCATTTAGAAACCTCCAAAATTTCAAAGTTGGTACACCACCATTAGTAAATTTTGACACTTTTGATACCACTAAAAATCTCAGAAACATAGATGCTATTAGAGCATGGGTGATCAATTATGTGTCTACAAATATTGGTATAGATGAGACAAAAGTAATCAAACAAGCTCTTAATTCTCTTACTAGCACTACCAAAAGAGTTTGGGATTGCCTTGATAATGCTTATAGAAATGATTTAATTAACAATGGAATTGATCAAGTATGTGCTCAATTAATCAAAATGTTTGTAGGAAGGACCAATTCTCTTGAAAGAACAACCTATAGAAGATTCATTAGCAACAAGTGTTGTGACTTAACCAGGTTTGATGAATACTATGCTGAATAATTTCAAAACTTCTATCAGTCTGGAAAGGAACAAAATTAGGAGTTTAATTACTCCACATTTATTAAAATTTTTGAAGGATTAGGAGAATATTATCACAAAAGGGTACTATAAAATATAGTAGATGAAAACCTTACTATCTGAGAACTCGCTTTCCCACAATTAATTCAATTCTTAAAGGAAATCAATGAACAAGTCAAAGTCAGTAAAAGAAAGGAATTGAAAAGGCTAAAAACCTTGATCTCTCCTACTGTATGTAAAAAAATTACACCACTTTTTGGATGTGGTAAAACTTTCCATAAAGAAAAGAAAAGATATAAAGAATGTATTGAGTGTTTTCACAAGAAAGGAAAGTTTTCTTCCCAAAGAAAATCCTACCAGAAAAAAGGATATTTTCGCAAAAAAGAAAAATTTAGGGGAAAAAGTAAATGGAAACCTACCTATTACATATGCAAAGGTGACCATTTTGCTAATAAGTGCCCTGAAAAGAAAAAATCCAAACTCAAAGGTAAGGCACATGTGTTTAAAGAAGATGGATTAGAAAACCTAGATGAATCTGTTTACATTGATGAATATCCCTATGATTCAGAGGATACTATTCTAACTGATCTAGAAGAAACAAATGAAGAACTAGGATCAGATCAATCAGATCACTTTGTTGATTCCAAAGAACAAGCCTTAGAATAGATTATGAGAGAAATTAGTGATCTGGAAAGATTACAGAAAGAAATGAATATGGGTCCTAAGACATGGAAAAAGAATAAGCTTAAACTAGCTAACCTTGAGGAGAAAAAAAAAGAATTACTAGGTCTGTACCAAACTAGAAGACATGACCATGGATATAAAATTCCACCATGGAAAAAACAACAATCAACCTTTGGAGGTTGTTCACCTCTTAGATCATCTAGACCTAGTCTTTTCAAAATAATGAATCCTATTGGACAATAGACTAAAATAGAAGCCCTTGCACTAGGCAACATGTCATGCAGAATTTCGAGGCAACATAGAAAAGAATTTCTTAAAAAAAGTTGTCGGTCAAGCCTTAGAAGAACTTCAAGAATTATCTGAGGAAGAAGATGAGAATCTTCAGGAGGAACTAGACAAAGGAAAAGAATTAGAATAATTCTCTTCAAAAATAACTCTCACAGAGACTCCTCCAATAATTTCTAGCATAGATGATTTTTATTTTCATGAAAAATCATATAGTCCATTTATTCATAATGCTATGGTAACATAAGGTATTGATCCAGATATAGGTGAAAGGACTAAATAAACTGAAGAAGACTTTCCACAACACACTCAACATTGTAGAATCACAAAGAAACCAATACAGACATCCTGTCCAGGGCTAGAACTATGCATTCACTTCAGAGGTATGACTCCATATTCCTTAGCCTTTTTATGGGATATAGGTGTTGATTTAAATATTGCAAGATATCATTATTTTCCTCCCGATTAATGGATTAAAGGAAAGACAGAGATTACCTTTGGCAAAGGGAGACATATGTCTCATCTAATCTGCAAAGCACCTATTGAATTTGATGATAGACACTAAGATGAATTGGTTTTTGTATATTATGAGATAGATGGCTACGATGGAATCATCGATAGTGCTGTCATGCAACAATGGGAACCAATCCTTATATATGAGGATTCTATTAGTTTAAATCATCGCAAAGTACCAAGACTACAGACTGAACATGCTTATACAAGTAAATCTGAACTAGAAACCCCCAAGCAGAGGAATGTAGTCTCAATCGCAAAAAAAGTTGAAAATACCACTCCACAGCTAGAGAAACTCAAGTAGTAGTTTGCAGCAATAGTGATGACCAAAGATCTCAAGAAACAGAATCGAAATCTGATCTGTAGATTACCTTTGAAAATAAATTCAGATGGTAAGGAAATTCTTCCTAAAGCTAAAGCTAACTATTTCCTTATCAGTCCACAGGAAACATAACTCTTTAAGAAAGAAATTGAGGAACTCCTTCATCAAGGATTTATTTCCCCATCATCATCTCCATTTTCCTATCATGCTATATACGTACCTAAATTTGATGAGAATGGACAAGAGCTATCAAGAAAAAGGTTAGTAGTTAATTACAAACCATTAAATAGTTTCTTGATTGACAATCAATACCCATTGCCTAGTAAAGACCATATCTAGAAAACCATCCAAGGGAGTCATATTTACTCTAAGTTTGATTTAATCAAAGGTTTTTGGAAAATCACTGTCCATCCTGATGACCATTATAAAATAGCCTTCTCTATTTCACAAGGTCTCTATGAATGGAATGTTTTACCCTTTGGTATTAAAACATCTCCCTCTATCTTCCAAAAATAGATGGATAACATCTTTCAAAAATAATCAAAGTTTATTCTCCCATATATAGATGATATCCTTGTGTTTAGCTAGATTCCATCCACACATCCTAAGCATCTTCAACAATTTTTGTCTCTTTGTCAACAACATGGTCTTGCTATTCATCCTACCAAATCCCATTTTTCTCAGGTATCCATTATTTATATTGGCATTCATCTTCTTCTAGGGGGAAAAATAGAAGCACAATCTCATATTTTAAACCAAATTTCCAATCTCTCTATAACTAATGTAAAAGAACTACAATGATTCCTTGGTCTTGTGAATTATATAGCAGGATTCTATTCTAACATTGCACAGGAACAATTGATATTAAATTAATTGCTAAAGAATACCCCTCCTGCATGGTCAGCAAAACATAATCAGGCCATATAATGCATCAAATAGAAATGTGCATAGCTTCCTACTCTTAGCTTACCTAGAATCGACTCTAAAATCATTGAGACAGATGCTAGCGAGCACACCTAGGCTAGTATTCTCAAAGAAAAGAATGCTCAAGCAAATGAGGAAATTGTTAGGTATGTGTGGTAATTTCAAATGAAGTGAAATTAATTACCACAACACACATAAAGAAATCTTAGTAGTAATCAATACTTTGAAGAATTTCTACATGTTTATTGTTGATAAAATATTTCTAATTAGAAGTGATCTTAAAAATCTTAGAGGATTATTTAAAAAGGAATCTAAAGATAAGATCGTAAGAGGATGCCTACTATGGTGGGCTCAATTCCTTAACACCTTTGATTTTGATATTGAGCATATACCAAGAGAAAAGAATGTGTTTGCTGACTTCTTAACCAGGGAAGGAGTTGAACAATCTACAAGATATGTGCGTAAACAATCCAGAGGACATGTGCATGTTGTCCGCATCAAAGAAGAAAGATGGTGGGAAGAACATTGTCTTGAGTTTAGTAATAATCCATTTAAGAGAAGGGATAGAAGGAATTTTGATCTAGAAAATGATTATCTATCAGATAGGCTACGGATGTTGTAGGTTAAGAAAATTATAACAACAACAAACCTATGGGATCCTAGTAGCATCTTTCAGATAGAAGACATGAATGAACCAATTAATGAATAAATTTCACAATTCCTCTATGCCCCAACAATACATTATCAGATACCAATCTAGTTCTTAAATCTACATATTAGAAGACTAGAACAATGGCTACATCAATAGAGAGGTATTCAATTAATTTGGGATATGTTTCAAGGTCCCTATCTGGTAAATCTACCTCTTACCTTATCTGGCTATTATGGGATTCTTTGGCGCCTCACTTTTGGATCACCAGAAGACACATTCATTAATCAAAATATGTGTGAAAAATATGGTCCAAATGGTCATGCATCTCTATTCCAGCATTGGACCATAGGAGCCTGACTTCGTAATCTTTATGAAACAAGAACTTCAATATGGATCTATATGACCACATACCTCTTAGAGCTTGGAAACATTTTAGCACAAGCTGAAGGAATCTATGGTCCTTGCAAAACTAAAACTCTTAAGATAATTTGGAAGGAACCTAATCCTCTGCATCCACCTTGTACCATAGAGGACCCACATGAAGACTGTTATTGTGCCAGTTGTATCGATGGCTTCATTGATAGTGATGAATAATGCCTAAGTAGATGGGGGTTGTCATCTACATTTTTGTACGTGTTATCATTTGAATAAACTAGTAACCAAAATCTGGTCGATCAAAACTAGGAGTAGACTCCACTACCATTCAAAAGGGTTAACCCAATGCCTTAAGAGGGTCTGTGATCTATTCCTTCATGGGTTGAAAAAAAGGAATATTCATGTAGTAACTTTCAAGTGTAAAGTCAATACATTATGAGTTGCATGTGCTCATTTGTTTGTCTACATACTACTATGCTTAGCAGATATTGGGGTCCATCTAGATTGACACATAGGTCATAATGAGCATCTACTTTAGTAGTGCACATTGCCTAATTAAAGTGTTCTATTTGATCCTCACCATGTGGCAAGCATCAAAGGTCTCTCTCTCCTTTTCTTTTGCTATATGAGGAAGAGCTTCTGCCCTTTGAAGGCATTCGAAGTGAAGAGAGTCTAGATTCTAGAGTCTTTAGGAAATATTTCTTAGTCTTTAAGTAGAGAGTATGCTCTCACCTTTTTTGATGATAAAAAATTAGACCTTGGAACTAAGATGTCTAGTGAGTCTAAGAATTGTAAGCAGGTGTGTGTCAGCTTGATCATAATCATAGTTATTTTCTTTTTTATAGGCCTACATATGTTTCTCCATCATTAAGCACCCAATTTATGCAATGGAAATAGATCCCCTTCTATTCTTAGAGCTTGTATAAAAAATCTGGTATCAAACTCTATTTTGATGTTTGTATTAGTTGTAAATTTGTTCCAATATTACTTTAATGAAAAGAAATGTGTTAATAAATTTCAATTTGTTGTCCCTTCTTATTAGTCTGATTACCTTGTATAGCTCTTTGTAGAGCTCTCCTTATAGCATCCATGAACTATCACAAAGACATTGTAAGACTTGGTTGGTAAGTCCCATGTTAAGCCATGTAAAGGCATGTTAGGGCAAGTTCAGGTAGTAAAGTTTCAGTTTGGAGTGAGTATTTGAGCACAGATTTGAGCACAAGAAATGGAAAATAATGGAAAGGGAACAAAAGCTGCAAAAATGAGGGATCATAATGTTGCACAAAATGAAGAGGCAAGTTACACAAATTTCTTTTCCCAAGATGAAAAATATTTTACTTTACAAGAAACTGATGCAAATGTTTTAGAAGAAGTTGATTTATGCTATAGATTTGTCGATCGAGAATTTACTATTCCTATAATTAAAGCTTCTGATATTTATAGAGATAAACCTAAGGGACTGTGAGATGTATTTTCTTATAAGAGTGTTATTAGATGTAAGGTTGTTGAACTTCAGCATACTGTTACTAATGGAACTAAAAAGGGTTTAAAGCTATTCACTATAAAAGAAATAGGTGAATTATAGAGACAAGCAAGAGCTAGTCCTAAAAAATTTTAGTACATGCATCTGTCCTATGTTAAGATTGGTATATTAGGTCACTACCGCAAAGGTTTTCCCATCATCATAATGATGTTGTTGAAGGATGAGAGAATCACCAAAACTTCTCATGCTCTTCTAGGAGGTGCTTGTGATTCCATGTCAAATGGTCCTATCTATATAGATTTTTCTTTAGACTATTCACTAGTGTCTTATGATCCTTGTTAGAAGATCTAAAACCTTGTTAGGAGTTGTTCTTTATAATGCTTTTAGTACAGTGACCTTGTCAAGGTCAGACCCTATTAGGATTCTTTTACAATAACCCTATTAGGGGTGGGGACACATTGTCCTAGAGCTCACTACTCAAGTGGTGAAGGCTACAACCTTCTGATCTCAGATACACACTATATATGCTTGATGAACTGTTGTTGTGACACTACTTTTCTAATTAGTTCCTTTGATGCACTAATGCTTTGACCTCTTACAAAGCTCTAATACATTCTTACTACTTTTCACACACTTCTGCTCTGCTTATCTTATCTCTATTTCAACTTCCATACTCTATTACAAAGGTGCATCTAATATTTATATGTGCTACTTGCAAAGGATAAAATATGGATGGGGTCCTAGAACAATGGTTTGCACATAAAAGAGACCCCAAAACTAATATTTTACAATTACATTTGAATTGTATTGATATGGAAAGTAAATGTAAATGAATAATGTTGAAATAAAGAAATAAAATTACTTACCTTCAAAAAAGAATTTGCTGAAAACCCTGTCAAACAGTCTCAGAAACTGGTGATTTCCATAATCTTGAACTGAAACTGCGAGATCTAAAACCCAAAAATCTTTTCCAATTGTAAGTGAGTTCATCTTTGACCCTCATAAAAGGTCAAAGGCTACATTTTTATTCTAAAGGCTGATTTTGACTCTATTCGCAGATCCCCAAAGTTCGCTGAAAAGGGTATCCCAATCCGATCTCAGATCCAGAATTTTGCACCTGTACTTATAAGAAAAAAATTTTTGTTTGTTTGTTTGGTGGGTTTGCCTTGGTCAAACCCTAGTTTCAAATCAACCTTAATATTGAAATTGAAATGGAGAATGCTAGCAAGTAGTAGAAGCAGATCTAACAATGAAGCTATGCAATTCGATAGATATGCAATTGTATTTTGAAGGTAATCAAGTATGTTAATATGAAAGCTTGAACATCAATGTAAATCTAAACCTCCATGTTTGTATGCTTGGAATCCACTTTGAGGGAAGGATGAATGGATCTTGAAGATGAATTGAAGGATCTTGAAGGAAGATCATACCACCATGATGGCTAGATCTAGGGTTTGAATGATGAATCTTGCATGCTTGAACCAAATCCCTTCAATAGCTTGAATGCTTGAATCCTTGATCTTCAATGTAGAACTTGGATGGAGAAGGGGACTTGACTACTTGAATGGATGCTTTGTTGATCACCTTGAGAGCTTGAGAGAGGAGATTGCAAACTTGATGTCTTGATCATGAGATTTCTTGGAAACTTGATGCAGAAAATGAGAGAGGAAGGCCTCCTTTTATAGTGATCTAGGGCACAAACCTCTAGAGAAGGCTAACATTGAGGAATTAAATCCCAATTAAACTTAACCCCTAGAAATGGGCCCATAATTCAAATTTCACCTTGAATTATTGTCCAATCACAATAACCAACTAAGGAGGGAAAACAATTAAATGAAATTTGAATTAAAACCTTTCCACGCTCGGATCCGAGGGCCCAACATTAATTTTTGGGCTTGTCGAGACCAAATTTGAGAAAGGGGCACAAATTATAGAGGAGGTAAAAAAAGATCTCAATCCTGACCTAGTCAGGGTCAAGCTCAATCCTGACCTAGTCAGGATCAACCTCAACTTTGACCCTATGGGCCCAAATCAAGCCAGAATCAGGACAGGAGGTCCCGGGGATGTCCATAAACCTAGAAATGATACTAGAATAAGATAGAATGCCAGGGATAGGCATAAAATCCTATGATGACTATGATGAAGGCTAGGAGGAACTATTTTTAAGTCCTACCTAGAAAATAGAGCCATGGAAGAGGGAAATTAAGGAGAATCCTTAGGATCCTAACCCTAATTTCACCTAGAATGAAGGAATCAAGTGCAGAAAAGAAGTGGAAAGCAGGGAGAAAGCTAGATCAAAGAAAATATCAATTCAAGGCATTAGACATGACCCCAAACCACTTACTCAGAGGGATAAATTCTCTTAACGTGGAAGTGCTTCCATTTTAAGATGATACATTAAGCTGCCACTTTAGCAAGAGTATGGACTGGATGCAAACTCTTGGTAAAGGAGAAGAAATAGAAGATCCAAGTGGATTCACAAAGAGATAAAATAACACTTAGCTAAGGGCATAAGCCCCCAAACTAAAGATTCTAACTCAATCATACATGCACTAGGGTGCCAAAAGAACAAGGGTTAGTACTAAATAACCCAAATCAATTAGCATAAGAAACCTCGCTAAGAAACCTTTCTCATACTAATATCATATTTGGAAAGATATCATAAAAGCATAAATGATTACATAAGAAAGACAAGAGAAACACTATAAATAACATAGCTTTATGATCCAGTCCTACTAGCATGAAAGCAAAAAAGAGAGAAAGGGAAAATAGTGATTACCTCACCTAGTAAGATGCCCACCTTACCATGAATCACCCTAGAGGGAGAGCCCAACAGGTTCACCCATAAACTATGCTTGCAATTATAATGTGTCTTCTGATGGATTCTAGAATACCCATAGATCCACCTTCTTGTATCACTATGAATATGAAATGTGTGTCTCCTTAGGATTTAGCAACTTATGTGTGTTACCTTCAGAAGATTTAGCATATGAATGCGTGTCTTTTCAGGATTTAGCAACTTATGTCCGTTACCTTCCAAGATTTAGCATATTGAAAAATTTGAAAACTACGTGTCTCCTTAGGATTTAGCAACTTATGTGCATTACCATCGGAAGATTTAGCATATTGAAATTTTTTTAAAATGTGGGTCTCCTCAGGATTTAGCAACTTATGTGTGTTACCATCAGAATATTTAGCATATGAATGCATGTATTTTCAAGATTTAGTAGCTTATGTGCATTACCTTACAAGATTTAGCATGTAAAAATTAAAAACTATAGTACAAGGGAGGCCCTATATATGCCCCCCTCCTTAATATGGAAAAAACATACTATTTTGACATGTTAAGGAAAGAAAAGAATGAGGATAAAGCCTTCTTCAAAATCAAGACAATATCAACAAACAACACCCAGTCCAAGCTGAGAAGGTCACAACTCCTATGAGACCATGGAAGGGATGAATGCAAAGAGATATCATGCATGAAGTGAAAAAAAGGTAACCCTTAATGAGGGATAGCACACTGTTCAATTTCCCAGGTGAGAGATATATCAACCATGGAAACCCAATGTCAAACAATAACATAGGTTGTGATCAAGGACAAAGATCCTCAATGAAAACCAAATTTTTTTATGTATGATTGGATATCACATAATAGATAGATACTACTTAACCAAGGAAAGAGGTGAATCCTAGAAAGACAAAAAAGAAGGAGATGGCATCCTTGCCCCCCAAGTGTAGGAACAAAGATGGAAGAGGATACCTACTTCATAATTCAAGGAGATATCCTATTTAGCAACAATGTATACCATATTCTTAGCGAGAGATATTGACCCCTACATCGAAGAATATAGATAATTGTGAAAAGGATATGTCACTTATGGAAAAGGATCCTCAAAGAAAGAGATCTTATCAACAAGACCCCCAGAAAAGAGGAGTTTTTTAGATAAAATATGAACTTTCAAAGATAAATCGAGCAGGAACAAATATTCAATCATGAAGCCCCCTACAAACAAGAGGAAAAGGAATCTTTGGAATGAGGGAAACAACTCCAACACCAAGCAAGGGTGAGAGTTTATAAAGAACATAATTTGCAACATAGAGAAGAAGTGATGACTTAGGACAACAACTTCTCATATAAGAAGGTTATCCATAGTCAAAACAACTGTCAATATGATGAAATAATATTGCAATATAAACAAATAATACTAAGCTAAGGAAAGTAGTTCCCTAGACAAAGAGAGAGAAGAAAGAACCTTGCCCCCAAGGGATGAAAGGCAAGGGCTACCTTTGCAAAACAAATGTCCTAGAAAATATATCTTGAATAATAGAAGAGAGCAATGGATGAAAAACTATCATAATAAAAACCATGAAAAAATAACCAATTAAGCTCAAAGCAAGAATATAATGGATTCTAGAAGACAGGAAGAAATATACCCCTTGCCCCCCAATCTAAAGGAGATCTATGTTATATCAGAGTGAGGAGTAAAATTATGAAGAAATCTCAAAGGAGAAATTTCTTTTCTTTTATATTTATAGATCGGATAATAAGGAGAAGGTACTTTGAAGAATCTTTTCACATCTACATCATGAACCATAGTTTGAACCTCAACATAAGTGTGGGAAGAACTAGGAATAGTAGATGGATGATTAAGAATATGAATATTAGGAATCAAATTAGGAAATATAGGATTAGGATTAGGAAGATTAGGAACACTGGTAAAAGTGTAGGAAGTGATATGGATGGAAGACACAACTAGAGGAACTCTTGGAACCATAGTTGGAAAAGGATTTGAATAGATATAGGTAATATTATGGTAGGAATGTTGTGAGGTAGGATCGTGATTACCACTAAGAGGAAGAGCATTAAGGGAATTCATATCTTTCTCCACTAATGTCTCATCACTAGAAGGAATCCTAAATTGAGGTGAAGGATCTATAATTTCATCTTCTTTCACATAAGTGGAGTGTGTTTTAGAGAATATCTCATCCTTTTGTATCAAAAATTCTTCACAAGGAGGGGATAACTCAATGTATTTATCCAAGGGTTCATCCCAAAAAGTAGAACTATCCACAATGGTTTCATGAAGATGAGAGTAATCAACATCAAAATCCAAATGTTCATCCCAAATAGCAGGATTATCCACAATGGTTTCATGAGGAAGAGAATAATCATCATGCAAAGGTTCATCCCAAATAGGAGGATTATCCTCAATGGTTTCATGAGGAACAGAGTAATCAACATCCAAATCCAAAGGTTCATCCCAAATAGGAGGATTATCATCCCTATGAATAAAGCACATTGTAGGATCATCAAAACTCATTAAAGCTTTATCCCTAAAGGGGAAAGAAGGTAAATTATACTCTAAAGTAGGCTCATAAAAAGGAGAAGAATTAACGTCAATCCCTAACTTATCTTTGTAAAGGTCAATTGAAGAGGTTGTGGAGGAGAGTGAAATAGGATTAGGATCAATGGAGATCTCATTCAAACAATTTTCATCCTCACTTCCATGTACCTCATTAAGGTATCTATCATCTTGAACAACAAAAGCCTCATCAAAGTACTCAAAATAAGAATCATACATGTTGAATACTAAAAGCATGAAAATGTAAATATTTTTGTATTTTTAAAGAAATTTTGCAATTTTATTTTTATTTTTGAAATGTAAATGCAAGAGCATAAAATAAATCTAATCTTAAGGCAAGAAAAAAAATGATCTAACACCAAAAAGAAAGAGTTGTCTATCACGGGTTCACCAAAATGTAAAGGATAAAATATGGATGGGGTCCTAGAACAATGGTTTGCACATAAAAGAGACCCCAAAACCAATATTTTACACTTACATTAGAATTGTATTGATATAGAAAGTAAATATAGATGACTAATGTTGAAATGAAGAGATAAAGGTACTTACCTCAAAAAAAGAACCTAATGAAAATCCTACCAAACAGTCTAAAAAATTGTTGATTTTCGCAATGCTCAACTGAAACTGTGAGATCTACAAAACCCAGAAATCTTTTCCAATTCTAAGGGAGGTCATCTTTGACCCTCATAAAAGGTCAAAGGCTACATTTTTATTCTGAAGGTTGATTCTGACTTTGTTTGCAGATCCTGGAAGTTCACCAAAAAGGGTATCCGAATCCGATCTCAAATCCAAAATTTTGCACCTGTACCTACAAGAAAAATGGTTTTTTTTTGGTTTGTTTGGGGGGTTTTCCTTGGTCAAACCTCGGTTTGGAATCAACCTTAATATTGAAATTGAAATGGAGAATGCTAGCAAGTAGTAGAAGAAGATCTAACAATTAAGCTATGCAATTTGATAAATATGTAATTGTATTTTGAATGTAATCAAGTATGTTAATATGAAAGCTTGAACATCAACGTAAATCTAAACCTCCATGTTTGTATGCTTGGAATTCACTTTGAGGGAAGGATGAATGGATCTTGAAGATGAATTGAAGGATCTTGAAGGAAGATCATACCACCATGATGGCTAGAGCTAGGGTTTGAATGATGAATCTTTCATGCTTGAACCAAATCCCTTCAATAGCTTGAATGTATGAATCCTTGATCTTCAATGTAGAACTTGGATGGAGAAGAGGACTTGAATGCTTGAATGGATGCTTTGTTGATCACCTTGAGATTTTGAGAGAGGAGATTGCAAACTTAATGCCTTGATCATGAGATTTCTTGGAAACTTGATGGAGAAAATGAGAGAGGAAAGCTTCATTTTATAGTGATCTAGGGCACAAACCTCTAGAGAAGGCCGACATTGAGGAATTAAATTCTAATTAAACTTAACCCCTAGAAATGGGCCCATAATTCAAATTTCACCTAAAATTATGGTCTAATCACAATAACCAACTAAAGAGGGAAACCAATTAAATTAAATTTGAATTAAAAACTTTCCACACTCAGATCTGAGGGCCCGACATTGATTTCGGGGCTTGTAGGGACCAAATTTGAGAAAGGGGCACAGATTTTGGAGGAGGTAAAAAATGAGCTCAATCTTGACCTAGTTAGGTATGAGCTTAGTCCTAACCTAGTCAGGGTTGAGCTTGATCCTGACCTAGTTAGGATCAACCTCAACTTTGACCCTGTGGGCCTAGATCCAGCCAGAATCATGACAGGAGGTCTTGGGGATTTCCAGAAACCTAGAAATGATACCAGAATAAGACAAAATGCTAGGGATAGGAATAAAATCCTATGATGACTATGATGAAGGCTAGGAAGAACTATTTTTAAGTCCTACCTAGAAAATATAGCCATGGAAGAGGGAAATTAAGGATAATCCTCAGGATCTTAACCCTAATTTCACCTAGAATGAAGGAATCAAGTGCAGAAAAGAAGTGGAAAGTGGGGAGAAAGCTAGATCAAAGAAAAGATCAATTCAAGGTGTTTGACATCACCCCAAACCACTTACTCAAAGGGCTAAACACTCTTAACATGGAAGTGCTTCCATTTTAAGATGATACACTGCCAAAACAATTAGCTAGGTCAGCCTATAATTGATTACATACAATGCTTCCAAGTGAATTGGCTCAATTGTGTTTATATAAAAAGATGTTTATATGTCTACAACCTAATTACAATAGGTGCATAGCCTTTACAAAATAATATTATAACTACTAATCAAAATAGTAACAGTCAGCTGCATACTCTATTCTATTCTGGCGTTCACTGGCTATACCTCTTCAACTGTCTTTATCTTTGTCATACTATCTCATCTGATCATGTGCTCTTAGACTTAGCATGGATAAAAAATTCCCATCTTAACTTCAAGGGTGCATAACATAACTCATTCATACACATGTGTGCTAATGCTCTGATCTACTCGTGCTCTATTAACTGTCCAATCTTCTATACTTAGCCATATTCTAACCTTATGATAATGTGTGTTGACTCCAAACCTCTATAAGAATTTGTTTCCATAATGAAAACACTATATCTAGTCATATACAATAGTATAGTCAACTTTACAACAATCACCCCCTTTGTCATTAATGGCAACAAAAGAATATGGCAAAGTTACTAACTGTACCCTTATACAAAATTCTTTCTAACTTATATATCCCTTTATACTTTGTACTATACATTTTCTATACATCATATATGATACTCCATATTCTACATACAATACTCCCCCTTTGAAATTAATGGAAAAGGTTCTCAAAAAATGTATCTATAAGTACTTACAATGTTAGGACATATAGATATGCTATTTGCAAATTTTGGATCTCTTGTTTCCAAAATGCTATCAGTGTATTGACAATCTGTAGATGGGTGCATAAGGCATATTGCAGCTTCTCCATCTTCTCCAAGTTTGTACTTGGACCTTGATCATATGCCACCATAGTGGCATTGATCTCTTTGATGTTCTGATTGAGTATATCTAGAGAGGGTGCAACAACATTCCTGATTTGTGTTTTCCTTGCCCTTATTTTAGTCATTTCTTTCTAAGCCTTTTCTATCTTGGTCACTTGTCCCTAATATGAATTGTTACACATGTTAATGTTTGAAGTGGGATCTTCTAAAGATTTTATGAATTTATCTATCATGGCCTCTACCTCCTATATTTTCTTGTAGTGATCACCAGTCAGCTTATCCTGGTTCATACAATCAACAATGATCTTTCCTCCCTTGTCTATGAACTCTTTTAAGGATGCTTGACCTAACTTCAATGAACTGAGGTCAAGTGCAAAGTTTCCAACTATTTCACTTAATCTTTTCTTCATATATTTCTCTTCTGCAATTTGGGATGCAGATTCTTCCTGTAATACCTAAAATGCAATGTTTAAGGAATAAGAAGAAAGCTAAACATTCAATAAAGAAATTTAAATAAACACTTATGCTAAGACCTAAAAAATGAAGACAAAAACCAAAGGAATGCAAACCTCAAACCCAAGAAATCTCCAAGTTGTAGAAGATTTGTCCAAGGATGGAATGTGTGCTCAATGCTATTGCTTAAAGCTTCAGTGGATGAGGAGAGATTTTGGCATTATAAGGATATGATGGATGATTTTTCTCTTCAAAAGGGCATGATAACTTTTCTCAAATGGTGGATGAAAATGAAGGACAAAGAGGCTCAATTTGTAGGCAAATGGTAGGTGAATGGATGGTCAAGATGCAAACTTGAGGAAGGGTTGAGATGCATCCAAGAGAGAGCACGTGGATTGTACTTTCTCAAATGCATAGCATTGTGACAAATGTCACAATGGGGGAGGATGAGAGGAGAGGCCAAATCCTTGAGAGATGTGACCATTTTGGGAGATTTGAGAGGGGAAAAGTGTGTAAGAGATGTGTAAGAAGCTTTATGATTTGACACTGGAGGATGTGGTGATGTGACATGAGGGTTGACTTGTGTTGGCTTAGAATTTCTTAATCTTTGGATTATGATTGTGTAAATATTTAAGGGGTGATTAGCTTTGGATTAGAGGGTAAGTGGAGTATTAGGGAGATGTGATGGGAGGAGAGAGAATGAGTGGAGGGTTAGATTAGCTAAGCATGGATATTAGCTAATGGAGGAGAATTAGGATTTTTAGAATTAAATATTTTATTTAATTACAAGTGGGAGGAAAAAAGGGGGTTTTTGAATTAATTTATTTAGATAAGTGTATCCATTTAAATTAATAGAAGAATAGGGATTTAATTAATTATCAGACTATAGGTTTGTCATTTAGATAATTAATTGGACTATAGTTAATTAATTAAATTAATTAACTAGGGGATGACATAAATTAATTAAATAATATTATTTAATTAATAAAATGCCCAGGAGAAGACTACATAAATCTACTAAATGATGTAATCAAATTTAGGTGTCTACATTTTGCCCCTCTTCGACATAGTGTTAAAATAACACTATTTTGAAGATGTTTTTAGCAATAGACAACACAAATAATGGACTAGGTAGCAAGGATGCCCTAGATTATGGGCCAAGATGGTTTAATCTAGGTGATGCCCCCTCGAGAGGATGATGGGGAAAGAAAAAGGGGCCTAGGTGGTGGCTTGAAAGGACAAAGAGTGAAAAATAGAAAGGGCATGCTACAGGCTAAGGGGGACAAATCAGGGAAAGAGAGATGACAAAGGCAATGAGGGACAAGATTGTAGATGAGGGGAGGAAATAGGGGGTAGAAAGGTGTCTGGGGGTGAAAATGAGAGCTCAGAAGGGCTTTAATAAGGGCTAAAGGGGTCAAAATGAAGTCATTTGCACACCGAGAGCTTAGAATTCATGATTTTTGAACTCTGATAAGCGAGCACAAGATGGCACAAAGGGGGAGACTGAATCACCAAGTGGACATTGTGAGACATGTACGATAGAGAAAAGGGCTCGACTGAAAGGTAGGATAAAAAACCTAGCTTTTCGTCAAGTTTTTTATGCATTTATTGCTAGTTTAGTGTTAGAAAATGACATTCCCATGAGCACATGCTTGGCAGGAACCCACCCGCCCTAGCGGGAATGTGTTCCCGCAAAACATGCGAGGGTTGGAAAAAATGGTGTAGGTTAGGGGCTTTTCATGGGAATGTGAAAAATTCTAGGCTTTTTCATGGGACCGCGATCTCGCAAGGATTTCTTGCAGGATCGCGTTCTTGTGGGAAATGACAGCAGGGTGCCAAAAATAGCATTCCCGTAGGACAAGGGGAAAAAGGCAAGTAGCGTGGGAATGTATTCCTGTGTCACTGGGAGGGTGTTGGAAACTACAATTGAAGAAATTGTTGTATTGTCATTGATGTCAAACCTTAACTGCTAAGATTGTTGCTACTTAGGAAAGTACTATATCTATTGTGAGAAGGGAAAGAGAGGATGGTAACAATAGCACCTAGGGAAAGGTTGAGTTATCTTGATACTGCAAAGTCTACTTGACTATGTTGTACAATGATGGGACAATGTATTATTTATCTTAGTAAAGATTGAGGACTAAACTAGAAGGCTTCACCGAGCAAAAATGATGAAATCATGTTTAAGTTGAGTTATGTTAGTGTCGATTGAGTTAGTGTATGTTGAGCAAAAATATAGTGTCAACCAAGTATTAGTTAATTGCCAAGGAAGACAGTATATGCTGAGGAAATAGTTTTAGTAGTGACCAAACATTTTACATGAAGACCAAATGGATGATCACAGTATTGACCGAGCATCAACATTTTTATATTTGAAGAGAATTCAGATTTGGAGCCGACATTGTTGAATTCTTGGATTATGTAAAACGTGTTGACTTTATTTATTGATTGTATGGAAGCATTTAATGCTTTGTAAAACATTTTATTGTAAATCTTTATGAGATTTGAGATGATTCTAGAAGAGGAGATGAAGAACATGAAGTGGGTAGATTCAATGAATCTAACCTAACCCTAAGATCTACGAAGGAGATTAAGTGGCAAAAGATAAGTTAACCTAACAGAGAAAAGTATTAAGGGAACCTAAACATTAGGTATGAGTATGCATGGGTGAAGGAGATGCTGGAAGAATAGTAAGTTTTATTGACTGTATAAGCGAAAAGGCTGAAGGAGGAGTGTGGTGATTGCTTGAAGAAAAGTTCCATGTAGATCAGAGATGGAAATGACAAAGTTTCAAAGTCAGTAAACCAGTATTTGTGTATGGAATTGGATCTGATATTTGCAAAGTGAGTTGTATGTTTTTCAGATCAATACTGCTGCTAGTTTCTAACCATTGTAATAGTCAAAATCCTTTTAATAGAGGTTGAGCTAATAGTCATATGTTAAATCCTTTGAATAAGGTTTCATTCTAATGGAGTGTATGTAAGTCCTATAACTAGGCTCACTTTTAATAGGGTGATTGAAATCCTGTAACCGAGTCACACCTAACAGTGTGTATTGTAACCTTTGATAGGGTTGGCTTTTAACCGAGCTCACTTCAAAAGAGTAAAAATAATAGTAGCATGTTACAAAGTGGTTTTTCCCATATTGGGTTTCCACTATAAATCCTGGTGTCAATACTTGTGTGAATGTTTTGGTTTGAACATTTCTATGTTTTACAAGCTAGTTATAGCTGGGTAGTGGATTGCAAAGTTATATGTTTCTATTATTGAATCAGTGATGACTGAGTTTATTTTGGTTGCTTGATCTAATTTAAGGAAAATTTTTGAAGTTATTTTATACATCAAGACCTAAGAACAACTGATTCACCCCCCCTCTTTGTTGTTCTAAATCATATTAACAATTGGTATCAGAGCGAAGTTTCTTATTGGTGTCTATAGAAAACAAGTTTAAAAGGACTTGAAGAAAATGATCAAGATGTATAAGGAGGTACCGAAGATGAACAAGGAAAACTTCCTTGCATGGAAAATCTTGATGAAGCTGCATCTGGATGGTATTGGTGATTCTGCAAAATACTACATTGAGCATGAATATGTCACACCTGTTGCACCTTTGACTGCCAAGGAAATGAGAGCTAAGAAAGAACATAATCAGGCAATGCTAGAAATTGCATCTGCCCTAAGCTATCTGGAATTTGAGGATATTAAGGACTGCACAACTACTAAAGATATGTGGAACACTCTTGCAAAGATCTATGGTGGTGATCTATATGTGCTAAAAGCTAAAACTAAGAGTCTAAGAGGTAAGTTTGATGAAATGAGAATGAATGAAGATGAAAACATTGCACAATATTGTGGTAGAATAAAAGAAGTTGTGAATGCTATTAGAGGAGCGAATGGAACTATTGATGATGAGACCATAATTGGAAAAGTTCTAAGAACCCTGCATCCTATATATGCTATTAAGATCTCAGCTATTCAGGAATCTAGATGTAACTCTGGAAATGTACTTACCTTTGAAGGTTTGATTGGCAAACTAACTGCTTTTGAACTATCTAACTATGATAATTACACTATGATAGTGACACTACTAATGAAGATCTTGAAGATCTAGAAGCTCTTATGGCTAGAAAACTGAGAAGATGAAAAGGAAAATATAAAGGTAAACTCCCTATTATATGTTTTGCATGTAATAAAGTCGATCATATAGCTGCTAGATGTCTTGACAAGAAGGATAAAGATGAAGAAAGAAATAGAAAACACAAAGACAAAAGAGATGACAAAGGCTACCAAGGTACAAAGACTACAAAGGAAAAGGTAAGAAATCTTGTTACATTGTTGAAGAAGAGATTGACACTGATAGTAATGATTTTGAAATTGAGGTAGTCTATGCTACAATGAAAAATGAATTTGATGAGGATGAGAAAACTACATTGGTTTCCTATGTGAACAAGAATGACAAATGGATTATAGACAATGGTTGTTCACATCACATGACTGGTGAAAAAAGTAAGTTTGAGACCTTACATCATTATAAAGGTAAAAGTGTAACATTTGGTAATGATGCACCATGTCCTGTTAGAGGAAAATGATTGATTAAACTGACTGATAAAATCTCTTGTGAAAATTCTTATTGGGTTGAAGGATTGAATTATAATTTTCTAAGTGTTGCTCAGCTCAACAAAACTAGTTACCAAGTGGAATTTCATCACAAGAAAGCTAAGATATTTGATGCTACTGGTGAACTGATTAGAAGTGGTGAGCAGACTAGAGGTAATTTGTTCTATCTTGACCTATCTGAAGAAATATGTATGATTGCACAACTTGACGACATTTGGTTATGGCATAAGAGGCTATGTCATGTTAACTTTGACAATTTGGTAGAGATAAGTAAGAAGAAGAAAGTAAGAGGCCTACCTAGATTGAAGAAAGTTGAGAATGTGATGTCTAAAGAATGTCAGTTAGGAAAAATGACTAAGTCAAGTTTCAAGAGAAAAACCTTTACTTCTGAACACATTTTAGATTTGGTTCATACTGATCTTTGTGGACCTATGGGTATACAAAGTTACTATGGAGATAGATACTTTATCTTGTTTGTTGATGATCATACCAGGATGATGCATGTAATGTTTCTAAAAGAAAAATATGATGCTTTTCAAAATTTTAAGTGGTATTTGGAAAAGTTTGAGAAGGAGACAGGTAGGAACCTGAAATGTCTTAGATCTGACTGAGGTGGAGAATTTACATCAAATGAATTCAATCTATTTTGTAATTATAGAGGAATCAAAAGATAGATGTCTACACCTAAGACACCTCCACAGAATGGTATAGTAGAAAGAAGGAACAGATCTATTTTGGACTATGCAAGGACATTATTGATTGAAAAGAATGTGGTATAGAAATAATGGAAAGAAGCTATAAGTACAGTTGTTTACACTCTTAACTGAGTACAGATCAAGAAAGGTACAAATCTGACACCGTATGAATTATGGTATGGGCATGCATTGAGTGTTAAATACTTTAGAATCTTTGGAAGAAAGTGTTACTTATTGAAAGACAATAGGAATGGAAAGTTTGATGCCAAAAGTGATGAAGGCATATTCCTAGGCTACTCCACAAAAAGTAAAGCTTATAAGTGTTTGAACTCTAACACTAACAAAATTGTGGAAAGTGTGAATGTAAAAATTGATGAGTATGCAGAAAGAAATGAAGTTGACAACAAAAGAGAACCCGAAGATTAAAAATCTTTTGTGTACATTGAGGAAATAGAAGAGGTAGGTAACAGACCTGCACCTAATTCTAAGTGATAGGAAATGATTGCTGAGCATCAATAAAATAGTGCCGAGAGAGAACAAGAACATGTTGTGCTACAAGAAAATGCTGCCAAGTATCAGGAAGAGGTTGCTGAGCACTCAAAAGCTGAATCTAATAATCTTGTTGGGGAACCTGATGAAATAGAGGAGAAAAATGTTGAACCTATTTTGGCAATATATGTAAGAAGACATCACAAGCTTGAACAAATAATTGGAGATAAAGACACTAGAATTCAGACTAGAAGCAAAACCAAGGATCCAACATGCTTACTATGTGTGTTTGAACCTAAGACAACTAAAGAGGCATTAGAAAATGAAGACTAGATACAAGCAATGAATGAAGAGATTGACCAGATTGAGAAGAATGAAGCCTAGACTCTAGTGCCGAGACCTGCAGATAAGAATGTTATAGGAACAAAGTGGGTGTTTCAAAACAAGTTGAATGAAAAAGTTGAAATCACTAGGAACAAAGCTAGGCTGGTATGCAAAGGCTACATAGAAGAAGAAGGAATAGATTATGGAGAGACATTTTCTCCTGTAGCTAGATTGGAAGGAGTAAGAACTCTACTTGCATATGTTGCTTATAAAGATTTCAAGGTATATCAAATGGATGTCAAGTCTGCATTTTTAAATGGTGTACTAGAAGAAGAAGTTTACATAGAATAGCTAGAAGGTTTTATTGATCCAAACAGAAGACACATGGTATGCAAATTGAACAAAGCATTGTATGGATTGAAACAAGCTCCCAGAGTATGGTATGAGAGGTAAAGAAGGTAAAGGTATTCTATTGGCCAAAATTTTTGTTGATGACATTATTTTTGGTGGACAAGATGCATTGTGTAAATTTTTTTCAAAAGAAATGCAAATTGAATTTGAAATGAGTATGTTTGGTGAGATCAAATTCTTTGTTGGTTTACAAGTATATTAGATGAAGAAAGGAATTTTCATTACACAGTCTAAGTATGTTAATGAAATACTAAAATTTTTTGGAATGGAAGATGCTAAACTAGTGGGAACTCCTATGGTTACTAAACAAAAGTTATCTAAGAATGATGATGCTATAGAAGTTAACCAGACTTTGTATAGATGCATGATTAGAAAATTGTAGTATGTTGTACATAGTAGACCAGATATTGCACTAGCTGTTGGGATTGTGGCAAGATTATCTGCCAATCCTAAGGAAACACACATGATGGCGGTGAAAAGAATCATGAGATACTTGAAAGGAACTGTTGACTATGGGTTATACTACAAGAAGAATGAAAAATTTGAACTTAGAGTATACACTGATGCTGATTGGGTAGGAAATGTAGATGACAGAAAGAGCACTAGTGGTGGAGCTTTCTTTCTTGGACAAAGATTAGTCTCCTGGACAAGCAAGAAATAAAATTACATTTCCCAATCTACTGCTGAGGCCGAGTATGTTGCTGCTGCAGTAAATTATTCAAATTTAATATGGATAAAATAGTTGTTGATAGGCATGAAAGAAGAAATCACTGAACCTATTGTTATTTTCTATGACAACACAAGTGCCATCAATATTTCTAAGAATCCATTGATGCACACTAAGACCAAGCATATAGCAATCAAGTATCACTATTTGAGGGAATTGGTACAAGACAAGGAAGTTCGAATGGAATATGTGAATACAAAAGAACAATTGGCAGACATAATCACTAAAGCTTTACCTAAAGAAGCTCATGAGTATTTGAAAATTCAATTAGGGGTCCTTCCCCTAACTGAGGCTACCTAGTCAAGCTAGGAGCACTGCATCAAATATGATACAATAGAATAATTGACAAATTGATGCAAAAGATTGTCACACTTTAGGACTATCCTAGAGCTTTGAAGAAGAAGCAAAGATCACAAATTAGTCATAAGCAAGTTGAGAGAGGGAGAAACACTGAGCTACATAGATATATCTACATCTGTTGGATGTAAGTTTTAGTTGTTGCTTTGGCATTTTTGTCAAAGAGGGAGAGATTGAACTGAAATGATATTATAACACATGAACTGAAGAGTAGGGATGATGAACAAAAATGAAAGATTAGGATAGAGGGAGATCCAGATACTTCTGACGGTCATAGAAGTGAGATTTACAGATTCTGAATCAGAATGAAACTAATGATATTATAAATTTTCTCTGATGGACAAATAGGTTTTTGGATTGGTTGGTAATCCATGTGTTATTCAGGTGATATCATATGGTGTTTCCATCAATTCCAAAGAGGGAGATTGTTGGAAACTGCAATTGAAGCAATTGTTGTATTATCATTGATGTCAAACCTTAACTGCTAAGACTGTTGCTACTTAGGAAAGTACTATATCTATTGTGAGAAGGGAAAGAGAGGATGGTAACAATAACACCTAGGGAAAGGTTGAGTTATCTTGATACTGCAAAGTGTACTTGACTATGTTGTACAATGATGGGACAATGTATTATTTATCTTAGTAAAGATTGAGGACTAAACTAGAAGGCTTAACTGAGCAAAAATGAAGAAATCATGTTTAAGCTGAGTTATGTTAGTGTCAACCGAGTTAGTGTATGCCGAGAAAAAATCTAGTGTCGACCAAGTATTAGTTAATTGCTGAGGAAGACAGTATATGTCGAGGAAACAATTTTAGTAGTGACTGAGATTTTACATGAAGACCGAGTGGATGAACATAGTATTGACCGAGCATAATCATTTTTATATTTGAAGAGAATTCAGATTTGGAGCCGACATTGTTGAATTCTTGGACTGTGTAAAATGTGTTGACTTTATTTATTGATTGTATGGAAGCATTTAATGCTTTGTAAAACATTTTATTGTAAATCTTTATGAGATTTGAGATGATTCTAGAAGAGGAGATGAAGAACATGAAGTAGGTAGATTCAATGAATCTGACCTAACCCTAAGATCTACAAAGGAGATTAAGTGGCAAAAGATAAGTTAACCTAATAGAGAAAAGTATTAAGGGAACCTAAACATTAGGTATGAGTATGCATGGGTGAAGGAGATGCTGGAAGAATAGTAAGTTTTATTGACTGTATAAGCAAAAAGGTTGAATGAGGAGCGTGGTTATTTCTTGAAGAAAAGTTTCGAGTAGATCAGAGATGGAAATGGAAAAGTTTCAAAGTCAGTAAACCAACATTTGTGTATGGAATTGGATCTAATATTTGCAAAGTGAGTTGTATGTTTTTCAAATCAATACTCCTACTTCTTTCTAACCATTGTAACAGTCAAAATCCTTTTAATAGAGGTTGAGCTAACAGTCATATGTTAAATCCTTTGAGCAAGGTTGCATTCTAATGGAGTGTATGTAAGTCTTGTAACTAGGCTCACTTTTAATAGGGTGATTGAAATCCTTTTACAAGGTCACACCTGATAGTGTGCATTGTAACCTTTGACAGGGTTGGCTTTTAACTGAGCTCACTTCAGAAGAGTGAAAATAATAGTAGCATGTTACAAAGTGGTTTTTCCCATATTGGGTTTCCACTATAAATCCTGGTGTCAATACTTGTGTGAATGTTTTGGTTTGAACATTTCTATGTTTTACAAGTTAGTTATAGTTGGGTAGTGGACTGTAGTGTTATATGTTTCTATTATTGAATTAGTGATGACTGAGTTTTTTTTGGTTGCTTGATTTGATTTAAGGAAAATTTTTGAAGTTATTTTATTCATCAGGACCTAAGAACAACTGATTCACCCCCCCCCCCTCTCTATTGTTCTAAATCATATTAGTAGAGGTGTGGTGGGAACGTGAGAAAGGGTCCTCTACAGGAACGTGGGGACATAGTTTTCTGTGGGAACGTGGGGAGAACTAATATGGTGGGAATGAGGGAAAAATGGAACATTTGCGAGAATGTGGGGAGAAGAAATTAGGTTTTAGTATAGCAGAAAGGCTTTCGCATTGGCTTGTTTGGATGCAGTGGTTGGTTGATTGACTAATGAGTCAGGAGAGACATGCAAAGGTGCTGATCATCTCAGAGTAGTTTACTATAGCAGACTAGACTTAGGTGGATGTGTTGGGACTCAGATACCTAGCTTAGATGCCATGGAGGTAGACATTTATGGCTTTGGTGATAGTGCTCTATGAGTGATGGCATTCAAAGATGGGGACATTCCATCTCTCAATTGGGGAGATGACTGTGACACTAGAGGATGTGTATCACATCTTCTAGTTACCAGTGTGATGTACACCTGTGGTGGTAGGGTATACACATAGGTATAGGTAGTGGCCCCACTATTAGGGCTGGGTGTGGTGTCAATTCTATCACACAAACAACTAGCATTGGCGTAGCATGTGGCAGTAGTGCCAGTGGCATGGCGGGTGCATTTCTATGTATGTGGATTGGTTTCGGGATACATTGTGTTAGACATGGGTGGAAGGAGCGTGACTTTGGCGATAATTCTTGGGATTGTATAGATTGTTGATGCTAGAGTGCTAGTAGCATGGGGGACATTGATGCTCAAAGAGATGTATCAAGATCTCCATCAGATAGTATACCATGGAGTGGGAACCATGGGGAGGAGCTTCAGTTTTGCCTCCCTCTTATAGGTATGGGCATGAGAGCACATAGCAGTGCTACAACCCTTAGGCTAAGTAGATAGCTAGGTGGAGGAGCCAACATCATACAATTGGAGGGACCTACTAACATACTAGGGTGGAGGGCACACTAATTTCTAGAGGGAGACATTGGATGGTATTCAAGATGCTATCACATAGCATCCATACCTAGGATAGGTGCCATGGACAGAGGATGTGTGGGAGTTTCCCTATACCATGACACTGACACATCTGATAGGGTGGTGGGACTACATAGTGGAGTAGTATAGACCTGATAGGACCTCGCACCAGTTTGGGTTCAGATAGGATGTTCCAGATCTAGAGTGGTGGTACCAGTAGACCACTTGTGAGAGGGTATCAAAGTTTGGGCCACTGCAAGACAAAGGGGGGTTGCTAGCCATAGATCAGGCCATGCAGCCATTTCAATGGGATTCGGTTGGTGGGGTGGTGGATCTAGGGACTATGCCAGCATATGATGCATGGTTTTAGCCACCTAGGGCAGTGGGGAGATCATGATTACCTGATGGAGAGGGGGTCGTAGCACTTGTGTACATGGGCCAGGGGAGGAGAGGAGGGAGGGGAGGGGGGAGGATTGGAGGTGCTAATAGGGAGAGGATTGTAGGTAGAGATAGAGGAGGGAGAAGAGGAGATGGAGATGGAGACAGAGATGGAGGGGTAGGAGGAGATGGGATGGATGTGGATGGGGGGAGGAGACAAAGGAAAGGTACCCATAGGGCTACCACTACCAGGATCACCACCACCAGCGGGGCCACCACACCAGCAAGACCACCACTAGTAGTAGGGGCAGGCTCATTGAGGGGAGGAGGAGATGATATGGCCACATGCCTAGCCTCACTATAGGAAACTCATGGCATGATGACCTAGATGCTCTAGGATATGTAGGAGGAGAGGGATACCCTGAGAGGGGAGAGAGACCTCTTGGTGGTAGAGAGGTATGGCTTGATTGTAGAGAGAGATAGTTTGATTGCATGCCTAGTGCAATTCATATTAGATGGATTGATGACAATGGATGAGAGGGAGTGGCTATGGTAGGAGAGGGATGCACTAGTGGTGGAGAGGGATGCCCTGAGAGTAGAGAAAGACAACTTGCAATTGGAGTGGGACCGACTATTCAAGGAGAGGGACACTACCACACAAGGAGCCCATGAGCGATCAGGGGTGGTATCTCACCTCCAGTGATAGCTTGTTAGGCTTGGGGAGTAGATTAGATGGTATAGAGGGATGTACCATGTAGTAGTGCCACCAGATTGAGTTCAGCATTATAGGCAGTTGAGTCACGCTGTAATACCCCTCTAACCCTAATATAAGTTTTGTGTTTTTGAAAGAATTAAGATCCTTCGATGTTTTCTTATAGCTTAAGTTGTACATGATACTTGTTTGATCTATTCCTATGGTTGTTTATAATAATTTCATAAGCTAGTACTCAATGATTCTAATATCAGACATACTATCTAAAGGTATCACTTTTGTATGTATTTATCTCCATGTATGTATTAAGTACCTACAAGACCTTTATGAACATAGTTAGGATGTTATATGATATGTACTTGATAGATATATATAAGTGGTTATTTATATTTTCTTCTATTAAGGTTACTTTGGATGAATTTTGTATCTCACTTGATGATTTGATTATGTTGATTTATTATTAGTATTGATAAGAGACTAACACAATGCTTGAGACTCTAACCTTCGTTATGATGATGCTACATGCTTTGAGTGTATATATATACATGATGTGTTTTCATGATTCAGGACAAAGTCGTAGTTACTCACATAGCTGAGGTCCACACGATGTATCGATCCTGGTCATCTGTCTAGAATGTTTTCTTTTATACGTATATCTATGCATATGTATTTCTTCTTTGTGATGCAGGCTTGCAGGTACCGGGCATCGACTTCACCTGGCTTCACAGGTCTGAGCATGCCCTCAAATCCTTGATAGTTGTTGTTATGGAGATAGTACTAAGGCCCCTACACGAGTCTTCCTTTTTCATTATTCCAATTTGGGAATATTAGGGTTCCTTCTTTGACAGTCAACCTTTGGGTCAAAAACCCAGATCCAATGCACCCGGTTGGGCATGGTTGTAGTTAGTGCCTTGTGGCCACTTGAATTCATTTGGTTGTATGATTTGTTTACTCATTTTATTTATTTCTCCTTCTTGATATGATTCTTAGTTAATCTTTCTATGTTGTGTTTCAGGAGTTTGGCTTGACTTTCCTTGTTGACTTTGGTTGACCTTGTTTGATCTTATAGTTTTCTCAATATGTTTCATAGTTGATTTTTATGGCCTCTTTCGATGATTAGATTTATTTTGAGGCATGTGATTTTATTCTACCTCAGTGTTATATCTTATAGTAATTATAAATAGGTAATAATATTGTGATCTATTACTTCATAATCTTATAGATTATAGTGTTTGGTATTTGGCATGTATCTATATAAATATAAATATATATATATATATAGAAATATATATATGGGTGCACACATATATGTATTTATATATATATAATTTATATGTGATTATATGTTAATTATTGTAGATATTGTTGATGGTGTATATTTCAGGATTAATGTAAAGTATAATATTATTAATAATTAAATATTAAATAATGCGAGGTATATTATTCTCAATTGTTAATTATTAATAATGAGGATAGGTTATATATATAGATATTGATGTAATTAATGATGGAATATGCATATATGTTAGGATAATATTACATGTGTGTATGAATGAATACAAATAATCTTTTATTGTATATTTGAGTAATATAGTTGTATGATATTAAGTTATTTTATAATACCCTTTAGTTAAGAGTTAGTTGGGAATTGGTTACTATTCCTCTCAACCTTTGGAAATCTATTTATATGCACTACTTTCTCATTTGAAGAGAGGGGGATTTTGGGGCTGAAGCATTGAGGAGAGGATGGCCTTACTTTTCATGGAGATTTTGGAGAGAAAACTTGGAGATGTGAAGGAGAGTTTGTAAGCATATGTCTTAAGAATTTTTGGTTATCTTTGCTTTTGGGAGAGAGACATTTTTGTGAGAATTTCAGTAGTTGAGAGAGGAATTATTTGCTGTGGAATTATTTCTTTCTTTCATGGAGATTTCTGAAAGTGGATAGGGTTTGAAGGATGCATCTCAAGTTTGGATTTGTCTTCTCTTTTGTTTCCTTCCTTCTTCGATTCAACCTTCGTAGGACATGAGGTATGGATTGAATATTTTAGTTACTTGATGTATCTGATAGATTATAGATCTATTTATATATTATCATTATTTATTATATCTGTACTTTTCATTTGTATGGTTATTTTAAAGTTTTGAGTTTTTGTTTGTAAGAATTGGCATGTGTTTTCCTAGGGTTTTTAGTAACCCATTTTTGGAGATCTGTTATTATAAAAATTTAAATTGCATCTATGGTTTTTCTAAATTGATTTTCTGGAAGTAAAATTCACAGATCTAAAATGGGTATCTCTCTGATTTTATTTTTAGGGTCGAATTAATGCCTTATTTTTGACATTTTGGCAGACTATACCTGTCCATTCTTGATTCTGAATTTTCTGTCAAATGTATTCGTATGCTACAGGCCGATATGATTATATAAAAGTCTAGATTTGATATCAGAGATTATATTAAGTATTATCTTTCATTTCCAATTGGTTTGGTGAATTTTAATTATGTTTTGTGAAAATTACAACCGTTTTAGTGAAGGCAGGTCTGAACCCTAACCAGAATTTTCTGTTTTAAACCAGAAGTCATAACTTTCTTTCCCACTGTTGGATCTTCCTAAAAATAAAATTGAGAGTCCATAATTATGTTATCTAAATCTCCACTGAAGATATTTCCTTTATTTTATGTTTTGTGGAAGATATGGATGACTGTTCTCTGATGACTATTCTTTGCATTTAATCCTTGCTTGAAATAATTCAATTTAAGAACATCATTAAGTTTTAAGGTTTCGTATGGTTACCAGAGGCTATTAGAATTTATTTTTGGTTAATTGGATCTATTTATACTCTGAATATGTTTATAATATCACTTGGATGTCTTCTTATATGTTTGGAACATTCTGAATGCCATATTGGGTTTAGGGTTGTCAAGTGGACTAGGGACAACATATGTTTTCCTAAACTCAATCAAATGTTGTTATGGAATTGATATGAATTCTTGATGATGAATCTATTATGTTCTTATGATTTTTATATGTATGTTAGGGAATCTAAGTACACTAGGTGAGTGGCTCATAGTGAGGGGCCGAGGCCCTAAGTGGCTAGTACCAGGATAACCTACTATGAGTTATTTAATCAAGTGATAACCTAAATAAATGAATTGGGAATGGGAGATTATTGGAATGGGAAATTACACATTAATCAAGATTAATTGTGCCTCACCCATGCCTTTAGTGCTAGTAAAGACTAAGGATGGGAGTGGGAGAAGGTACCTATGCATAGGTACAACTGAATGACCTTGTCTGTACGAGAGGCATTCGGTTCCGCATGTGCCTACTTGGGGGCCGGGGCCAAGAGTGGCTAGTACCAGGACAGCCCAAGGGGTGAGGGCTATGCGATGACACTCACCTAGCTTTTAGCTTAGAGTCTCTATCAAATTTTATCATGCCTCTGGTATTCCTTGTGGTCTTCTTGTCTTTTCTTTTTTTGTTGTGACTTTGGGGAACTTTTATCACCACCTTAGGAATTTTCTAGTTGTTACCTCTTGTATGGGCCTTTGGTTCTATCTCCTAGCTCGGGGGAGTGGGCCTATTGGTTCCACATGGTTGGGTGGTTAATATTTATATCGAGGTATTGTTCATGATTCTCTGGATGATCCTAGCACATATTCCTTTCCAGATCTACAGTTGAAGATTTCTTATTGGATATTTTAATATGTTGACATGTACTTATGTATTTGAATTCATGTAATTTTTAATCTCCTAAAAGGAGTCTTGTAGTATTGATGTAATCTCAATTCAAAGCAATGCATAAGGGAATGGGTAGTTCTAGGTAAAAGAAAGGGAAAATAATGTGAAATATTGGACATGTTACTAGCATTAAAAGAAAGTGTTTATGTTATTTCTCCTATCCTATTATGTTGTCCATATGTAAAGGAAATAATCTTAAATATAGTTATATATAATGATCTATCACAAAAATAATGTATTCTCTCTTGATGAAAGGATCCAAGGAAATTATTGAGAAATGATAGGTTAGTGATTGGAATTATTAACAATGAATGGTTATGAAACAATGCAATAAAATAGTAACTTGATTATAATGTTAATACTTGGTTCATGTTAATGAAATACCTAGGATAATGCCTACCTTAATGAATATTAATCTCTTACCTAAATTATTAGAGAAAAGTGATATAAAGGATAGTAGATGTAGATGAAATCAATATGAATTTATGGAATGAGTTGATAAAAGGAATAATGATGTTGGATGATTAACCTATGTTTAATAAAAGAAATAAGTTAGGGACATTTAACTTGGTGCATTAAAATGAATGTAGATCTTTTAAGCTCATGATTCCATGAATATCTTATGCATGTAAATGGTTTATATGATGTTGCTTAGGTAGCGATGTTAGGGAACCCGGGAGGACTTAAGTTGTATAAATATTACATTCAAGTACTAGAAAATTATTTCTTCTTTTAGAAATATGAAGTGTAATGATGAATATTATTCTAGTTAAAATAAATAAATTTAAAAAAATAAAATTCACTACTTTCTTTTTATAGAGGTTTTATGTCTTGTCCTCTTGGGTTGCCTGGCGGGGCGTTACACACGCATTAGTCAAAGGATTAGGTGCCAGTGGAAGCTGGAGGATAGGGGCTAGAGGTAACCATGGGATAGGGGCTAGTGAGAGTCAAAGGATAGGGCAAGGGAGCCATCAGTTAGGCCACACACAAAGTCAACAACATTCAGTCAATGACTCGGTATAGATGGCAGAGGCTGAGGGATCTGAGATAGGAACAGGTATGGAGATGGATATAGGGGCTCTCCAGGTGTCGAGGGTGGTGTAGAGCATAGAGATACATTGTATAGTGGGTAGACCATGAGTCTTGCAGGTGCCAGCAGAGGTAGACCCCTTGGATGGGGATTTTGATATGCAGCCTCCCATAGGAGAGATAGATAGGAAGTGATATGCTGCAAGTTTTGATCATTTATTTATTTATTCATTAATGGAGGGCATAGTCCTAATGTATATGTATATCTGTACTTTTGATGTGGACATAGAATCAGATAGACATTTATACTTTCATGCTTTGGGTTGGGACATGTACTTTATTTTTTGTGATTATTTTGGATATATATATGATGAGCTAGGTGGGAGATGATGTGTAATGCATGGATGTTATGGATGCATATGATGTACTGACATGGGTGATGCATGATATGATGTGATTTTCTATATGCTATGAGAATGACATGTATATGATGTAGGATGCAAGGTGTTTGATGTTTATGTGCTATGATGTGTTGTTTATATGGGATGCATGTGCTGACGATTTGTGAATGCAAGGTGTGATGTAAATGCTTTTGATGTATGTATGTTATTATGAGATGCATATTTTTATGGATGTCTGAATATGTTTTAACAATGCAAGATGAAAATGACTTAACAATGCAAGATAACAAATGAACGTAATGGATCTAAAATAACTTAATGAAAGATAAAAAATGAACCCTAACAATACAAAAATGAATCTAATAGGATATGAATGAAAGATGTGAATGAACCTAAAATAAAACCTAATAATGAAAGATTAAAATGAATCTAATATGCTATGGGTGAAAGTTTTGAATGAACCTAAAATGAACCCTAATAATGAAATATTAAAATGAATCTAATATGATATGGATGAAAGATATGAATGAACCTAAAATGAACCCTAATAATGCAAGATGAATCTAAAATGAAAGGAAATGGATGCAACTAAAATGAGTTAACTATGCAAGATTAACAATGCATTGAGAATGGCTTAAAATGAATCTAATCAATGGAAGAGGCAAAATGATTTTAAATGGATTAACAATGCATAATGATAATGGTATGAAAGGGAGCTAACAATGCAAGATGAAAATGGACCTAGTATGGAGCATAAAATGTGATGAGATAATCCAACCTAGGATAGTGGTGGGAAATGAAATGCATATAGGAGGGTGTAGGGGAATGGTATGAATGCATAAGGGAGTTTGAAGATGAAGTGTAAGGATGAGGTGGTGCAATATATCACTATCTGACTAACCCCTCACTAAGGGAGAAGAAGGTTGGTGTAGAGGAGATGAGGAATGGGGGGTTTTGCACAATCACAATCCAAAGGTTAAGAACGTGAGGTGAGGGGGGGGATAAGTTTGCATCATGACAAATTGTTTACAGGGAAAAGATGGGTGAAAATGGGATACGAGGAAGGTGCTTTTGAGGGATTTTATTTAGGCTTTGATATTGGATAGGGATGATGTGAGCTATTGTTTGGATGGCTGATGGGATGAAGGATGTTCAATGAAGCTTGAGTGTGGGGTATTCTGAAAGGGAACACCACCATGTAGTTTTGAGCACTTATTTAGATATAGCAATAGAAGGGACTAACCAAAGTTACAAGGAACATGAGGTCATGTCGCTAGCATTATAGAGGACTAATGTGAAAAAGACATGCAAGGATTTCCCCAGCATCACACATGCACCTGAAAGTAAACATGGTGGGAATGATGCAAGGGAATCCATAGACAAACAACATTTCCCAAGTGCACCAGGTGACCCAAAAGATCCCATGTGAACCGTGCAAGGGTCATGTTTGACTAACTCACAGGTAGAAACAAATGATTACAAAAAGACCTTGCCCCAGAAAGATGCCTCTCATTGCGGCATACCATGATATAAAAGATCATGGTGACCTTGAGTAGAATAGTCAACTGAGACCTCAAAATCAACTGAAAAGATTAAGAAAACTTTCATGAAATCCAAGTGACAAGACCAAAAGACATCCTTTTCCAAAAGAGATTGACCAATTGTGGATGTTTATGATTAGGTCAGACATAGAGGAAGGATGCATCCTACAAGGACCTGTTGGTGGGTTTTTACTACATTTGGAATTATTGATGGGCAAACAGAGAACCTTTAGAGAATCACAGTGATGTGGGATGCTTGGTGAGGGAATATTGCTGATATTGTGGTCATTGTGGGCCATGCATTTTGTGATCAAGAGGACTGCTAGATAGGACAAGACAATATGTACAAACTGGAGACACTATATATAGTACATATTTATAGAAGCTCAAGAAGTGGGATGGTAGGTCTCATCGGCTGGCGCAATGGGGATGACACCTTGGGAACAAGGGATGAGGGAAATGGGATGAAAAGTGGTAGTGAGTGGATTCTAATGGGCGGAGGGGGGAATGAGATTTTGGTAGATAATGATATGGTCCGCTATGTATGGTGCTTGTTTACCAAGTTTTCACCAACATACTCATCCAAGGCACTTGAATTGCCAATTATTTCTCTTTTCTTTTCTTTTAATTTTTTTGATTTTTTTTTTTTGATTCATCAAGGTGCTTGGTTGCCAAGTTTTCACTGGGATGATGATTTTTTTGTTAGGACATTTTATGATTTTTAGGATTTTGTCAGGACCTTTTATGATTTTTAGGATTTTTTTCAAGATCATTTATGATTTTTAGTATTTTTTTTAGGATCATTTATGATTTTTAGGATTTTTTTAGGACATTTTAGGATTTTTAGGATTTTTTCAGGATCATTTGCATGGTTCAAGCATAGAACTGCTTCAGATGTATGATATTAATAGGATCATTAAGGGCCTCTCCTTTAGGGGTAGATAAATAGTAAGCTCCAAAACTGAAGCAAGCTGTCACCACGTAGGGACCCAACCAGGTGGGCTTGAACTTCCCTTTCTTTTCATGATTAGCCTCTACTTTCTGATTTTCTTTCAGGACTAGGTCTCCCACTTGGAACTGTCATGAGTGCACTTTTTTATTGAAGTTCCTCTTGAGATGGTTTTGGTACACAATTAGGTGATCATAGGCCCATTGCCTCTTTTCTAATAGCAAGTCTAGCTGGGTGTGGCATGCCATGCAGTAGTCTTCATCTATGATGTAGTTCTTCATGGACACATGTAGTGAAGTGATTTTGACCTCGATTGGAAGAACAACTTCAGCACCATAGACCATGGAATATGGGGTGGTGTCTATGGGGGTGAGGAATGAGGTGTGATAGGCTCAAAGGGTGGGATTGATTTGCAGGTGCCAGTCATGGCCATAATCATTGACAACTTTTTGTAGGATTTTTAGGATAGTTTTATTAGTTGCCTCAGCTTGGTCATTTCCTTGTAGAAAATATGGGCTAGAAAAGTGTTGGTGAATGTGGAACTGGTCATAGATTCCTTTGACATGCTGGTTTTCAAATGGTTAACCATGGTCTATGAAGATGGTGGAGGGAATGTCGAAATGGAAAATGATGTGGTAGAGCATGAATTTGGAGATCTGGACACCAGTAGTTAAGTTGAGTGGAATTGCTTCTACCCACTTTGTAAAGTATTCGGTGGCTGTTATGATATACTTGTGTCCATTAGAGAAATGAGGGTGAATCATGCCAACAAGGTCAAAACCCAAACATGAGAAGGGCCATAGAAGTGCAATGGGCTATAGGTCTTGTGCTGGTGCATGGATTAAATTGGCATGTTGTTGACACTATAGGCACTTCTTTATGAACTCCCAGGTGTCATGCTCCATGGTCAGCCAATAATACCCAACTCTAAGAAGCTTCTTTGCAAGGATGATGCCACTCGTGTGAGTACCGTAAATGCCAGTGTGAACCTCTTGTAAAGACAAAGAGGCCTCATTCAATTCTAAATAGTAGGAGAGGACATTATGATACCCATAATGATATAGGGTGTCAGCTATAAGAGTGTAGTGGGATGCTCTTTGAATAAGGTTCTGGCATTGGGTGTTTGTGAGGTGAGGAGATATGATACCATTATTTAGATAAGCATGAATGTCGTGGTACCATGGGTATTTGGGACCAACCAAGATGCATACCATATCAGCATCAGCATTCTCATAAGTGCGCATGTGTAGTTACTCAGCTAGAAACTCATATTGTGCAGCATCACGGGGGATTTCCAATAGTGACCTGATGGTGACCATACCATTAGCTTCTTTGGTTTGTAGTCTTGGTACTTGCATGAACTATATGCTGAAAAAGTGTTCTTTGAGTTTATCTACAAGCTCTTTGTAGGGTAATAGCTTGTCATCTTTTGTCTGGAATTCATTGAGGACCTATTTGCTGATTAGTTGGGAATCCCCGAATACTTGAAGTTCTGTGATATTCCACTAGATAGTTGTTATGAGACCAGCGATAAGGACTTCATATTCTAAAATGTTGTTTATGCACATGAATCCTAACTTGAAATAATTTGGGATGTAGTCACCTTGAGGAGTTACAAAAAGTATCCCTACCCCCGATCCATGTGATGTATACGAGCTATCAAAATATAACTTCCACTGAGGTTGTTCTTTGACTATACAAAGGTGTTGATCTAGGAATTCCATCAGTAGAGGGTATGCATCAAGTAGAGGGGATTCTACAAGATGATCAGAAACAACTTGTCCTTTGATGGCCTTTTGATTGACGTACTGGATGTCAAATTCAGTAAGAAGCATTACCCAGTATGCCATCCATCCTGAGAGTGTGGTCCTTGAAAATAAATACTTGAGAGGGTTAACCTTTGTGATTAGGTTTACTATGTGACTGAGCATATTGTGGCAGAGTTTTTGAGTGGAAAAAACCACTACCAAGAAATCTTTCTCCATTGGGGAGTAGTTCATCTCATAGCCAACCAGTGTATGACTTATATAGTAAATGACCCTCTCTTTTCCATCATCATCAAGCTGGGCTAGGAGTGCCCCTAGCATTGTGGTAGTTGCTGATATGTACAAAATGAGGGGCCTTCCTGGCATTGGTGGCACAAGAATAGGTGCATTTTATAAGTATTCCTTGAGCTTCTCAAAGTTGCGTTGATAGATGGGTTCCCACTTGAAGGTGGTGTCTTTTCGCAAAAGATGCATGAATGGTTGGAACTTATCTACTAGTTGGGAGATGAATCTTTGAACTGATTACAACTTTCCTTGTAGGCTCCTTAGTTGTCTGAGAGTTCTAGGAGGAGGTATCTCTATAATGGCTTTTACTTTCTTTGGATTGATTTCTATGACCCATTTGGAGATAATAAATCCTAGAAGCTTTCTGGATGTCACGACAAATACACATTTCTTTGGATTGAGCTTTAGCACATACTTCTGTAGACGATCAAACACATTCTCAAGGACATCAAAGTGTTTGCTTCATGTTTCAAATTTTGCTAGGATGTCATCCACATAGTCCTAAAGGATTTTATGGATCATGTCATGAAAAATTGTGGTCATTGCTCTTTGATAAGTAGCTCTCTCATTTTTAAGCCAAAATGGCATCATGTTATAACAGAATGTGCCCCCTGGCATAGTGAATGTTGTCTTGTGTTGGTCTACTTTGGCTATTCTGATCTGATTGTATCTTGAGAAGCCATCCATGAGTGACAACATCTTGTGAATGATAGTGAGATCTACAATCATATCATTGTTGGGGAGTAGAAAATCATCCTTCAGACATGCCTTGTTGAGATCCATAAAGTTAGTGCAAATTCTTATGTCACCTAGAGGCTTGACAACTGGTACCATGTTGGAGATCCAGTCTGAGTAATCGATGGCCCTGATGATCTTTTCTTGGAGAAGTTTTTCAAGTTCTTCTTTTACTAATAGGGTCACTTTTGGATGCATTCTTCTTAGCTTCTATTTGACTAGTTTGGCATCAGGATCTACTATGAGATGGTGGACAATGAGATTTGGGTCAAGTACAAGCATGTGAGCGTATGACCATGCAAAATTTATGATCTACTCCTGAAGAAGAGCCACAAGGGCTGACTCTTCTCCCTTAGTTAATGATGCAGCAATATAGGTGATTCTTGGGATTTCTTATGTGCCCAAATTGACTGGTTTGGTCTCTTCAATGACTATGGATGACTATTCTGATTGGTAATCCTAGATGGTAGGAAGAGGCAAGTCTCCATCCTCTAGCACCTTAGAGAGGTTTTCACTATCAGATACGCCCTTTATTTTTACTATTTTTTAATCAAGATGTGCCCCAAAGGGGTTTTCACATGAGGATTCTTTATTTCCTTTTTTATTTTTACTTTTGTGACTGGAGACTTCCTCTTCCCCAAAGTACCCCTTTGGGTTCAGCTAATATACCTCAGTTGAATCCTGCCCCCATTATGATTGTTGATCTGTGGTGCCCATGAATCATAGGAGCACTTCCTCACTTTGAAACTCACAGATATGTGCTACACTTGGTTGGTCCTAGTCTATGAGGTCAGGATGAATGAGGGGAAGGTCAATGAGATTGATGGTGAGTTGGCAAAGGACAAAATTTCCCAAGAAGGTTTTGTGGTCAAAGATATCATCGTAGGATCATTTTTCCTCCTCTTCTAGAATGTCTTTGACTTCCACAAGTTCATCTTGGATATTCAAAAGGGCCACATTGGGTGAATTGGTGCCCCTAGTTATGACATTGGGTCCTCGCACATGCGGGCGAAGGGGATCAAAGCTGAGGCCTCAATTTTGTGTATTTTTAGAGGCCTCCATGGGGTCTTTCATTCCAGCTTCATTGGGTCCTAGAGCACCTCCTTGATAATCCCATTGTTTAGTAGCCCATTTGTGTGGTATAGGATATTTTTCTTTAAAGTACCTAAGGAACTCAATGTTGGGAGGTGGGGGATCCTTGTACAACCATTGATTGATATTAGGTGCTAACTCTTGGCCACTCAAAATTCCATTAGAGATGAAAGTAGATGAGCTCATGGTCTTTATCTTGGTGTCTTCCTAAGGAGCCTTGGTCTGATGATAGGGCCATCCTTGTGTGTGTGGATCCATGGGGAGAGCCCCTACTACAAAAGAGTCAGTAAGACTGTACTCCCCATAACCCTTTTTGTTGATCTTGATAGAGGATGCGGTGGAGGCTAGGACTATTACTGGATCACAATGGGATCGAGAGGAACTAGTGATAGATGTGCCAATATTGATTCCAGGACAATGAGTGGAATGGGGAAATGAGGCTTCAATCATACGATAGTATGCAAAAGGCTTGGGATTAGTGTCGATGTTAATTTTAGTGCCTTGATATGGGAACTTGATGCACTGATGATAGGTGGAAGGAAGTGCTTGGATGGAGTGGATCCATGGATGACCCAACAGGATGTTGTATGGGAGGTCAAGATCAACAAAATGGCATATATTATCTTGGATGACAGGACTGATCTTGATGGTCAGCAAGATAGTACCTTTAGAGGTACACCATGTTTTCATAAGCCTTGATAGTGATTACATCATGAGAGATGTCTACTTCTGTGAAACCAACCTGTAGGACAAATTTTAACATACAAAGATTAAGCACCGAACCATTATCTACCATGACCCTTTTTATGGTGAAATCATTGATCATGACGGCAAGGCAGACTGGGAGATTGTGATCTAGTTCAATGGATGGCATGTTAGATGGCTGGAAGGAGAGAGTGGAAGGTGTGGATAAGTTCCCCACAAGGTTCTTGAATTGGATGGTATTGATGTCTGCAAGGACGTGGGCTTCTTGGAGGGCTTTATTGATTACTTCTTGATGGAGGGGTGATGTTCGAAGGAGGTCAAGGATGGAGATTTGCATAGCTGTGTTCCCAAGGTGTTCCAAGAGGTTGAATTGTTTATTGGGGATAGTTGTAGTATTAGCACCAATAATGGATATTTGACCTTTCTGGGTAGTAACATCACATTGATTGTCAGTACCTTTGACATGGATTACATTTACAATGGGTTCGACCTAGGAAATACATCCAACAAATTTATCATAATCGATGTAGGAAGTGGTGTAATCTTTCCCATCACCATGGTCACCTTGTTTACCCTTACCTTGGTCTGTGAGAGGGTTAGCATTGATTGGGTTGTTTCCAAAATTATGTTTAGGAAACATATTTTGATAAATCTACAAGTTGGCATTAGGCGATGTCTAGGAAGGGGCATCAACTATGATCTCATTTCTATCTATGAGGTTTTGGACATAGTGTTTGAGTTTCATGCACTTCACAGTAGCATGTCCCTTAACATGGTGATAGTCGCAGTACTCATTGTGCTTATACCATGCTAGTTTATGTGTTGATTCCTCAAAAGGATGATTTTGCAGATACAAAACTAGGTTGGCACTCACCATCTTGCAGAAAATAGCATCCAGGGGTTCTCCAAGAGGTGTAAATGTGCACTTCGGATTGTTCTAAACACAGGGCTTGTTTTTCCCTTGAGTGATAGATATGGCATTGGCTTGATTAGTAGGTGGCTAACAATGTGGTTTCTGGTAGGTGGGGGCTTGTTTTTGATACACCGGTGCTTGGTGTGGGTATGCTTGAGGAGGATTGGGACTAGCTACAACAACTTGGATGTTCCTAGTGTCTATGGCTCCATCGGTGACCATGTTCTTGTTCTTGTTCCAATAAAAAGATCAATCATTATTAGGTCTATCTTGGGAGCTCTCCTTGTAATGTTTGATGGTACCTTCATCCAAAAGAGCTCATTTGATATCCATGCCTTTCCCCTTGATGTCTTGGTATATCTATATACAATTCATTCGCATGGCATGGGATAACTTTAGATGCAAATTGTTGATAAATATCTTGGTGGGATGCTTCTCTGGTGGTTGGTATGACAACCTCATGGTGAGGTTTTTCCATCTTTGCAGGTACTTAGCCAAAGTTTCACCTCCTTTTTTCTTAGTATTTCATAGGTCTAGCAAGGAGAGCTTGTTCTCGACATTATGAGCATATTGGGCCACAAATTTTTTCAAAAGTTCTGCAAACGTGGAGATAGACCCATATGGTATCTTGTAAAACCACTCAATGGCAGGCCCTCCCAAAATCTTAGGGAAAAGGTGCATGAGGTATATGTCATTGAATGCCACTTCTTCGCATGCCATGTAGAACTCTTTGATATGGCTAACTGGATCACCCTTCCCTCGATACTTCTCAAACTTTGGTGTTTCCAAATGCTTAGGGAAGGGGAGCACTATGATTGATCTATCAAATGGATATGGACAAACTTCCTTGAACTTGAAAGTTTTACCCTCAGTTTTACCCTTGAGTTCTTTGAGGGCATTTCCTACTTCCCATTTTGATTTGACAGGTGTCGAGGTGGGTACTCCCATTGATAATGGATCCAATGGTGCACGTGAATATGGGGGGATATGCAGAATAAATGGTGAGCTTGGATAGGAGGATTGTCCAATGTAAAAGGCCATCTGAAATGGATTTTGGCTAGCCTGTCGGGTGATGTATTATTGATGTAAGGTTGGGGCCTATTATTGGGTAGGATATGGTGTGGCTTGCTGTTGCGGGATGAGAGGATTGACTTGTGGTGCCAAAAAGTATGGTTTTTGTGGGGGGACTTGGTGGAACGGTTCCTGCTATGGTTGTTGATGCACTTGGCCAACATAGGAGGGGTGTATACTTGCATTATTGAGAGGGGGAATGGTAGCTTGGGTGTGCACTATGGGTGGTTGCATGAAAGAATTAGTGGTATGGGTAGAGCTGAGTTGTTGTGATTGCACAGGAATGATTTGTTGAATGATTGATGGCATGGACAAATAGTTGGTGAATGTGGGTGGGGGTATGACAAATGATGATGGGGTTGGTTGTTGTAATTCTTGTGGGATGGTTTTTTGCTGATGGGATTTTTGGTAAAGTTGGCCATGTGTGGGTATGCCCATTGCATTCATTTGTGCTTGGCCGAGGCTCCAAGTGGAGCCAACCCCTCCTGTGGGCTGTGATGAGGAGGTTTCTATAAATGTGGGTGGGACAGTGGGATTTTGAGATACATGCAGGGGATCTTGGGATGTTATGGTCAACATTCCTATTGTGAAAGTGAGTTTCTAGGTCTACATGCTGGCAGCAAATGTAAGAGGAACTTGCATGGATTGAGATTGTGTGATAGACTGGGCAGATGTAGGTGGTGCGGTTTGTGCTACTCCTTGAAAAAGAGGTGTAGATGTAGTGGGAAGAGGTGTTGCTTGGGTAGATGCTTGGGTGGATGCTTGCAATTGAGTGGCCACCTATGAGGAGGTAGGCAAGGGTGATGCGCCCATAATGGAAAGTGGAGTACTTGCAGGGAGTGTTGCTCTAGGTTGCAAGAGATGTGGGATGGATGATGCTATATGGGATACTTGCATGGTTGGATCATGGAATTTCTAGATAAAAAAGGAATCAATGTTTTTGGAGATGTGGAAGGGGTTTGTGGGATCAAAAAAGTGTAACTATGGTGGGATGGGAGTACCCTCCTACACATAGTTTGCCAAGATGGCAAGATGATTTTGTGCAATGATTGCACTTACCATCTAGGCATGTCCTAGAAGACACATGAAAGCTTCCATGGAGCTAGTGGTAGGCATCTTATTGGGATCTTCCCACACATTTTGAACCATTGGTGGCTGGGGATCATACATTACCATTATACCCATGGTGTCATTCGGGTCTGCTAAACTAGTGGCTTGGTGGGGATCCATTCCTTTCCTTTTCTTTGATCGTGTCACAACAAGCATGAAAATGCAAGGTCCTAAGATGGGGAGGATGAAAATGTATCAAAAGGGTTTCTTAGATGAGGATTTTGGATCTAGATGAAGCTAATGATATGCAGGTGCTTAAGGATGATGAAGGATTTGGGTGATGGGTTCCTTAAGGGATTGTGATGAGCTACCTTTCCTGATGTGGGATCAAAATGTTGTGGGATTGTCATCCTAGGATAGACTTGTGATCTTTAGATGATAGGATCCTTACAAGAGTGAAACAATCTCTGAATCAAGATGATGAGGTTCACAAGAGAAATTACTAGCTACCCTAGACAAGGTTTAGTCGAATGGATGTGGCTAAGATTTTGATTCTAATGATGAGGTTTGAGAAACTCAAGATGGGTCCCTGGATGATGAGGATTAAGGATGATGATTCTAAGATTTGGATAGGGGGTGATGCTATATGATGCTACCTAAAGGATGATGCAAATGTTCCCAAGGGACTATCTAAGGATGTTGAGACAACTTCATAGTTTTGGAGAAGGATGGAGATTGTGCCTACTAGTCTTCACTCTCTAGTCTGACAAATTGACGGTCAACCTAGATTCAAAAGGCAAACTATTTGGTCCATGCATTGTATCCTATATTATCCAATCTAGCTTGATACTTCTCTTCTTCTTGGGCTATAGTGACAATGGGTTGGTAATCTTTAAGTTTCCTTTCAACAACTTTCTTCTCTCAATATGCATAGGGTGTTGGTAACTTAGCTTTCTTGTGCTTCACAAGTGTCATCATAGATCAAAAGGAATATCTCTGCTTTTTGAACATTGGGATATATCAAGATAGGAAGTGACTATGGTAAGTATACCTTGGCTTCATTTGGACAAAACTTGATTTTACTTTCAGGATAATGTTGACAAATAGTCCTCACAAGATACAAAGAAATCTTGTGAGGAAAATAGGTAGATGATCTCTTTGGAAAAAGAACTTTAGTACCTCCTATTTTGTGTATGTTCAACAAATGTTGTCACTAGGTCTGATCACTTTTGAGAACACATACAAACAATTTCTACCTATAAGACAAGCGAGTATCACAACCTTTTCCCATAGCTTGATATCCCAAAAGAGGAATGCATATGGTGAGTAATCTTCAAGCAACCCAGGAAACCACTTGGGTCGGTCCTTGCACAAAGATTATGATACTTTTAGGAGTAGATTGGGTGGGCTTTTGATTAATGTCTTCTAGTAGGATCTATGGCATCCCCCCAATTAGTTTGTCCATTCATGACTCACTTAAGATCCTAGTTGACCATGTTGAAATCATAGGGATATTCACCTACCTCAGGCTACCATCAACATGCCTCACTTGAGCTTGTGGGGATAAGGCAAGAGTTTTATCAGCACCTTATTTATATACCAGTCAGGAAATTACCATTTTGAGGTCATTCTCTAAAGAGGAAGCACTTATCTCTAGATAGGCCTTGCTAGAAGTGTTGTCAATCGGATTTGATCTTTCTCTTCACCCAAGATCTGTGAAGGCAAGGGGAGAGGATACAAATACAAGTGGATTTCTTCCATGTCACTTACTTTTACAAGGTTTATGCAAAAAAAAAATGAAAATCTCTAAGGAAGTGTTGAAAAACACTTCTTTAAACACACCAAGAAGTGTTCATTCCAAATTGAACCTAGTTTAGACTAAGTGTTTTCTATTCTAGAACATCAAACACTCATGTTTAGCATGCAAGGTTCTTTTTTAAAAGTAAATGGCAATGCTTGGAAAATAGAGATTACTTTGCAAAAAAAGAAAAGAAAAGTGTTACTCCTCTTAGCATTCAAGACTTTGTTGAATCAATTTTAAGCACCAAATGAAGTATTCATTACATTCATTATTTGTCTCTTATGCATTCAAGATTGAGTTTTGTTGATTTTAAGCACCAAATGAAGTGTGATGTTTACCTTGTTCAATTTTAACCTTTATTTATTTTAAGCCCAAATCAAAATGATAAAATGTTGTGTAGGCATACACTATTCTTTTTAATCTACCAAATGACAGTCAGTTAATTTTGTTTTAAAATTTTAAGCCCCCATTCCTCCAAAAACCTAAAAACCTGCAACAAAAAAACCACGTTCCCACAAAGCTATACAAGCATTCTCATAGACTGTCAGATGAAATAAAAAATGACAAAATGATAAAAGAAAATAGGGGTCAATACCTGCAGATGTGTTCTTGTAGTCAAACAGTGTTCCCACAAGTCAACAGTCAGTCCTGCGTTGCAGGAATAAAGGCAAAAACCTCAAAAAATTGACAGTGTCATATGGATTACAAAAAGTACATAGGCAATCCCGCCTGGTAAAACCACATTCCTATAACTATCAACAAGAAATCCCACATTGTGGGAATGAAGGAAAAAACCCTAAAAAAAGAACAGTGCCATATGATTTACAAAAAAGTACATAGGCAAACCCGCATGGTAAACCAGCATTCTCGCATTGCGAGAATGTGATCCCACAAAAAGGGTATAGAGAACCAACTGGTAAATAAAAATAGAAAGAAAGAAAAGATAGAAGATCAAAATTTTTTCTGCAGGAATGTGGTCCTGTAGTTTGTACAATCATTCCCGCAACCAAAGACTGTGTTCCCGCAATATTTTGTGATTTTTAAAATTATCGCTGTGTAAAATCCGAGAGCGGGAAAACCTTGGAAAATGCGTCCTCTTTAGCCATGAACCTGCAAAATATCAAAAAAACCCTTGCAACACACTCAAACAACAAAAAACCTTAGTATTTGGGTTAGTTTTGCAAAGAAAAATAAGAAAGATTGAAGAGAAATGACCCTTGAAGTGGGTCCCACCAGGCGTGCCAAAATGTAATACCTAAAATGCAATGTTTGAGGAATATGAAGCAAGCTAAACATTCAAAAAAGTAATCTAAATAAACACTTATGCTAAGACCTACAAAATGAAGACAAAAACCAAAGGAATGAAAACCTCAAACCCAAGAAATCTCCAAGTTGTAGAAGATTTGTCCAAGGATGGAATGTGTGTTCCATGTTATTTCTCAAAGCTTCAATGGATGAGGAGAGATTTTGGCATGATAAGGCTATGATGGATGCTTTTACTCTTCAAAAGGGGATGATAAATTTTCTCAAATGGTGGATGAAAATGAAGAAGGAAGAGGCTCAATGTTTAGGCAAATGGTAGGTGAATGGACGGTCAAGATGAAAACTTGAGGAAGGGTTGAGATGCATTCAAGAGAGAACACATGGATTGTGCTTTCTCAGATGCATAGCATTGTGACAAGTGTCACAATGGGGGACGATGAGAAGAGAGGCCAAATCCTTGAGAGATGTGACCACTTTGGGAGATGTGAGAGGGGACAAGTGTGTAAGAGGCTTTATGATTTGGCATTGGAGGATGTGGTGATGTGACATGAGGGTTGACTTGTGTTGGCTTAGCATTTCTTAATCCTTGGATTATGATTGTGAAAATTTTTAAGGGGTAATTAGCTTTGGATTAGAGGGTCAGTGGAGGATTAGGGAGATGTGATGGGAGGAGAGAGAATGAGTGGAGGGTTAGATTAGCTAAGCATGGATTATTAGCTAATGGAGGAGAATAAGGATTTTTAGAATTAAATATTTTATTTAGTTCCAAGTGGGAGGAAAAAGGGGGTTTGTCAATTAATTTATTTAGATAAGTGTATCCATTTAAATTAATAGAAGAATAGGGATTTAATTAATTATCAGACTATAGGTTTGTCATTTAGATAATTAATTGGACTATAGTTAATTAATTAAAATAATTAACTAGTGTATGACATAAATAAAATAAATAATAATATTTAATTAATAAAATGCCTAGGAGAAGACTAAATAAAATTACTAAATGATGTAATCAAATTTAGGTGTTTACACTTCCAAGCTAGAAAAGTTTTCTTTGAAGCTTGTCAAGATGTTGCTAACATCATCAATAGAATGAACCTTTTGTACCTTGTTTTTTGCTGGCAATAGATTATTCAGAATGTCTATTGACTCAAAAAATAAAGGATTCTTCATCACCTACTTCTCTTTTGCTTTTTCCATAGCTAATACACTAATCTTAATCAGGTCTTCTTCTCCCCAAGAGTCCAAGCTAATGGTGTCAAGTGTCAAACTTGACAACAATGATGTTGAGGGTAAAGGTGTGATAGGAGTGTTATCTATTTATTGCTTTACTCTAATTGGCATTTCAACAGATGGTTCATCTATTGGTTTACTTCCTTTGACCTCTTCTTTTCCTTTCTCCTCTTTTTTTGTCTCTTTTTATATCTCCTTCTCTTCTTCTTCACCTGTTACATCTTCTATTAGCACTTCTTCTTGTAGCTTGGGTGAATTGTCACTTCATAGAGTTTTAGCCTCTTGTGTGCTCACAAATTCTTCCTCAAACTTATCCAAGTCATTGTATGTGACTTCCATGGCTATCTCTACATTATCAATAAAGATAGTGTCATGTTTTTGTGTATCACTCATGGGCACAGACTTCATTGCCTCTGTAGGTGTTACCAATATAGGCGTTGAATCCTAAGGACCTGTCATTGGTATGTTGGTGGTCTCTATTGCTTTGTCTTTCTCACTAGGTGCTTGAGTGATGGGTGCAGATGAAGGTTGCGTGTGCTGCTCTAAGAATGCCATCTCAAAGGCCTTTTCTATCTCCTTTGTTATCAACTCATAGTCTTTGTTCATAATGTGTAGTGTTCTCATCCTTGTTCTTAGGTGCAGCTTCACAAAATTCAATAGTAGTATCTTTTCTTGACTAGAACATACTAGAAGACTGTCATCTAGTGTTTTTTCCCTAATTTTGATGTCCTCTTTAGTGGCTTATCTCTTTAAGGTATCCAAGAATTAGCATACCTTATCTAGAATGACAGTCTTCAATTCAAGAATTGTCTTCTTAAATTTTGTCATGTGGTTGATTAGCATCTCATGAATGTCAAACTTATCAATTTCATGATATCTATCATAGAAATTAGCTATCTGATCTAGGCTTCCTTCTTCTACTACTTTGGCCCTTAACACTTGAAGACTAGGTAGGAATCCTACCTCTGGAGGTGGCTGCACATTTTTCACTCTGCTTCTTGTGGCTCTAGCTGAAGGGTGGCTTGTGACATTTTGTTTTCTCCTCTAGGAATCTTAGGAGATCCATCTATGGATTCAATATCAACTATAATAGTGGGTGCATGACTGATATCATCAATTTTATACTGTTTATCCTTTGAATCATCAGTCTTCTTAATCTTAACTTTCTTTAGTTTAGGATCATCAGTTTTGGCTTCCACTGTGGATGCACTCTCAATCTCCAATGCTATCTTTTCTTCCCTTTATTTGTCAAGGTCTTCCTATGTTACACCATGAATTCTGAGTATCTCAAATGTAATCTTAAATGATTTTCTTTTAGTTTCTACATTGTTAAGAACTGCATCATCTTATCTTATCTTTTCTTCATAAGTCCCCCATCTGGGTTCATTAGGGTCCTTAGGTGTTGATACCAATACTTATGCATAGGCTTCCAAGATTGGTTCCTCAACCTCATATCCAAGTGGATGGATCCACTTTGTTCTAGGTTCAACTACTTCCATACATGTTATATCAGTTTCTACCATAAAGCAAATGTTGTCTTAGTATTTCTCTACAATCTTTTTTGGTTTGTTGTACCTCATTTGCATTTTGATCTTGAATGTCTTCAATTATAACTCTAGGAAATCCTTCAATGAGCTATCAGTAGATGACTTAAAAGATATTTGAAGCATTATGGGCATAATTCTATCTAAATAAAAATCTGAAACCTTTCCAAGTATATGGAAGTACATGTAGATGATTAAAGACCCAAACATAAATATTTTGGCCTTATCATGTTTAATGGCTCTAATATTATCAATCATCTATGCACACAAGATATCACATAGATTGAACTCTCCATTTTCTCTCACAAGTCTGATTGCTACAAGAATAGTGGCCACAGACACACTATTCACCTAGTTGGTGTGCTGAAACCTATAACCTAATATCATGGATATTAATTTGATGTCTTTCACCTCTATAGGCTCAATTTTCATTCTGCACCTATCACTTCTTGACTTACATGCCTATTCTACTAGTTTCCTCACATCCTTGCTTGTTGGAAGAATGACACCTATCCTTGAAAGGCCTTTCATTTCATGAATAAGGTCTCCTATGATTCTCACTAGCACTTCACCTATCCAAAATAGGTCATCATGAATCCTACTAAGCAATATCTTGATCTATTCAGACTCATAAAACTCATACACCATAGCATATTCAACTATGGGATGGTTTTCTAGTTGTGCTAACTCATCTACGAAGGTTTTGTCTAGCTTTATCTTATTTTTAATGTGCACTCTAATCCTATCAAGTCTAGCTAGTTCTTTCTTATAGTAAATGTATGCACGAATGTCTTCAACATGCATGATGCCCATAGGGGTTCTTGAGAATGCACCTTCTAGGTCATCTAGGATAGACTTAAAAGGTTTCCTCCTGAAAAATATCTTTTCCTTTCCACAACATCAAACACAATAGGTGTAGCCATAACTTACTTGTTTTATCACTTTAAATCAGTTTTCAAGATCTTATAAATCATCACAATGGATTAGGGCTTCGCAACTGATCAATCACACTCTTTCACTAGTGAATCAAACTTCAATACTTTAGAATCCACTACTAGGGCTTATGTGATATCCAATCACTCTAACTTGAATGCAATGAATGATCTACAAGTCTCTTTGTTCTTTAAAGTGAAAATTCTTCCATTAATGCTTGCTGTGTAAACCAAAATTTGACTAAGAATTTCCAACTTCCATTCTATAATCGATCCAGTAGTGCACTATTGCACATAGCCTGAAATAATCTCCAAAAGGTTAAATCCAAAGGCACATAATTTGAGGTTGAGTATACTAGCCACCCAGGGGTTGATAGCTAAATTAGCTCCCCCTATGACCCTAAGGGTCATTCATCCAAACATAGAGGGTACGTCCACTGTGGATGCATCTAATACATACTCATCAACCTTATCCTTCTTTTACTCTAACCAAATCAAGCTCACATCTTATGAAGCTTTCACAAACTTGACTTCTCCTTTGGTATCCAATATTGATTCTTCTAGCTTTTTAGGGATTTCCTAACTTTGCATTCTTGATGTACAAAACTTTGAGATGTGTCTAGCCTTGTTACAAGAGTGACAAATAACTAGAGGCCTTAAATTCTTCAGCACATTGATATGGATTACCATTTTACACTGTCTAGCTGAGTGACCATTATAATTACATATCTAACATGTAATACTCTAAGAAATTATTATGTTTGGTTGTTTCTGATTTTTCTGATTATGTCGAGTTCTATTCTTCTAACTTGTTCTACAATTCATAGCTCTATGACCAAATTTATTGCAAGAATAATAGTAGCCATTGAAAGTTCTTACCTCTTTACAATTCCATGCTATATGTCCATGCTTGTTACATGCATAACAAGTTCGGTCTACTAGCTTGAACTCATCCTTAGATGGTTCAATATTGTCTTTAGTTTGAATTCTAGTCTCCTTAGCATTTGTGGTGTCTTTTGGTGCTTTCATCCTTTCTCACATGTCATCAATTTGATTTTGTGCTTCATTGAATCCAATGTCGTTGGTATCTCCTTTAAGCTTCCAAGAATATAACTGAGATTCTATCATATCCTTTATTGTGTGTAATTTAGCAATGTGATTCTTTGCTTCAATCAATTCAGATTCTATTTTTTCTTTGTTGTTTCTTAGCTCCAAGATTTCCATGTTTGCTTGTCTCAATTCTTCATTCAATTGAAGGTTCTCTTTGATTTATTCTTCATAGACTTCTTGATTGTTAGTTAGCTTATCATCTAACTCTTCAATCTGATCTTTCATAGATGTTTTCTCTTCATTTATCTTTTTAACCATTATCCCTAAATCACTATTAGAACAATCTTTCAAATCTTTTCTTAGCTTCTTGATGAATACTTGTGTGCCACTGACTTTCAATTTCAGTTCCTCAACTTCTTTCTCAAATCTGTCAAGGTCTTCAAGAGATGCCATAAGATTTTTCTTCAGATTATTTTGTCCTTATAAACCCATTGATCTCCTCAAGTGGTTAAACTTCTCTTCAGAGAACCAAAGCTCTGATACCAATTTTTAGGAATGGGAATAATGAGAGGGGGGGTGAATCAGTGTTTACTATATTTGAACATTTTACTTTACTCTTGAAACTTAACTTTATTTCTTAAGTACTAAAATAAAATTCAATGTAAACAAGATAAAAAATCCCAACACATAACACCAATATGGTTATGGGGAAACCCAAATAGGTAAAAACCCCAGTGGGAATTGACACCCACTAAGAACTGTACTAGTGTCTTATGATCCTTGTTAGAATATCTGCAACCTTGTTAGGAGTTGTTCTTTACAATGATTTTAGTACAGTGACCTTGTTAAGGGTTGGACACTATTAGGAGTCTTTTAAAATAACCCTATTCAGGGTGGGGACACACTATCCTAGAGCTCACTGCTCAAGTGGTGAAGGCTACAACCTTCTGATCTCAGATACACACTATATCTGGTGGATGAACTAGTGCCGTGACATTGCTTGTTTGATCAGTTCCTTTAATGCAATGATGCTTTCACCTCTTGCAAAGCTCTGATACATTCTTACTTCTTTTTCCACACTTCTTCTCTACTTATCTTGTCTCTATTTCAACTTCCATACTCTATTACAAAGGCGAATCGAATATTTTTATGTGCTACCAAAACAATTAGCTAGGTTGGCCTATAACCAATTACATACAATGCTTCCAAGTGAACTGGCTCAAGCGTGTTTACAAAAAAAGATGTTTATATGTCTACAACCTAATTACAATAGGCACATAGCCTTCACAAAAAAATATTATAACCGCTAATCAAAATAGTAACAGTCGATTGCATACTCTATTCTGTTCTGGTGTTCACTGGCTATACCTCTTCAATTGTCTGTATCTTTGTCATATTGTCTCATCTGATCATGCACTCTTAGAATTAGCATGAAAACACACTTACCATCTTATCTTCAAGGGCACATACCATAACTTTGTTAGGAATAGTCCCAAGCAATAACTGAGGAGGGGGGGGGTGAATCGGTTATCTACAAGTTTCAATTCTTTATCCAATTAAGTATACTTAAACATAAAGCATAAACACAATGAAAGAACACTTGAACACAACACCAATATTTTTGTTATGGGAAAACCCAAATAGGTAAAATTCCCGTCGGGACTTGATACCCACTAATATTCTGTACTAGTCTATAATGATCATTGCTAGAAGATCCTTTACCCTGTTAGGAGTAGCTTTACAATATATTAAGTATAGTAGACTTGGTTAAGGGTTAGACCCTATTAGGAGTCTTTTACAATTGTCCCTGTTAGGGGAGAGGACATACTATCAGAGAGCTCACTGCTCAAATGGGTGAAGGCTACAACCTTTTGAATAACAGATACACACTATATCTAGATCTTGGTGAACTGTGCTTTGACCTACTTTCTGGATTAGGTCCAATGAATAGTACACATTCTCTACTTGGTCACATAGACCTTCTTCTGATGGTTCAAAACTTCACACACTCTACTCTACTCTACTTAATCAACCATGAACCACACTTTAGAAATCACAAATGACTACCTATAAATATATTTCCTCCAAATGATATAATTAAGTTGGCCTATTAGAGCCACCATGAAATCATATTAGAGAAACCATAATAAACTGCAACAAAAATTCTTTCAGCTCTATTATTCACGCAACTCATTCTGGGACCTATCTAATAAAATAATTGTAGACACATGCAACACACTGGTGGCTCTACCAAAACAACTGGAACTTTCTCTGTAAGCTGAATTAACTTATGCGCTCTTAACCAAACATCAATAACACTTCTCCAAGCTTAACTCTAAGGGTGCATATCCTCAAGATAGACACAACTCAAGAAATAATAAAATCTTTGTCATCTCTTCTCAACAAACATAGGAAACTACTACTAGTGAATAGTGACTACATAACTTCACTTGCGTTCATCATTAGACTATGCGTTCATAACTAAAACATCACAAAAACAACTATATGGACAACCATACATAGAACATTGCTTGTAACTCTATCAGGAACACTACTAACACAAGATGCTATATAACTCTTTGTACTTATAGTTAACCTCTGCGCCCATGATATCATGCTGATATCATGTCCATGCATCATATACTGAAGTCTTACTACATCAAACTTTCACACATGCTACTTTCCATATGTTGTCATCAATTAAAAACATACAGTTAGTACTGGCCTGCTAGAAAATCTCCAACAATCTCCCCCTTTGACATTGATGGCAACATGTGGAATGAAAAACCACCATCAACCCAAATGAACATTTCTTTTATAACATCCTCCATCTGCTGCAATATTTTCTTATATTCTCCATTTCCTCAACTATATTGCTGTCATAACTGAATGCTGCTCCCCCTTAGTATATTACTCCTCTTTTTACTTTTGTTTTTCATGACTCTATATATATACTCCCCCTTTGACATCAATGGAAAAGGGTGCCAGTCATTTTAAGCATCGATAATACTCCTGAGGTAGAGCAGTCAACCTTCCATCAGTCCCTGAGGACTGATGCCATTCCTACTTCGTTCTAAGTAGAATCAGGGAAGGGAATTACTCCCAACTTCCCCTTGAGATACTCAAAAGTATCCTTAGGCAAGGGCTTTGTGAATATATTTTCCAACTATTCTTTAGTACTCACATAGTCCAACTTGACTTCTTTCTCTGCCACTTTCTCTCTTAGAAAGTAATACTTGATCTCAATGTGTTTTTTCTTTGCATGCATCACAGGGTTATTTGACATATTGATAGTGCTAGTGTTATCATAGTGAATAACAATAGGATAATCAATCTGAATTCCAAAATCTTTTATCATCTACTTGATCCAAACAATTGTAAAACAATTCAAGGTTGCTATAATATACTCCACTTCTGCTATTGACTAAGAAATATAGTTTTATTTCTTGCTTGTCCAAGTGACAAGTCTATCACCAAGAAACAATGCTCCTCCTAATGAAATCTTTCTTTCATGAACACATCTTGCCCAATCTGCATCAGTGTATACATGAAGCTCAACATTTTCTAAATTGGGATACCATAAACCATAGTCTATAGTGCCTTGTAAGTATATTCTAAATATCCTTTTTAATACCATGAGGTGACTTTGTTTAGGCTCTGTTGCAAATCTTGCAACTATCCCAACTACATTTGAAATATCAGGTCTAGTCTAAGTAAGATAAATCAATTTACCAATGATTGACTTGTATAATGTTATATCAACTGCTGGTGAGTCATCTTCCTTTGTAATCTTGCATCTAGTAATCATAGGGGTTCCTACTAGCTTGCAATCATCCATCTTGAATTTCTTCAGTATCTCTTTCACATAATTTGATTGATTAATGAAAATCCCTTTTTCTGCCTGTTGCACATTTAATCCCAAAAATTACTTGATAGGACCAATCATACTCATCTCAAACTCATTCTACATTTCTTTGGCAAATTCAACACTGAGTTTTTCATTACCTCCAATGATAATGTCATAAAAAAATATAGCTACAAGTAATAAACCTTTAGATGTCTCTCTAATGAATAGATTACAATCCGTTACTCCTTTCTTGAATCCAATCTTTGTTAAGTATCCATCTAGTCTCTCATACCATGCTCTAGGGGCTTGCTTAAGTCCATAGAGGGTCTTCTTCAATCTACATACCATATCAGGTCTTTCTGATAAGGTGAATCCTTTAGGCTGCTCAATGTATACTTCTCCTTTTAGATCTCCATTCAAGAATGCTGACTTGACATCCATCTGATAAAATTTGAAGTTTTTAATTGTAGCATAAGATAAAAAAAACTTAATAGCTTCTAATCTACTCACAGGTGGAAATGTGTCTGAATAATCAATGCCTTCTCTTTGTGCATATCCCTTACATACTAATCTTTCTTTATTTCTTACTATTGTACCATCTTCATTCATCTTGTTTTTTAATATCCACTTTGTTCCAATCACATTCTTATCACTAGGTCTTGGGACTAGTTCCCAAGTGTCATTCTTAATGATCTAATAAAGTTCTTCTTTCATAGCAACATGCCAATCTGAATCCTTACAAGAATCTTCCACACTTAAAGATTCAATCTGAGGTAGTAAACATACTACATCATTGCTAGCTAAGTTCTTTGCTTGTGATCTTATTAAGACTTTGCCGCTCTGATATCCAATGATGTCTTTCTTGGAATGATTTCTTGATGTAAACTTTGGAAATTTAGGTGATGCTGACTCATCAGCCTTAGGAGTAACTTCTTCACTTGTCTCAGGGTCATTGAACAACACATCAATGATGTCAAACATTTCCTCAATAACTATCTCACTAGTGGAGGGTCTAGGTTCTTCTTAAATCATGGGTGAGTAATCATGATATCTTTCTTGAATCATAAAATTTTCATCAATATTTACATGAGCACTTTTAATGATCTTTTTCAATCTTAAATTGAAACATCTATAAGCTTTACTTTTAGTAGAGTAACAAAGAAAAATACCTTCATCACTTTTTGCATCAAACTTTCCTACTACTTCATCCCTCTTGATGTAGCACTTTCTTCCAAAGATTTTGAAGTATTTTACAATGGGAACATTACCAAACCATAGCTCATAAGGTGTTTTTTCAGTGCCAAGCCTTAACTGAATTCTATTGATTGTATAGACTGTTGTATTGACCATATCTCTCCAATAGATGTGTGCAACTTTTCCTTCTATAATAATGGTGCACGGTGTATCAATAATGATCCTATTCCTTCTCTCTACAATTCCATTCTACTAAGGTGTTCTAGGTGCACCTAACTATCTCTTTATGCCATGTTCTTCACAATACTCATAGAATCTATTAGAGGTGAATTCTCCTCCTCTATCCGATCTCAAACATTTTATCTTTAATCCAGATTCATTCTCAACCTTAGCTTTGAATATTTTGAACTTCTTAAAAGCTTCTAACTTATCTTTTAAGAATGCAACCCACATCATCCTAGTATAATCATAAAAAAAAAAAAAAAAAAACCTTTAACCATAGTATGATCTTGTTTGATTTGGTCCACATAGTGCGGAATGAATTAGATCCAACTTGTTCTCTGCTGAATTCTGCTTGCTCCTAAATGAATTTCTCACATGCTTCCCCATCACACATTCCTTGCATATAGTATCAATTGGCTTTGCAATGCTAGGTAGATCTCTTACTACTTTAACATTTCTTATCTTTACTATGTTATCAAAATTGATATGACATAGTCTTTTATGCCACAACCAACTATCATCAACTTTAGCAACAAAACAACTTGCTTTTGAATTGAGTTGAAAAACATTACCTCTTGTCTTTGTGCTTGATGAAATAATAACACCATCTTTGTTTTTAATGATGCATTTGTCATCTTTGAACTCCAACTGATAGCCTTTACCAAGTAACTACCCAATACTGAGAAGGTTATGTTTCAAACCATCAACATAAAGAACATCATGAGTACTATTCTTTCCATCCAAAGTGATGGCTCCTCTACCAGCTATAGGTTTAGGAGTGTTGTCTCCAAATCTGACCATACCTCCATTGTATTTGTCCAAATGAACAAACCTGCCTTTATCACCCATCATGTGATGTGAACAACCACTGTCTATAATCTAGTTTGTTCTTATATCTACTTGGGAAATCAATGCTAGCTCTTGATTCACTTTCTCATTTTTAGGAATTGACTTAATATTTGTTTTGTCTACAATAGAAATGAATCCAATTTCTTCTTAACCTGATTCTTCATTTGAGACTCCATCTCTAGCATAGTAGCATTCCTTAGAATACTTAGGCTTATAATACTTTTTGAACTTTATAGCTCTAGTGGGACACTAGATGCAAAGTGACCAATCTTATTACATGAAAAGCACTTAAATGGTAATTGAACTTCATATTTTCCTTTTCTTTTCTTTTCTCTTTTGGAAATCATAGCAATAAAATCATCTAGTGTTTTATCTTCATCATCATCATCAAAATTACTAGAAGTGTTTGAAAATTTCTTACCATGAACTATTGCTTTGAAAGTTGTCTCACTCTTTGGTTCTGTCTTTGTTAGGAATGGGAACACTGAGAGGGGGCGGGGGTGAATCAGTGTTCACTATATTTTAACTTTTCATTTAATCTGAATACTGAATTATAAATTCTTAAGTACTGAATTAAACATTCACATAAATATGAAACATGAAATCAACACATGAAACCAATATGGTTATGGGGAAACCCAAATAGTTAAAAACCCCAATGGGACTTGATACCCACTAATATTCTACACTAGTGTTTTGTGATCCTTGTTAGAAGATCCTTTACCCTGTTAGGAGTAGCTTGACAATTTTTTTAGTATAGTAGACCTGATTAAGGGTCGGACCCTATTCGGAGTCTTTTACAATGATCCATGTTAGGGGAGTGGACTCACTGTCCTAGAGCTCACTACTCAAATGATGAAGGCTACAACCTTCTGAGATCAGATACACACTATATCTACTGGTGAACTATTCCTATGACACTACTTGTCAGATTAGCTCCTTTGGTGCACTGATGCTTTGACCTTTTGCAAAGCTCTAATACATCATATGCTCTCTTTGCATACCTCTTCTCTACTTCACATGACTTTTAAATAACTTCCATACCAAATACAATGGGCACACCTTATATTTATGCACTCATACCAATTATACAATTAGGTCAGCCCTATAACTAATTAAAAATAACGCTTCCAAATGAATTGGCTTAAGCGTGCTTACAATTATACATGTAAATATGTTGGAAACCTAAATATAATGGGTACATAGCCTCTACAACATTAATTTACAATTGCAAACCAAAATAGTCATTGTTAGTTCTATGCTCTATTGTTTGCTGGCACACATTGGCTATGCAACTTCAACTGACTATAACTTTCACATCTTTTCATATCTACTTATGCACTCTTAGACTAAGCATAAGTATAGTCTAACAACCTTAAATTCTAGGGAACATACCATATTTCATCTATACAGATGGGCGCAGGTGCTCTGAGCTACAGGAACTCTGTATGTTGTCCAGTCTTCAACAGTTAACTGATTTATGATCTTTACACTTGGTGTGTTGACTTCACACTACTATATGAATTTGTTTCCATAATGAAAACACTATATCTAGTCATATACCTCAGTATGGACAACTTGCCAACAATCTCCCCCTTTGTCATTGATGGCAACAAAGGAATATGGCCAAGTCTCTAACTAATCCTTTACACAAGAAACTTTGACTTCTATACATCTTTATACACATAAACTTATATCTCCCTATACATCTTATATACTCCATATTCTATATAAATCCCCCTTTGACATTAATGACAAAGGTATATCAAAATCTTTATCTACATACACTTACTAAGGGAAAACACCTAGATATGCAATCTTGAGTTTCTAGATCTCCTTCTTCCAAAAGGTTATCAGAGAATTAACTATCTGTAGATGGGCACATAATGCATATTGAAGCTTCTCCATCTTCTCCAATTCTATGCTCGGACCTTGATCATAGGTTATCATGGTTGCATCAATGTCCTTTATGTTTTGACTAAGAATGTCTAGTGAGGGTCCAAGAGTCTTCCTCAATTGAGTCTGTCTAGACCTTATCTTCTCCATTTCTTTCTCTGCCTTCTCAATTATGTCCAACTAACCTTGATAGACATTGTTGCACATGTTTGCATCAATGGCTGTGTCTAGCACTAAAATCTTCACATTCTCAATCATTGCCTCTGCATCTTTGATCCTCTTCAGATGGGCATTAGTGAACTTATCCTGATCCATGGATTCTACAATGACTTTCCTTCCTTGATCTACAAACTCCTTCAATGATGCTTGACCAGACTTAAGAGAGTTCAATTCTAGTGCAAAATTACTCATCAATTCATCTAGTCTCCTTTTTAAGTACTTCTCCTCTGCCACTATGGCCGTAGATTCTTCTAGGCTTGAGAAATTGACTTTAAACTGAGAGATGATTGTGCTCACATCATCAACCGAATGTAAATTTACCATTTTCTTATCCTCTGGTAGAAAACTATTCAAAATATTTACTAATTCCATTAGGAGGGGATTTCTCATTACTTCCTTCTCCTTAGCCTTCTCCATAGCTAGGACGCTGAACTTAATTAGGTCTTCTTCATTCCAGGAGTCCAAACTACTAGTGTCAAGTGTGAAACTTGACAACAATGCTAAGGAGGGAGTGATGGGAGTGCTATCCATCACCTCCTGCTTCACCTTGAGAAAATCAACAGAAGATTCATCTTTCTTTTCTACCTCTACTCCTTTCTTTTGTTCATCAGATACATCTTCTAAGACTACTTCTTGCTGAGTGGGAGGGGTATTGATGCATAAGATTTCTTCTTCCTCGATGCTAACAATACTTCCTCAAACTTGTCCAACTCCTTATCAGTAGCCACCATGGCTATTTCCACATTATCTATGATATTTGTGTTGTCTTTGGGTGATTTTTTCATAGGCACAGACTGATCTACTTTTGTTTGAGTTTATGCTATGGGTGTTGAGTCCTGAGGACCTATCATTGGTACATTAGTGGGCTTTGCCACTTTATCTTCCTTAATGGGTGCATGAGTGATGGGTGCAGTAGGTGGTTTGATCTGTTGTTCCAACAACACCTTCTTAAAGGCCTTATCTATTTCCTTTGTTATCAACTCATAATCTTTGTTCATAATGTGAAGAATTATCATCTTTGTTCTAAGGTGTGGCTTCACCAAATTCAATAGAAAATCCAATTCTTCTTTAGAATATATAGGCAGAGTATCTTGTAACACTTTTTCCCTTGTTCTAATATCCTCTTCAATTGCTTGTCTTTTTAGGTGTTCTAAAATATTCCATACTTTTCAAGAATAGAGGTCTTCATGTCAAGAACTATTTTCTTGAACTTGATCATATGTTTGATAATCATATTATGAATTTTTGACTTATCAATCTCACTGTAAGTCTCATAGAGCTTTCCTACCTGATCAATTCTACCCTCATCAATAATTCTTGCACTCAAGGTTTTGAGACTTGGTTTGAATCTTTCCTTAGGAGGTGCTTGAGTGTTTTTCTTGCTCCTTAATGCTCGTGAAAATGGATGACTAGTGCTAGCTTCTTTCTTTCTCTTGAATAAAGGCTTATAGTCTGAAGGAGTATCTTTGGGCACAAAAGGAGTATTGTCCTCTTTATCCTTCTAATTATCATCTTTCTCAATTTTTATCTTTTTCACCTTGGGATCTTCTTGTTCTTCTACTGCGCTCTTCAATTCTAGAGAAATCTTCTCATCCCTTGCTTTATCAACTTCTCTAGTCTTTTCTTCATAGGTTCCCCACCTAGGTTCATTGTCATCTTTGGGAGCTGATAGCAGTACCTATGCATAGGCTTCAAGAACTTATTCCTAAACCTCATACCCAAGTGGATGAATCCACTTTGTCCTAGGTTCCATAGCTTCTATACATGTAGTATCAATCTCCACCATGAAGCATATTGAATCTTTATACTTCTCCACAATACTTTCAGGAATCCTATACCTCATCTACATTCTTTCTCTAAAAGTTTTCAATTCCAGGGTCATGTAATCTCTAAGTGTGCTTTATGTGGATGCTTTGTTTGATATCTATGGCATGGTAGGAATGGACTTGTCTAGATACAAGTCTGACACTTTACCAACTATATGAAGGTACATATAGGTGATAAGGGACCCAAACCTAAATACCTTAGTCTTGTCATGTTTGATAACCCTGGTGTTGTCTATCAACTATGCACACAAGATCTCACACAAGTTGAACTCTCCATCTTCTTCCACAAGATGGATGGCTGCTAGAATAGTCCCCGCAGACACACTATTCACCTTGTTGGTATGATGAAATTTGTAGCCCAATATCATTGATATCAACTTGATGTTCGGCTGCTCTATAGGCTCAATGGTCATGCTGCGCTTATCAATTCTTGATTTACACACTTGCTCCACCATTTTCTTGACATCCTTACCCATAGGAAGGATGATACCTATCTTAGAAAGGCCTGTCATCTCATGAATTAGGTCTCATATGATTCTTACTGGTATATCTCCAACCCAAAACAAATCATCATGGATTCTTCTTAACAATATCTTTATCCATTCTTCCTCATAGAATTCATATTCTATGGCATATTCAACAATGGGGTGATCATTCCATTTTGTGTATTCATCCATGAAGGTTTTGTCTGGTTTTAACATTGTGTCCATGTGCGCCCTTAACCTATCTAGTCCAACAGGTTCCTTCTTAAATTAGATGTAAGCCCTTATGTTTTCTACATGCATGATGCCCATCGACATGTAGGAAAATGCTCCCTCTAAATCATCTAGGGTTGATTTAAATGGGTGTTGTTTGAAAACATGCTGCTTCTTCTCAGCAACATCAAAAACAATAGGATTTTCCATGACTTACTTGATATTCACTTTCCAAAGGATCTCTAAGATGTTCTGATGGCCTCCAAACTAGCGAAATGAGTTAGGGTTTCTTGCAACTAATCAAATGCACTACAATCACTAATAACTTAATCTCAAACTCTTGACAAAAACTTCCAAGGCTAAATCTACTCTCCAATCACTTTGAGTATGAATGCAATGAGTAAACAAACATCTTTTTGTGTACTTAAAGTAAGAAATTTTCCATTAATAAAACTCACGTAAACCAAGTTGTCACTTAAAATTTTCAAACTTGAGTTCCGCTAACAATCAACATGTGCACTCTTGCACAAAGGTTTCTATACACTCCAAATTCTTAAGTCCAAAGGCGCATACTTTGAGGATGAGTATACCAACCATGTAGGGGTCTAGAGTTAAATTAGCTCCCCCTATGACCATGAGGGCCATTCATGTAGATGTAGAGGGTGCATCCACTAGGGATGCATCCAATACATTATCATCAAAATTTTCTTTCTTTCCATCTGACCAAATCATGCTCACATCTTCTGATGCCTTCACAAAATTGACTTCTGCTTCAAGATCCAAAACTAGTTCTTTGGCCTTTTTAGGGATTTCCTGACCTTGTGTCCTTGATTTAAAAAACTTTGAGATATGTCCAGCCTTGTTACAGGTGTGACAAATCACTGGAGGTCTATTATTCTTCAGCGCATTGACATGAGTCACCATTCTACATTTTTTTGTTGTATGACCATTATAGTTACATATTTGACATGTAACACTCTGAGAACTTCTTGCATTGGTCTGATTCTGATTTCTTTGATCATGCTGAATCCTGTTCTTCTTACTAGTCTTGCAATTTATTGCTCTATGACCAAATCTATTATATGTATAATAACCATTAAAAGGCTTTACTTCTGTATAGTTCCTTGTAATGTGTCCATACTTGTTACATGCAAAATAGGTGTGTTCAATAGGCTTGCACTCATTTTTAGGAGGACTACCATTGTCTTCAGTTTGATCTTTAGTCTTCTTAGCATCAGTAGATTCCTTTTGTGGATCATTTCTTGCTCACATATTATCAATCTGATTTTGTGCTTCATTATATCTAATACAACTAGTGTCTCCTTTGATTCTTGTTGCATACAACTGAGATTCTATCAAATCAGAACTGGTGTGCAATTTGGCAATGTGGTTCTTTGCATCTTTCAATTCAGACTCCAATCTTGCTTTTCAATTCTTCAGATCCAAGATTTCCAAATTTGCTTCCCTCAACTCTTCATTGAGTTGAAGGTTCTCCTTTACTTGTTCATTGTAGACATCTTGATTGTTCATGAGTTTGTCATCAAGTTCTTCAAGCTGACTCACTAAGGATGCATTTTCTTCATTCAACTTGTTGGGTATCCAAAAAAAATTATGAGGTTTGTGTCCAATTCCTGGTTTAAGTCTCCATGCGAGTGTTATACCTGGACTAGGGTTTGTAAAGTGTCATGAAAATGGTTTTTGACATGTTCAGAAAAACCCTTACCCTAGGTCTTGTCTTTCCAAATGTTTCCATCTCGTTTCTAAACTTCATGTGGTCCTCTTGTTTCTTTTTCTTGGTTGCCTTTAAGTCACTTAAGTTGCTATTTGTGCATGTGCTTATTTGCACCAAGTGTTCGCTGAATCGGGAAGTGTCTTATCAAATTTTAAAACAATCTGGCGATTCAGCGAATGAGTCATGTTCATGTTCACTATTAATATCAGTCACCAGTTCTCTAGATCTTCCAGTGGTTATCCCAAACATCCAGTGAATTGGCGAATGCATTAAAGCCACGCTTTTTGATTACTTTGTTTGCTAAGTCTCCAAGTGCTTCGGCGGTTTCATTTTCCTTTTCGAGAACTAGCGAATGATGGTTATCTCCAGTTCTCACAATCTTTGGCGGTCTTGTGAAACAATCTAGCAATTCAGCGAACACTTTGTTCGCTTATTCTCAGAATCTGGCGGTCAAGGGTAGTGTCAACTAGAGAACTAGCGAATACCGTGGATTGTTTTCATGATCAACGGCCCTGTTTTAATCTCAAAATATCTGTGGGTCCTACATATTTGATCTGGTGAACGAGCGACTAAATACTTATAGTGCTATCCTCTAAATTTGGTGGTTCTGATGGTTTGCCCAAAAGATTTCAGTGGAGATAAGTTTTCTCACATTCGCTTATTCTCAGACTAAGTTGGTGACATGCTAAATAATTTAGCGATTCAGTGAAGCCAGTGGTCGCCAGTTCTCTTAATAAAAGGATAAAAGTTAAAACAATCTGGCGAATAAGCGAATCAATGGATGATAAGTTTTAAGGCTTCAGTCGCTTATTCTCGAAATAAAATTTTCAATGATATGAAGTATTTGGAGAACTAGCGAATGCTCTTTGTTCGCTGATTCTTGGAATTAAATGGTTAAGGGTTTTGTTATTTAGAGAACTAGCGATAGCCATCGATTGATGAAGATCAACGGTCAATCTGGAATCCTAAGTATAAAGAGATGATTAAGGAAAGATTCAGTGAATCAGAGATTAAAGGGGTTCACTAGTTCTCCAGACAGTCAAGCGGTTATGTATATCTTTAAGCGAATGCGCGAACCCTTTGTTCACTAGATCTCCAGGAAAATTGACCATCAGTCATAATATTAAGAGAATGGGAGGTGGCTTTTTTCGCTGGTTCACCGAATGGTAATTGCAGTTAACTGTTTAAGTGGAAGCCCTTTGTTCGCTGATTCGCGAAATGCATGGATGGTTAAGGATGGGATTCCGAGAACCCGCGAAGCTAGTAGTCGCTAGTTCTCCAAATTTGAACCAGGATTAAACAGGGATTCAGAGAACCAGCGAAGCCAGTGGTTGCCAGTTCTCCAGTTGCTAGCTAGGGTTAGCATTATATTCAGTGACTAAGAGAAGCCAATAGTCGCTGGTTCGCTAAATGGGCTCAGATGGAAAAGGTCATAAAGGGAAAAGAAAAAGAACCGTTGCCACATAGATAAAGTACTTTGTCAATTTGGACATGAAACCAGTAAGCCATCAAATCAGCTTCAAGAAGAAAGATTGCATGACGCAAATAGTTTTAAAGTACAAAATCATGATCATTGCCTCTTCACCTTGTTTTCAAGTAGTTTAATCTATCTGTCAACACCCGGACATGGTGAGCTCAAAATTTGAAATCTGAGGGTACATGAAATTGAATATGGGATCAATTAAGGAGATTTGCATTAACTATGGTAGTTGCACACCTTGGATTCATATCGATAAATAAGTTGAAGCTCATTGTTTATTTGTTCAGTCTCAGTTGTCAAGAGTTTCTCTTTGTCCTGAGAATTTCTGAGCATAAAGCATTTGAGATACAGAGAATTGAAGGTGTTTCTGTAGCAAGGATGAGTCAACCTGAGAAGAGTGCAGTGTCTTCCAGTAGTGAGGCCAAGTCCAAAACTGGTGAGGACAGGAATAAGCCAAATTTTTCAGATGAATTCCTAAAACTGTTGCCGGGCTCCAGTCAGAACAAGAGGGTTGCTGATGACGTGTTTGAAGATCTTTTGGAATGGTGTAGAGACCCAATTACTCCGAAATTCTCAGGTTACACTATTTTCAACTTCTTTTATAGCAAAAAAAATAAGCATGTTCCTGTCTGTAATGGTTGGGTGTTAGGATTAGGAAAAATGGTTGTCCCTGACGTTTTCCTAGATATTGATTTAATTGTTGCCCTAGCCAGAAGTTATGACCCTATCTCAAGGAAAATTAGAAAAGAAGACCAATCACCCTTAGTTACTCTTGATAGGGGATCTTTTATGAAAGCTTTTGGTCTATACACGTCCTTTTCAACTGAGATTGATTTGAACAAAGAAAAGGCAAGATACAGAAGCAATATAGGGTCAGTAAAAGACCAGTTGGTTAAACATATGCCAAAACAGGATAAATATATAGCCCCCCTTCCTGCTAACATGAATGCCCCATACTAGTTCAAATCCCTCCATCATTATATGAGATATACTTGCTATGCATTATGTAGAGTTTTGGGAATTGATGGGAATGCAGAATTTTTACCAGCTCACTTGCTGATGATTATCTTGGATATTCAAAATCCTTTGGTAAACACTGACTATGATTACATTCAGTATGTGATTGATAGGATGCATCAAGGGCTGATGTCTATCAAAGAAAGTAAAAGTCCTATTGAGTTCATGCATTATTCTCTATTAATGCATTTGATTATGTTTTTCATCATCAACAGTTTTGATGTAAACATGTTAAAACCAAGGTTCACTTTCAAGGATCAGCACAATCCAGTGCAGTTGTGGGTGAGGATATGGAATTCTACCTCCAATGAAGCAGATTTTTGTGTTTTTCAGAATTTCATTGTCTTTCCAATTATCAGGACGCTAGGCATAAATGTCACCAGGCTATCTCCTAGAGTCCTTAGGCTTTTAAGACCACTGCAGTATGTGGATAAGTGGGATGGAAATCATAATTGGGGTGATTTCTACTTAGGAGATAATTCCACAATTATTAGAGTTTATGGTTGTCCCCAACCCCCACATTTATTACCAAAGTATGTGCCTCCGAGATTGGCTTGTTTGGAATTTGTTTGGCAATTGATGTGTATAGATAAAGAGCTTCTGGCCCCTCACAGAAAGGGTACATTCACACCCAGGCAATTCAGGGTAGGTGACTTCCTGATAGGAAAGAGGGCTTTTCCTCAGATTAGTGCATGGCTACAAAAATTCAAAATGGTTACTAGTGCTTGTTGGCACATAGATCCTGAGGACTTCATCAAGATTGCCAGGATGACTTACATCCCAAACATTGGTGTGATCAAAGAGCATGAGGGTTTAGATGAAGAAGATGTGATTAGATATGTTTTAGATGAAGATGAGGTTAAGAGGAGATGGTACAGATTCTTTGATTTAGTAGATTTGTCCAACCAATTGAAAGCATCTCAGATTCCTTTTGAGGGTTTTTTCCCCGATCTTCCTTATTTGAAGAAGATTGATGGGATTATTGAAAAATATGATACCTTGGTGAATCAATTGGAAAGCCTGATTGATCAGAATAAGCCAGAGAAGATGAAAAGGAAAGATTATTCATCTTTTGATGAGGAAGAATTTACTGATGAGTCACAAGAAGAAGATAGTCCTCCACAGGTTGAGGGATCACCAGTTGTTGATCTCACTCAAGATCAACCAGAAATACAGGATATCTCAGAACCACCATTGAAGAAACAGAGGCTTGAGGAAGGTGAACCTTCAAGGCGTGAGAAAAAAAGAAGGGAAATTGACAGAGCATCTGCTCTTGTACTAGGTGATAGGCCATATCATCATCAATTGAGGAAAGAAATAAGAGCAGGCAAGAAAATAGCCATTGAGAAAGAAAGCAGAGAAAAGTCCTTATGGTTGGAGAAGGATATCAGAGAGGTTTATCAAGAGGAATTCTTGAGTGATGATCAATTCATTAAGACTGATGAGTTCAAGATTTTTCTCATTTGGAACAAGCAGCAAGAAGTAAAGAAAGCTCTGCCTGAAGGTATGGAGCCAAGTGAAGAGACTTTGAGAGCTCTTGCTTCATATGATCCTAGCCTTGATCCTATAATAGTGGACAAAGCTAGAGAATTGGTTAAATCAAGTGGAATGTTGTTAACCCCAGGATGGGATCTGACTTCTGCATTCCTCATTGATCAATTGAGAAAGCAACCAGAGGGTAGCCTATCATATGAGGTTCACATTGGTGACATGATAAGAGGAAGTGGCTATGACCCTAAGTCCCAAGCTGTTGCAATGTGGTCTATGGCCCCCAAAACCCAAAAGCCATCCCTATTGAGTATAGAGGATAAGATGGAGGGGAATAAAATTATATGGACTGTACAAAATACAACAGACCTTGAAGTCTCCAAGGCAGTAACTCATTGGGCAAATCTGAATGAAGCCAAGACAGCTCAGCTGTCAGAAAGATATGCCAAATTGTTTGAAAGTTCAAGCATGGTAGCCAAGGATAGAGATTTGAAAATGATGAGGATCAAAAAATTGGAAGATGAGCTGGCAGAAATAAAGGTCAAACTTGAGGAAGCCTCAAAAATAATTCCTCCTCCTCCTCTACAAGTTGAGGTCCCTGTTCAGATAAGTCTAGAAGCACCTGAGGGACCTGTTGAAGACTTGGAAAAGGTGAAATTGGATGCATCCTTGGACACTATAGCCAAAATAGTGCAGTACAGGCAAGACAAAATAAAGGACAAGATGGATGCAGTTCATAAATCAATTAGCATATTACATCAGACCAATCAAAAGGTGAATGACTATTTAACCACTTTGGAGCCACTCTATAGTATTTGGTCTGGGAGGAATTTGTTGTTTGATAAGCTTGACAGTTTACAAGAACACAGGCCTAATATCCCAAAAGTAGTGACTGATGTATTTGAAAGGATTGGCCTAATAAGTGCAGCGTCAAAGTTTTTCAAAGGAAAGTCAAACCAAATAAAGGCTAGGTTAGCCATGTTTGATAAAGATTACAGCAAGTATTTTCCCCCGGTATATGATGACAATGGAAATGTGGTCAAGCTGGAAGATTGGAAGTTGTCAATGGGTCAGTTGGTAATCAATCAAGATGCCTTCCTAAAAGATAATAAGGCTTTGGATGTGGAAAGAACTAACAATATAATTGATAATTTATTCAAAGTTGAAAGTGACTGTATTAGGTTTGTAGCAGAAGTTAAAAATGTGATTGATTCTACATGGGAACGGCAAGTCAACTTATTACAGGAGCTGCAGAGTTACGACTGGCCATCTGATGATGATGTGGCAGCTTGGGAAAAGCTAATAACAAAGAAGAAGAAGAAACCGGTTATCCAGCTGACAGAGGAGGAAGAAGAATAGATTGCACTTGGCACCTGATCCAGAATTTGAGGGAGAGCATGTTCAAACAGATAATGATGTAAATTAGCTTGTAATGGTGGTCATCATTCATATGAAAAACTTGGTAACTGCTCTGAAAATATCTACAAACAAAGGTGCCAGCTGCGGAAGTTGTTCAGAATTGAAAAAATATGCCTTGCTGTCTTTATTAAATATCTTTCTGTTTGTATTTTCTTTTGTTTTCTAGTGCAAATTTCTATCAGCCATCCGAAGCTTGTTGCATCCTTTCGAGGATTCCAGGATGGTTGATTAGTACAAATAGTCAGTTTCTATTGAAGATAGAGGTTGGAAAATATTTTTGAAAAGGAGAGGTCCGGAATATAGAAGCTTATTTTCTTGAAATCAAGGAAGACTGTGTCAATGCATTTGATCAATTAATACAAATACACTGGAGTTTTGTTACTATCATTTGATTGTCTTTACATGTGGAGTGTTTTAGTATCTTTATGTATTTATATTGTAAGACAGTTTAAATACATCTTTCACAAGGTGAATGTAGGGGTTGAGCTTAAGTTTCTTTCAAGGAAAGAGTAAAATCTTAGGGGAGGTCTCTGGGAATTGAATATCTATATGTGGATTTGATGATAGGTGTAGGAATGGAAACAATGATATGTTAGGCATGTTATTTGAGTTTCATTGTATTCATTTTAATAGATATATGCGAACGTAGAGTTTGACTCTGATGCCCAACGGATAAGGGACTAGTTTTAGATCCATTTACATTGGTTTACCATCCAAGATATAATTGATTGAAATTTTACTTTATATGCATAATTTCCAGACTTGAGATATTTTATGACAAGTTCATAAATATGTATTTCAATGCTTTGAAGAAGCAATAAATGAGGTTAACCCTTCCCTGAGTTTAACTCTAAAAGGAAGAAGGATGAGTATCCTTAAGCCATTGTGTCGTGTTGCTGTTTTTATAATCTATATCATGATGTTGTGTATCAGGATAATTTGGGTTATACTCAGAGTTTTAGCAACTTATTGAGTTGGATTTTGAAGGCAGTAACAAAGCAGTGAAGGAGCAAGTTCTCAATTCAGAGCTCAGTTGAACATTGAATTGATAGAGGTACACCCGCCTGAGTATATATTACTCAAAGAGAAGAAGGTCTTAACCTTAATACCTTAGTAGTTTGTAACTTGCTAGGTTATAGCCATTGGGATTATTTGAGTAATTGATTAATCTGCAGGTTCAAACACTAAAAAAATTGGTGACTCTACTGGGGACTTATTTGATAGCCTGCAATAGGTTAGTGCAAATCTTGTCTATTGTATGTTTGTAGACCAGTAGAAATAACTTTTGATTCCCGCTTGAGTAGTGGGTGGCGACTCTAAAGAAATCTGTGTTACCAGTTGCCAATAGTTGGAAAATTTTGTAAAATTGTTGTCATTTACCATGAGTCGACCAAGGAACACTAGGTCTTATTATAAGGATCATCCAGAAGATAATATAGGTAATGAACTCCACACACCAAGCAGAAAGCAATGGTCTAGGAGAGGCCAAAATAATGCTAGTTCCCAGACTCCTTCTCGAGAAAGATTTCATGTTCCACTTCCTCATGAAACTTCTTCGTCTTCTGACAATCCTGAGCATGTCAAAAGGGTCACACCAGAGGTCTATATGCAGAAAGAAGTAGTCACAGAAGTAGGTTTTTTCCCTGCTAGAGAAACCCTTGAACAACCTGATGAAACCTCTACTGCTGAAACAGCTTCATATGATTCTAAGAAGTTAAGAGAGGAAGTGATTGCCTTGAGAGAAAAGGAACATGAACAATTAGCAGAAATTACTAATAGAATGAAGGTAAGGGAACAACAGCTTCATGAATTGCTTCTGGAAAGGGAAGAACTCCTCAAGAGAACCAGGAGAAATGAGACCCATGTTAGTGATCTAAACCAGGATATACAAGGTTTGGATAAAGACTTGTTTAGTGATATGCAAGCTTTGAGAAAGCAAGCTCAGGATACCAGGCCCCAACAAAGTGAATTTGAGGGAACAGGCCATGTTTTAAGACAATTGAATCCCTCTGAAATCAAAAAAAACAAGGAGATTAAAATTGCCCCCAAGGAAATCCCTGATAAGGGAAAACAAAAGGTGGTGGGTGTTGTTATAAATGAACCGAAGAAGGTTGTGCCCATTCCTGATGTGCCTACTCAAGCGAGTACAGATTTAGACAGAGCTAGGAAAGCAAAGGAGGATTTGGCTATGCAACTTGAGAAACTTGAGTTAGAGGCTGCTGCAGATGAAATGAAGAGGAAGATTGCCTTTCTACATGCTAACATGAATACATCTGCTAGTAGTTCTATCCCTATTACCATAGGAACAACTTCATCCAGTCAGCCTAACATTTCAATTCCAAATACTCAAGCCTTTCACTCTGGACAATATCCATCTGGACAATTTCCTAGTCAAGTTCCCTTGGTTTCTCAGGGTACAGTGGGAACTATACCCTGTCAAAATGTTGCAATTACCCCTCTGAATCAGCCAACTATCCAAAGACGACCAGTTCATTTGGATAGATATAGGCCTTTGTTTTTTGATGGTATTGCTAGCCAACCTAATGCTATCCCCAATGAAATCAGGAAGAAGATCCCATTATTCACTGGGAATAATGTTATTACTTGTGAAGAGCATTTGAAGTTTTTCACAGATAAAGTTAATGACTATGAGATTGAACATGAAGATGTCATTATGAAACTTTTTGTTCAATCATTGATTGAAGATGCTAGGGATTGGTACAGAGGGTTACCTGAGAACAGTATTGCTTCATGGGATGAATTTGTCAGGAGTTTTAAAGAGCAGTATGCTGAATATGTGAATTCTAGTTACATGCTCAATGAATTCAATAATATCAAGAAAAATCATAATGAGAGCATGTCAGAGTTCAATAGCCGGTTTCAAAAGGCTATGTACAAATTGTTCCAGGTATTGAGGTTGGATGATGCAGTTTGCATAACCACTTATTTCAATTCCATGGATGGTAAAATGTCTTATCTCCTAAGAGATAAAAATCCCCGCACCCTTAGGGATGCATTTAAATTGGCCATAAGTATTGAGAGTAACCGAAAGGCATCTGGCCAAATGTACAAGAGGGATGAGGGTAAATTGTGGAAAGAGACCAGACCACAACATGCAAGGCCTTTTAAAGAGGAGGATAGGATGGATAAAGGACCGGGTGCTAACAAGGAGTTCCCAACAAGATTTGATAAAGGTGGTAGAAACTTTCAAGATGTAAGACCCCCTTATCAAAGGTAGGACAAGGCCCCTAATTTGAGAGACATGCCTTACAAAACTAATTGGAAGGATGGGAGACCTGTTCTCAACAGCAATGAAGTAAAAAAAGGGAGAGATACCCCAGATCCCTTAAAGAAAAATACTACACACAATGTAGAAAACACTCCTTGGTGTGTAGCTTGTAATATGCCTCATTCACCCTTCCAGTGTGCTGTGGCCCAAGCCTTAGGAGAAGAGGCTGATAACTCATGTGCAGGAGATTATGAAGAATCTGAAAAGCCTACCATTAACATGTTTACTATAGATCCAATAGAGGATTTTGTGTCCTCAGATGATGAAGCAAGCTGCCTAGATGTTGATCATAAGAGAAAGATTTTCTCTGATTATGAGCAACAAATATTTACTCAATCTAATCCTAAAGAATTTGATAACAATGATTATAAAACTCATATGGTAGGATCTAGATCAGATGAGAAGCAATGGAGGAAGCCCAGTGAAGAGGAAATCAAAAGCTTAACTGTGGCTGCCATAACACAAGCAAGATCCTCATACAATTTGAGGAACAGAAAAGTGGATAATGAACAGGGAATTCCTAGATCAGTATTCATCAAAGGTAGTCCTCAAGATAAGGGTTTCCCAAAGCCCAATGTTATAGATGGCAAGGATCAAGAAATTATGGATGAAAAGAAGAAAGGGGAGGAAGTTAGTATTGACAAGATGAAAAGGAAAACTGGTAGGACAAAGGATCAATCTGATTCTCCTGCTGATTCCCCTGCATTTGATATGAGACATGTGTTGCCTCAGATGAAAGTGTCCATCCCTCTGCTTGAAATGTTGAAAATAGAAGAGCACAAGACAGCAGCCTTGGCTCTTATAAATGAGCAGAGATTTGTGCCTACCAAACAAGAGGAAGGGAGTTCTATAAAAAGGCCTATTCCCATTTCAAATGTATGTGTTGGGACAATTGTAACACAAGAACCTTCTTCCATCAATCCATTTTATGTCACTCTAATTGTGAATGATTTATTGCTAAAAAATTATATGATAGACTCTGGCGCTGCCACAACTGTGATGCCATATCATGTAATGAAAGAATTAGGATTGCAAGTTGACACTTCTAATGGCAGGTGTTATGCAATGTATAATAGGGCAGTGCCTGTTGTGGGGACTTTGATTGGAATTGAGGTAAAAATTGCTACATTCCCAGAGGCTACATACAAAATGGATGTAGTTGTTGTGGATACAGAGCGTCACTATGGCATGTTATTGTCAAGACAATGGGCTGCAGCAGTGGGTGGAAAGCTGGAACTAGATTTATCTTATGCCACTATTCTAGTAAATGGGACTGAAGTAAAGTTGTACAGGGAGCCCCGTTCCTTAGTTATGGTGGAAATGGTTGCTCCGGAAGCCCTTAATTGTTTTGTAGATATTGACATGAACAATTTTTTGATTGAAGAAGTGATACCTCAGTTGAAAAACACAGACTCGATTGTGGATGAGTTGATGATGCAAAAAGATAGCTTGTGGCAAATGTTTTTTGATGGTGGATGCTCCAAAGAAGGATCAGGAGCTGGTGTTGTTTTCATTTCCCCATCAGGTAATACTTTCAAGTATTCCTTTTTGTTGACTTTCAGTTGTACAAATAATACTGCTAAATATGAGGCCCTGATCTTGGGATTAGATGTAGCCATAAAGCATGGTATTAAATGTTTAAAAGTCCACGGTGATTCCCAATTGATTGTAGCCCAAGTAAGATCCCAATATGCTTCCAAGGATGAGAAACTCAAGTTGTATAAGCATGCTGTCTGGGATAGATTAGAATTTTTTGAAGCTTTTAATTTCCTCTGGGTAGAGAGGTCAAATAACATCATGGCATATTTTCTTGCTAATGTTTCTTTGAAAAACAATGATATCACTCTCTCTGGTGTTTCCATGTTGGAAACTAAAACTAGGCCTGTAGTTCCTGACAATGTGTACAATTGGCAAGTTTTTGAGGATGATCTTGATATCCTTAGATTCCTTCAAGGCCTGGATCAATATGATGGTCAACAAATAGATTTCAATGAGGTACAGGAATGTATTGAAGGAAAATAATGCATCATGGGAAATGAAATAGTCCAATTACCTTCTAATCATATACCCAAAGGACTAGTAGAGTTGGAGGGAATGTTTAAAATAAATGATGGTTTTCTGTCCCAAAAGTCTAATACAAAATTGGAAGACTTAGAGGAGATAAACCTAGGATCAGAAAATTCCCCACAAATGGTATACATTGGAAAGAAACTGAGTAGGGAGATCAGAGGCAACTTGATTAGACTTTTGAAAAAGTACAAACATGTCTTTGCTTGGTCATATGATGACCTCAAAGCTTATAGGGCTGATTTATTCCAGCATGAAGTTCCTCTAAAGGAGGAAACCACACCCTTTAGACAAAAGCAGAGACCCATTAATCCTTTACTGGCCACCAAAATGCAAGTTGAGTTGACAAAAATGAGGGATGCTGGTATTATTGAACCAATTAGGCACTCAACTTGGGTTTCAAACCTTGTACCAGTGAGGAAGAAGAATGGTGACATCCAGCTTTGTGTTGATTTTAGGAACCTAAATGTGGCATCACTCAAGGATAATTATGGATTGCCTAATATGGAGGCCATGCTGCATAGGGTGACTGGATGTGAACTCCTGTCAATGATGGATGGTTTCTCAGGGTATAACCAAGTGCTAGTCAAAGAATCAGAGCAATTCAAGACAGCCTTTACAACTCCTTGGGGAACTTATGTATATGTTCGCATGCCTTTTGGTCTAAAAAATGCTGGGGCAACTTTTCAGAGAGCCATGGATGTTGCTTTCAAAGAAATGATCAATGTCTTAATGGTAGTATATCAAGATGATCTCACTGCTTTTTCCAAAAGGGCTGATGATCATTGTTCTCATTTGGAAAAGATTTTTCTCAAGGCCTTAGAGTTTGGTGTGTCCTTGAATCCCAGGAAATGTCAATTTGCAGTGACAGAAGGAAAGTTACTGGGACACATAGTATCAAAAGAAGGAGTCAGGATTGATCCTGAAAGAGTGGAGGCCATCAAAAAGGTCCCTCCACCAAAGAATATAAAGGGTGTGCAATCATTTTTGGGGAAAATAAATTTTGTGAGAAGATTCATTGCTAACTTTGCAGAGTTAGTCAAGCCAATAGTTAAGTTCCTTAAAAAGGGAATGAAATTTGAATAGAACTTGGAAGCTCAGCAAGCTTTTGAAAAAATTAAACAAACAATTCAAGAAGCTCCTGTTTTGGTATCACCTGACTATTTAAAACCTTTTTCTCTATTTTCTTTTGCATCTTTCCATACTATTGCAGCTGTCCTTCTGCAGAAAGATCAAGAAGGATATGAACATCCTATAGCTTTTTTCAGCAAGTCTTTGCAATCTGCTGAATTAAATTATGAAATAATGGAAAAGCAAGCTTATGCACTTGTGAAAGCAGTCAAGGCTTTCAGACCATATTTGGTTTGTGCAAAGGTTAATTCTTATGTACCCCATGCTGCAGTAAAGGATATCTTGATACAGAGTGAAGTTATAGGGAAGAGATGTAAATGGATAAACAAGATTCAAGAGTTTGACCTTGAGATTCATATTACCAAATTGGTGAGAGGATTGGGACTTGCCAAGTTAATGACTGAGGAAAACATGGACCTTGTCCAGATAAATAATGTTGCTGCTAATGTTGATACAGTTACTAGTATTGAGATGCAAACCTGGTACAAGGATGTTGTTTATTTTATTAAAAATGCTAAATGTCCACCTGAATTGAATGATAATCAGAGAAGAATCTTGAGATTACAGGCTCAAAGATATGTCCTCATTCACGGTGATTTGTACTAGAAAGACAATGATGGCATTTTACTCTTTTGTTTGGATGAACATCAATCAGAGAAGGTGCTAAAATAAATGCATTCTGGAATGTGTGGAGGGCATTATTCTGCTCGGTCAACAACTCATAAAATTTTGAGGGTAGGATATTATTGGCCTGTATTGTTTAAAGACACTCACTCTTATGTTAGAAAGTGTGAACCCTGTCAAAGGTTTTCAAAGAAACTAAAATTTTCAGGTGCATTGTTATTAAATCCAGTTGTTGCAGAAGCTCCTTTTGCAATGTGGGGTATGGATTTTATTGGAGAGTTCTCTGAAAAGTCCAGTGGAAGACATAGTCACATTTTGGTGGCTACTAATTATTTCACCAAGTGGATAGAAGCTATTCCCACTAGAGGAGCAACAAGTGTTGTGGTAATTGATTTCTTGATGAACAACATAATCACAAGATTTGGTGTGCCAATTAAAATGGTTGTAGACAATGCAATGAGTTTTAGGTCTCAAGAAATTACTAATTTTTGTGATGAAATGGGAGTTATCTTGTCTTATTCAAGCCCATATCACCCACAGGCCAATGGACAAGCTGAGTCTAGCAATAAGAGCATTTTGCAAATCTTGAAGAAGACCTTGGAAAAGAATAAAAGAGGTTGGCATGAGAAGTTAAAGTTAGCACTATGGGCTGATAGAATTTCTGAGAAAAAAGCCACAGGGAAGTCCCCCTTTGAAATGGTATATGGTGCAAAGACAAGATTGCCAATTAATAATTTCCTTCCCATCTACAAGTTTATGCAAGAGGAAGATATTGAAATCAGTAACCCAATGCAAGATAGGATGGTTCAGCTGATTGAGTTGGATGAGATAAGAAGGGAAGGGCAGAAAAATAACATCAAACTGCAGCAAAAAATGAAATATCTTTTTGATAAAAGGGCTACTGTGAGAAAATTTCAGCCTGGTGACATGATTCTTCAGTGGAATGCTAGATATGAACACAAAGGGAAGCATAAAAAATTTGAGTCCTTATGGATGGGTCCCTTCATTGTTTGTCAGATTCATCGCAAAGATTCTTATTTTTTGCAAGGTATGGATGGTGAAGAGCAAGAATTGCCAGTGCATGGACAATTCTTGAAATTTTTCTTCAGTTGAAAGTTCTTTTTCCATGCACAGTAGGCTTGTATTATATGTATAGGTGTGTTTGCTTCTTGTTTTAGGTTCAGGTTTTGTGGTCTGCCTCCCAGAGATTCATGGTTCCTTGCTATGATCTTACAATCAAGCATCCTCAGATAGAGCCACTGTTGGGTATCCTAATTTTTTTTTGAGGTTTGTGTCCAATTCCTGGTTTAAGTCTCCATGCGAGTGTTATACCTGGACTAGGGTTTGTAAAGTGTCGTGAAAATGGTTTTTGACATGTTCAGAAAAACCCTTACCCTAGGTCTTGTCTTTCCAAATGTTTCCATCTCATTTCTAAACTTCATGTGGTCCTCTTGTTTCTTTTTCTTGGTTGCCTTTAAGTCACTTAAGTTGCTATTTGTGCATGTGCTTATTTTCCCCAAGTGTTCGCCGAATCGGGAAGTGTCTTATCAAATTTTAAAACAATCTGGCGATTCAGCGAATGAGTCATGTTCATGTTCACTATTAATATCAGTCGCCAGTTCTCTAGATCTTCCAGCGGTTATCCCAAACATCCAGTGAATTGGTGAATGCATTAAAGCCACACTTTTTTATTACTTTGTTCGCTAAGTCTCCAAGTGCTTCGGCAGTTTCATTTTCCTTTCCGAGAACTAGTGAATGACGGTTATCTCCAGTTCTTGCAATCTTTGGCAGTCTTGTGAAACAATCTAGCGATTCAGCGAACACTTTGTTCGCTTATTCTCAGAATCTGGCGGTCAAGGGTAGTGTCAACTAGAGAACTAGCGAATACCGTGGATTGTTTTCATGATCAACGGCCCTGTTTTAATCTCAAAATATCTATGGGTCCTGCATATTTGATCTGATGAATGAGTGACTAAATACTTATAGTGTTATCCTCTAAATTTGGCGGTTCTGATGGTTTGCCCAAAAGATTTCAGTGGAGATAAGTTTTCTCACATTCGCTTATTCTCAGAATAAGTTGGTGACATGCTAAATAATTTAGCGATTTAGCGAAGCCTATGGTCGCCAGTTCTCTTAATAAAAGGATAAAGGTTAAAACAATCTGGCGAATAAGCGAATCAATGGATGATAAGTTTTAAGGCTTCAGTCGCTTATTCTCGAAATAAAATTTTCAATGATATGAAGTATTTGGAGAACTAGCGAATGCTCTTTGTTCGCTCATTCTCGGAATTAAATGGTTAAGGGTTTTGTTATTCAGAGAACTAGCGATAGCCATCGATTGATGAAGATCAATGGTCAATCTGGAATCCTAAGTATAAAGTGATGATTAAGGAAAGATTCAGCGAATCAGAGATTAAAGGGGTTCACCAGTTCTCCAGATAGTCAAGCGGTTAAGTATATCTTTAAGTGAATGCGTGAACCCTTTGTTCGCTAGATCTCCAAGAAAATTAACTGTCAGTCATAATATTAAGAGAATGGGAGGTGGCTTTGTTCACTGGTTCGCCGAATGGTAATTACAGTTAACTGTTTAAGTGGAAGCCCTTTGTTCGCTGATTCGCGAAATCCATGGATGGTTAAGGATGGGATTCTGAGAACCCGCGAAGCTAGTAGTTGCTAGTTCTCCAAATTTGAACCAGGATTAAACAGGGATTCAGAGAACCAGCGAAGCCAGTGGTCGCCAGTTCTCTAGTTGCTAGCTAGGGTTAGCATTATATTCAGCGACTAAGAGAAGCCAATAGTTGCTGGTTCGCTAAATGGGCTCAGATGGAAAAGGTCATAAAGGGAAAAGAAAAAGAACCGTTGCCACATAGATAAAGTACTTTGTCGATTTGGACATGAAACCAGTAAGCCATCAAATCAGCTTCAAGAAGAAAGATTGCATGACGCAAACAGTTTTAAAGTACAAAATCATGATCATTGCCTCTTCACCTTGTTTTCAAGTAGTTTAATCTATCTGTCAACATCCGGACATGGCGACCTCAAAATTTGAAATCTGAGGGTACATGAAATTGAATATGGGATCAATTAAGGAGATTTGCATTAACTATGGTAGTTGCACACCTTGGATTCATATCAATAAATAAGTTGAAGCTCATTGTTTCTTTGTTCAGTCTCAGTTGTCAAGAGTTTCTGTTCGTCCAGAGAATTTTTGAGCATAAAGCATTTGAGATACAGAGAATTGAAGGTGTTTCTATAGCAAGGATGAGTCAACCTGAGAAGAGTGTAGCGTCTTCCAGTAGTGAGGCCAAGTCCAAAACTGGTGAGGACAGGAATAAGCCAAATTTTTTAGATGAATTCTTGAAACTGTTGCCGGGCTCCAGTCAGAACAAGAGGGCTGCTGATGATGTGTTTGAAGATCTTTTGGAATGGTGTAGAGACCCAATTACTCTGGAATTCTCAGGTTACACTATTTTCAACTTCTTTTACAGCAATAAAAATAAGCATGTTCCTGTCTGTAATGGTTGGGTGTTAGGATTAGGAAAAATGGTTGTCCCTGACGTTTTCCTAGATATTGATTTAATTGTTGCCCTAGCCAGAAGTCATGACCCTATCTCAAGGACAATTAGAAAAGAAGACCAATCACCCTTAGTTACTCTTGATAGGGGATCTTTTATGAAAGCTTTTGGTCTATACACGTCCTTTTCAACTGAGATTGATTTGAACAAAGAAAAGGCAAGATACAGAAGCAATATAGGGTCAGTAAAAGACCAGTTGGTTAAACATATGCCAAAATAGGATAAATATATAGCCCCCCTTCCTGCTAACATGAATGCCCCATACCAGTTCAAATCCCTCCATCATTATATGAGATATACTTGCTATGCATTATGTAGAGTTTTGGGAATTGATGGGAATGCAAAATTTTTACCAGCTGACTTGCTGATGATTATCTTGGATATTCAAAATCCTTTGGTAAACACTAACTATGATTACATTCAGTATGTGATTGATAGGATGCATCAAGGGCTGATGTCTGTCAAAGAAAGTAAAATTCCTATTGAGTTCATGCATTATTCTCTATTAATGCATTTGATTCTATTTTTCAACATCAATAGTTTTGATGTAAACATGTTAAAACCAAGGTTCACTTTCAAGGATCAGCACAATCCAGTGCAGTTGTGGGTGAGGATATGGAATTCTACCTCCAATGAAGTAGATTTTTGTGTTTTTCAGAATTTCATTGTCTTTCCAATTATCAGGATGCTAGGCATAAATGTCACCAGGCTATCTCCCAGAGTCCTTAGGCTTTTAAGACCACTGCAGTATGTGGATAAGTGGGATGGAAATCATAATTGGGGTGATTTCTACTTAGGAGATAATTCCACAATTATCAGAGTTTATGGTTGTCCCCAACCCCCACATTTATTACCAAAGTATGTGCCTCCGAGATTGGCTTGTTTGGAATTTGTTTGGCAATTGATGTGTACAGATAAAGATCTTCTGGCCCCTCACAGAAAGGGTACATTCACACCCAGGCAATTCAGGGTAGGTGACTTCCTGATAGGAAAGAGGGATTTTCCTCAGATTAGTGCATGGCTACAACAATTCAAAATGGTTACTGGTGCTTGTAGGCACATAGATCCTGAGGACTTCATCAAGATTGCCAGGATGACTTACATCCCAAACATTGGTGTGATCAAAGAGCATGAGGGTTTAGATGAAGAAGATGTGATTAGAAATGTTTTAGATGAAGATGAGGTTAAGAGGAGATGGTACAGATTCTTTGATTTAGTAGATTTGTCCAACCAATTGAAAGCATCTCAGATTCCTTTTGAGGGTTTTTTCCTCGATCTTCCTTATTTGAAGAAGATTGATGGGATGATTGAAAAATATGATACCTTGGCGAATCAATTGGAAAGCCTGATTGATCAGAATAAGCCAGAGAAGATGAAAAGGAAAGATTATTGATCTTCTGATGAGGAAGAATTTACTGATGAGTCACAAGAAGAAGATAGTCCTCCACAGGTTGAGGGATCACCAGTTGTTGATCTCACTCAAGATCAACCAGAAATACAGAATATCTCAGAACCACCATTGAAGAAACAGAGGCTTGAGGAAGGTGAACCTTCAAGGCATGAGAAACAAAGAAGGGAAATTGATAGAGCATCTGCTCTTGTACCAGGTGATAGGCCATATCATCATCAATTGAGGAAAGCAATAAGAGCAGGCAAGAAAATAGCCATTGAGCAAGAAAGTAGAGAAAAGTCCTTATGGTTGGAGAAGGATATCAGAGAGGTTTATCAAGAGGAATTCTTGAGTGATGATCAATTCATTAAGACTGATGAGTTCAAGAGTTTTCTCATTTGGAACAAGCAGCAAGAAGTAAAGAAAGCTCTTCCTGAAGGTATGGAGCCAAGTGAAGAGACTTTGAGAGCTATTGCTTCATATGATCCTAGCCTCGATCCTATAATAGTGGATGAAGCCAGAGAATTGGTTAAATCAAGTGGAATGTTGTTAACCCCAGGATGGGATCTGACTTCTGCATTCCTCATTGATCAATTGAGAAAGCAACCAGAGGGTAGCCTATCATATGAGGTTCACATTGGTGACATGATAAGAGGAAGTGGCTATGACCCTAAGTCCCAAGCTGTTGCAATGTGGTCTATGGATCCCAAAACCCAAAAGCCATCCCTATTGAGTTTAGAGGATAAGATGGAGCGGAATAAAATTATATGGACTGTACAAAATACAACAGACCTTGAAGTCTCCAAGGCAGTAACTCATTGGGCTAATCTGAATGAAGCCAAGACAGCTCAGCTGTCAGAAAGATATGCCAAATTGTTTGAAAGTTCAAGCATGGTAGCCAAGGACAGAGATTTGAAAATGATGAGGATCAAACAATTGGAAGATGAGCTGGCAGAAATAAAGGTCAAACTTGAGGAAGCCTCAAAAATAATTCCTCCTCGTCCTCTGCAAGTTGAGGTACCTATTCAGATAAGTCTGGAAGCACTTGAGGGACCTGCTGAAGACTTGGAAAAGGTGAAATTGGATGCATCCCTGGACACTATAGCCAAAATAGTGCAGTACAGGAAAGAAAAAATAAAGGACAAGATGGATGCAGTTCATAAATCAGTCAGCATATTACATCAGACCAATCAAAAGGTGAATGACTATTTAGCCACTTTGGAGCCACTCTATAGTATTTGGTCTAGGAGGAATTTGTTGTTTGATAAGCTTGACAGTTTACAAGAAAACAGGCCTGATATCCCAAAAGTAGTGACTGATGTATTTGAAAGGATTGGCCTAATAAGTGCAGCGTCAAAGTTTTTCAAAGGAAAGTCAAACCAAATAAAGGCTAGGTTAGCCATGTTTGATAAAGATTACAACAAGTATTTGCCCCCGGTATATGATGACAATGGAAATGTGGTCAAGCTGGAAGATTGGAAGTTGTCAATGGGTCAGTTGGTAATCAATCAAGATGCCTTCCTAAAAGATAATAAGGCTTTGGATGTGGAAAGAACTAACAATATAATTGATAATTTATTCAAAGTTGAAAGTGACTGTATTAAGTTTGTAGCAGAAGTTAAAAATGTGACTGATTCTACATGGGAACGGCAAGTCAACTTATTACAGGAGCTGCAGAGTTATGACTGGCCATCTGATGATGATGTGGCAGCTTGGGAAAAGCTAATAACAAAGAAGAAGAAGCAATCGGTTATCCAGCTGACAGAGGAGGAAGAAGAATAGATTGCACTTGGCACCTGATCCAGAATTTGAGGGAGAGCATGTTCAAACAGAGAATGATGTAAATTAGCTTGTAATGGCGGTCATCATTCATATGACAAACTTGGTAACTGCTCTGAAAATATCTACAAACAAAGGTGCTTGCTGCGGAAGTTGTTCAGAATTGAAAAAATACGCCTTGCTGTCTTTATTAAATATCTTTCTGTTTGTATTTTCTTTTGTTTTCTAGTGCAAATTTCTATCAGCCATCCGAAGCTTGTTGCATCCTTTCAAGGATTCCAGGATGGTTGATTAGTATAAATAGTCAGTTTCTATTGAAGATAGAGGTTGGAAAATATTTTTGTAAAGGAGAGGTCCGGAATATAGAACCTTATTTTCTTGAAATCAAGGAAGACTGTATCAATGCATTTGATCAATTAATACAAATACACTGGAGTTTTGTTACTATCATTTGATTGTCTTTACATGTGGAGTTTTTTAGTTTCTTTATGTATTTAGATTGTAAGACAGTTTAAATACATCTTTCACAAGGTGAATGTAGGGGTTGAGCTTAAGTTTCTTTCAAGGAAAGAGTAAAATCTTAGGGGAGGTCTCTGGGAATTGAATATCTATATGTGGATTTGATGACAGGTGTAGGAATGGAAACAATGATATGTTAGGCATGTTATTTGAGTTTCATTGTATTCATTTTAATAGATATATGTGAAGTTAGAGTTCCACTCTGATGCCCAACAGATAAGGGACTGGTTTTAGATCCATTTACATTGGTTTACCATCCAAGATATAATTGATTGAAATTTTACTTTATATGCATAATTTCCAGACTTGAGATATTTTATGACAAGTTCATAAATATGTATTTCAATGCTTTGAAGAAGCAATAAATGAGGTTAACCCTTCCCTAAGTTTAACTCTAAAAGGAAGAAGGATGAGTATCCTTAAGCCATTGTGTCGTGTTGCTGTTTTTATAATCTATATCATGATGTTGTGTATCAGGATAATTTGGGTTATACTCAAAGTTTTAGCAACTTATTGAGTTGGATTTTGAAGGCAGTAACAAAGCAGTGAAGGAGCAAGTTCTCAATTCAGAGCTCAGTTGAACATTGAATTGATAGAGGTACACCCGCCTGAGTATATATTACTCAAAGAGAAGAAGGTCTTAACCTTAATACCTTAGTAGTTTGTAACTTGCTAGGTTATAGCCATTGGGATTATTTGAGTAATTGATTAATCTGCAGGTTCAAACACTAACACAACTTCTTGACTTTTTTTTCAAGATCATTGTTAGAATGTCCCTTGAAATCCTTTCTTAGTTTCTTGATAACTAATTAAGCATCACTGACTTTTTCTTTTAGTTTTTCAATTTCTCTTTCAGAGTTGTCTAGGTCTTCAAGAGCTACTTCAAGATTCTTCTTCAAATATTCTTTGTCCATGATCTCCTCAAGTGGTTAAACTTCTTTGATGAGGACCAGAGCTCTGATACCAATTGTTAGGAATAGGAACACTGAGAGGGGGGGTGAATCAATGTTCACTATATTTTAACTTTTCACTTTAATCTGAATACTAAATTATAAATGCTTAAGTACTAAATTAAACATTCACATAAACATGAAACATGAATTCAACACATGACACCAATATGGTTACGGGGAAACCTAAATAGGTAAAAACCTTGGTGGGACTCGATACCCACTAATATTTTACACTAGTGTTTTATGATCCTTATTAGAAGATCATTTACCCTGTTAGGAGTAGCTTGATAATGCTTTTAGTACAGTAGACCTGGTTAAGGGTCAGACCCTATTAGGAGTCTTTTAATATGATCCCTATTAGGGGAGTGGACTCACTATCCTAGAGCTCACTACTCAAATCATGAAGGCTACAACCTTCTAAGATCAGATACACACTATATCTGCTGGTGAACTGTTGCTATGACATTGCTTATCAGATCAGTTCATTTGGTGTGCTGATGCTTTGACCTTTTTTAAAGCTCTAATACATCATATGCTCTCTTCGCATACCTTTTCTCTACTTCACATGAATTTTATACAACTTCCATATGGAATACAATGGGCACACCTTATATTTTTGCACTCATACCAATTATACAATTAGGTCAGCCCTATAACTAATTACAAATAATGCTTCCAAATGAATTGGCTTAAGCATGCTTACAATTATAGATGTACATATGTTGGCAACCTAAATACAATGGGCGCATATCCTCTACAACATTAATTTACAATCACAAACCAAAATAGGCACTGTCGGCTCTATGCTCTATTCTTTGCTGGCACAGACTGGCTATGCAACTTCCACTAACTGTAACTTTCACATCTTTGTATATCTACTTATGTGCTCTTAGACTAAGCATAAGTATAATCTAACAACCTTAACTTCTAGGGTGCATACCATAATTCATCCGTACACATGGGCGTAGGTGTTCTGAGCTACAGGAACTCTATATGCTATCCAGTCTTCAACACTTAATTGATTTCTGATCTTTACACTTGGTGCGTTGACTTCACACTGCTATATGAATTTTTTTCCATAATGACAACACTATATCTAGTCATATACTTCAGTATAGACAACTTTCCAACAATCTTCAATCTTGAAATCTTAAAAGCTGAGATTTTGCTGATCAAGGTCTCTCTCTTGAACTTTGATGTAAGCTATATGGTCTCATCAAGGATGTTGATCTTTCTCTCATATTCTAGAGTAAGAGTAGTCATCAAATTGTCCATAATGTCTTCCTCAAAAATCTCTCCACCATTTTTCCTGATTCCAGCAACTGCTTCATTAATCCTCTGATTGTAAGCTCTGATATTTTCTTCAGGCAACATCTCTAATGCATTGTATCTTTTCTTCCATGTCTTTTTATATGCATCCCTAGCTTGTTTGTCTCCTTCAAAAATGTCTTCAAGGTGCTTCCAAATTTTATGGGTTGTATCCATCTTTTTTACTTCTAAAAATTCACCTTCAAATAGGGTCCTGATAAGGGCTTCTTTAGCAATAGCATTCTAATGAAACAATTCCTTTTGAGCATCAATAGCATCATGTTTTGGAAGGTCTTCTAATGTAGGAATCTTGGCTACTTGGATGGTTACATTAAAAACTTCAAAAGCAATGTATTGCAAATGGGTCACCATCCTATTCTTCTAATCAAGATAATTCTCTCCATCAAACTTAGGACTTTCTTTCCTAAAGTATGCCATCTAATCAACCTCAAGCTATTAAACTTTCTCTCCAAGGCCCTTGGCTCTGATACCAATTGTTAGGAATAGTCCCAAGAGATAACTGAGAGGGGGAGGGGGGGTGAATCAGTTATCTAGAAGTTTCAATTCTTTATCCAATTAAGTATACTTAAACATAAATCATAAACATAATGAAAGAAAACTTGAACACAACACCAATATTTTCGTTACAAGAAAACCCAAATAGGTAAAAACCCTGATGGGACTTGATACCCACTAATATTCTGTACTAGTGTATAATGATCCTTGCTAGAAGATCCTTTACCCTATTAGGAGTAGCTTTACAATATATTAAGTATAGTAGACTTGGTTAAGGGTTAGATTCTATTAGGAGTCTTTTACAATTTTCCCTGTTAGGGGAGAGGACGCACTGTTAGAGAGCTCACTACTCAAATGGGCGAAGGCTACAACCTTCTGAATAATAGATACACACTATATCTAGATCTTGGTGAACTGTTCTTTGACCTACTATCTAGATTAGTTCCAATGAATAGCACACATTCTCTACTTGGTCACATAGACCTTCTGTTGATGGTTCAACACTTCACACACTCTGCTCTACTCTGCTTAATCAACCATGAACCACACTTCAACAATCACAAATGACTGCCTATAAATATCTTTCCTCCAAATGATATAATCAAGTCATCCTATTAGAACCACCTTGAAATCATATTAGAGAACCCATAAGAAACTCCAACAAACATTATGTTGGCTCTATTATGCATGAAACTCATTCTAGGGCCTGTCTAATAAAATAATTGTAGATGCATGCCACACACTATCAGCTCTACCAAAGTGACTAAAACTTTCTTTGTAAGATGAATTAACTTATGCACTCTTAACCAAACATCAATAACACTTCTCCAAGGTTAACTCCAAGGGCACATATCCTCAAGATAGGCACAACTCAAGAAACAATAAAATCTTTGTCAGCTCTTCTAAACAAACACAGGAAACTGCTACTAGTGAATAGTGACTACATAACTTCACTTGCGTTCATCATTAGACTATGCATTCATAATTGAAACATCACTAACATTTCTTCAACATATGTCCTAGGGTGCATGCCCATAAGACAATTGTATGGACAACCATACATAGAACACTGCCTATAACTCTGTTAGGAACACTACTGACACAAGCTGCTATATAACTATCTGTACTTATAGTTAACCTCTGCACCCATGATATCATGTTGATATCATGTCCATGCATCATATACTGAAAGCTTACTGCATGAGACTTCCATGCATGCTACTTTCCATATGTTGTCATCAATGATAAACATACAGTCAGTACTGGCCTACTAGCAAATCTCCAACAAACTTAGTCATACACATATGCGTTGATGCTTTGATCTATTGGTTCTTTGCTAACTATCTAGTCTTCTATACTTAGCCATATTCTGACTTTATGATAATGTGTACTAACTCTAAACCTATATATCACTTTTTTGCCATAATGCCAACACGATATCTAGTCATATACAAAAGTATTGTCAAATTGCAAATAATTTAGTGCATAGTTATGGGTACCATCCCCACCAGGGTTTTCCCTTGGCCAGAGTTTCCTTGAAAAAAATCATGGTGTCATGAGTGATGTGTTGTGTTTAATTGTTCTTTTCATTTCAACATTATTATAGTTTAATTTTAATAGGTTGAAGTTTAAATAAAAGTTTAGTAATATTGATTCACCCCTCCTATCGATATTACCTAATCCTAACACTTAATTCAACTTGTATGACCAACTTTACATGAATATAATATTTTCCTCACACACATACATTTTTTTTTAATATTGTGTGTCCTTAAATAGACATGATAACTCATTTTCTTCTCATCCATAGATTTTTCCTCTTAATCTCCATTGTTTATTTTTCATCTTTAACCTTCATCAAAAATTGCGCCTTGAAATATTTCAATCTTCATCATATGATTAACCTTGAATTTTTTCAACTGTACCTATTTATAAAAAAAATCATCTTTAACCTCAGAATCATCCCAATTCATCTAGCTCATCATCTCATGTCGATAATTACATGTTCAACATAATTTCTTCCACTCAATTAATAATGTGATGTGTGAGTGACTTCCTTCTTGGTTAATACCACACTCGGTATACACTACACCTGCTCAATGTATACTAAGTTTCTCATATACCAACTACATTAACTTGTACATTCTTGATCTATAATGCTTAGCAGAATCATGTAATATAATCAAATCATTATGATACTATCATAGACTCATCAATAAGTTATCTAGTGAATACCATATTCATAACTTATACAATTCATTTTTATGTTAATATCTCATTCCTTCACCAATATTTATTTCATCAAATATTTGAAACTATTAGGCTAAGTACAGTCAAAACTAGTCGACATTAATGACAATATAATAACTTATCTAATATCTCACATATACCTTTGTAGCACAGTGATTATCTTAACATATTTTTATCCAAGTAGTCAATCATTTGTAGTCTAAAAACCTTTCCCTTTGGAATTGATGGCAACACATTATGAATATGGCATAAAATACCAAAATCTTAAGTGTCTAAAACTTGGTCTATATGTAGTGACTCGATAATCTCTCCTTAGCTTATGCATTTAATATGTTTAATCTTCACATAACATCAATTTATATATTCTCCCTTCTGGTCTCCTAATTGATATTTCATCTCTTCATCTACTTTATGATCATCTCACCCTTTGAATCTTTTCTGAATCTTTCATGATCAATCTCTCTATTTGACAAAAATGCCAAAAATAATCAAATCTTCAGTTGCCAAATAATTATCTTTTTATCTTTTCTTCCATCTTCTTCACAACCTTAGAAATACCAAAGTGTGAACATCATGCATTAACATAATTAGATCTTCTGATAAAGTACAGGTTGATGCAACCCCATATCACCTTAGTAACTATTAGATAGAGGATGGACCCCTAGTCTACTTCTAAAGTATTCAAATGTATCCTTTGGTAAGGGATTTTTGAATATATCAATAAGTTTCTCTTGTGACTTCACATATTCCAATTTGACCTATTTTTCCTGAACTTGCTCCCTTAAGTAGTGATATTTAATAGATATGTTCTTTATCTTTGTATGCACCACTAGATTCTTCAAAATGTTAATAGCACTTGTATTGTCACAATAGATTATCACTAGATCAATGATTTCTTCATTCATACCTTCTAACAATTGATTTATCTATGAAATATTTTAAAAATTAGCAACAACAACTATATATTCACCTTCAACAATGGACTAAGAAATGTATCCTTGTTTATTTCTTATCCATGTTACTAATCTTTCTCCTAATAAGAATGCTTCAGTTGTAGTGATTTTTCAATCATCAATATTTCCAACCCAATCAACATCAGCATAAACTTCAAGTTCAAAATTTCCTTCTTTCTTATACCATAATCCATAGTTTTGAGTGTTTTTAAGATATCTCAAAATTATTTTCATCGCATTCATGTGTGACTCTTTAATATTAATAGAAAATCTAGGTACAATGACAACAACATGTGCAATATTTGGTCTACTATGCACAACATACATCAAATTACCAATCATAGATCTATATAAGGTTTGATTTACCTTTGTTGACTTGTCATCGTTGGTCAGCTTGCATCTGGTTACCATAGGTATACTAACTAGTTTTGAGTCTTCCATACCGAATGTCTTCAATTTTTTTTAATTTACTTTGTTTGTGTGATATAGATGCCTTCCTTCATTTTTTGTACATGTAGACCAATAAATAATTTGATATCCCAAAACATTAACATTTCAAACTCTTTTCTCACTTCATTAGAAAAATACTTACATAAATTATCATGACCTCCAAATATGATATCATCAAAAAAAATTTCAGCAATAAGAATCTTATCATCAATTTCACATTTCAAGTATAAATTATTTTTATCACTTGTTCTAACAAATTGAATTCTTATGAGATATGAATTCAATCTTTCATACAATTATCTTAGTGCTTGCTTCAGTCTCGTGCTTGCTTTAGTCCATATAATGACTTGTGCAACTTACAAACCATGTTCTACTTATTAGGATCATCAAAACCTTAAGGTTGTTCAATGTATACCTCTTCCTCAAGTATCCCATTCATAAATATAGATTTCACATGCATCTGATATACCTTATGTTCAAGAATTGCCAGCAAGTGAGTACTGATTGTATGTTTTTCATTGATGATAACATATGCTAAGCAGCATGCTTGGAAGCATGATGGAGAGAGCCTTGAGAATATGTTTCCTAGATATGTTATCAGCATGATATCATATATGTAGAGGTTGATTCTAGGTGAAGATAGTAATACAGTAGTCTATATCAGTGAGTGTTCCTGATAGGTCCCAGGAAGAGTTATGTATGTGATTTATAGTATGGTTGTAATGGAGCCTTGTGTGTTTATATTTATGTTGTAGACATGTGTAAGATACTATGTTCATGGATGCAAAGTCAGATATGTTGTATAGGTTGAGTTATGAAGTCTCCATTTGACAGTTATAGTTTCCTTCATTTATTTGGTAGAGCCGACATTGTTTTTATTGTTGTAGTAGTTGCACCTATCATTTTGATATGTGTTATTGGATTAGTGTTTGGTGAAGAGTTAAGAATATTTGGTTATGACTGCATGATGTAATTCAGTATGAGATGAAAGCATCATTTCATTTGGTGGAGCCGATAGTGTGAAGTGACACATCTACTCATATGGAATTGCATGGTCATAATTTGTGCTATGTTCTTAGTACAACTAACTAAAATGTTATTGGAGTGTTGTATTGTTTCTCTAATATTATTTCAAGATGGGTTTAATAGGCTAACTTGATTATATCATTTAGAGGAAGATGTTTACAGGCAGTCATTTTGTGATTTCTAAGTATGGTAGATAGTTGAAAGACAAGAGAAGAGTAGAAGGTCTATGAGACAAAGTAGAGAGTATATGCTATTCATTATAACTGATCAAGATAGTAGGTCTATGCACAGTTCACCAAGATCTAGATATAGTGTGTATCTATTAGATAGAAGATTGCGGCCTTCACCCCTTTGAGCAGTGTGTTCCTAGACAATGTGTCCTCACCCCTAACAAGGTTAATTATCAAAGACTCCTATCAGGGTCTGAAACTTGACCAGGTCACTATGCTTAATGCATTGTAAATATCAAATACTAATAGGGTTGTAAGATCTTCTAATAGGGATCATAATACTCTAGTGTAGTTTATAGTGGGTGTTGATTCCCACTTGGGTTTTCACCTATTTGGGTTTCCCCCTAACCAAAATTGTGGTGTTGTGTTAAGTGTTCTTATATTGTGTTTATGCTTAATTTTCTTCTGTACCTAATTGGATAATTAATTAAATCTTGTAGATAACTGATTCAGCCCCCCCCCCCCTTCTCAGTTATCTCTTGGGACTATTCCTAACAATTGGTATTAGAGCCAAGTACCATGGAGAGAAAGTTAAAAAACTTGAGGTTGATCAAATGGCATTCTTTAGAAAAGAAAGTCCTAATTTTGATGGAGAGAACTATCTAGATTGGAAGAAAAAAATAATGACACATTTTCAATCTTTAACGTTAGAATTATCCCAATTCAATCAGCTCATCATCTCATGTCGATAATTACATGTTCTACATAATTTCTTCCACTTGATTAATAATGTGATGTGTGAGTGACTTCCTTATTGGATAATACCACACTCGGTATACACTACAACTTCTAAATGTATACTAAGTTTCTCATATACCGACTACATTAACTTGTACATTCTTGATCTATAATGCTTAGCAGAATTACGTAATATAATCAAATCATTATGATACTATCATAGACTCATCAATAAGCTATCTAATGAATACCATATTCATAACTTACTCATACAACTCATTTTTATGTTAATAGCTCATTCCTTCACCAATATGTATTTCATTAAATATTTCCAACTATCAGGATAAGTACAGTCAAAACTAGTCAACATCAATGACAATATAATAACTGATCTAATATCTCACATATACCTTTGTAGCTCGGTGATTATCTTAACATATTTTTATGCAAGTAGTCAATCATTTGTAGTCTAAAAACCTTTCCCTTTGGAATTGATGGAAAAACATTATGAATATGCCATAAAATACCAAAATATTAAGTGTCTAAAACTTGGTCTATATGTAGTGACTCGGTAATCTCTCCTTAGCATATGAATTTAATATGTTTAATCTTTACATAGCATCAATTTATATATTCTCCCTTCTAGTCTCCTAACTGATATTGTTATGAATGGGAACACTGAGGGGGGAGGTGGGGGCGGGCTGAATCAGTTTTCACTGTATTTTAACTTTTTACTTTAATCTTTATGCAGAACATAAATGCTTAAGAAATGAATTAAAAATTCACATAAACATGAAACATGAAATCAACACATGACACCAATATGGTTGTGGGAAAACCCAAAGAGGTAAAAACCCCGATGGGACTTGATACCCACTAATAATCTACACTAGTGTTTTGTGATCCTTGTTAGAAGATCCTTTACCCTGTTAGGAGTAGCTTTACAATGCTTTAAGTACAATAGACCTTGTTAAGGGTTGGACCCTATTAGGATTCTTTTACAATGATCCCTATTAGAGGAGTGGACTCACTATCCTAGAGCTCACTGCTCAAATGATGAAGGCTACAATCTTCTGAATCAGATACACACTATATCTATAGGTGAATTGTTCACTATGACACTACTTGTCAAATCAGTTCCTTTGGTGCGCTAATGCTTTGACCTCTAGCAAATCTCTAATACATCTTATGCTGACTTTACATAGCTCTTCTCTTCTTAACACAACTCTCTTTTCACTTCCATACCGAATACAATGGGCGCACCTTATATTTATGCACTCATACCAATTATACAATTAGGTCAGCCCTATAACTAATTACAAGCAACACTTCCAAATGAATTGGCTTAAGCCTGGTTACAATTATATATGTACATATGTTAGCAAACTAAATACAATGGGTGCATAGCCTCTACAACAATAATTTATAATAGCAAACCAAAATAGTCACTGTCGGCTCCATGCTCTATTCACTACTGGCACACACTGGCTGTGCAACTTCAACTGACTATAACTTTCACATCTTTGCATATCTACTTATGCACTCTTAGACTAAGCATAAGTATAGTCTAACAACCTTAACTTCCAGGGTGTATACCATAATTCATCCATACACATGTGCATTGATGCTCTGAGTCTCTAGTGCTTTGTATGTTGTCTAGTCTTCAACACTTAACTCAATTTTGATCTTTACACTTAGTGCGCTGACTCAAACTGCTTTATGACTTTGTTTCCATAATGAAAACACTATATCTAGTCATATATCTTAGTATAGACAACTTTCCAACAATATCTCCCTTTGTCATTGACGGCAACAAAGGAATATGGCCAAGTCTCTAACTGTCCCTTTACACAAAACTTTTTTTGTCTTCTATACATTTTATACATACTCCATATTCTATACAACTCCCCCTTTGACATTAATGACAAAGGTGCATCAAAAAATTTATCTACATACACTTACTGAGGGAAAACATCTGGATATGCAATCTTGATTTTCTGGATCTCCTTCTTCCCAAAGGTTATCAAAGAATTGACTATCTGTAGATGGGTGCATAATGCATATTGAAGCTTCTCCATCTTCTCCAATTCTATGCTCAGACCTTGATCATAGGTTATCTTAGTCACATCAATCTCCTTTATGTTCTGACTAAGAATTTCTAGTCAGGGCGCAAGAGCATTCTTCAATTGAGTCTGTCTAGACCTTTTCTTCTCCATTTCTTTCTCTTCCTTCTTGATTATGTCTAACTGACCTTGATAGACATTGTTACACATGTTCACATCAGTGGATGTGTGTAACATTTAATTCTTCACCTTCTCAATCATTGCCTCTGCATCTTTGATCTTCTTAAGATGGGCATCAATGAATTTATCCCGATCCATGGATTCTGCAATGACTTTCCTTCCTTGATCTACAAATTCCTTCAATGATGCTTGACCAAACATAAGAGAGTTTAAGTCTAGTGAAAAATTACTCATTAGTTCATTGAGTCTCTTCTTTAAGTACTTCTCCTCTACCACTATGGCCGCAGATTCTTCTAGGCTTGAAACATTGACTTTGAACTGAGAGATGATTGTCCTCACATCATCAACTGAATGTACATTTACCATCTTCTTATCCTCTGGTAGAAAATTGTTCAAAATATTTACTGATTCCACCAGAAGAGGATTTCTCATTACTTGCTTCTCCTTAGCCTTCTCCATAGCCAGGACATTGAACTTAATCAGGACTTCTTCCTTCCAGGAGTCCAAATTGCTAGTGTCAGGTGTGAAACTTGACAACAATGTTGAGGAGGGAGTGCTATCCATCACCTCTTGCTTCACCTTGACCAAATAAAAAAAAGATTCATCTTTCTTTTCTACTTATTTCTCATCGGATATATCTTCTATGATTACTTCTTGTTGAGTGGGAGGGATATTGTTGCATAGGATTTCTGCTTCCTTAGTGCTGACAGATGCTTCCACAAACTTGTCCAAGTCCTTATCTACTTTTGTTTGAGTTTATTCTATGGGCGCTAAGTTCTGAGGACCTGTCATTGGTACATTAGTGGGCTCTACCACTTTATCTTCCTTAATGGGTGCATGATTGATGGGCGTAGTAGGTGGTTTGATCTGCTGTTCTAACAACACCTTCTCAAATGCTTTTTTTGTTTCCTTCATTATCAACTCATAGTCCTTGTTCATTATATGAAGACTTCTCATCTTTTCTCTTAGGTGTGGCTTCACCAGATTCAATATTAGTGCTTCTTCATCTTTAGAACATACAGGCAGTAAATCTTCTAATACTTTTTCTCTTATTCTTTGATCTTCCTCATTAGCTTGTCTCTTTAGGTGTTCTAAAATGTCCCATACATTATTTGGAATTTTTTTTTTCAATTAAAGAACTATCTTCTTGAACTTTATCATATCCTTGATAAGCATAACATGAATTTCTGACTTATCAATCTCACTATATGATTCATAATGTTTCCCTACTTGATCAATTCTACCCTCATCAATAATTCTAGAGCTCAAAACTTTAAGGCTAGGCCTGAATCCTACCTTAGGAGGTGCTTGAATGTTTCTTCTACTCCTTGTAGCTTGCAAGGATGGATGATCAATGCTAGCTTCTTTCTTCCTCTTGACCATTGGTTTATACTCCAGAGGAGTATCTTTGGGCGCATAAGGAGTATTGTCTTCTTTATCCTTTTTATTGTCATCTTTTTCAATTTTTATCTTTTTCATCTTGGGTTCTTTTTCTTCTATTGCAATCTTCAATTCTAGGGAAATCTTCTCATCCATTTCTTTATCAAGGTCTTCTTGTGATACACCATGTATTCTTAGGATCTCTAATGTGACCTTTGCAACCTTTCTTTTTGTAGCAACACTATTTAGCTTAGCATCAACTTCTCTAGTCTTCTCTGCATAGGTTCCCCACCTAGGTTCATTGTCATCCTTAGGGGCTGATAGTAGTACCTATGCATAAGCTTCAAGAACTTGTTCTTCAACCTCATACCCAAGTGGACGAATCCACTTAGTTCTAGGTTCCATAGCTTCCATACATGTAGTATCAATCTCCACCATGAATCATATTGTATCCTTATACTCCTCTACAATACTCTCAGGAATCTTATACCTCATCTACATCCTTTCTCTGAAGGTATTCAATTACAAAGTGATGTAATCTCTTAGTGTGCTTTCTATGGATGCCTTGTTTGATATCTATGGCATGGTAGGAATGGACTTTTCTAGATACAAGTCTGACACTTTACCAAATATATGAAAGTACATATAGATGAATAGGTACCCAAACCTGAATACCTTAGTCTTGTCATGTTTGATAGCTTTGATGTTGTTGATCAACTATGTGCACAAGATCTCACACAAGTTGAACTCTCCATCTTCTTGCACAAGATAGATGGCTGCTAGAATAGTGCCCACAGACACACTATTCACCTTAATGGTATGATGAAATCTATAACCCAATATCATTGATATCAACTTGATGTCTAGTTTCTCTATAGGCTCAATGGTCATGCCATGCTTATCACTTCAAGATTTACACACTTGCTCCACCATTTTCCTAGCATATTTACCTATAGGAAGGATGGTGCCTATCTTAGAAAGACCTGTCATCCCATGAATTAAGTCTCCTATGATTCTTACTATTACATCTCCAATCCAAAACAAATCATCATGGATTCTTCTCAACAATATCTTTATCGATTCATATTCATAGAATTCATATGCTGTGGCATATTAAACAATGGGGTGATCATTCCATTTGGTGAATTCATCCATGAATATTTTGTTCAACATTGTGTCCATGTGCGCCCTTAACCTATCTAGTCCAATAGGTTCCTTTTTACAATAGATGTAAGCCCTTATGTCTTCTACATGCATGACGCACATCGGCGTGCAAGAAAATGCTCCCTCTAAATCATCTAGGGTTGATTTAAATGGGTGCCTCTTGAAAACATACCTCTTCTTCTCAGAAACATAAAAAACAATAGGAGTTGCCATGACTTACTTGATATTCACTTTCCAATTGATCTCTGAGATGTTCTAATGGCTTCTGAATTGGTGCAATGAGCTAGGGTTTCTTGCAACTGATCAAATGCATTGAAAACACTGATAATTTAATCTCCAAATCTTCACAACAACTTCCAAGGCTCAATCTACTCTCCAATCACTCTAAATATGAATGTAATGAGTGAATAAACAACTTTTTGGGTACTTAAAGTAAGAAATTTTCCATTAATGCAACTCGCATAAACTAGGTTGTCACTTCAAATTTTCAAACTTGAGTTTCACTAACAATCAGCACGTACGCTCTTGCACAAAGGTTCCTATCCACTCCAATAGCTTAAGTCTAAAGGCACATAATCTAAGGATGAGTATACCAGCAACGCAGGGGTCTAAAGCTAAATTGGCTCCCCCTATGACCCTGAGGGCCATTCATGCAGCTATAGAGGGTGCATCCACTGGGGATGCATCCAATACATTCTCATTAACATTTTCCTTCTTACCATCTGACCAAGTCAAGCTCACATCTTCTAAGGCCTTCACAAAATTGACTTCTACTTTAGGATCCAAAATTGGTTCTTCATCCTTTTTTGGGCTTTCCTAACCTTGCGTGCCTAATCTACAAAACTTTGAGATATGTCTAGCATTGTTATAGGTGTGAAAAATCACTGGAGGTCTAGTATTCCTCAGTGCATTGACATGAGTCACCATTCTACATTGTTTCACTATATGACCATTATAGTTACATATCTAACATGGAACATTCTGAGAACTTCTTGCATTGGTCTAATTCTGATTTCTTTGATCATGCTGAATCCTATTCTTCTTACTAGTCTTGCAATTTATTGCTCTATGACCAAATATATTATATGTATAATAGTAACCATTGAAATTTTTTACCTCTGTACAGTTTCTTGCAATGTGTCCATGCTTGTTAAATGAAAAATAGGTGCATTCTACTAGCTTGTGCTCATTCTTAGAAGGATCACTATTGTCTTTGGTTTGATCTACAATCTTCTTAGTATCAGTAGAGTTCTTTTCTGAATCCTTTCTTGCTCGCATATTGTCAATCTAATTTTGTGCTTCATTGTATCCAATGTAGCTAGTGTCTCCTTTGATTCTTCTTCCATACAACTGTGATTCTACCAATAACACATTGGTGTATAATTTGTCAATATGATCCTTTGACTTCTTCAATTCAGATTCCAAGCTTTCTTTGATATTCTTTAGCTCCAAGATTTCTAAGTTAGCTTCCCTTAGTTCTTCATCCAGTTGAAGGTTCTCCTTGACTTGTTCATTCTAGACATCTTGATTGTTCATCAGTTTGTCATCAAATTCTTCAAGCTGACTCAACAAGGATGCATTTTCTTCACTCAACTTCTTGACTTTTTCTTCAAGTTCACTATTAGAGCATCCTTTCAAATCCTTTCTTAGTCTTTTGATAACTAATTGAGCATGACTGACTTTTTCTTTTAGTTCTTCAATTTCTCTTTCTAAATTGTCCAGGTCTTCAAGAGTGGCTTCAAGATTTTTCTTCAAATCCTTCATTTATTCTTTGTCCATGATCTCCTCAAGCGGTTAAACTTCTTTGTTGAGGACTAGAGCTTTGATACCAATTTTTAGGAATGGAAATAGTGAGAGGGGGGGGGTGAATCAGTGTTCACTATATTTAAATTTTTACTTTAATCTTTATGCAGAACATAAATGCTTAAGAACTGAATTAAACATTCACATAAACATGAAACATGAAATCAACACATGACACCAATATGATTTCGGGGAAACCCAAATAGGTAAAAACCCCTGTGGGACTTGATACCCACTAATAATCTACACTAGTGTTTTGTGATCCTTGTTAGAAGATCCTTTACCCTGTTAGGAGTAGCTTTACCATGCTTTAAGTACAGTAGACCCTGTTATGAGTCTTTTACAATGATCCCTATTAGGGGAGTGGACTCACTATCCTAGAGCTCACTGCTCAAATGATGAAGGCTACAACCTTTTGAATAAGATACACACTATATCTATAGGTGAACTGTTCACTATGACACTACTTGTCAGATCATTTCCTTTGGTGTGCTGATGCTTTGACCTCTAGAAAATCTCTAATACATCTTATGCTAACTTTGCATACCTCTACTCTACTTAACACGACTCTCTTTTCACTTCCATATAGAATAAAATGGGCGTACCTTATATTTATGCACTGATACCAATTATACAATTATGTCAGCCCTATAAGTAATTACAAACAATGCTTCCAAATGAATTGGCCTAAGCATGCTTACAATTATACATGTAAATATGTCAACAACCCAAATAAAATGGGTGCATAGCCTCTACAACATTAATTTATAATTGCAGACCAAAATAGCCACTGTCAGCTCCATGTTCTGTTCACTACTGGCAAACACTAGCTGTGCAACTTCAACTAACTGTAACTTTCACATCTTTTCATATCTACTTATGCGCTCTTAGAATAAGCATAATTATAGTCTAACAACCTTAACTTCTAGGGTGCATACCATAATTCATCCGTACACATGTGCGTTGATGCTCTGAGTCTCTGGTGCTCTGTATGTCATCTAGTCTTCAACACTTAACTGAATTCTGATCTTTACACTTAGTGGTCTGAATCAAACTGCTATATGACTTTTTTTCCATAATGACAACACTATATCTAGTCATATACCTCAGTATAGACAACTTGCACATAGATATTTCATCTCTTCATCTACTTTATGATCATCTTGCCCTTTGAATCTTTTTTGAATATTTAATGATCAATCTTTCCATTTGACAAAAATGCCAAAAATAATCAGCTCCTCAGTTGCCAAATAATTATCTTTTTATTTTTTCTTCCATCTTCTTCACAACCTTAGAAATACCAAAGTGTGAACATCATGCATTAACATAATTAGATCTTTTGATAAAGTATAGGTTGATGCAAACCCATATCACCTTAGTAACTATTAGATAGAGGATGCACCCCTAGTCTACTTCTCAAGTATTCAAATGTATCGTTTGGTAAGGGCTTTTTGAATATATCAATAAGTTTCTCTTGTGACCTCACATATTCCAATTTGACCTATTTTTCCTGAACTTTCTCCCTTAAGTAGTGATATTTAATAGATATGTCCTTTATCTTTGTATGCACCACTAGATTCTTCAAAATGTTAATAGCACTTGTATTCTCACAACAGATTATCACTAGATCAATGATTTCTTCATTCATACCTTCTAACAATTGATTTATCTATGCAATATTTAAAAAATTAGCAACAACTACATATTCAGCTTCAACAATGGACTGAGAAATGTATCCTTATTTATTTCTTATCCATGTTACTAATATTTCTCCTAATAAGAATGCTCCAATTGTAGTGAGTTTTCTATCATCAATATTTCCAACCCAATCAACATCAGCATAAACTTCAAGTTCAAAATTTCCTTCTTTCTTATACCATAATCCGTAGTTTTGAGTGTTCTTAAGATATCTCAAAATTATTTTCATAGCATTCATGTGTGACTCTTTAGTATTAGTAGAAAATCTAGGTACAATGACAACAAAATGTGCAATATTTGGTCTACTATGCACAACATACATCAAATTACCAATCATAGATCTATATAAGGTTTGATTTATCTTTGTTGACTTGTCATTGTTGGTCAACTTGCATCTATTTAGCATAGGTATACTAACTGGTTTTGAGTCTTCCATACCAAATGTCTTCAATTTTTTTTAATTTACTCTATTTATGTGATATAGATGCCCTCCTTCATTTTTTGTACATTAGAAAAATACTTACATAAATTATCATGACCTCCAAATATGATATCATCAAAAAAAAATTTAGCAATAAGAATCTTATCATCAATTTCACATTTCAAGTATAAATTTTTGTTATCACATGTTCTAACAAATCCAATTCTTATGAGATATCAATTCAATCTTTCGTACAATGCTCTTAGTGCTTGCTTCAGTCTCGTGCTTGCTTCAATCCATATAATGCCTTGTGCAACTTCCAAACCATGTTTTGCTTATTAGGATCAATAAAACCTTAAGGTTGTTCAATATATACCTCTTCTTCAAGTATCCCATTCATAAATATAGATTTCACATCCATTTGATATATACCTTATGTTCGAGAATTGCCAGCAAGCTAGTACTGACTGTATGTTTGTCATTGATGATAAAATATGGTAAGAAGCATGCATGGAAGCCTGATGGATAGAGCCTTGAGTATATGTTTCCTATATATGTTATCAACATGATATCATAGATGCAGAGGTTGATTCAAAGTGAAGATAGTAATACAATAGTCTATATCAATGAGTGTTCCTAATAGGTCCTAGGAAGAGTTATGTATGGGATTTATATTATGGTTGTAATGGAGCCTTGTGCATTTATATTTATGTTGTAGACATGTGCATGATACTATGTTCATGGATGCAAATTCAGATATGCAGTAAAGGTTGAGTTATGAAGTCTCCATTTGACAGTTACAGTTTCTTGAGTTTATCTGGTAGAGCCGACATTGTTTTTATTGTTGTAGTAGTTGCACCTATCATTTGATGTGTTATTGGATTAGTGTTTCGAGAAGAGTTAGGAATATTTGGTTATGACTGCATAAGGTAATTCAGTATGAGAAGAAAGTATCAGTTAATTTGGTGGAGCCGATAGTGTGAAGTGACACATCTACTCATATGGAGTTGCATGGTCCTAATTTGTCCTGTGTGCTTAGTATAGCTGACTGAAATGTTATTGGAGAGTTTTATTGTTTCTCTAATATTATTTCAAGATGGTTCTAATAGGCTAACTTGATTATATCATTTAGAGGAAGATATTTATAGGCAGTCATTTTGTGATTGCTAAGTATGGTAGATAGTTGAAAGACAAGAGAAGAGCAGAAGGTGCGAAGTGTTGAGCCATTAGTAGAAGGTCTATGTGACAAAGTAGAGAGTATATGCTATTCATTGGAATTGATCAAGATAGAAGGTCTACGCGCAGTTCACCAAGATCCAAATATAGTGTGTATCTTTTAAACAAAAGATTGCAACCTTCACCCCTTTGAGCAGTGTGCTCCCGGACAATGTGTCCTCACCCCTCACAAGGTTAATTGTAAAAGACTCCTAACAGGGTATGAAACTTAACAAGGTCATTGTACTTAATGCATTGTAAAGATCAACTCCTAATAGGGTTGTAAGATCTTCTAATAGGGATCATAATACTCTAGTGTAGTTTATAGTGGGTATTTATTCCCATCGGGGTTTTCACCTATTTGAGTTTCCCCGTAACCAAAATTGTGGTGTTGTGTTAAGTTATCTTATATTGTGTTTATTCTTAATTTTCTTTTGTACTTAATTGGATAAAGAGTTGAATCTTGTAGATAACTGATTCACCCCCCCCCCCCTCTCAGTTATCTCTAGGCACTATTCCTAACAATTGGTATCAGACCCAAGTACCATGGAGAGAAAGTTTAACAACTTGAGGTTGATCAAATGGCATTCTTTAGAAAAGAAAATCCTAATTCTGATGGAGAGAACTATGTAGACTGGAAGAACAAAATAATGACACTTTTTCAATCTTTAACCTTAGAATCATCCCAATTCATCTAGCTCATCATCTCATGTCGATAATTACATGTTCCACATAATTTCTTCCACTCAATTAATAATGTGATGTGTGAGTGACTTCCTTCTTCATTAATACCACACTCGATATACACTACACCTGCTTAATGTCTACTAAGTTTCTCATATATCGACTACATTAACTTGTACATTCTTGATCTATAATGCTTAGCAAAATCATGTAATATAATCAAATCATTATGATACTATCATAGACTCATCAATAAGTTATCTAATGAATACCATATTCATAACTTACTCATACAATTCATTTTTATGTTAATATCTGATTCCTTCACCAATATTTAATTCTTCAAATATTTGCAATTGTTAGGATAAGTACAATCAAAACTAGTCGACATTAATGACAATATAATAACTTATCTAATATCTCACATATACCTTTGTAGCTTGGTGATTATCTTAACATATTTTTATCCAAGTTGTCAATCATTTGTAGTCTAAAATCCTTTCCCTTTGGAATTGATGGCAACACATTATGAATATGCCATAAAATACCAATATCTTAAGTGTCTAAAACTTGGTCTATATGCAGTGACCCTGTAATCTCTCTGTAGCTTATGCATTTAATATGTTTAATCTTTAAATAGCATCAATTTATATATTCTCCCTTTTGGTCTCCTAACTGATATTTCATCTCTTCATCTACTTTATGATCATCTCGCTCTTTCAATCTTTTCTAAATATTTCATGATCAATCTCTCTATTTGACAAAAATGTCAAAAATAATCAACTCTTCAGTTACCAAATATTTATCTTTTTATCTTTTCTTCCATCTTCTTCACAACCTTAGAAATACCAAAGTGTGAACATCAGGCATGAACATAATTAGATCTTCTGATAAAGTATAGGTTGATGCAACCCCATATCACCTTAGTAACTATTAGACAGAGGATGGCTCCTTTGTCTACTTCTCAAGTATTCAAATGTATCCTTTGGTAAGGGCTTTCTGAATATATCAATAAGTTTCTCTTGTGACTTCACATATTCCAATTTGACCTATTTTTCCTGAACTTTCTCCCTTAAGTATTTATATTTAATAGATATGTGCTTTATCTTTCTATGCACCACTAGATTCTTCAAAATGTTAATAGCACTTGTATTGTCACAACAGATTATCACTGGATCAATGATTTCTTCATTCATACCTTCTAACAATTGATTTATCTATGCAATATTTAAAAATTTAGCAACAACAATTACATATTCAGCTTCAACAATGGACTGAGAAATGTATCCTTGTTTATTTCTTATCCATGTTACTAATCTTTCTCCTAATAAGAATGCTCCAGTTGTAGTGATTTTTCTATCATCAATATTTCCAGCCCAATCAACATCAGCATAAACTTCAAGTTCAAAATTTCCTTCTTTCTTATACCATAATCCATAGTTTTGAGTGTTCTTAAGATATCTCAAAATTATTTTCATAGCATTCATGTGTGACTCTTTAGTATTAGTAGAAAATCTAGGTACAATGACAACAACATGTGCAATATTTGGTCTACTATGCACAACATACATCAAATTACCACTCATAGATCTATATAATGTTGATTTACCTTTGTTGACTTGTCATCGTTAGTCAGCTTGCTTCTGGTTACCATTGGTATACCAACTAGTTTTGAGTCTTCCATACCGAATGTCTTCATTTTTTTTTAATTTACTCTATTTGTGTGGTATAGATGCCTTCCTTCATTTTTTGTACATGTAGACCAATAAAGAATTTAATATCCCAAAACATTGACATTTCAAATTCTTTTCTCACTTGATTAGAAAAATACTTACATAAATTATCATGACGTCCAAATATGATATTATCAAAAATAAATTCAGCAATAAGAATCTTATCATCAATTTCACATTTCAAGTATACTTTTTTGTTATCACTTGTTTTAACAAATCCAATTCTTATGAGATATGAATTCAATCTTTCATACAATGCTCTTAGTGCTTGCTTTAGCCTGATGCTTTCTTTAGTCCATATAATGCCTTGTGATGGAGTATCACATGAAGAATCAACAGAAGATGAAATTGGATTCATTACTCTTGAAGATGTGAAGACAATATTTGATGAAATGGACCTTGAAGATGAAAAGAAAGGACAAGAGTTAGCAGTAATTTCACAAGCTGACATCAGGATAGATTGTATCATTGACAACCGTTTGTCATATCACATGACAAGAGATGAGGATAGATTTGTACATTTGGGTAGATACAAAGGCGACATGGTTAGATTTGGAGACAACACTCCTAAACCTATCATAGGTAGAGGAGCTATCACCTTGGATGGAAAGAACATCACTGATGATATTCTTTATGTTGATGGTTTGCAACATAGCCTACTAAGTGTTGGATAGTTTCTTGATAAATGTAATCAGTTGGAATTCAAGGATAGAAAGTGCATCATTAATAACAAGGAAGGAGAAATGATTGCATCGCATTCAAAGACTAAAGGTAATCTTTTTCAGGTTAATCCTGAAGCAAGTTTTTTTGTTGCAAAAGTAGATGACAGTTGGGTATGGAACAAAAGACTATGTCACATCAATTTTGACAACATAGTGAAGATAAGTAATGTAAAGGCAATAAGAGACCTTCCTAGAATTACAAAACTAGATGATACAATATGTTGGGAATGTGTGATGGGAAAACATGTGAGGAATTCATTCAGAAGTAAGCATAATTTAGTAGAGAACAAATTAGATCTAGTGCATACAGACCTATGTGGAGTAACTCAAACAAGATCATACTATTGTGAAAGGTACTTTATTTTGTTTGTTGATGATTATTCTAGAATGATGTGGGTGTTGGCATTAAGCAGTATTGCCACTAGTGACAACACTTATTAGCATTCTGGGTGTAAACCGAGAAGACAGTGTAAACCGAGAAGACAGTGTAAACCGAGAAGACAGTGTAAACCGAGCAGACAGTGCAAACCGAGAAGACAGTGCAAACCGAGCAGACAGTGCAAACCGAACAGACAGTGCAAACCGAGCAGACAGTGCAAACCGAGCAGACAGTGCAAACCGAGCAGACAGTGGAAACCGAGCAAGTTAGTACAAACCGATCAGGACAATGAAAACCGAGTAACATCTTGTCTACCGAGTCACCAATGCTTACCAAGTTCAATACCTACCGAGTGATCAGTATGAACCGTGCCTTCACTTCTACCGAGTGCATGACGATGCCGAGTAATGCAGTGGACACCGAGTATCAGAAAGTCACCAAGTCAGTGTGAAGGAACCGAGTAACCATATTTGGGCCGACTTAGTAGCACTTGTGTTTATTTGTCAAGCCGACTGTGCAATTGTAATTGTAATTAATTGTTTGAAACCTGTATATAAACAATGATGTAGAAATAAAAGATATATGCACAAGTAATGAAATATATGATATAGAATATATAAAAGAGTAACAAAGGTAGAAATAAGCGAATTGCAGAAGGCTTCAGAAGTATAAGATACAGATAAGACAAATTCATCACAGAAGGTGATCAGTACATCAGCGAATCTCATTCAGCAATCCAGTTGCAAAGCAGAGATCTACTGTTTCATTCTAATAGGTGAATCAATACTAAATCCTTTAACCGGGTAGACTTAACAGTCTTTGTATAAATCTCTTTACCGAGTGCATACTTCACTGTATGTTTGTAAATCCTTTAACAGGGTGGATTTAGCAATCCTTATTGCTCATAACAGGGCAGATCATCGGAAGTGATCAAATTGTAAGCCTTAACCGGCCAACTTTATTCTGCAGTATTAAAGCTTTGTGGGTTTCATCCCCACCCCAGTTTTACTTTCTTTTGGAAGGTTTCTGGGTAACCAAATCCATGTGTCTTTATTGTGAATGCTTTTTAAGTTTCATGCTTTCTGTATGCAAAGGTTAAAAGTAAAATACATGTTAAAATTAGAAGAGAATTTAGAGTTACTGATTCACCCCTCCCCTCTCAGTAACTTGGTTAATTCCTGAATATTTCCAACAATTGGTATCAAAGCTACATTGGTTCTCAAGACAAAGCTTAACTAGCTTGAGCAAAGATCCAGGACAATGGAGGTATTCAAACTGAACAAGGTGATTGAAAATGAAAAGCTAGATCTGGAAATGGCCATAGCTAAACTCAAAGAAGCAAAAGAACATCTTTCCCAATCCCTAAGAAGAAGGAAGGAACTTTCAAATCAGATGAATGATCAGAATTACATTGAAGAAAAGATTGAAGATCTTCTTCCCTCAAATAACTCAGATGAAGCAAACAATGCTATCAAAGAACTCCTAGAAAAGAATGGGTCTCTGCAGGAAGAAGTGAGAAAATTGAAAAGAGAACAAGAACTACACTCTACAAGATTCTGTGAGATCTTGGAACAGAAAAACAAGTTGAAAGATGAATTAGATGAAAGAAACATTGAAGTCCAAAACAAAACCCTTCAACGAGAAAACCTAATTGATCAGATCTCTCATACAAATGAAGAAATTCTAAATCTAAGTTCAGAAATAGAAAACACAAAAGAAGAACTAAGATCTGAAAAGGAAATCAATCTAAGATTGATGGATGACCTAAATGCTGAAAAAAAAATCAATGAAGGAATGCTGAAAAGTCAAGAAGACTTGAATCAGCTGTATGAACGAAATCTTCATAAGCAAAAAGGAAAAGCAGGACTTGGATACAAAGAAGAAGGTGAATCCTCTAAGCAAGGTACTAAAAGAAATCAAAAACCTACTTGTAATCATTGTGGTAAAATAGGACATACTTCAAATAAATGTTGGAACAATGAAAAAGCAGAATTCAATGGAAAATGTTATAGCTGCAATCAACCTGGTCATAAAGCAAATGAATGCAGGGAAAAACCTAGATTCAGAGGTAATTGTCACAAGTGCAACAAACAAGGTCACAAGGCATCCGAGTGCAGATCCAAGATATTTAATCCAGCAGAACAAATTGTGAAAGCAATGTTTGGATGGGACTACAACACCTGGTGTAGATGTCATTACTGTGGAGACTATGGACACATTGGCATGAATTGCATAAAACATCATCTAAGGAAAAGAGATACTACCATAAGATGTTTCAAATGCACTAAACTCGGTCACATAGCCAGAAACTGCATGAATGCCAGTGAAATTGAAGAAGGAAAGAAGAATGAAGCAACTAAGGTCAGGAAACAGGTCAGACAAAAATGGATTCCTAAAGCTACCGAGCAATCCAGTCCAAGTATTGGAATGGATGGCTCTACCGACTCAGACTAAATTTCCAAGGAAGCACTGGAACTGTACTCTCATAGATCAATCTCAAACAGTTCCAGAACCGAAATTAAAAGAAAAGTCTAAATCTACATGCAAGATGCAGTGAGATCCGAGCGAGGTCGGTATAGTCTTCACCGAGCGAGGTCGGTATAGTCTTTACCGAGCGAGGTCGGAGCATTATGAATTCTCGACTTCACCGAGTTGCGAAGTCTTTTCCGAGCAATTAATTCTTGGTGGGTGACAGTCTGTCAGAATTCCTACCCTAATTTGAAATGAGCATTAATGATAGAATTTTAAACAAAAAGCAAGTAATCAAACTCATTCTTCACCGTGAATCTTTAAGCACTTTGAGAGCAGAAAACTTCAAGGGCAACCCGGCGATTTAATACTCTTGCGAAAGGAATTTTCTGTGAGCTACCATGGCATCATCCAGCACCTCAGTGAAGAAAGGATCAGACATGTTAGTCCAAGGGGAGTGGAAAGCACCAGATTTTAAGATCGTGCCCGCAGTTGCAGCTGCCCTAGATCCGAACGGAGCTCAATCTCAGATTCCTCCTAAGGTACTGCTTATCAACGATATCCGTAATCATTTTAACTGTTCTATTCAAGAAATGGGAAACCTAGAACTAGACATTGTGTGTGAGGAACTATGTGTGGATGGTACTTTGAAACCCGAGCACAAACATCTGGAAGATAAGGGTTTAGTCCACATTGCACATCTTCCTCGAAACTTTCAAGATAAATGGGTTAGGTACATTCTTAGCCGAGTACACGATGGCAAGATTTGGCTTGAGCAACCTATTGAGATCACAAGGAAAATGATTCATCATGTTACCGGTCTTCCCATGTTGAACAAAGCGAAAACTACCAAAACCCTAGGTCGGACGGAACTAGAGAAGAAAACCCTAGCCAAGTGGGATGGTAGAGGCATGAAGGTTAGCAGCATTACCGACGCCGAACTGAAGTTTGGTACACACATCATTGCACACAAGATTTACAGTTCTAGTCGACAGAACAGTGTCTCATGTGAAGCTGTTGACCTAGCATACAAAGTGGTCAAAAACAACTTGACATTTGACCTAGCAGACTTATTGTTGAAACAGTTCAACAAGAACATGGAAAGCATCAAAACTTCCAAAAACAATCCATGTAAGTTTGGATCCTTGATAGTCTGTTTATTCTTCTATGTTCAGAAATTCTTCCCTTTAAAAGGAAAAGTTGTATGGAGAAAAGATGTGCCTGTACTTTATGAAATTAATGAATACATCGCAGAAATGGGTGAAAACTTTGAAAGCATCATGGATAATTATTTTGAGTCTTTCAAAGAGAAAATGAATGACAGATTCTGGATTCCACAGAAGTTGGTGGAAGATTACAAAGATGACATCTGTTTTATGGTAGATTGTGATAATGTGTATATTCAAGCAGTTAAACCAAGAACTGTGTATGCAAAACCTCTTCCTTATGAGGTAAATATTGATGAAACCAAGAACATTATTGAAGCACTTCTAAATCAGCCTGTCAATCCCAAAGCCCCATATTTTGGAACATATGATGAAGCTAAGATGAGAATTGAACTAAGCATAAAGATTCCACAGGCGGTAAACAAAGGAAAGAAAAGAATAGCTAAAATGAAAATGATAACCGAAGAAAAAGAAGAAATAGGTGAAAAAGAAGAGGAAAAGGATGAGAAAACAGAGGAACCAGAACCTGCAAAGAAGAAAGGAAAAGTTTTTATCACTAAGGCATCTGTGCCTCCCACTGCTGTGTTCACAAGGAGAAATACAAGAGGAAAGGCAGACAAGGCAGAAAAGGCAGATAAGGACATAGTATTCAAAAGGCCTCCTCTAACCCTTCAAGAAAAGCTCAAACTCTTCAGAGATGGATCAGGATCTGGAGTAAGTAACATAAAATCCTTGAGATATGAAACCAGATCGGAAGCAGAGCAGAAGGAAATAGAAGATGTTGTTGTTGAGAAGATGGGACAGTGGAAATACTCTCCTGAAGAAATTACCCCACAGGTTCTAGCAGTTCTATTGAATCCGATAAGAATGAGATGGAGCAATGCAAGGCAAACTGTAATAGACATATTTGATCAAAACCTAAGACAGTTGATGCCGAGCCTGAACAATGATGAAGTGAAGAAGGCACTAAAAGAGAATGAAAACAAGATGACACTAAAGTTCAATACTTGTTTGATTTTGATCAACAATATTGAATCGGTTGTGAAGGCTGCAAAAGCCACATGGAAGAACATTTACCACCTTCACCAACCGAGCATTGAAACGGTAATTATAAAGGATATTGAAGATGACAGCGATGAGCAAGAAGAAGACACCGAGGTAGATGATACTGTAAGGATAGCAGCAGAAGTCATTGCATCCCTTCCTACCTCTCCAGTGAAAGTCTCTACATCCAGCCCAGAGACACCTTCAAGCATGGTTGTGACAACTTCCACATTTGTCCAATCATCCCTAGCAACATCAGAGGCAGCTACCATTTCTTCTATCGAGCTGCAGTCTCCTGTACCAGTAAGTTTTCCAGCTTTTGAATCATCAAGTGTAAATATTGTAAGTTCTCCAGTAGAAAGTATACCAGTGTCAATAGCCAGCCCTATTTTATCTACTATCACTACTACAAGAGCATTAAGTACAGATAAGCCTAAGGCTCTACAGAGTATAAAATTTTTGGGTAAAAATATAGTTGAGGATATAGACCTAGACGAAGAGATAGAGATTCCTACTCTAGATTTTGCAAATCTCTCAGCAGACCAGATGTAGAATATAGGTGAGATCCTCCAAAGGAAAGCAAAACAAAAGAAGCTTAAGGAGGAGAGAGACAAGGAGTATCAAATCATCAAGGATGCTAAGGACATTTTTTCTGATGCATTAGGCATTAAAGTAGACTCCTCCCAGCATGTTTTGTTACAATTGGCAGAAGCAGTTGAGAAATACAATGAGGACTCATCCGGGACAGAAAAGTTAGTTGAAAGAGCCGAGAAGAGATTCAACAATAAAGTGCTTGAGCACATTGCTCAGCACATAGCTATTAACCAAGTGGAATTGTCTTCAGTTTTGTCTAACACAGAGTCTATTTATTCGAATGCTACCTCTCTTTTGGCCAGACTATGCAATTTTGCCGAGTTCACAAAGGATGTCAAAAATAAAATGAATAAAATGGATGAGGATATGAAGATTAGCATACAGAAGCTGCAACTTGAACCAAGTTCAAGCTCTGCTCATCACATGAAAATTTCACATCTATCCAATATGCAGTCTGATCTATTGAAAGAAGACTCAAGGATCCGGTCCACACTGCTAGACATCCAACACATGATCCTTCCCATCATGAATACAATGTATAAGCACATTGAACATTCCAGAACATTGATTCATGGCAATCAGTTCTCCATAGCAGATCACATGATTGAACTCTCTGCAGAAATCCAAATTGCCATACAAACATGTAAGATTCTACAAGAAAGTTGGGACAGAACCCTGGCACTAATAATGAAGGTACATTCTGATTTCTTATCAAATTTTGGATTCTCTCTGTAAATAAATTGTATATGCACCTTTGGCATTATCGTCAAAAAGGGGGAGATATGTATAGAAGGAGAGAGATGTATACTGTATAGATTTGTATAAGAAACAGTTAGCACATTGAAAGGGGGAGACAATGTATATAGCCCTATAACAAAGACAAATTTTGAAAAATCAAAATAAAACTCAGCATGATTCGGTGTATATAAATTTTGGCCAATAAGTGTTTTTGTCACTAATGCCAAAGGGGGAGATTGTTGGCATTAAGCAGTATTTCCACTAGTGACAACACTTATTAGCATTCTGGGTGTAAACCGAGAAGACAGTGTAAACTGAGAAGACAGTGTAAACCGAGAAGACAATGTAAACCGAGAAGACAGTGTAAACCGAGAAGACAGTGTAAACCGAGAAGACAGTGCAAACCGAGCAGACAGTGTAAACCGAGCAGACAGTACAAACCGAGCAGACAGTGCAAACCGAGCAGACAGTGCAAACCGAGCAGACAGTGCAAACCGAGCAGACAGTGCAAACCGAGCAGACAGTGGAAACCGAGCAAGTTAGTACAAACCGATCAGGACAATGAAAACCGAGTAACATCTTGTCTACCGAGTCACCAATGCTTACCGAGCTCAATACCTACCGAGTGATCAGTATGAACCGTGCCTTCACTTCTACCGAGTGCATGATGATGCCGAGTAATGCAGTGGACGCCGAGTATCAGAAAGTCACCGAGTCAGTGTGAAGGAACCGAGTAACCATATTTGGGCCGACTTAGTAGCACTTGTGTTTATTTGTCAAGCCGACTGTGCAATTTTAATTGTAATTAATTGTTTGAAACCTGTATATAAACAATGATGTAGAAATAAAAGATATATGCACAAGTAATGAAATATATGATATAGAATATATAAAAGAGTAACAAAGGCAGAAATAAGCGAATTGCAGAAGGCTTCAGAAGTATAAGATACAGATAAGACAAATTCATCACAGAAGGTGATCAGTACATCAGCGAATCTCATTCAACAATCCAGTTGCAAAGCAGAGATCTACTGTTTCATTCTAATAGGTGAATCAGTACTAAATCCTTTAACCGGGTAGACTTAATAGTCTTTGTATAAATCTCTTTACCGAGTGCATACTTCACTGTATGTTTGTAAATCCTTTAACAGGGTGGATTTAGCAATCCTTATTGCTACTAACAGGGCAGATCATCGGAAGTGATCAAATTGTAAGCCTTAACCGGCCAACTTTATTCTGCAGTATTAAAGCTTTGTGGGTTTCATCCCCACCCCAGTTTTACTTTCTTTTGGAAGGTTTCTAGGTAACCAAATCCATGTGTCTTTATTGTGAATGCTTTTTAAGTTTCATGCTTTCTGTATGCAAAGGTTAAAAGTAAAATACATGTTAAAATTAGAAGAGAATTTGGAGTTACTGATTCACCCCTCCCCTCTCAGTAACTTGGTTAATTCCTGAATATTTCCAACAGTGGGTTGCGTTCTTCAATAATAAATCTAAATCATTTGAGAAGTTCAAAATATTCAAAGCCAAGGTTGAAAATGAGACTGTATTAAAGAGTAAATGTTTGAGATCAGATAGTGGAGGAGAATTCACCTCTGACAGATTCTATGAGTACTGCAAAGAACATGGGATAAAGAGAAAGTTAAGTGCACCTAGAACCCATCAGTAGAATGGAATTGTAGAAAGGAGGAATATGATCATACTTGACACAGCGCGCACCATCATGATTGAAGGAAAGGTCGCAAACACCTATTGGAGAGATGTGGTCAATACTCTAGTCTATAATATCAATAGAATTCAATTGAGGCTAGGCATAGACAAGACATATTATGAGCTATGGTTTGGGAATGTACCTATAGTAAAATACTTTAGAATCTTTGGAAACAAGTTCTACATCAAGAGAGATGAATCAATTGACAAGTTTGATGAAAGAAGTGATGAAGGTATTTTTCTTGGTTACTCTACTAAAAGAAAAGCTTATAGATGTTTTAATTTGATATTGAAGAAGGTCATTGATTGTGCTCATGTTAAGATTGATGAGAATTTTATGATTCAAGAAAGATATCATGATTATGCACCTATGATTAAAGAAGAACCTAGACCTACCACTAGAGAAATAGTTGTTGATGAAATGTTTGACAGCATTGATGTATTAATCAATGACCCTAAAACTAGTGAAGAAGAATCATAGAAGTTATATGAGAGAGTCAAATTTAATGTTCCTAAATTCACATCTAGATATCATTCAAAAGAAGACATCATTGGAGATTAGAACAGTAAAGTCATGACAAGATCAAAGGAAAAGAGTTCCACAACAAATGAAGAGGTATCTTTACTATCACAGATTGAACCTTTAAGTGTTGAAGATACATGTAATGAGTTAGATTGGCATGAAGAAATGAAACAAGAGATAGATCAAATAATTAATAATGATACATGAGAATTGGTCCCTAGACCTATTAATAAGAATGTGATTGCAACCAAGTGGATATTCAGAAATAAGATGAATGAGGATGGAATAGTGGTAAGAAACAAAGCAAGAATAGTATGTAAATGATATGTGCAAAGAGAAGGAAATGATTATTCTAATACATTTTCCCCTATAAGAAGATTGGAATCCATAAAGTTGATTCTAGCCTATGCTACCTTCAAAGAATTTAAGGTATACCAAATTGATGTTAAGTCAACATTCCTAAATGGAGAGATGAAAGAAGAAGTTTACATAGAGTATCCTGAAAGATTTACCTTATCAGATAGACCTGATATGGTATGTAGATTGAATAAATCCCTCTATGGACTTAAGCAAGCCCCTAGAGCATGGTATGAAAGACTTGATGGTGACTCAGATTGGATTCAAGAAAGGAACAATAGATTATAATTTATTCATAAGAGAAACATCTGATGGATTGTTGTTGGTTGCTATATTGGTTGATGACATTATTTTTGGTGGTAATGACAAGGTTAGTGCTGAATTTTCTAAAGAGATGCAGAACGAGTTTTAAATGAGCATGATTGGACCTATCAAGTACTTTTTGGGACTAAATGTGCAACAAACAAAAAAAGGTATTTTCATTAATCAATCTAAGTATGTGAAAGAGATATTGAAGAAGTTCAAGATGGATAATTGCAAGCCAGTAAGTACCCCTATAATAACATAATGCAAGCTTTCAAAAGAAGATGATTTAGTAGTAGTAGACATAACCTTCTACAAGTCTATGACTGGTAAACTAATCTATCTTACTCAATCTAGACCTAATATTTCTAATGCAGTTGGTATTATTGGAAGATTTGCATAAGATCCTAAACAAAGTCATCTCATGGTAATAAAGAGGATATTCAGATACTTGAGAGGAACTATAGACTATGGTTTATGGTATCCTAATTTAGAAAATGTAGAACTTCATGTGTATACAGATGCAGATTGGGCAGGTTGCATGGATGATAGAAAGAGTACTTGAAGAGGAGAAATATTTGTTGGAGATAGACTTGTTACTTTGACAAGTAAGAAGCAAAGTTGTATTTCTCAGTCCATAGTAGAAGCAGACTATGTTGCAGCAGCATTAAATTTCTCTACAATTGTGTGGATCAAGAAAATGATAAAGGATTTTGGTATTCATATTGATTATCCTATTGTTATTCATTGTGATAACAATAGAACTATTAATATGTCAAAGAACCCTATGATGCATGCAAAGAAAAAATACATTGAGATAAAATATCACTTCCTAAGAGAGAAAGTAGCAGAGAAAGAAGTAAAGTTGGACTATGTGAGAACAAAAGATCATCTAGCAGACATATTCACAAACCCTTTACCTAAGGATACATTTGAGTATCTCAGGGAGAATCTAGGAGTAAATCCCTTCCCTGAATTTGATTAGAGTTTGTAGGAGTGCATCAGTCCTTAGTGACTGATGAAAGGTTGACTACTCTACTTCAAGAGTAGTACCAGTGCTTAATTATTTGGCACCCTTTTCCATTGATGTCAAAGAGGGAGTAAGTATATAGTCATGATTTGATGAGGAAATGGAGAATGTTATAAAAGAATTATAGATAGGAGGAGTGAGTATTTAGAAAGAAGAAACAAAATAGTAAGAGATGGAGGATTTATCCTTGGGGGATTCTTGTTGAGGAAATGGAGAATATTATAAAATAATTGTACATTTGGATTGGTGGTATTTTTAATTCCATATGTTGCCATCAATGCCAAAGTGGGAGATTGTTGGAGATTCACCAATAAGCTAGTACTGAGTGTATGTTTGTCATTGATGAAAACATATGGTAAGTAGCATGCGTGGAAGCCTAATGGAGAGAGCCTTGAGTATATATTTCCTAGATATGTTATCATCATGATATCATAGATGTAGAAGTTGATTCTAAGTGAAGACAGTAATATAGTAGTCTGTATCAGTGAGTGTTCTTGACAGGTCCCAGGAAGAGTTATGTATTTTATTTATCATATGGTTGTAATGGAGACTTGTGTGTTTTTATTTATGTTGTATAAATGTGTATGATACTATTTTCATGGATGTGGAGTCAGATATACAATACATGTTGAGTTATGAAGTCTCTAGTTGACATTCATAGGTTCCTGAGTTTATTTGGTAGAGTCGACATTGTTTTTATTGTTGTAGTAGTTGCACCTATCATTTTGATATGGGTGATTGGATTAGTGTTTGGAGAAGAGTTAAGAATGTTTGGTTAAGAGCACATGACATAATTTAACATGAGAAGAAAGGATTAGTTAATTTGGTGGAGCTGACAGTGTGAAGTGATGTGTCTACTCATATGGAGTTGCGCGGTCCTAATTTGTGTTGCATGCTTAGTACAACTAATTGAAATGTTTAGTGGAGAGTTGTATTATTTCTCTAATATGATTTCAATATGGGTCTAATAGGCCGACTTGATTATATCATTTATAGGAAGATTTTTTATAGGCAGTCATTTTGTGATTGCTAAGTATGGAAGATAGTTGAAAGGCAAGAGTAGAGTAGAAGGTGTGAAGTGTTGAGCCATCGAAAGAAGGTCTATGTGACAAAGTAGAGAGTATTTTCTATTCATTGGAATTGATCAAGATAGAAGGTCTATGCACAGTTCACCAAGATCTAGATATAGTGTGTATCTGTTAAACAGAAGGTTGCAGCCTTCACCCCTTTGAGAAGTGTGCTCCAAGACAATGTGTCCTCACCCCTAACAGGGTTAATTATAAAAGACTCCTAATAGGGTTGACCAGGTCACTATACTTAATGCATTGTAGAGATCAACTCCTAAAAGGGTTGTGAGATCTTCTAACAGGAATCATAATACTCTAGTGTAGTTTATAGTGGGTGGTAATTCCCACTAGAGTTTTTACCTATTTGGGTTTCCTTGTAACCAAAATTATGGTGTTGTGTTAAGTGTTCTTATATTATGTTTATGCTTAATGTTCTTCTGTACTAAATTGGATAAAGAATTGAATCTTGTAGATAATAGATTCACCCCTCCCCTCTTAGTTATCTCTTGGGACTATTCCTAACACCTTAAATCCTTTATAAGAAGCATATTCATGTAGTATTCTCACTCCTTGAAGTCTATAAATGGGTGAAAAAGTTTCACCATAGTAAATTCCTTCTTCTTGTGCATAACCTTTTTAGACCAATCTTTCTTTGTTCCTCATTACATCTCCATTCTCATTCTATTTGTTTCTGAAAATCTATTTGGTACGAGTAACATTTTTGTCTTTAGGTCTTGGTACTAATGTCTATGTCTTTTTATTTTTTATTTTCTCAATCTCTTCATTCATTTCGGACACAAGGTAGGGAGCAAGAGGGGCCAAACAATGGCACACCCTAATGATCCAAGCCTGACCAACACATGTGGAAGCCAAGAAACACAACAATGAGAGAGAGAATGTAGAAACTTTCATATATTTTCATTAATTAGAATCATACATGCCAGGATATAATGCCTTCCTGATTACAGCCTAATATTACAATGAATCTTAGAAGTCCTCAACATGTGAGGATCTGTTACAAATCTCCAATCTAATGTCTATTATCCTCTATCTAAAACTGACTCTCTAATCTACAACCAAACATCTACATTTATACAAGAAGCTATCAAGTTGAGTTAGCCTTTAGATCCACAATCAATGGAAGAAACAGTCAGATCTAGGACCACATGCTTCCCAATGATGGATACCAACATTAAATCCATGATCCAATATAAATGCACAAGTTGGCCACAACAGGAAATAAAACTAAACCCATCGGAAAGAAAGATAACCGAGCAGCAGATAGGCAATGCCAAGCACCAATGAAATAACTGACCTCCCAGGAGATAACTAACCACACTTGGTAACCAAAGGAAACTGAACAACTACCGACCAACTTGGTCAAAGAAAGAACCAAGAAACACAAACAAACTACAAATTGTTTTTGGTGACACGGGATTGCCAAGAACCCAAGATGCTCCTACATCAATTTCCTTAATCCAATCATTAGTTTCCAATGCATCTTTTATCAATGGCCATGTTTTATCAATACTACAATGTCTAACCAAACCACTACTATATTTCTCCTTTATCAAATTAGTTCTCATCACTCCTCTTAGTATACACAACTAAATACCTTTAATCAGCATACCTTCCTAAAAAAAATAATCATCCCATTTAGTATCTTCTTGATCTTGAATAGGTTCTTTGCACTTTCTCCATGGCTCAAAAAAATTAGGGTCAAACTCATAAGAATCTCTCATCTCATCAAATCCAAGAACTTTAATTTTCATCTCGGTCATCAAAGATCTTCTTCTACTCAATGCATCAACAACTCGGTTAGTGACTCCACTCTTATGCTTCATCACAAATGTATAACTCTACAAATACTCAACTCATTTCATATGTCTCTGATTCAACTTATTCTGACTACCCAAATATTGTAAAGCCTTATGATCAGTATACAACACAAATTCACTCGGTATCAAATAATGTCTCCATTTCTTTAGTGCTTGAACAATAGCATAGAATTCTTGATCATGCATAGAATATTTCCTTCTAGCATCATTCAAATTTTCACTAAAGAAAGCAATAGGTTTATCTTATTGACTCAACACAACTCCAATTGCACTTCCACTTGCATCACATTCTACTTGAAATACCTTACTAAAATTAGGTAATGCCAAAATAGGTAATTCAACAACCTTTTCCTTCAGAGTCTCAAAACTTTTGTCATCTCCATGTGTCCACTTGAATTCTCTTTTGTCTCCTCTCATAGTCTCAGTGATAGTATTACAAATTGAACTAAAATTCCTTATGAACTTTTGGTAAAAACTTTCCAAACCATGAAATGATCTTACCTCACTATCATTCATAGGTGTAGGCCAATTAAAAATAGCTTCAACCTTTTTAGGATAAATCTTCAAACCATCAACTGAAATAAAAAATCCCAAATACACAATCTCCTCTTTCATGAATGAACACTTCTTTAGATTTATCACCAACTTTTCCTCTTTTAATCTCTACAAAACTTGTCTAACATGAAAAAAATGTTCTTCTCTAGTCTTACTAAATATCAGAATATCATCAAGATATACAATCATAAACTTAACCAAGAATTTCTTTAAAACCTCATTCTTTTTCCTCATAAAAGTACTCGGTGCATTAGTTAAACCAAAAGGCATAACCAACCACTCATACAAACCTTCTTTTGTCTTAAAAGTAGTCTTCCATTCATCACCTTCTTTGATTCTGATCTGATGATACCCACTTTTCAAGTCAATCTTTGTGAAGTACTTTGCTCCAGTCAAACTATCCATTATATCATCCATTCTTGGTATAGGAAACCTATACTTTACTATTATCTTATTGATTTCTTTGGAATCAGTGCACATTCTCCATTCTCCATTCTTCTTTGGTGCCAATATAAAAGGTACTACACAAGGGCTCAAAATTTCTCTAATCAAACCTTTCTCTAGCAACTCTTGAATTTATCAGTTCAATTCCTGATTCTCGGTAAGTGTTAGTCAATGAGGTGCCTTATTCGGTAAACTAGCTCTAGGGATTAGATCCATATAATGATCAATGCTTCTTTTTGGTGGAAAACCATTAGGTATATTATTAGAAATGATATCACTATACTTGGGGAGCAACTTATCAATCTCCTCAGGGACATTATCCTTTTTCTTTCTTACTCAGCTTATTAGGAATCACAAAAAAAAATACATCATTCTTTTTTAAAGAGTTAAAAAACTTTCTTCCTTCCATCAAACAAAATTTCACAGATGTGAAAACATTACTAATAGGTTCTTCCATCAATGGTAACAAGATTTTTTTCTTTCCATCAGCCACAATAGTATACTTATGCAATCTCCCATTATATATATCATGTTTGTCATATTGCCAAGGTCTACACAACAAAATATGACAACAATCCATAGGCATGATATCGCATAACACCTTATCATAGTATTTTCAAATCTTCAAATTAACATAACATTGTTCACTTACCAGGAGTGTATGCTCATCTTTGATCCATGAAATCTGATAGGGCTTCAAATGTACCAACCTTTCCAACTGCAATTTTGTGACCATATCTTCAGATGCTAGATACTTTGAGCTACCACTATCAATGATTACCTTCCAAAATTTATAAAAAAATCTACATCTAGTCTTGAACAAACTTTTCCTTACTAGATCTTCCTTCTTTCTTTCATTCCATAGTGCTCTCCTTACCATCAAGTTGTTTTGTTTCTCAGGTTCATTTGGTGACTCTTCTTGCACCAAAGAATTTCTACTACTACCAGCATTCTTACTAGCATGTGTACATTAAAAATATCTATGTCCTTCTCCACAATTATAACAAGTTCCTCAGAAACTTCCTCTACCATAACCACCTCGGTAGTTACTGCCTCTACCACTCGATGAACTTTCACCTTTCCACTCGGTCTTGCCTTTGTCCAGATCTGTCTTTTCTTTTTCAGATCTACCATTTTCACCATTAGATCTACCTCTTCCTCTAGGGAATCTACCACCTCAACCTCTTTGTCTTTGTTCATGTCTCTTGTTCAATTTCTCCTCAGCCTTCTAAGAAAATTCATAAGCCTCTTCAATGTTCTCCAACTTGACCATACTAATTTCCTCTTGGATGGAAACTCTCAAACCATTCAGCTATCTACCAATTCTTTCTACATCATCTTCATCATGTCCAGATCTGATATCTAATGTATAGAATTCCTCAATATACTCCTTTACCGAGCTATCTTTCTGCCTCAAACTTTGCATTCACCGAACTAGGTTAATCTGATAATCATAGGGTGAGAACTTTCCTTTCAATTTATTGACCATTTTACTCCATACCTTGAATTTTCCTTTTCCTTTATTTTTCCTCTCCAATTGTAGATGTTCCCACCATAAGGATGCATGAATTTTCAATCTTGTGCTTGCAATCTTCACCTTCTTATCCTCAAGGATGTTTTCATATTCAAAATAATTTTCCATCTCGATGATCCAGTCCACCAATTCATCAGAATCCAACTTTTCACCATACTCAGGAGGATTGAAATGTGGTGTTGACTTCAAACTTGTTAGAGCCTTCAAAAATATTTCTTCACCTTGATCCATAATAGGTGTAGGTTCTGCATTCACCTGTTCTTCAATTTCATCATCACTAACATGTTCAAGATGTTTGGCTCTTCTTTGGGCTGTTTCAACAACTTCTAACCTAGCAACAATATGCCTTAACATATCCACTAATCCTAGATCTGCATCTTGCCTCCCACGAACCATCTTGACAACCCTCTTCAATTGCAGGTCAAATCACAATCTGCTACCCCACAACAATTAACTAGGGCTTTAAGAGGAACCTCCAAACCTAGATCCACAGAACTAGATCAAGATATCACCTTGCTCTGATACCACCTGATGCAAGGCAAGGAGCAAGAGGGGCCAAACAAAGGCTCATCCTAATGATCCAAGCCTTCCCAACACATGCGAAAGCCAACAAACACAACAGTGAGAGAGAGAATGCAGAAACTTTCATATATTTTTTTTTAATTATAATCATACATGCCAGGCTATAAGACCTTCCTGGTTATGGCCTGATATTGCAATGAATCTCAGAAGTCCTCAACATGAGATTATCTATTACAAATCTCCAATCTAATGTCTACTATCCTCTATCCAAAACTGACTCTCTAATCTACAACCAAACATCTACATTTATAAAAGAAGCTATCGAGCTGAGTCGGCCTTCATATCCATAATCAATGGAAGAAATGGTCAGATCTGGGACCACACACTTCCTAATGATGGATACCAACATTAAATCCATGATCCAATATAAATGCACAAGCCAGCCACAATAGGAACTAAAACTAAACCTATCGGCAAGCAAGATAACTGAGTAGCAGACAGGCAAGTCGAGCACCAATGAAATAACCGACCACCCAGGAGATAACCAACCACACTTGGTAACCAAAGGAAATCGGCCAACTACTGACCAACTCGGTCAAAGAACGAACTAAGAAACACAAACAAACTCTAAATTGTTTTTGGTGACACAGGATTGCCAAGGACCCAAGATGCTCCTACATCAATTTCCTTAATCCAATCATTAGTTTCCAATTCATCTTGAACAATTTTAGGTTCAAATTCACAAATCATTGCTGCTCCTTTATCTCCAATTATCTAATCTTGTGGATGGTGATTTCTCACATATTTTACTAGTAGGGGATTAGATCTTTGTTCTTCAATATACTCTCCATTTGGTGCATGATCATCATTAACCTTAGTAACTATTTGTTGTTTCTTGGTATGCAAAGATTGTTGCTCAGTAGCAGTATTTTTTTGTTCGGTGACACCAGGTCATGGCTCAGGAAGATTTTTAGCATCTTCAATACAAACAAATCTACCATAGTTTTCTAGTTCTTTCTTTCTTTCTTCATCTCTCTTTTCTAAAAACTCATCAACTCTCACATTTTCACTTTCAATCATCTTATTAGTCATCTTGTGCAATCATTTAGAAGCCTTACTTATAATAGAATAACCTATAAATATTCTCTCATCACCTTTAGAATCAAATTTTCCATTTCTATCATCTTTCAGAATATAATATCTACTTCTGAATATTATGAAATAGCCAGCATTTGGTGTATAACCATACCATAGCTCATAAAGTGTCTTGTTTGATTATTTCTTCAGTTGTACTTGGTTCAGTGTATAAATACCAGTACTGACAGCTTATCTCCAATAAATTTGTGCAACATCTTTCTTAATCATCAATATTCTAGCACAATCACCAATTGATCTTTTTCTTCTTTTATTAATCCCATTCTCTTGAGGTGTCCTCGATGATGATACCTATCTCTTTATTCCATGCTCATTTCAAAAGTTAGTAAACTCATTAGAAATGAGTTCATTACCTTTATCTTACCTTAAGCATTTCAATTACTTATAACTTTCTCTGTCTACTTTTTCTTTCTACCACTTAAACATTTTGAAAGCTTCTAATTTTTCTTTTAAGAACATGACACTCATCATTTTAGAGAAATCATCAAGAAATAAGATAAAATATCTTTCTTCATAATAATTCTAAGTTCTCATTTAACCACATAAGCTAGTATGAACTACCTCTAGAATAACATTAGATGAGTAATGTTTTCTCTTGAAACTATATTTTGACATTTTTCCCATTCAACACTATTTGAAAATAACATGGTTAAGCTTATATATGCTCGGTAATCCTCTAACTTTTCTTGTCTTATTGATCTTAACCATGTTGTCAAATTTCATGAAATAACTATTAGGACTCTGATAAGGTGAGTTACTGAGAGGGGAGGGGTTAATCAAAAACCTTAAAACTTTTCAATTGAATCCTTGTAACACTACAATTCATTCACCGACTATAACATTTGTATTCACCATTCATTCAATAACATAACTATAATGTAAATTCTTGTAAACTAATAAAATAAGCATACATGAAACTTCATAAACATAACACATGTATTTTTTTATCACATGAAACCTTGTTAGAAGGTAAAAACTATGGTGAGGATGCAACACAAAAATCTTTACTACTATAGTAAATAATGTTTTCAGTTAAGGCTACAAAAATTGATCACTTCTAGTGATCTTACCATGATAGTAGTAATGAAAGATCAACTAGATCTACTTGGTTAGAGGATTTTAGCAACACTCTTCAAGTGTGCACTAAGTTAATAGATTTTTACATAAGACTGTTATGTCTACTCTGTTAAGAGATTTAATTCTGCTACAATTGATAGAGAGTAACATTGAAGTTTGATCTATTTGAAAACAAATTAATTTTCTTATATCAAATCCATTAAGTACAATAATGAAATCACCTTGTAGTGATGAATGTGGCCTTCTTTACTACTTGGTATCCTTGGAACTATTTCTAATAAAATTGAATACTATATCAAAATCCTTTCAACATGACCCTGTCAGATCTTTAGATGTCTCCTGATGGAAGCTACTTCATATGTGATACTTGTCAAAATGACATCTTTACAATTGGTATATAAAAATGATTTGACCTAATTAGGGTAGTCACACTATCTTATAAAACCTAAGATCAATGGCTCAAATGAATAACCTAGATCATCTTTACATAAGACTCATTAATCATTAAATGATTACATCCATATTAAATATTCATCTCGATCTTTGTAAACCATTTTCTAGCTCGGTAAAAAGTTGTTCACCTTGAATTATGTGTCATTACAATTTTATGTGAACTCTAGATTACTCAGTAAATGTTATGTCTCTACCTCGGTATTATATTGATGCTCGAAAATCCTGTGTGCTTGGTAGCTATTGTACTTAACAATCTTTATTCTTGGTCAAGCATGTGCTCGGTGACTATTCTCTATGTGTTGACCGGCTGAACTTGTTTTCTCTGTTTACCAACTATATGAATGATACTAATGACAATTCTCAATGCACTTAGGAGTAACATTCTCCCCCTTTGGCATTACTATAAAAAACATATTTTTAGTATGCCGACTACAAAATTTTGGACTTCAAAATTTTACAAACCAAATATTTAAATTGTGTGAACTCCCCCTTTGAACATGCTCTTAGTTCAAAGTACATACATACATACATACATACATACATACATACATACATATATATATATATATATATATATATACATATATATATATATATATATACATATATATATATATATATATATATATATGTATATATATATATATATATGTATATATATATATATATATATATATATGTATATATATATATATATATATATATATATATATATATATATATATACATATATATATATATATATACATATATATATATATATATATATACATATATATATATATATATATATACATATATATATATATATATATAAATATATATATATATATAAATATATATATATATATATATATATATATATATCCCCCTTTCTGAAAGTAATGCTAAAAATGTACTTACAATTTGTCAAATATATTCTGATGGGTTTTCTTGAGAGTGGCCAAGAGGTTTTCCCATTCCTCTTTGAGATTTTCTAGAGCAATCTTCTCTAAGCCTACTTGTGCATGCATATGAAAAATATTTTCAATTAATGATATCTTAGGAGTGGAAACTAATTCATTTTCTTTTTTCACATGTTTTTTCATGACCTTTCAGTTGGGTAATAACTTAGCCTATATCTTGGTTACATGTTCTTTGATTTTGTCCTCTTCCTTCCTCAACTCTAGTCTTAACCACTAAATATTAGTGACTTTTGCATAATTCTCATAAAATGCATTTGGTTCAGTTGTTAGACCATTTTCACTATTCTTTATGTCTTCATCTAGTTTCTTAATATTTTCACTAATCTCGGTAGTGAAAGAGTCTATAGTGCATAATTTTTGGAAATTGTAATAACTGTTGGAGATTTTCCAGCAAACCATTGCTAACTATATGTTTTTCATTGATGAAAACATATGGTAAGTAGCATGCGTGGAAGACTTATACAATAATATTTTAGTATATGTGGCATGGACATGTTATTAGCATGATATCATGGGCGCAGAGGTTAACTATTAGTATAGACAGTTATATAGTAGCTTGTGTCAGCAGTGTTCCTGACAGAGTAACAAGTAGTGTTCTATGTATGATTGTCTGTACATTTCTCATGGAGCCTTGCACATTTGGATATGTGATGGAGACATATTAGTGATGTTACAATCATGGACACAGAGTATAATGATCTATAGAAGTGAAGTTATACAGTCGCTATTCACCAACAGTGGTTTCCTGTGTTTGTTTAGAAGAGCTAACAAAGATTATATTGGTTCTAGAGTTGCACCTATGATTTCAGTATGCTCCCTTGGAGTAGAGCTTGGAGAAGAGTAAGTAAGGTTTAGTTAAGAGTGCATGAGGTAATTTAGCTTGAGGAGAAAGATCTAGTTATTTTGGTAAAGCCGACAGTGTGTAGTGTGCATCTACAATTATCTTATTAAACAGGTCCCAGAATGTGTTGCGTGCTTAGTAGAGTTGACTGAATTATTATTGGAGTTTGTTATGACTTCTCTAATATGATTTCAAGGTGGTTCTAATAGGTTGACTTGATTATATCATTTACAGGAAATATATTTATAGATAGTCATTTGTGATTTCTAGAGTATGGTTCAGAGTAGAGTGTGCAAAGTGTTGAGCCATTAGAAGAAGGTCTATGTGACCAAGTAAATTATTTGTGCTATACATTGGAACTGATCTAGATAGAAGGTCAAAGCTTAGTTCACCAAGATCTGGATATAGTGTGTATCTATTAAACAGAAGGTTGTAGACTTCACCCCTTTGAGCAGTGTGCTCCTAGGCAGTGTGTCCTCACCCCTAATAGGGTTAATCATAAATAATAGGGTTAATCATAAAAGACTCCTAACAAGGTTCGACCCTTGACTAGGTCTACTATACTAAATATATTGTAAAGCAACTCCTAATAGGGTTAAGGATCTTCTAACAAGGATCATAATACACTAGTGCAGAATATTAGTGGGTGTCAATTCCCACCAAGGTTTTTACCTATTTGGGTTTCCCCGTAACCAAAATATTAGTGTTATGTTAAAGTGTTCTTTCATTGTGTTTATGCTTTATTTTTAAGTATACTTAATTGGATAAAGAATTGAAACTTGTAGATAACTGATTCACCCCCCCCCCCCCCTCTCAGTTATCTCTTCAGACTATTCCTAACAATTGGTATTAGAGCCAAGTGCCTCAGAGAGAAAGTTTAACAACTTGAGGTTGATTAGATGGCATTCTTCAAAAAAGAAAGTCCTAAGTTTGATGGAGAGAATTATCTTTATTGGAAGAACAATATGGTGACTCATTTGCAATGCATTTCTTTTGAAGTTTTTGATGTAATTATCAAAGTAGTCAAGATCCCTACTTTAGAAGACCTTGTAAAGGATGATGCTACTGAAAAGAAAAAGGAATTGTGTCATCATAATGCAATAGCCAAAGAAGCCCTTATCAGCCCCCTATCTGATAGTGAGTTTTCAGAAATAAAGAAAGTAGATACAACCCACAAAATATGGAAGTACCTAGAAGACATATTTGAAGGAGACAAACAAGCAAAGGATGCACGCATAAAAACATGGAAGACAAGATACAATACATTAGAGATTCTACCTAAAGAAAACATCATATCTTACAATCAAAGGATCAATGAAGCAGTTACTGGAATCAAGAACAATGGTGGAGAGATCTCAGAGGAAGACATTATGGAGAAATTGATGACTAATCTCACTCTAGAATATGAAAAAAAGATCAACATCCTTGATGAGACCATGTAGCTTACATCAAATTTTAGAAAAATCTCAGCTTTTGAGATTTCAAGATTGAAGACAAAACCTAAAAGTGAGACAACCTTCAAAGCAACAGTCCATGGTAAGAAATCTGCAAACACTTTTGGTAATTTTGATGATGTTGATGAAGAGAAAACACTAGATGATTTCATTTCTATGATTTCCAAAAGAGAAAAGAAATGAAAATGAAAATATGAAGGCTGATTTCCATTTAAATGCTTTTCATGTAATAAGATTGGTCACTTTGCATCTAAGTGTCCTACAAGAGCTAGAAAGTTCAAAAATGACTACAAGCCTAAATGCTCTAAGGAATGTTACTATGTTGGAGATGGAGTTTCAAATGATTATTTAGATGAAGAATAAATTGGATTTATTGCTATTATAGAGAAAATGAACAATAAGATAGATCATGAAGATCAGAAAGAAGAACAAGAGCTAGCATTAATTTCACAAGCTAATATTAGGATAGACTAGATTATAGATAGTGGTTGTTCACATCACATGATAGGTAATAAAGACATATTTGTTTATATAGACAAATACAATGGTGGCATGGTTAGATTTGGAGATAACACTCCTAAACCCATCATTGGTAGAGGAGCCATCACCTTGGATGGAAAGAGTAGTACAGAAGATGTTCTTAATGTCGATGGTTTGAAACATAACCTACTAAGTGTTGGATAGTTACTTGTCAAAGGTTGTGGATTGGAATTCAATGGAAACAAGTGCATCATTAACAATAAAGGAGAAATAATTGCATCAGGATAAAAAACTAAAGGTAATGTTTTTCAGCTTAATCTAGAAGCAATTTGTTTTGTTGCTAAAATAGATGACAGTTGGTTGTGGCATAAAAGACTATGTCATATCAATTTTGATAACATAGTTAAGATAAGCAATGTAAAGGCAGCAAGAGATCTAGCTAGCATAGAAAAGCTAGTTGATACTATATGTAGGGAATGTGTGATGGGAAAGCATGTGAGAAACTCATTCAAGAGTAAGCACAATTCAACATAGAACAAGTTTGATATGATTCATATAGACCTATGTGGTCCAACTCAAACAAGATCATACTATGGTGAAAGGTATCTCATTTTTTTTGTTGATGACTATACTAGAATGATGTGGGTTTCATTATTGAATGACAAGTCAGAAGCATTTGAGAAGTTCAAAGTATTTAAAGCTAAGGTTGAGAATGAATCTTGACTAAAGATACAATGTTTGAGATCGGATAGAGGAGGATAATTCACCTCTGACAGATTCTATGAGAACTATGAAGAACATGGCATCAAGAGGAAGTTGAGTGCACCTAGAACCCCTCAATAGAATGGAATTGCAGAGAGAAGGAATAGGATCATCCTTGATACAGTGCGCACCATCATGATTGAAGGAAAAGTTGCACACACCTATTGGAGAGATGCAGTAAATACAATAGTCTATCCCATGAATAGAATTCAATTGAGGCCTAGAGTGGACAAAACACCATATGAGCTATGGTTTGGTAATGTTCCCATATTAAAATACTTCAAAATATTTGGAAGCAAGTGCTACATCAAGAGAGATGAAGCAGTAGGAAAGTTTGATGAAAGAAGAAATGAAGGTATTTTCCTTGGTTACTCTACTAAAAGTAAAGCTTATTGATGTTTCAATTTAAGATTGAAAAAGATCATTGAAAGTGCTCATGTTAAGATTAATGAAAATTTTATGGTTCGGGAAAGATATCATGATTACTCACCCATGATTGAAGAAGAACCCAGACCCTCCACTAGTGAGATAGTTATTGAAGAAATGTTTGATAGTATTGATGTGTTATTTAATGACCCTAAGACAAGTGAAGAAGAAAATCCTAAGGAAGATGAGATAGTATCACCTAAAGTTCAAAAGTTTACATCTAGAAACCATTCCAGGAAAGACATCATTGGAGATCAAAGCGGAAAAGTCTTAACAAGATCATAAGAAAAGAACTTAGCTAGTAATGAGGTGGTATGTTTACTATCTCAGATTGAACCTTTAAGTGTTGAAGATGCATGTAATGATTTAGATTGGCATGATGATATGAAAGGAGAACTTGATCATATTATTAAGAATAACACTTGGGAACTAGTCCCAAGACCTAGTGATAAGAATGTGATTGGAATAAAGTGGATATTCAGAAACAAGATGAATGAAGATGGTATAGTAGTAAGAAATAAATCAAGGTTAGTATGTAAGGGATATGTGCAAATTGAAGGCATTGATTATTCAGACACATTTGCACCTGTCAGCAGATTGGAAGCTATTAAGTTGTTTCTAGCTTATGCAACAGTCAAAAACTTCAAATTTTATCAGAAGGATGTCAAGTTAGAATTCTTGAATGCATATTTGAAATAAGAAGTATACATTGAGAAGCTAGAAGGATTCACCTTATTAGATAGACCTAATATGGTATGGAGATTAAAAAAATCCCTCTATGGACTTTAGCAAGCCCCTAGAGCCTAGTATGAGAGACTTGATGGATATCTAACAAAGAGTGGATTCAAGAAAGGAGTAGTAGATTGTAACCTACTCATAAGAGAGACATCTGAAGGACTACTACTTGTAGCTATATTTGTTGATGACATTATCTTTGGAGGTAATGACAAACTTAGTGCTGAATTTTATAAGGAGATGCAGAGCGAATAAGAGATGAGCATGATTAGATCTATCAAGTACTTTTTGGGATTGAATGTGCAACAGACAGAGAAAGGTATTTTCATTAATCAGTTCAAGTATGTGAAACAACTATTGAATAAATTCAAGATGGATGATTGCAAGCCATTAGGGACACCTATGATAACTAGATGCAAGCCTACAAAAGAAGATGACTTACTAGTAGTAGATATGATGTCGTAGCATCCTAGGTGTAAGAGCAATCTTGCATCACCCAAAAATATTTTTGGTTTTGTATTCAATAAGGGCTATCTTGTGCAGAGCTACTATTTATGGAAACTTGCTATTTTTAGTAAGTTCATCATCTGATCTTAAAATGTTTTGATTTCTTTCCTGGAGGTTCATTTTGGTCATATCAGCCTACCAGTAAAGTTTCATTGATAGATCAAGTCGAGCTTTGTAGATATTGAAGATTTTCGGTATTGGCAACAGGGTAGAGAAACTTTGAACTTAGTTTTGAAGGTTTTAGAGGCCCTGGATGAGGTCAAAAATTTGGGTGATAGGTGCTTGCATGAGTCAATCTAGTAGAGTGCTTCATGGCCTTTCTAGAATGGGGTTATAATAGTCAATCAGGTCAACTGGTGATGACTTATGGTCTTTGGAAGTTGGGTCACCTGAAATGGCGAAAAATTATTTTCCTTCAAAATTTTTGTTTGGGTTTCAAAAGTGTTTTTGAGATGAATTTGATGTAATAAATTATAAAATAAAATAATTCTAAGTTTGGTCAGCCTTGTTGGCTAAAATTCTAGAACCTTCCTAGGCAGTGGAAAATTGCCTATATAAGGAAGGTTGTAGTATTGTCTTAGGCAGTTTAGGACAATTCTGGGTAGTAGATCTGGGTAATAATTTGAGGCTTTGTCCTATAGAATATTGTAAGGGAATGCCCATGTGGCTTTGCATATTATAATTCTAAAAGTTTGTAATTCCACATTTGTGGACATAATAAGAAGCCCATTTTCTATTCTTGCAAATTGTTGTTGTTTCTCTATGTCTATTATGTGTTTTTGGTATTAAGGGAAGTACCCTTCATCAAGTGGTATTAGAGCAGGAGTTCCTGAGTGTGTAAACAAATCTTCAACTATGACGTAGTTTGCACTAGGACCGTGGTTAGGGTTTCAACGCACATCACAAAAATGCCTCCACGAAGGGAACATGGCGGAAGAACTGGTGTTATAACACCTGAGGTTAGGGCACTGCAGAGACAAGTGTGTGCATTGCAAGACAAGATTCATAGAGGAATGCATCTTAATGTCAGAGATGAAAGTGAGGATGAAGCCGAAGAAGAAGATCAAGAAGGAGAAGTTGAAGTTGTGAACCAAGAGGAAGAAAGACTTTTCCGAACCATTTCCAAGATCAAAAAAAGACCTAAGATTGAGGTTCCTGCATTTTTAGGAAATCTTAACCTAGAGGAGTTGATCGACTGGATCAATGAATGTGAAGAATATTTTGAGTATAAAGATATTGAGGATCCTAATAGGGTCAAATTCATGAAGGCTAGAGTAAACGGTTATGTGAAGATCTGGTGGAAAGAGATTCAATTGGAGCAAAATAGAAGAGGGAAAGATAAAATCACAAGATGGGATCAGATGGTGGATAAATTGAAGTGATAGTTCATCCCTGTTGATTATGAGCTTGACCTACTAAAGAAAATGCAAAGTTTGAAGCAAGTAGGATGATCTGTTCAGGAGTATATAGAGTTCTATCAAATCCTTATCAGAATAGGCCATGCAGAAGCTGATAAGGAGAAAGTTGTTCGTTACCTTAATGGGTTGAGGCCAAGCATTCAAGAGGAGCAAAATCTGGTTAGAATGAATAGTATTGAAGAGGCATATGAGTTTGGCCTAAAAGTAGAGGAAAAGCTAAAAAAGAAGTTCGAGAGAAAACAAAATGGAAGAGGTCGCAGTGGATGATTTGGTGGATGGTCATATGGAGGCCGAAATGAAGATCCAAAAAAGATGGATGAGGCTAGTAGCAATCAAAATCAGAGAGTAAAAAACTCCAATTATTTCCAAGATTAGAACAATAGAGATTAGAGAGGAAGAGGAAGAGGACAAGGTTTAGGAAGAGGAGGCTTCTGTGGAACATGTTTTCACTATGGAGAAGAAGGTCATAGGGAATTTGAATGTTCTCAATTCCAAGGAAGGACAGATAGGAGGAACGAAGGCCAAGCCAGAGTGGAACATGTAGATGAAGATGTCAGATCCTCAAATTATGAAGATGCTGAAAGAGGAGAAATGTTGATTAAGAAAAGAGTCTTGCTGAGTGGTGAGAAAGAACCTGAACAAAGAAGGAGCCTATTTCACACTAGATGAAAGTGTGAGGGTAAATGTTGTGATGTGATTATTGATAGTGGAAGCATTGAAAATTTGGTGTCAGAAGAGACGGTGACAAAGTTGAAGCTCAAGAGATAGAAACACCCACATCCATATCAGATTGTCTGGGTGCAGGATGACCACAAGGTCATGGTCAGTGAACAGTGCCTAGTAAAGTTCAAGATTGGTGGGTACCATGATGAGTTGCTATGTGATATCACACCTATCAATGCATGTCAAATGTTGTTGGGTAGGCCATGGTAGTTTGACAGATGTGTTGTACATGATGGTCGTGCGAATACCTATTCCTTGACAAAGGATGGAGTGCAACATAAGCTAAAGCCATTGAAGGAGACCAAAGAAAAGGTATGTGGTAATGCAAGAATAACTTTTGTTGATGGAATAAAATTCCTAGATGGTATGAGGCATGAGCATGTGTGTTTTTCTTTAATTCCAAAAGTTGGTAAAGAGGAAGTAGAGGATGTACCTGTAGAGGCTACAGATTTGTTGAATGATTTTCAAGATATTGTATCTGATAATGTACTTGATGGATTACCACTGGTAAGGAAGATTAGTCATCAGATGGATTTGATTTCAGGAGCTAGTTTTCCAAACAAGACAGCACACAAAATGACACCAGCAAAAAGTGAAGAGTTGAACAGACAAGTACATGAGTTATTGCAGAAGGGGTTGATTCGAGAGAGTCTAAGTCCCTATGTTGTACTAGTGGTATTAGCACCAAAGAAGAATGGAGAATGGAGGATGTGTATAGATTCTAGTGAAATAAATAAGATCACAATCAAGTATCAGTTTCCACTGACACAAATGGATGATATTATGGACTGTTTGAGTGGGGCTATGTATTTCTCAAAGATAGATCTAAAGAGTGGATATCACCAGATTTGGATCAGACAAGGAGATGAATGGAAGACTACCTTCAAGACAAAGGAAGGACTGTATGAGTGGTTAGTCATGCCTTTTGGGCTAACCAATGCACTGAGCACTTTCATGCGGCTCATGAACGTGGTTCTAAAAGAATTTATGGGTAAGTTTGTCATTGTTTACCTAGATGATATTTTGATCTTTAGAAAGACATTGGAGGAACATATGATGCATATTCATATGGTGTTTGAGAAGTTGGGAGATGAGAAATTGTTGATTAATTTGAAGAAGTGCAGTTTTGTGAAGAAGGAATTAGTGTATTTGGGATTTGTAGTTTTAGTAGAAGCTCTGAAAATGGATCCAGAGAAAGTACAAGCTATCCTTGAATGGCCTACTCTAAGGAGTGCTACTGAGGTAAGATCTTTTCATGGTTTGGCTAGTTTTTACAAAAAATTTATCAGAAATTTTAGCAGTATTTGTGGACCCTTGACTGAAACAATGAGAGGGGATAGAAAAGAGTTCAAGTGGACAAATGGAGTAGATAAGAGTTTTAAACTGTTGAAATAGAAAGTTATAGAAAAACTTGTTTTAGCACTTCCAGACTTTAATAAGGTGTTTCAGGTAGACTATGATGCTAGTGGTATAGTAATAGGAGCTATTATGAGCCAAGAAGGTAAACCTATTGCTTATTTTAGTGAGAAGTTGAATAATGCCAAGAGAAAATATTTTGTTTATGATCAGGATTTTTATGCTATAGTTCAGGCATTAAAGAAGTGGAGGCACTATCTACTTCCTAAGGAGTTTGTTTTGTATACTAATCATCAAGATTTGCAATATTTGAATAGTCAAGGAAAGTTGAATCAAAGGTATTTGAAATGGGTTGAGTTTTTGTAGAGTTATACATTTGTTTTGAAACACATAAATGGAAAGTCTAACAGGGTTGGAGATGCACTTAGCAAAAGGAAACTATTGCTAACAAAGATGCAGATTGAGGTGGTTGGGTTCAAGGAACTCAAGAATTTGTATCCAGAGGATCCTAATTTTGGTGTAGCTTGGAAAGCTTGTATAGAACCTGTTACTCTAGATAGGAAGAAGTGGCTAGATTTCATCATTCAAGATGATATGCTATTTAGAGGGAGTCAGTTGTGCATTCCAAGAAGTTCTATGAGGGAGAATCTCATCAAGGAGAAGCATAGCAGAGGATTGGCTAGATATTTTGGTCGAGATAAAACCCTTGCTTTGATTAGTGAGAATTATTATTGGCCACAATTGTAGCAAGATGTCAAGAAGTTTGTACAAAGTTGCAGAGTATGTCAGATGGTGAAAGGAGTGAAGTAGAATATAGGGTTGTATCAGCCATTACCTGTACCAGAGAAACCTTGGGGGGATATCAGTATGAACTTTGTTCTTGGTTTATCAAGGACACAATGGGGACATGATTCAATTTTTGTGGTAGTTGAAAAATTTTCAAAAATGGCACATTTTATTCTCTGCAAAAAGACTAATGATGATGTTCATGTAGCAGAATTGTTTTTCACAGAAGTAGTGAGACTACATGGTTTGCCAAAGAGTATAGTTTTAGATAGGGACACTAAGTTCATTGGATATTTTTGGTGTACATTATGGAAGAAGTTGAAAATAGATTTGAAGTTCAGTTCATCACATCATCCACAGACTGATGGACAGACAAAGGTGGTGAATAGGAGTTTGGGAAATTTGCTAAGATGTTTGGTTGGAGATAAGCCAACAGGATGGGATTTGATTTTACCATAGGAAGAATTTGCATACAATAATTATATCAATAGGAGCACTGGTAAATCACCATTCCAAATTGTATATGGGAGTAGTCCCATAAATGCATCTGAGTTGAGAAAGATAGATAAAGGAGAAATAAGTAGTGTTGAAGCTGATGATTTTGCATAACACTTGAAGAACATCCATCAGGAGGTGAGGAAGCATATTACCAAGATGAATGTGTATTATAAGGCTAAGGTAGATCAGAAAAGGAGGCATAAGTGTATACACCTAAAAATGGTCACCTAGACTATTAGCCCCTTTTGCTAAATTATCAATTGCTTAATCTTGATCAAATCCTAGCTTTATCATTTATTCGATTATTTTCTATGGGCTAACCATCTCATCCTAAGTCTTTATTTATTAAAAGGAATATTCCCTCCTCTTTTAATAAATAAAAAGCCCCCACTTTTCCTCTTATCCTAAGTTGCACAAATAAAGCATTATTCTTATTTTATAAAAAGGGAAAAAGCACTTTTTGTCTCATATGGACACAAAAGTCAACTCTTATTTTCCTATTTGAGGATACTCGTGCACATGGATTGCTCCTCTTTTAAGCTCCACCGTTGATTAAATCTTTTGCCTCTTAATCTCCATGGCCCATTCCTTTTTCATTCCCTATAAAAGGAGAGCTCTCTTCCTCATTTGCACACACAATTTTTATGTTATTGTTATGCTACAGGTTTTCTAGGTCATCTTGGAGCTTTTGGAGATATTCTTGCATCTAGGGTTTGAAGATTTAGAGCATTGTTGGCATTCATCTTGGATCTTCATCAACACTCTATCTTCTTGTCTTCATTCTTGCATCATCATGGCTTTCTTGCTTCATAGTTAGATTTCATTTCTTGCATAGTAGCTTCATTTTCATGGCATTCTTAGCTTAGATTTCCTTTATGCTTTAGATTAATTCATCTAGTTTAACTAGGAGGCTTTGTAATATTTGCATCTTTCATTTCCATAGTTTACCTTGCATTTCCATTCTTAATCTAGCTTGCATTGCATTTCATTCTTGATTCTTGAGGATATTGGCATTCTTGCCCTTGTCTTCATTGAATCTCCCATTGCATGGTTTACTAGCAAGGTTATTGGCTTAATAGCTCTAGCTGAGAGCATTCTTAAAAACCCTTGCACTCCATGCCTAGGGAGCTATGGATCGATTTGTGAGGGCTCATTCTTGAGTTTCCTTGCATGTAATGATTCATAGAAGTGTGACACATTTATAGCACACAATAAGGAGTTTGAGGTTGGAGATGAAGTCATGGTTCATTTGTGGAAGGAGCAATTTCCGGTTGGTACATATAAAAAGTTGAAAATGAAGAAGCTTGGGCCATGTAAGATACTAAAGAAGCATGATTTAGGAAATGCATATGAGGTTGAGTTGCCTACTGAGCTAAATATTTCACTAGTTCTTAATGTTTCAGATCTAACAAAGTATCATGAAGGAGGTGTTGAAGATGAGGTTACAGTAGCATAGTGGAGTATTCCAGCAACCAGTTCAAATAACAAGGAGATTGAAGACATATTGGATAGTCGTGTTGGTAGAAGTGCAAGGAAGAGGACATATGAAGAATATCTAGTCAAGTGAAAGGATGACCTATTGAAGATTCATCATGGCTAACAAAGGAGGAGGTTAACCATCTTGGTTTTCCTCTGCACCTCTGAGTTGTGATAGGGTCACTTCTCAAATTAATCCGGGTGTCTGATGCAGGAGCATCCTGGGTGTAAGAGCAATCTTGCATCACCCAAAAATATTTATGGTTTTGTATTCAATAAGGGCTATCTTATGCAAAGATTCTATTTATGGAAAATTGCTATTTTTAGTAAGTTGGTCATCCAATCTTAGAATGTTCTGATTTCTTCCCTAGAGGTTCATTTTAGTCATATCAGCCTGCCAGTAAAGTTTCATTTATAGATCAAGTCTAGCTTTGCAGATATTGAAGATTTTTGGTATTGACAACAAGGTACAGATACTTTGAACTCAGTTTTGAAAGCTTTAGAGGCCCTAGATGAGGTCAAAAATTTGGGTGATAGGTGCTTGCATGAGTCAAGCTTGTAGAGTGCTTCATGGCCTTTCCAAAATGGAGTTATAATAGTCAATCGGGTCAACTGGCAATGACTTATGGTCTTTGGAAGTTAGGTCACCTGAAATGGTAGAAAATGATTTTCGTTCAAAATTTTTGTTTGGGTTTCAAAATTTATTTTGAGTCGACTTTGATGTAATAAATTGTAAAATAAAATAATTCTAAGATTGGTCGGCCTTGTTTGCTAAAATTTTGGAACCATCCCAGGCAATGTAAAATTGCCTATATAAGGAAGGTTGTAGTGTTGTCTTAGGTAGTTTGGGATAGTTCTAGGTAGTAGATCTGGGTAATACTTTGAGGCTTTGTCCTACAAAATATTGTAAGGGAATGCCCATGTGGCTTTGCATATTGTAATTCTGAAAGTTTGTAATTCCACATTTGTAGAGATAATAAGAAGGCCATTTTTTGTTCTTGCAAATTGTTATTGTTTCTTTGTTTCTGCTATGTGTTTGTGGTATTAAGGGAAGTACCCTTCATCAAGATATAACATTGTACAAGTCTATAATTGGAAAACTCATTTATCTTACTAAAACTAGACCTAATATTTCCAATGCAGTTGGCATAGTTGGAAGATTTGCAGCAAAGCCTACACAAAGTCACCTCATGGAAGTAAAAAAGATATTTAGATACTTGCAAGGCACTATAGTTTGTAAGATATCTAGTTCTTAGGGAGACTACCGAGATTGAAGGCTTAAAACTAGGGTTTCCAATAGGGCTTGGTTGTTTGGACTGATTCCAACATGGGAAATTGATGCCCCTTTGTGGAATTCAACCTTTGTCAATTTATTTTCATATTCTGTAGGTTAGAAGTGTGGATTTGTAGGGGAGTGGGTTTTTCGTTATGCCCTAGGTGTACATCTCTATGTGTGCACTAGTCAGTGACTTAGAATAGTCATCATAACTCTAGGTTTGGGATTCATCAAGACTCCAAAATATGGATTCTAAGTTGTTTTACATATCCTCACATGCTCCCACAATTTTTTTAGGCATTGGCTTGGGAGAAAGAGCACCCATAGTGCAATTGGAGTCTTAATTAGGCCTAATAGCCCGGTTTAGTTTAGATGTTTCAGTCCAATTCATTGGACTTCACATCTTGGTGCTTCGATATGTTTTGTAAATCCCAAAAGGGTGTTAGGATATCCAACCTAATTCATAGATCTCATATGGAAGTATTTTGACTTATGATCAAAATTCCTTCTAGGAAAGGCTACAAGCCTAGTCTTTCGTTTGTGAAGAAAAAAGTATGTATGGGTTGGTTGTAAGTGAAAGAACCATTGGAACTAAACAAATAGTACCTAAATAGGCCAAAATAGTGATTGTAGGCCACCCCTAGTCTTGTGAGTCATTTCATGGGGTTTGGTTGTTTATTGGGTTAAAGGAAACTCCTTAGTAACCCTTGGTTATTGGTGTCGAGAACTTGTGAAACCTAGTGATTAGGTTACCCTTGGATCTTGGGGTTGTGATAACCTCATTTCTTGTTCATTATACACTTGGGATAAGTGTAGGGCACTTTGACCTTCATACTTTGGTGTACTTGGTACCCAATTCTTACTAATTTCTCACTATTCAAAGGCTTCCAACTACCCACTTTGCATCAAGTGGTATTAGAGTTATGTCTGCTCCTAAGGATGAAGATATCCCTGCAAGTGTCACAAATAGTGAATTAGCAAAGATGGTGAGAGAAAAAAGGGGTGCAAACACAACCTTAACTAAGAGGCTTCAAGAACTTAAAAAGAAGCTAGACAAAGAAAAGGAAGATGGGTGTGAAAATGAAGAGGGGAGTGAAGATGAGGAAGATAATCATGACAAGTACATCCCTAGAGACCAAAGGCCCCTCATTAATGCCTTAGAGTCCATGGGGAGAAGAACCATGGAGGAGAAGATAGAATTTACGGTCTTTAATGGAAAGATGAATGCAGATTTATCCTTGGATTGGGTAGAGGCTTTGACAACATTCTTTGAATGTGAGGACATCCCTAAAAAGTAGACAGTAAAGATAGAAAGATCCAAGTTGAAGGGAGCAGCCCTAACTCAGTGGAACTTCATCCAAACAGATAGGGTGAAGAATGGAAAGAGCATGATCAATTCATGGAATAGGATGATAGCACTAATTAAAGAGACACATGTGCTTGAAGACTATGGGGTAAAACTCCATAGGAGGAAGCAAAGCTTGAAGCAAAAATACATGGATGTAGCTCGTACACCAAGGATTTCCTAAAACTATACATGAAGAAAAATGTGGTAGAAGATGAGGAAGATAAGCTAGCAAGATACATGAATGGTTTGAAGGTATCCATTCAAGAGGAACTAAGCCTACACTACCCTACCATAGTACATAAGTTCTATCAAATGGCACTCAAGGTGGAGGAGAAATGGAAAAGAAAATAGGAGTTTGCCAAAGAGAAGAGTAATGACAATGCGAAGAACTTTAGAGGCAAAGGAAACTCTTGGAACAAGGGACATAATAGTGGCAATGGTAGAAGGACCCCTGACCAATGAGACAAAGAAAATAGTGACAAAAATTCAAGAGGAAACTATAGAGGAAGGAGGCTCTTCAATAGAGGAAGAAAAAAATTTGGAAGAGGTAATCGACTATTGAAATGTTTTTATTGCAATCAGATAGGACATCATGTAGGAAGGTGCCCTGAGAAGAGGAATAACAACAATCAAGGTGAGAGGAGAGCACAACTCATCCAAGAAGATAAGTAAGAAGACAATGTTGACACTAGAGACTTGGAACCAAAGGAAGGAGTATGTTTGATGATGAGGTAGGTTTTCCTTCACGTGCCACAGAACCAAGAGCCTCCACAAAGGAAGAACCTCTTCAAGAAAAAGATCAAATGTCATGGAAAGGTATGTAATCTACTTATAGATTCTGGTTCAACTAAAAATTTAGTATCTTGTGAAATGGTTCAAAATTTAAACCTCCCTAAGAAGCCACACCCTTGCCCCTATCATGTCTCTTGGCTAAAAAAAGGCCAACAAACTCTAGTGATAGAACAAGCATGGATAGAGTTCTCAATTGTAGACTTTAAGGACAAAGACCTTTGTGATGTGGTTGAAATGGATGCCTCACACATCCTTCTAGGCAGGCCCTGACAATTTGATGTAGATGCCATACACCATTGTAGGAAGAACACCTACTCCATCACTAAGGATGGAAATTTTTTTACCATAAAGCCCCTATCTGATAGCAAGTCTAAAACAAAACCTACTATCATCATCATGGGAGAGAAATAAATGTTAAAAGCATTGAAGGAACCTAATACTGAAGCCTTTGTCCTAATCTCCAAACCCAAAGACAACATAAAGTCTGATATAAAAGATCCTATATCAAGAGAAGCTATGAAACTATAGGAAAAGTATAGAGGTGTTGTTAGGAATGAATGTTAAAGCCTTTAGTAGTCATTCTATAGTAGTGGTTGTTGTATTCATGACTATGATTGTCATTGATGTCAACACAGTAATATTCTGGAGTTTAGCAGAGAAGCAGGCACAATTTTGTTTTGTGCACATGTTATATTGCAGATTGAGTTATGTGCAATTCATGGTATGTTCTTCAGTGTGTTATTAGCCTTTGGTTAAGAGTGCAAAAAGAAATTCATTTATTCATGAAAGTTATAAGCATTTTGGTGGGAGCAGTATTCTGGTAGTATTCTTGTGTAGCAGTTTTTGGTAATCGGAGGATATCTCCTAACTGGGATGGAATTTGATTCTACATAGTTAAAGGGAAGTTTGAGACTCATTTTTGGTGACATGGTTCATAGTGAAAACTTTGAAGTCACACGATTGGAAAGTTATTGTATCTGGAAGCCAACAGTTTTATGTAATTTTGATGTAGCGTGTTGAAATTATTATTTTGTATTTGCATGCCGAATCATTTGTAATTATTCAAGTGTGGTATAAAGGAAGGAATTTTTTCCTTGTTATGTGAGGATTTTAATAGTTTTGGTATGAAGTTGTGAAAGTTATGATGCGAATGTATACATGAAGTGAAGAAAAGAGCTAATTCAGTGATGAAGGAAGACTTGCGAAGTACAGAGATCTGGATTTGTGATCTTGTGTAGCAGAGAGTGTAGTTTTGGCATAGTGTGAAGGAGGTAACATATTTCATATTATTCTATTGAATAATCCTAAGATCTGTTAGACATTGAGTTCAAAGATCTTTCCTTGAAGCTGTTTGGGCAGTGGGTCCTTCTGTCTTCCATAACTCCTAATAGGGTTAGAATCTTTTAATAGGGATTCAAAATCTCCTAATAGAGATTCATATGTACTAAATGTATTTCATAAGACTCCTAATAGGGTCCATCCTCTAACAAGGAACTTTCATATTAGTGCATCATTCCCATCAGGGTTTACTCTTTGATCAAGAGGTTCCCTAGTTAACATATCTTGTGTTATTGTTTCATTGTGTATGATTATCTTTCTATGGTTGGTTATTGCATTAATTATATGGTTTAAAGCTATTGAAGTTGATATTGAAGTTAATGATGATAAATGGTTTAATTATCAGATAACTAATTCACCCCCCCTCTCAGTTATCTTGATGGTCTTTACTTTCTAACAGATGTCACTACTAGTGACCTTACCATAAGCCATCCTCCCTTAAGAGATATTAGTCACCAAATTAACTTGATACTAGGATCCTCTCTGCCTAACAAGGTCCCATATAAAAAGACACCATTGTAGCATGTACAGATTGCAGAGTAGCTTAGAGAACTATTGGAAAGAGGACTCATTCGAAAGAGTCTCAGTCCATGTGTAGTGCCATTAGTTCTAGCCCCTAAAAAGGATGGAAAATGGAGGTTATGTACTGACAGTAGGTCCCTCAACAAGATCACCATAAGATATAGATTCCCCATGCCAAGGATTGAGGATCTATTGGATCAACTAGGATGTGCTCGCTACTTCACCAAGATAGACTTAAAGTTTGGATATCATCAAATTAGAATCAAACTAGGAGATGAATGGAAAACAACATTCAAGACTACTGAAGGTTTGTTTGAATGGCTAGTAATGCCCTTTGGCTTAAGAAATGCCCCTAGCACTTTTATGAGGCTTATGAATGAGATATTCATTGATTTTATTGGAAATTTTTTTATTGTTTACCTTGATGACATACTAATATTCATTCATAGGAAGGAAGACCATCTTGATCATGTGGAATGGGTATTAAGAAGACTTCATCAACACAAGTTGGTAATCAACTTGGAGAAGTGCATGTTTATGAGGAAGGAACTTGTGTTCATAGGATTTGTGATCTCACAAGGTACTCTCAAGATGGATCCTAAGAAGGTAGAAGCAATCATCAAATGGCCTCCTCCAAAGAACCAAGGTGATGTAAGAAGCTTCCATGCACTTGCAACTTTCTATAGAAAGTTCATCAAAAATTTTAGTCATGTATGTTCACTGATGCTTGAAACCATTAAAGGAGGAAAGAAGACTAAGTTTATGTGATCAAAAGAAGAAAATGATGCATTCTAATACTTGAAGAATAGGGTTTCCCAATATCCTATCTTGGTCCTCCCTAATTTCAACAAGGTCTTCACTGTGGAGACAAATGCTATAAATTTGGTTATAGGAGTAGTCCTAAGTCAGGAAGGTAAAGCAGTTGCATTTTTCTTAGAGACACTAAATGAGGCCAAAAGGAAATACTCTACATATAAACTAGAGCTTTATGCCATGGAAAAATCCCTCAAGAAATGGAGGCACTATTTGATCACAAAGGAATTTGTGGTATACATTGATAACCATGCATTAAGTTTCCTTAATTCACAAGAAAAACTCTCTGTCATACATCTGGAATGGGTAGAATAATTGCAGGCCTAAACCTTCAACATTAAGCATAAGAAGGGTGTAACAAACAAAGTTGTTGATGCCCTCAGTAGGAGGGTTGGTTTGATTGAATAAATACAACTACAAAGTGTAGGAGTGAGTCTCTCAAAAACCTATACCTTGATGACCCTAAATTTGCAGAAATATATCAAATTTGCACAAAGATGGTTGTAAGATACCATAATGAATTTTTTGAATATCTAATTTAGAACAAAATCCTATTCAAAGGAGATCAACTATGTATACCAAAATGTTCAATGAGGACAAACATAATCAGGGAAAAGCATTGTGTTGGCCTAGGAGATCACTTTGGCATTGATAAGATAGCAAACATGGCAAAGAGAAGTTATTTTTGGCCTAAAATGAACAATGATATTCAGAAGTTCATAGAAACTTCCACAACATGTCAGCAAGCTAAAGGTGTGTCAACTAATCAAGGACTATATCAACCCTTACCAATTACTTCTAGACCATGGGAGTCCATCTCAATGGATTTTGTAATGGGGTTGCCTAAAACAAAGCAAGGCTTTGACAATGTTTTTGTAATGGTGGATAGGTTTAGAAAAATGGTCCATTTTGTACCATGTAAAAGCACAAATGATGCTTCCCACATTGCACATATTTTCTTCAAAGAGGTAGTTAGGATCCATGGTCTGCCTTAGTCAATTGTATCTAACAGCGATGTAAAGTTCCAAGGCCATTTTTGGAGGACACTCTTGAAGAAATTGGGAACAAATCTAACCTATAGCTCTTCCTATCACCCACAAATAGATGGGAAGATTGAGGTAGTAAATAGATCCCTAGGAAATATCCTAAGATTCCTAACCAAACAATATGCCTAGAGTTGGGATACACTCCTGCTCTAGGAAGAGTTTGCATTTAATGATTCCATGAACAAGTCAACTAGAAAAATGACATTTCAAGCAGTATATGGTCTTCATCCAAAAGGAAAATTAGACTTGATAGAACAACCATCTAACTTCAAAGTTAGTGCTCAAGGCCAAGAACTGGTAGAACTCATCACAAAGGTGTAGCATGAGGTCAAAGAAGCACTGCAAAGATCCAGTTTCAAGTATAAGGAACATGTTGATAAGAGAAGAAGGGAGATCCACTTCAAAGTAGGAGACAAGGTTTGGGCATTTCTGAGGAAAGAGAGACCAGCTAAGGGTAGATACTCTAAAATTCATATGAAGAAAGTAGGACCCTATAGCATAATCAATAAAATGGGTGAGAATGCTTATGAGATTTATCTTCCCCCAACCTTGCAAATATCTCAAATATTCAATGTTGTAGACCTCACCCCCTACAAAGCTACAACATATTCAATGACTGAACAAGGTGAGGAAACAAACATCAATGATGAAGACTATGTCACAAATCTCCCTCAAAGAAAACCAATAGAGTTGGAAGAAATATTGGACACCAAGTTTCTGAAGTAGACCAAAACCAAGAAGTATATGTAGTATTTAGTCAAATGGAAAGGGCTCCCCAACATAGATGTAACTTGGCTGACCAAAGACCAAATTGAAAAACATGGGACTTCAGTGGAACAATTAACCTCAAGTAGGAACTTCATTTTTAAAACTCAAGGGGAGTATGGTGTAGGAGCACCCACAATAAACTCAACAAATACAATTCATCAAAGTCCTAAGAACATCTAGTTAGGTTAGATCTTCCATCTAGGCATATAGACCAAGTTGTAAGACCTAGTTCCAAGATTGGCATAACTATAAGCTCTTGGTCAACTATGGTCAAAGGTGGTTAAAAGGCATAGAAACTTATTTTTTTTTATTTTCATGCTAATGGCCTAGATCCATGTTGGATCAATAGATTAGGTCTAGACCAAGTTTGGTCTCCTAGTATGCAAAAATTGCAAAAATGTTGTGAAAGTTGCTTAACAACTTTGACAAATTTTGCCAAAAGTTGTAACCAAAGCCCCCAATGGTCATATGGTTTGAAATTTGGTTGTAACCAATGGGGGAATCCTTCATAAGCCCTTTTAGGTGGGTGGAAGGTAACAATATGTAATTTTGGCAATTCAAATCAATAAAACATCAACATTTCTCTACAAATTCCAAGGAGAATTGAAGTGTATGGATGGGTACGGATAGGAGGGAATGATATTGTGAAACCAAAAGTTGGATCCCTGAATCTAATTTCATTTGCGACTTGTCTCATGTTCTAATCTTTCCTAGTTTATAAGATATCTAGTTCTTAGTGAGAACGCCTGGATTGAAGGCTTAAAACCAGGGTTTCCAATAGGGCTTTGTTGTTTGGACCGATTCCACCATGGGAAATTGATTCCCCTTGGTTAAATAAACCTTTATCAATGAATTTTCATATTCTATAAGTTATAAGTGTGAATTTGCAGGGGAGTGGATTTGTCATTATGCCCTATGTGTACATCTCTATGTGTGCACCAGTCAGTGACTTAGAACAAATAACATAACTCTTGGTTAGGGATTCATCAAGACTCCAAAATATGGATTCTAAGTTATTTTATATATCCTCACATGCTCCAAGAATTGGTTCAGGCATTGGCTTGGGAGAAAGAGCAACCATAGTGCAATTGGAGTCCTAATTAGGCCTAATAGCCCAGTGTAGTTTAGATATTTTAGTCTCATTCATTGGACTTCACATCTTGGTGCTTGGATATTTTTTGTAAAGCCCAAAAGGGTGTTAGGCTCTCCAACCTAATTCATCTCCCATATGGATGTATTTTGACTTATGATCAAAATTCCTTCTAGGAAAGGCTACAAGCCTAGTGTTTGGTTTGTGAAGCAACTAGTATGTATGGGTTTCTTGTAAGTGAAAGAACCATTGGAACTAAAAAAATAGTACCTAAATAGGCTAGAACAGTGATTGTAGGCCACCCCTAGTCTTGTGAGTCATTTCATGGGATTTGGTTGTTTATTGGGTTAAAGGAAACTCCTTAGTAACCCTTGGTTATTGGTGTCAAGAACTTGTGAAACCTAGTGATTAGGTTACCCTTGGATCTTGGGGTTGTGATAACCTCATTTCTTATTCATTCTACACTTGGGATAAGTGTAGGGCACTTTGACCTTCATAATTTGGTGTACTTGGTACCCGATTCTTACCAATTACTCACTATTCAAAGGCTTCCAACTGCCCAATTTGCATCAAGTGCTATTAGAGCTATGTCTACTCCTGAGGATGAAGAGATCCCTAAATGGGTCACAAACAGTGAATGAGCAAAGATGGTGAGAGAAAAAAGGGTTGCAAACACAACCTTAACTAAGAGGCTTCAAGAACTTGAAAACAAGCTAGACAAAGAAAAGGAAGATGGTTGTGAAAAGTAAGAGGGGAGTGAAGATGAGGAAGATAATCTTGACCAGTACATCCCTATAGACTAAAGGCCCCCCATTTATGCCTTAAAGTCCATGGGGAGAAGAACCATGGAGGAGAAGATAGACTTGTCGGTCTTCAATGCCAAGATGAATGCAGATTTAGCCTTGGATTGGGTAGAGGCTTTGAAAACATTCTTTGAATGTGAGGACATCCCTAAAAAGTAGAGGGTAAAGAGAGAAAGATCCAAGTTGAAGGGAGCAACCCTAACTTGGTGGAACTTCATCCAAACAGAAAGGGTGAAGAATGGAAAGAGCATGATCAATTTATGGAATAGGATGATAGCCCTGATTAAGGAGACATATGTGCCTGAAGACTATGGGGTACAAATCCATAGGAGGAAGCAAAGCTTGAAGCAAAAAGATATTGATGTAGGCTCATACATCGAGGAGTTCCTAAAACTATGTATGAAGAAAAATGTGGCAGAAGATGAGGAAGAAAAGCTAGCAAGATACATGAATGGTTTGAAGGTATCCATTCAAGAGGAACTAAGCCTACACTTCCCTACCATAGTCAATAAGTTCTATAAAATGGCACTCAAGGTAGAGGAAAAATGGAAAAGAAAATAGGAGTTTGGAAAAGGGAAGAGTAATAAAAGTGGGAAGAAATTTAGAGGCAAAGGAAACTCTTGGAACAAGGGACAAAATAGTGGCAGCCTTTGTATGACCCCTGACAAAGGAGACAAAGAAAATAGTGACTCAAATTCAAGAGGAAACTATAGAGGAAGGAGGCCCTTCAATAGAGGAAGAACAAACTCTGGAAGAGGTAAAGGACCATTGAAATGTTTCTATTGCAATTAGATGGGACATCATGCAGGAAGGTGCCCTGAGAAGAGGAATAACAACAATCAAGGTGAGAGGAGAGAACAACTCATCCAAGAAGACAAGTAAGAAGACAATGTTGACACTAGAGACTTGGAACCATAGGAAGGAATATGTTTGATGATGAGGTAGGTCTTCCTTCAAGTGCCACAGAACTAAGAGCCTCCACAAAGGAAGAACATCTTTAGGAAAAAGATCAAATGTCATGGAAAGGTATGTAATCTACTTATAGATTCTAGTTCAACTGAAATTTAGTATCTTGTGAAATGGTTCAAAATTTAAACCTCCCTAAGAAGCCACACCCTTGCCCCTATCATGTCTCTTGGCTAACAAAAGGCCAACAAACTCTAGTGACAAAACAAGCATGGATAGAGTTCTCAATTGCAGACTTTAAGGACAAAGTCCTTTGTGACATGGTTGAAATGGATGCCTCACACATCCTTCTAGGTAGGCCCTAGAAATTTGATGTAGATGCCATACACCATTGTAGGAAGAACACCTACTCCATCACCAAGGATGGAAATTTTTTTACCATGAAGCCCCTGCCTAATAGGAAGTCTAGAAAAGAACCTACTATCATCATCATGGGAGAGAAATAAATGTTAAAAGAATTGAAGGAATGTAATACTAAAGTCTTTGTCCTAATCTCCAAACCCAAAGACAACATGAAGTTTGATTAAAAAGATCCTATACCAAGAGAAGCTATGAAACTATTGGAAATGTACAGAGATGTCACTGCTAGTGACCTACCCACATGCCTCCCTACCTTAAGAGATATCAGTCACCAAATTGACTTGATACTAGGTTCCTCTTTGCCTAACAAGGCCCCATATAATATGACACCATTGTAGCATGTAGAGATTGCAAAGCAAGTTGGAGAACTATTGGAAAGAGGACTCATTCAAAAGAGTCTCAGTCCATGTGCAGTGCCATCAGTTCTAGCCCCTAAAAATGATGGCAAATGGAGGTTATGTACTAATAGAAGGGCCCTCAACAAGATCACCATAAGATATAGATTCCCCATACCAAGGATCATCAAATCAGAATCAAACCAGGAGATGAATGGAAAACAGCATTCAAGACTACTGAAGGTTTGTTTGAATGGCTAGTAATGCCCTTTGGCTTAAGCAATGCCGCTAGCACTTTTATGAGGCTTATGAATGAGATATTCATTGATTTTATTGGAAAATTTGTTGTTGTTTACCTTTATTACATACTAATATTCATTCATAGCAAGGAAGACCATCTTGATCATGTGGAAGAGTTATTAAGAAGACTTCATCAACACAAGTTGGTAATCAACTTGGAGAAGTGCATGTTTATGAGGAAGGAACTTGTGTTCCTAGGATTTTTGATCTCACAAGGTACTCTCAAGATGGATCCTGAGAAGGTAGAAGCAATCATCAACTAGTCTCCTCCAAAGAACCAAGGTGGTGTAAGAAGCTTCCATGGACTTGCAACTTTCTATAGAAAGTTCATTAAAAATTTTAGTCATGTATGTGCACCGATGCTTGAAACCATTACAAAAGAAGCAACTGATGCATTGCAATACTTGAAGTATATGGTTTCCCAATATCCTATCTTGGTCCTCCCTAATTTCAACAAGGTCTTCATTGTGGAGATAGATGCTAGCAATTTGGCTATAGGCACAGTCCTAAGCCAAGAAGGTAAAGAAGTTGCCTTTTTCTTAGAGACACTAAATGAGGCCAAAAGGAAATACTCTACATATGACCTAGAGCTTTATGCCATGGTCCATGCCCTCAAGAAATGGAGGCACTATTTTATCCCAAAGGAAGTTTTGGTATACATTAATAACCATGCATTAAGTTTCCTTAATTCACAAGAAAAACTCTTTGTCAGACATCTGAAATGGGTAGAATAGTTATAGGCCTACACCTTCAACATTAAGCATCAGAAGGGTTTAACAAACAAATTTTCTAATGCCCTTAGTAGGAGGGTTGGTCTGATTGAAGAAATACAACTAAAAAGTGTAGGAGTTGAGTCTCTCAAAGACTTATACCCAGATGACCCTGAATTTGCGAAAATATATCAAATTTGCACAAAGATGCTTGGAAGATACCATACCAACTTTTCTGAATATCTGATTCAGAACGGACTTCTATTCAAAGGAGCTCAACTATGTATACCAAAATTTTCAATGAGGACAAACATAATCAGGGAAAAGCACTATGGTGGCCTAAGAGGTCACTTTGGCATTGATAAGATAGCAGACATGGTGAGGAGAATTTATCAAGGACTATATCAACCCTTACCAATTCCTTCTAGACCATGGGAATCCATCTCAATGGATTTTGTAATGGGGTTGCCTAAAACAAAGCAAGGCTTTGACAATGTTTTTGTAATAGTGGATAGGTTTAGCAAAATGGTCCATTTTGTACCATGTAAAAGCACAAATGATGCTTCCCACATTTCACATCTTTTCTTCAAAGAGGTAGTTAGGATTAATGGTCTACCTTAGTCAATTGTATTTGACAGGGATGTAAAGTTCCAAGGCCATTTTTGGAGGACACTCTTCAAGAAATTGGGAACAAATCTAACCTATAGCTCTTCCTATCACTCACAAATAGATGGGAAAACTGAGGTAGTAAATAGATCTGTAGGTAAACTCCTAAGCTGCCTAACAAAAAAATATGCTTAGATTTGGGATACACTCTTGCCCAAGGTAGAGTTTGCATTTAATGATTCCATGAATAGGTCAACCGGCAAAACACCATTTCAAGCAGTATATGATCTTCATCCCAAAGGACCATTAGACCTGATAGAACTACCATCTGACTTCAAAGTTGGGTCTCAAGGCCAAGAACTGGTAGAACTCGTCACAAAGGTGCAGCCTAAGGTCAAAGAAGCATTCCAAAGATCCACTTTGAAGTACAAGGAACATGCTGATAAAAGAAGAAGGGAGGTCCACTTCAAAGTAGGAGATAAGGTTTGGGCATTTTTGAGGAAAGAGAGACTACCTAAGGGTAGATACTCTAAACTTCATATGAAGAAAGTAGGACCCTATAGTATACTCAATAAAATGTGTGAGAATGATTATGAGATTTCTCTTCCCCCAACCTTGCAAATCTCTCCAATATTCAATGTTGTAGACCTCACCCCCTACAAACCTACAATAGATTCAATGACTGAACAAGGTGAGGAAAAAAACATCAATGATGAAGACTATATCACAAATCTCCCTCAAAGAAAACTAGTAGAGTTGGAAGAAATATTGGACACCAAGTTGTTGAAGTAGACCAGAACCAAGAAGTATATGCACTATTTAGTTAAATGGAAATGGCTCCCCAACATAGATGCAACTTGGCTGACCGAAGACTAAATCAAACAACATGGGACTTCGGTGGAATAGTTAAACTCAAGTAGGAACTTGAGTTTTAAAACTCAAGGGGAGTATGGTGTAGGAGCACCCACAATAAACTCAACAAATACAGTTCATCAAAGTCCTAAGAACATCTAGTTAGGTTAGATCTTCCATCTCGGCATCTAGACCAAGTTGTAAGACCTAGTTCCAAGATTGGCATAACTATAAGCCCTTGGTCAACTATTATCAAAGGTGGTTAAAAGGCCTAGAAAGTTAGGATTTTTTTTATTTTGATGCTTTTAATGGCTTAGATCCATGTTGGATGAATAGATTAGGTCTAGACCAAGTTTGGTCTCCTAGTATGCAAAAATTGAAAAAATGTTGTAAAAGTTGCTTAACAACTTTGACAACTTTTTCCAAAAGTTGTAACCAAAGCCCCCAATGGTCATATGGTTTGAAATTAAGTTTTAACTAATGGGGGAAGCCTTCATAAGCCCTTTCAGGTGGGTGGAAGGTAACAATATGTAATTTTTGCAATTCAAATCAATAAAACATCAACATTTCTCTACAAATTCTGAGGAGAATTGAAGTGTACAGATGGGTATGGATAGGAGGGCATGATATTGTGAAACCAAAAGTTGGATCCCTGAATCTAATTTCATTTTCAACTTATCTCATGTTCTAATCTTTCCTAGTTTGTAAGATATCTAGTTCTCAATGAGACGACCTGGATTGAAGGCTTAAAACCAGGGTTTCCAATAGGGCTTGGCTGTTTGGACTGATTCCATGATGGGAAATTGATGCCCCTTGGTTGAATTCAACCTTTATTAATATATTTTCATATTTTGTAGGTTAGAAGTGTGGATTTGCAGGGGAGTGGATTTGTCATTATGCCCTAGGTGTACATCTCTATGTCTGCACCAGTCAGTGACTTAGAACAGTCATCATAACTCTCATTTGGGGATTCATCAAGAATCCAAATTATGGATTCTAAGTTATTTTACATATCCTCACATGCTCCCACAATTGGTTCAGGCATTTTCTTGGGAGAAAGAGCACCCATAGTGCAATTGGAGTCCTAATTAGGCCTAATAGCCCGATTTAGTTTAGATGTTTCAATCTCATTCATTGGACTTCACATCAGTGCTTGGATATGTTTTATAAAGCCCAAAATGGTGTTAGGATCTCTAACCTAATTAATCTCTCATATGGAAGTATTTTGACTTATGATCAAAATTCCTTCTAAGAAAGGCTACAAGCCTAGTGTTTGGTTTGTGAAGCAACTAGTATGTATGGGTTACTTGTAAGTGAAAGAACCATTAGAACTAAACAAACAGGACCTAAATAGGCCATAATAGTGATTGTAGGCCACCCCTAGTCTTGTGAGTCATTTCATGGGGTTTGGTTGTTTATTGGGTTAAAGGAAACTCCTTAGTAACCCTTGGTTATTAGTGTCTAGAACTTGTGAAACCTAGTGATTAGGTTACCCTTGGATCTTGGGGTTGTGATAACCTCATTTCTTGTTCATTTTACACTTGGGATAAGTGTAGGGCACTTTGACCTTCATACTTTGGTGTACTTGGTGCCCAATTCTTACCAATTTCTCTCTGTTCAAAGGCTTCTGACTATCCACTTTGCATCAAAGAGTACATCAGGTGGAGCAGTGTTTCTTGGTGATAGACCTTTCACTTGGACAAGGAAGAAACAAAATTGCATTTCTCGGTCAACAAAAGAAGTTGAATATGTTACAACAGCCTTGAATTGTTGTACAATTGTTTGGATCAAGAAGATGATAAAGGATTTTGGAATTCAGATTGATTATCCTATTGTTATTCACCATGATAACACTAGTACTATCAACATGTTGAAGATCCCTATGATGCATGCAAAGACAAAGCACATTGAGATCAAGTATCACTTCCTAAGAGAGAAAGTGGTAGAGAAAAAAGTCAAGTTGGACTATGTGAGTACTAAAGATCAGTTGGCAGACATATTCACAAAGCCCTTGCCAAAGGATACTTTTGAGTATCTCAGGGAGAAGTTGGAAGTAATTCCCTTGCCTGATTTTTCTTAGAAGAAATAAGAAAGAGCATCAGTCCTTAGGGACTGATGGATGGTTGACTACTCTACCTCAGCAGTAGTATTCATGCTAAAACTATTTGGCACCATTTTCCATTGATGTCAAAGGGGGAGTATTATATAGTCATGAAAAATAGAAGTAAAAGAAGGAATAATATACTAAGGGAGAGTTGTATTCAATTATGGAAGCGCTTTAGTTGAGGAAATAGAGAATATTGAAGAATATTGCAGTAGATGGAGGATTCATCCTTGGGGGAGTTTTGAAGAGGAAATGGAGAATGTTATAAAATAAATGTTCATTTGGATTGGTGGAGTTTTTCATTCCATATGTTTCCATCAATGCCAAAGAGAGATTGTTGGAGATTTTCCAACAAGCCAGTGCTAACTGTATGTTTGTCATTGATGACAACATATGGTAAGTAGAATGCATGGAAGACTTATGCAATAACATTTAGTATATGTGGCATGGACATTGTAATGTCCCCGCTAGGGAACCCATAAGGAATCAGGTCTTATGAATAAAAAATGCAACTAACAAATTTTTTTATTACATTACATCATTACTACTTCACATTTACATTCCTTAAGGTTCCCTTAATGAATTCATTCACTAACATCTATACATTACTTATCCAAATTGAATTTCATTTCCTATCTTTACTATCACATTTTAGAACTAAGAGATAGGGTAAGAAAATTACATTTCATTTACAATCATATTCCATACTTTATATACTAAGCTCATATCTCCTTTCTACACATTGAATAGCTATTCATTAAAAATTTCATTTTAACGTTAGCATAATAAACATTTTATTTCATTGCAACAAGGAAGAGATAGAAAATATTGTTCAACATTACATTGTATATTTCCAACTTTGTTCTTTCAAATAATAACCCCTTCAAATCAAGCCTAGAACTATCCCTCCCAATTACATTGCTTTTCTTTTCAATTACATCTTTCTAATAATAACTCTCATTAAAATAAAAAGTACATGAATGGCCCAAAGGCATTACAATGTATCTTTTCATCTTTCCTTTCAAGAATACATAATACAAAATAAAAATATCTACATCAATACATAAATTTGAATGCATCCAAATCATGAACCATGAACAGGACCTTGAAATATTTTTTCCACCCAACCATGTGGAACGGGTGAGGTTCCACCCCCCGTGCTAGGAGATAGAACCAAGATACTCACAAGGCCCTAAGAAATCTAAGGATGAAAAGATAAAGAAATCCAAGACTCAAAAAGAACATAAAATATCATCATACCATAACATAGAGGTCAAGGTTCTAGGATACCACCTAAGTGAGTGTCATCACACAACCTATATATTGGGATCCTTCCTGGCAACCATGTAACCCCAGTCCCCCCTTTATGAATAGGGATCCATCCTAGTAGTTATCCATGGTCCCGATACTCCAATCAAGTCTATGTGGCCATTATTATATTATCTTTCATTATCTTTTGAATCCCCCCTTCCCAGGTTAATTTTTTAAGGTTATCACTTTTACAAACCCACCCATAGGATCATCTAGCAACCACTTTAGGGTTCCAACACCTATGGTGAGCCACTCACTTAAGGTTCCTATCCCCTTACCCCACACATGCACAACCATGAAAACCACAAGTAACCTAAAAAATAATCCATCTCATAGGTCTAGGAAACCCTCCGGTGCACTCAGGCCACCTGAACAAGTCCTGACCTTATATTATGGACTTTATCAAAAGCCAAGTATGAAAAAAAGCTTAAACACAAAACTAGGTATATAAATTCACAACATAAAACTTCCCACATGCATTGACACAACATTCCATAACTTATTTCAAAAATCTAGGAAAAAGTCTCATGTGCCTGAAATTTGGCTAAGTCTTAATTTTTAAGAAATCTCAAAATTAGAAATTGCATCATAACTCCCATGAATCTGAAACCTATCCCAATCATCTCAAAAGGTACCTAAACCCTTTATACAAGTATATCTTAAACTTGTACTTAAATGTTATACTTGTATAAAGCCTATTTTTGCTCGGTTGACACTAGTTGGTCGGTTAACACTGGACTAGTCAGTAAATACTACATCGATCGATTAACACTAGACTAGTCGGTCAATACTGGACTAGTCGGTTAATACTGAGTCGATCGGTTGATACTGAGTTGCCCGGTTAACACTGAACTGACCTAGCTTAGTTATTACTAGACCGACCCTGCTCAGTTACCACTAGACCAACCTATCTCAGTTAATACTAGATTGACCTAGCTCGGTTAATACTAAACGGACTGCAAACTACCAAAAAACATGACTGTCAACTATGTCTTGCGGGTAAAATTGGGCATAATGGGGACTATGGTTGCCAAATCTAAGCACGACCCATTTGAGATCTCCTAGTTTCCCTTTAGAAATGGCTCATCAATTCACCCTATCTATCTAACAAATATTTCTCTAGATTTGGAAAAAAAAAGTGGTACACAAACTGACATGGACCAGTAAGGTTGAAATAATAGTTTTAAATTCTAGAAGCACTTAAGAATATTCTAGAAGGAAGGGAAATAAACAAGAGAATATTAAGGATCCTACAAACCAAATTAACCCAAATAAAGGCATTAATTTCACAGAGAAGTCTACAAGAGAAAAATAGTAAGGAAATGACTACATTTCAATCCTACACCTTCATGACCCTTCCTATTTCTTACTAAACTTCCCTATTTAATTCAATAAAAGATAACTCATCCTCCCGCATTTCCATAAACAAAACTATATGATCATACATAATTTTATTATCATATCATAAACAAACACATTCACATACAAAGGGGAAGAATGGAGATTCTTCCCAGTTTAGACCCTACCTTGGGTCCTACAGAGATTCCTCTTCCCTTGACTGGATAATATATGGAAAGCTTCAATCCTTGAGTAGATATCCTTCTCGAAGTCTTCCTCTGCCAATCAACTCCCAGCAATCCAAAAACTCTCAAACTCACATACACTTTCACCAAAAATTTCCAGAGAAATCAATTATAGGAAACTCAAAGAAAACCAATCTTCCAAAAATTAACATCCTCCCACACACAAAAATCTTCAAATATTTATTCCCCAACTATAAGGTTGGAGGAGTTGCTTTATGGGAAGCAACTTCTCCAACTTTTGTAGTTTTTTGAAGGCCAACCAAATAATTCCTGTAAAGACTTAATCAAGGTTTTTATAAATTTAATTAAAATATCTTTTTAAACAAGAAACATAACAAGAATAATAGACAAATACCTTTCAAGAAAAACACATAGCACAATAGGAAAACAAGTGGCCTAACTTCTAGAAGGTCTCAAGTTCAACTCCCTCCTAGATAGCCAATTTTACTACAAAGGCCATTGTCCTTTTATTATTATTATTTTTACTTTTTATTTAATACGTTTATTAAATATACTTTATTTAACTCACTTTATTTTATTATTATAAATAATATACCATTTACACAATTAATGAAAACATATAATTATTATTATTATTTATATAAGCATGGATATATGCGTGTGCACCCACATATACACAAACCTATATAAAATACAAACAATTATAACATAATTATTTATTATACATATAAAATAGATTAATACTAACTCTTAACATAAACTTAGACCAACATCAAATCAAGTCCATAACATAAACTACATTCCACTTCCCAACTAGGATAACTTCCTAAATAGAATTCTAGGTCCATGGGTAACCTCGAGAGTAACTTGGTTAAATCTCCACACATCAATAGTTCAAGGATTTTGAATGCACACTCAGACCTATGTACCCAGGTGGAGATGATGCTTGGTACCTGCATCCTACAACACCAACTGATATGCATATACAAATATATAAATATAAACAGACAGTGGCAAACAAGGAGGGAGAGTGTGACATCATGTGGATCTCTCGTGGGAGTAACTATGAATACCCCTCCTCATCCTACACTCACATCAACCAGTGAACACTAAAACATAATAGGGTCAGTAGGGTTAGATCATAATAAAACATCATAACACAAATCAATGTAAAACATTTTACTGATATTTTATTTCTAGCCATTCATCATTCATTTAATATTTCCAAATAAATTGCAGTAACCAAATATATATGCTCAAATGTCTCATAAAATGCTAACTAAATAATAATCATAGTCCATCACAAAATCCAAAGTGTCAAAGTAATAGTCCTATCAGTCTAACATAGGAAGATGCTAGGGTGGGCATTACAGACATGCTATCAGCATGATATCATGGGCACAGAGGTTAACTATTAGTACAGATAGTTATATAGTAGCTTGTGTCAACAGTGTTCCTGATAGAGTTACAGGTAGTGTTCTATGTATGGTTGTTCATACATTTATCATGTAGCATTGGGAGTTTGAATATGTGATGAAGACATATTAGTGAGGTTACATTCAGGGAAGCAGAGTCTAATGATTAGTAGAAGTGAAGTTATGCAGTCTCTATTCACTAGTAGTAGTTTTATGTGTTTGTTTAGAAGAGTCGATAGAGATTATATTGGTTTTGGAGTTGCGCCTATCATTTCAATATGCACCCTTGGATTAGAGCTTGGAGAAGAGTTAGTAAGGTTTGGTTAAGATCACATGAGGTAATTCAGCTTGAGGAGAAAGATCCAATTTTTTTGGTAGAGCTGACAGTGTGTAGCGTGTGTCTATAATTATCTTATTGGACAGGTCCCAGAATGTGTTGCGTGCTTAGTAGAGCCGACTGAGTTATTATTGCAGTTTGATATGAATTCTCTAATATGATTTAAAGGTGGTTCTAATGGGCTCACTTGATTATATCATTTAGAGGAAAGATATTTATAGACAATCATTTGTGATTGCTAGAGTATGGTTCAAAGTTGATTGTGAAGAGAAGAGCAGAGTGTGTGAAGTGTTGAGCCATCAGAAGAAGGTCTATGTGACCAATTAAATTATTTGTGCTATACATTGGAACTGATCTAGACAGCAGGTCAAAGTGCAATTCACCAAGATACATATATAGTGTGTATCAGTTAAATAGAAGGTTGTAGCCTTCACCCCTTTGAGCAATGTGCTCTTGGACATTGCATCCTCACCCCTAATAGGGTTAATTGTAAAAGACTCCTAATAGGGTATGACACTTGACCAGGTCTACTGTACTAAATACATTGTAAAGAAAATCCTAACAGGGTTAAGGATATTCTAACAAGGATCATAATACACTAGTGCAGAATATTAGTGGGTGTCAATTCCCACTGAGGTTTTTACCTATTTGGGTTTCCCCGTAACCAAAATATTGGTGTTGTGTTCAAGTGTTCTTTCATTGTGTTTATTATTTATGTTTAAGTATACTTAATTGGATAAAGAATTGAAACTTGTAGATAATTGATTCACCCCCCCCCCCTCTCAGTTATCTCTTGGGACTATTCTTAACAATAACCCTTTGAATAATATTTTCTAATTCGGTTACTACCTCTAAAAGTTTTACCTTATTAATTGCCACTACTCGGCTGATTTTATTATTTAGCTTGTGTTGAATTTTCTTTTTTTCTCTTTCTTCTATCATCTACTCAGTATTAGTAGTGGGCCTATTGATTGTCTTAGTGAGTAGTGGAAGTTTGTCAATGATGGCGGTTGTTTAATCTATATTGATGTTAGCTGAAACTTGTATTATAATCTCCTTGAAATCTTCTAATACTTTCTTATGCTTACTTTCTTATTTCAACTTTTCTTATACACAATATGTTGGATATTGCTAATGCATTGGGGAGATTTTTGGATACATTTAATATGTTTAATCACTACACTGAGTGATGTTAGAATTACTGCTATTGTCATTTGTGTTTTATCACTAATGTCAACATATATTTATATGAAGAGAACATGTTGGTTATTACATTACATGGATACTATACGGATGATTCAAAATGTGAAAAGTCAATTGTGTGTAAAAGAAGGTGTTGTGATATTATATCAAAGATCACATGATGTAAAAGTGTATATTGGTTGAGTTACAAAAGATTTGGTGAAGATTGATTACTGGAAAATGATAGTGGAAGCTGAGAGAGTAAGTATCTAAGTTTTGGGTATATCTTACAGGCGATGAGGATTCAATGTATGCAAGCTTAAGGAATGATATATAGGGTACTAAAGGATGTTCACTCATATTATCAAGGTATGAAAAGTAGGATGATGTCAACTATGGCGTGTGTTCTAGAGATGACCTATTTGGAAGAAAACTTTAGAGTTGTAGTGTGTATCATGAATGACGAGCATGAATTATGGATATCAGTCCTTAATTAATGAATTATAATTTTTTTATACTTGTTTTAGATATTGTGTGTATCTTAGCAAGGCATTATGTAATTATTTGTATATTAAGAAATCATAATTGGCTGACCTGATCATTTATTTTTTAATATGGTATATATGTAAGATCTTTTCTTTTTAAAAGATGTGGTAGAATGTATCTAATGTAAAAGAGGATTGTGGAAGCTATGAGCTTGAGTCTATTGGATGTAGAGCAGAGGATAATTTATATACTTCATTACAACTAATCCAACAAAGAAAGTTGCTATTAGATAGTTCAAGATTGTGTATTTCTTTACATACACTTGTTTTGCGAATAGTGAGTTCTGAAGGTGGACATAACCTTCTTTGGGTAGCGACCCTAGGAAGTGAGCCTACCTTATTTTTATTTACTCCTAATAGGGTCTTTCCTCTAACAATGATTGTGTACTATAATGTTTTAATCAGCTCCTAATAGGGCTAGATCTTCTAACAAGGATACTATACTCTCAGTACATCATTAGTGGGTTTTAACTCCCTTCATGGTTTTACCTTTAATAGGGTTTCCTCAACATCAAATATTGTGTTATTATGTTGGAATTAATTGTGTTCATTTGATTTGGTATTTTTTTTATTCAAAGTTTAAGGTTTAATAATCTATCATACAATGAATTCACCCCCTTGTCAGTTTTATTGGTGGACTATTATTCCTAATAATTGGTATCATAGAAACTGCTCCTTAGAGATAAATCTTAACATCTTGAGGTGATCTTGGAGATGGAATTCTATAGGAAGGATAGTCCAAAACTTGATCTTGAAAACTTTGACAGTTGGAATAACAAGATGTGAACTCATTTTCTATGTCTGGGCATTGACTACTAGATGATTACAAAGAATGACAAAACCATGAAGGCTGAGGATGAATTGGATAAAGCTACTAATAATGAAAATAAGATATTTTCAAATAACATGGTAACAAGGGAAGAAATGATCAACACACTCTCTACAGGAGAATTTACTGAAGCTAAAGATCTAGATTCGACACACAAGATTTGGAAAAGATTAGAGGCATTGTATGGAGGAGATAAGTTTACCAATAAAGAAAAGTTACAAAAATGGAAAAAAAGGATGGAGAAGTTACAAATGAAGGATGATGAAAACATTAGGGCTTATGTACATAGAGTTATAGAGGTTGTGATTGGAATAAAAAATTATGGAGGCACTTATGAAGAGGAAGAAGTCATTGCAAAGATCCTTATATCATTGAAACCAATCTACAAGAACAAAGTTCAAGCTATAGAATAAATTATACCTTTGACTCCAAACTTTAGCAGAGAAATGTTTTTATTATGAAAATAGGTTTTGAAAGGACCTAAAACCTTTTAAAATGAGATTATAGATAAAGAATTAGACACCCAATAGAGACAGTGCAACAACACAACGAAAACAACAAAAACTAACAATTCCTACCCAAAAGAGGAAAGAGGACATTAAAAAAAAAATAGGACAACAAAAAGATAGCTAGATAGTCTTCATAAGTTTAGCCACCTAATTAGCTAGCATCTAAATATTAGTTGAGGACACCTTTAGATCCTAAAAATATTTATTCTCATTGGACTCCATCTTTTTAAATCTTTCTCTAGTCCTCTTACTAGGCCCCTGTCCCTCCTTAACCTCCTTTAGCTCTTGCTCCCCTTTACCCTACTCCAGCTTATCCACCAGGATTCTAACCTACTCAATAGAGGCTTTAAGAATGGAGTAGCTCTTCTCAGAAATATTAGCAATAGTTTTCTCTAGGCATGAAATACTACTTTCCATTTTTTCCATCCTTTTTAGCAGATTCCCCTCCTTAGAAGCTTTATCCACCTTCATTTTTTTTCCATTTGCTGAAATATCTTCACCATTTTAGTAATCTCCTCAAAACTTTTGATATCCTCCCTCAACTCTTCAATACTCTGAATGATTGTTTTATCTCCTAAATTAACCTTGCAAAGTTCCCCAACCTCCCACTATATGTTAAGAATTTGGTTTTTCATCAAATTAATATCACTCTTCATTGTGATAAGGTTACTGACAAAGGAAATACAACCCAAATTCTCATAAACATCTTTCAAACAAGCATAGTCCTCATTAATACTCCCCTTCCTCCAACTGGAATTGTTCTCTTTGTCCTTCTCAGTAGTGTCGACCTCCTAAACAATATCCTATAAGATATTCTCCTCCTTAAGCACAATGTTATCAAAGTTATCAGGAACCCCCTTTTTGGAATCCTTGTTAGTGGATTTCTGGAACATCTTGTCCTGTTTATCCCTAACATTATCTTGAATGGAAGACTCATCATCAGTGGAAATAATGACCCTCTTTTCAGCATTCTTTTTCTTATTTTTGTCTCTGGTGCAGCTTCTAATCATCTCCATCTCTTTTTTAGCCTTACCCTTAACACGGTCTTCCTTGATTTCCTCATCCTTAGTCTCAGTTTCCATGGCAGATTATTCTATCTTAACCTACCTTTCCTTATTCTTTGATGAGGATCCATGAAGGTTAGATGTCTTTGTGGGTTCAACAGAGTCAACCTCATCATCTTCAGTCTCCTCCACTTAAGCCTCCTCAGAATCATTACCTTCGGTATCATAATCCTCTAAAGCCTTCCTATTAAAATGATGCCTCTCAACCTTTTTGGACTTTAACAAATCATAAACCAAAACCATCAAGCCTTCATGGAAAACAAGGTCACCCTGAGGATCCTTTTGCAAACACTTAATGGTAATATCCAAGGAACTCAACAGGTAAAAGGAAAAATTTATTTTAATCCCACGTGTTGGTGGTTCCCTTTGATCTTCAACTTGTAGATTTATACTTTGATGGATAACTTTAATGATACTTTGACTCTATCACCACTCCAAAGTCTACAAGGAAGAGGGCCAATTAACAAGGATCAACAATGAGATCCTACTACACTTTGAGCCTTAATGCTCAGGTGGGTGTACCCTTGACTCACTTCTCCAAAGGAGTCTCAAAAAAATATACAACTATGTCCTCTACTAATTGATTGAAAGATATTATCATTTAAATTTGGGTGTGTGTGGTTGATGACAATGAAATGCCTCCAGAGAATGGACCAGTGCCTTAACCTAGGGCAAAGAGTCACCTAATTACATACATCAGCTAAAGATCTTAAATCAAACACTCTTGGGCTCAGGATAAGTTCTTTTCCTATTACCCCTTTCCCTCAAACACTAGGACATCAAATTCTTATTTGGTTGTAAACTAATTGAACTCACCTAGAAGACTTTAATCCTAACTTTGTTAGAAACTCAGAGATGACTTCACAATACTCTTTGTTTACCATATGCTAATACACTTTGTGATACTAACATATATGAGCTTAGAACTGAAACTAGAAGACATACACAAATGTAAGATTGGAACTCAATAGCATTCTCATTAACATATTTAGGATCAATATACAATCAAAGCAACACAAAGATAGGAAATAGACCCAAAATCTAGCTCCTCTTTCCTGAAATGTTCATACAATCACAACCACTGGAACTAACTAAAATTCAAAATAGAACCTCAGGACCAAACCCTTACTCTATCAAAAAAATGACTACTTATACCCCTAGTCACCTTGGAATCCTCAAAGAGGATACATCAAGCTTCAAGTGACTAGGGTTAGGGTTTCAACTACCCAACCAATAAAAAATACAAAAAAAGTTATTGCAGGGGAAGAAACATAGGCAACCCAGAGAAAATGAATCTCAGAGAGATCTGCCATCATCAAAATCTGCGAGAATAGTACATAACACCAAGGAATTGCCATGAAAACCAGTCAAATTGGCCACCTACAAACACACCTCGAGCATAAAAACACACTCCTCCTAGTACAAAAACATCATACCATTGACCAAAGAGACCCTCAGATTAGTTGGCAACAACTAGTGCCACCAAACCAATCAAAATCAGCCACTAAAACCATAAATTTTGGTACTTCTTGTCACTGGAAACCCTTTACAAATTTGAATTTGAAATACAATGGTCATTTCCATGGCACTAGCAAAAAATCAGCAGTCGACATTTAAATTTGGATCAACTTTATATCATGACTGTCGAATCTTTCCTTTTTGCGGGCTTCACGATTTACCTTTTAAAAAGACCCCAGTCACATTTAGCGAACTAGCGATTGAAGACCTTTTCTAGTTCATGGAATACATTATCTCTCCACCATTCAATTTAGCAGTTACACGAATGCTTGTTTGTTGAATCGCCAGTCAATTTGGAGCACCACCATTTTATTGTGCAAATGAGTGAGACCCCTTGAATTTTGTCAGGCTACTAAACACCTTTATCCAAACTAATAGACCTTAGACCCCCACCTGGGCCCGCTTTATGCCACTTGTCACTACACCACTCACTAAAATCGCTCGGTCACCATTGACACAAGACCCACTAACATGTCCAAGTAAGATTCAAAATCAATGGATGGCACATGATCTTATGGGGTAGGAATATTCCTTGAGATCATGTGCTGACCTTAGATTGAAAAGCCTTCACTACAGGCTCCACTGATAGGATCCCACTTAGAAATTCACTGACTAATAAGAAACTACCAACTAAGTACACATAGTAGTGGACCCACATCACTTTATCACCTCTAAGAGAAGTAAAATTGATGGCCAGCGTAAGATCTCAAACCTCTGACACATCATATGAGAACTTACGCCTGCTGTTGGATTAAGAAGTTGTTAGAGAACTGGGCCCAGGAAAGATTTAAGCTAAAACTATAGAAAAATTAAAGGCATGGGACTTAGGAAAAATTAAACCCATCAGACTTTAGGCCTAAGGAAATATTAAGTGTTGAGGACTTAGGGAACAATTTGTGCACATGGGTTTTAGGGAACTTAAGTGGCCCAAAAAGGTAACGTTAAAATAGAACAGGGCCAGGGTAAAACAAAGGGTTTTTCAAAGTAACGGCTAGTTTATGAATTTTTGCTTAGGGTTTTAGCCAAAAAAATGAAAAATACTACAGAGGCCAGGGGAAAGATGATGAAGCCATGAAGTTTTTTGCACGTGCTAACACCGCGTCTGAAGTGATTCAACAAAATGAGAAAATGGTTGTAAATTTTAGCGTATCTCCCATCCAAAGTAATATAACTAATAAGGACAAACATAACCAACCTCCACGGCCTAGAGATGCACTTTAGATTGTAGTAGGAGTTGTACATTTTCACCATTCTTTTCCTTTCCTACACTGTCTTCATAAAATCATCTAGGGATTTGTCAAAAATCTTCCTATCCCTATAAAAATTGATCCCCTCAATTTTTAGACCTGTATCCTTAGCTATAAGCTCCTCCATGATTTCCATGTACTACATCCAAACAAGAACTTTTCCATTCTTCCATATGTTGAGAAATTATCTGGTAACCATAGGTTTTCTACCATGCAGTCTCTCCAAGTAGTCTGCCATACCACCATTCTTCACAATACTCCAGAGCTCTAGAGTTTGATTCCAATCCTTAGAATTACCCATCTCACATATCTTCTTATCACCCCCCCTAGCTCTACTTCTACAACTAACTTTTTTCTTGAAGTTTCTTTCAAAACACTACTCCTTCACCTTGAATTCACAATTATGCCCTCTTTCACCTAAAATTATCCATAACCCGTGTGAAATGAAGGCAATGGTCACATCATGATCACAAATAAGAAAGTAATGCATATAAATAGATTTCCAAAGGTTCAGAGGAAAAGTAACCAACTCCCATCTAACTCTTAACTAAGGGGTATTATAAAATAACTTAATATCATACAACTATATTACTCAAATATACAATAAAAGATTATTTGTATTCATTCATACACATATATAATATTATCCTAACATATATGCATATGCCATCATTAATTACATCAATATCTATATATATAACCTATCCTCATTATTAATAATTAACAATTGACAATAATATACCTCTCATTATTTAATATTTAATTATTAATAATATTATACTTTACATTAATCCCAAAATATACACCATCAACAATATCTACAATAATTAACATATAATCACATATAAATTATATATATATAAATATATATATGTGTGCACCCATATATATATTTCTATTTATATATATTTATATTTATATAGATACATGAAAAATACCAAACACTATAATCTATAAGATTATGAAGTAATAGATCACACTATTATTACCTATTTATAATTACTATAGGATATAATTACTGCGGTAGAATAAAATCACATGCCTCAAAATAAATCTAATCATCCAAAGAGGCCATACAAATCATCTATGAAACATATCGAGAAAACCATAAGATCAAACAAGGTCAACCAAAGTCAACAAGGAAAGTCAAGCCAAACTCTTGAAACACAACATAGAAAGATTAACTAAGAATCATACCAAGAAGGAGAAATAAATAAAATGAGTAAACAAATCATACAACCAAATGAATTCAAGTGGCCACAAGGCACTAACTACAACCATGCCCAACCGGGTGTGTTGGATCTGGGTTTTTGACCCAAAGGTTGACTGACAAAGAAGGAACCCTAATATTCCCAAATTGTAATAATGACAAAGGAAGACTCATGTAGGGGCCTTAGTACTATCTCCATAACAACAACCATCAAGGATTTGAGGGCATGCTTAGACCTGTGAAGCCAGGTGAAGTCAATGCCCGGTACCTGCAAGCCTGCATCACAAAGAAGAAATACATATGCACGGATATACATATAAAAGAAAACATTGCAGACAGATGATTGGGATCGATACATCGTGTGGACCTCAGTGATGTGAGTAACTATGACTTCATCCTGAATCATGAAAACACATCATGTATATATATACACTCAAAGCATGTAGCATCATCATAACAAAGGTTAGAATCTCAAGCATTGTGTTAGTCTCTTATCAATACTAATAATAAATCAACATAATAAAATCATCAAGTGAGATACAAGATTCATCCAAAGTAACCTTAATAGAAGAAAATATAAATAACCACTTATATATATCTATCAAGTACATATCATATAACATCCTAACTATGTTCATAAAGGTCTTGAAGGTACTCAATACATACACGAAGATAAATACATAAAAAAATGATACCTTTAGATAGTATGACTAATATTAGAATCATTGAGTACTAGCTTATGAAATTATTATAAACAAACTATAGGAATAGATCAAACAAGTATCATGTACAACTTAAGGTGTAAGAAAACATCAAAAGATCTTAATCCTTTCAAAAACACAAAACTTATATTAGGGTTAGAGGGGTATTATATCCTCCCCCACTAAGATTCAACTTACTCCTGGAAGTCGGGAAGGTGAACTATATATCACACATTAGCTAACAGAATTCTAATATTACTATTCTAGAACCTCATTTAATGACTGCACACATACTTCTCCTATCAAGAGTTTTGGTAAATCCTATCTTATTACAACTTTAGTGTAGATTAACTCAGTTCAATTAGTAATGACTTTTAAAAAGAATTAACTATGTGATTCTATCACTTTATGCAGTAAGTTTGTTAACAAGATACTTGAAATTACATAAAAATTATTGTTATCAAGTCGAAACTCTAAGGTATTCATGTTTACTCACTAATATCAATATATTATGAAATTGCATGTTTTACCAACTGAGATTATCACTTCCTTTCACAATATCAAAGTTCCTATCTATGGTAACCAGTATAAAAAGAAAGAAATAATTTATGATATATTTTCCCTTTTGATACATAATCTAACCCTACATAATACAACCTGTGAGACCTTATTACAAATAAGGTCCAAAATTCATGTTCCTTACAAGCTATGAATACCAAACATAGAGAGGTATGTAACATTTATATTTGTTATGATCATGAAGGGACTACATCAAATAATTTTTATTTACTTTTGTAATCATGAAAATAAAACAATCTAGATACTTGAAACTTACCATTTTCATTAACACATAGTTTTATAAGAAATATTCCTTTCCATCAAAGCTTTAAGTAGAATTCCAATGACATAGGACACACAAATTTTACAATATACACATTCTAAGTCATCTTTCATAATAGTTGTAGTGCTTGATTTCCAAAAACACATTCACACCGTAGAGGAGATCTAAACAATTTACAATTTATTGCACCATTATTCATTAAGTTGGGATCCCTTCTTAAAGCTTACTATTTATATATGCACTTTTCCCTAATTTGCATGTCAGGAGGTTTCCATATAGCATTTACTTAAGATTTATTTCAAATTCTTTATTTCATAATGATTATAGATCCATCAAGAGAGAAAGAAGTATATGAGTCCTACTACTATCTTCATAACCACAACATCTAAATTAATAACATTAACTTCTATACATAACTTTAATTTCTACCCTTTACCTATTTGAAACATTACCCTCATACACTTTAAAATTTTGAGATAACATCAGTTGTAAGTAGAAATTGAGTAAGGTACATTTCTATAACATTTATTTACCACAACAACTCCTTATTCATAGTTGTTCAATCACTTAATGTTGTTAATTTCTTACTACTATGGTGTTGATCACAATGTATACAAAACATGAATTTGTTTCCAAAATACCCATCTAGGATCCTAAATATTCACTAGGCATTTTGCAAGACATATATTTAATAAAAACAACTTCCTGTTGGAAACAATTGTCTGAAGGAAATTGCTACTCAAATTATGTATTGTCTTTGATGTCCCACTATGTCATAGTCCGCAACATTCAGTACCTATCGAGCTCAGTCGGTCTGTCAGGCAGTAAAATTAGTGCTTACTGAGTCCACTCGGTTATCAAAGAAGAATCAACATTTACTGAGTTCAGTGAGTTGTCGAAGAAAAGTTAGCATTTACCGAATTCAGTCGGTTGTCGAAGAAAAGTTAGCATTTACTGAGTTCAGTCGGTTGTCAAAGAAAAGTTAGCATTTACCGAGTTTAATCAGTTATCGAAGAAGAAGGATTATCAGTGTTTACCGAGTTCCCTCGGTCTCTGAAAGATTGTAGAAAGTTATGATCACCGAGCATTGTCGGCCCTTAAAGGATTTTTGCAAATAAAGTTTTCTTAATTCAGCCGACTGTTATACTAAGTAATGTCAATTTGACAAATCTAAAATCATATAAATAAAAGGTCAAATGTGAAAATAAAAAAGACACATAGTAGAAGATATATAGAAGGAAAGTAGAAAAGGTGTGTGCAAAATTGTGAAGGATGATCAGATATCCTTGAGGTGCAGCAGAGATATATTCGATCAAGAAGGATCAGACTTATGCAGAACAGAGATCTGTAATTAGCAAGGCAGTTGCATTATTATACAGGTCATTTTCATTGTTACCTTCTTATCATTGTAATAGTGAATTTTATATCTCTTAACCGAGTTGGTTTAACAGCCATATTGTAAATCCTCTAACAAGGTGACAATTCCATTGAATTATTCTCAAGACCTCTTACCAAGCCACTCCTAGCAGGGTGATTAAATCCTCTAACAAGGTCACACCTAACAGTGTGTTTTGTAACCTTTTACCGGGTTGGCTTCTAACCGGGCATCACTTCAGAAAAGTGAAAATCAGTATCTAGATACATTGGTGGTTTTTCCCATATTGGGTTTCCACGTTAAATCTTGTGTCTCTTGTGTTCTTAATTTCTATCTTAATCATATACAAGTGCTGATGAATATCTAAAGATAATTTTGCTAATACTTTTTGCATCTTCAAAGTTACTGCAATCTATTTACCAAGTGTTTAAACAGATAATATTCATTAAGATATCCTAAGGGATCTGGAAAGAAATAATTGTGAAGTGTTTTATGGTTGACTGATTCACCGCCCCCTCTCAATCACTTCATCCATATTTCATCAATTGGTATCAGAGCCTGTGGTGCTTGCAGGAAGGGTTTCAAGGACCTAAGCTAAAGATCAGGATTTCTTACAAGAGGGAAATTCTGAAGCTCAACAGAGATAACTTTTCAGCATGGCAAGGTCTCATGCGACTTCATTTGGCTTCCATTGGTGACTCAGGATGCAAATACATTGATGAAGAATACACAGTTCCTACTGGCACATTAACTGTTGAAGACATTGTAGAGAAAAAGACTCATAACACCATGATGATAGACATTGCATCTGCTCTCAGCTATGAAGAATTTGATGATATTAAAGAATGCACTACTGCATATGAAATGTGGATGGCACTGAAGAAAATATATGGTGGTGATGCAAATGTGAAAAGAGCCAAAGCAGAAAGCCTAAGAGGACAGTTTGACAAAATGAATATGAAAGAAGATGAAAACATTGCAAAATATGTTGAAAGAATCAAAGCAAGTGTCAGTGCAATTAGAGCTTCTGGAGGAACAATCTCTGATGAAACTGTTATAAGTAAGGTACTCAAAACATTACTCCCTATCTATGCAATAAGAGTATCAGCTATTCAAGAAAGAAGATGTGAAAAAAACTACAATATAACTTTGGATGCTTTAGTTGGAAGATTGACAGCCTTTGAATTAGACAACTATGACAACTATGTTCCAAGTTCCAAAAATATTGAGTCAGCATTTGAGGCCAAGGTTTCACTAAAGAAAAACAAGAAAATAAAAGAAGTTCAGTTAGAAAGTGAAGATGTATCAGAAGAAAGTTTTGATAGTGATCTTGAAATTGTAGAAGCATTACTTGCAAAGAAGTACTCTAAAGGGAAAGGTAAATATAAAGGTAAAACTCCTTTAATCTATTTTTCATGTGAAGAAATTGGACATATTGCAGCTAGGTGCCCAAAAAAGTAGATAAAGGAAGAGAAGAGAAGTCACAAGTACTATGGCAAAAATAATTTCAAATCATTCAAGGATTCAAGGATAAAGGTAAGAAAACATGTTTTATGGCTAAAGATTCTGATGATAGTGAAGAAGAAATTGTCTTTATTGCTATAAAAGAAGAATTTGATGATGATGAAGATAAGATGGCACTTATTTCTCATATAAGAAAAGATGATATATGGATAATAGACAGTGGATGTTCACACCACATGACTGGTGACAAGACAAAATTTGAATATCTAGAAGACTGTGATAGTGGCAATGTAAGATTTGGAAACAATGAACCTTGTTGTATAAAAGGAAAAGGAAGAATCTCATTAACCAAAGAACTCATATGTGATAATGCTTATTGGGTTGAAGGACTAAAACATAATCTTCTAAGTGTAGCATAGCTAATCAACACTGGTTTCAAGGTTGAATTCATGAATGGTCAAGCAAGACTGCTGGATGAAAAAGGAAAACTCATTGGATCAGGCAAACAAACAAAAGGTAACTTATTTTATCTTGATCTCAGTGAATATTCATGTTTTATTGCTCAAATTGAAGAAAGTTGGCTATGGCACAAAAGGTTATGTCATGTGAATTTTGATAACATGATAAAAATAAGCAAATTCAAGAAGGTTAGAGGCATTCCTGCTTTGAAGAAACCTGATATTGGTCTATGTAAGAATTGTCAGATTGGCAAAATGAGTAAAACTAGTTTTAAGAATAAGAACTATCAGTCTAAAGAGATTTTGGAAATTGTGCATACTGATTTATGTGGACCTATTGGAATACAAAGCTATACTGGAGATAAATTCTTTATTCTTTTCGTTGATGATTATTCTAGAATGATGACTGTTATGTATTTAAGAGAAAAGTCAGAAGCATTTGAAAAGTTCAAATGGTATTTGGCAAGAGTGGAAAAGGAAACAGGGAAAAGATTGAAATGCTTAAGATCAGACAGAGGTGGTGAATTCATCTCCCATGATTTTAACAACTTTTGCATTGAAAGAGAAATCAAAAGGCAGGTATCAGCTCCTAGAACTCCTGAGCATAATGGAATAGCAGAAAGAAGAAACAGATCTATTGTGGATTGTGCAAGGACTCTAATGATAGAAAAGAACATCGCTATAAAGTACTGGAAGGAAGCTATTAGCACTGCAGTTCATACCTTAAACTGAGTACAATTGAAGAAAGACACATTCAAAACTCCTTATGAATTATGGTATGGCTATAAACCCAATGTAAGTTACATGAAAGTATTTGGTAGCAAATGTTATATCCTAAAAGAATCCAGAAGAAATAAATTTGATGTGAAAAGTGATGAAGGAATATTCTTAGGAGATTCTAGCAAAAGCAAGGCATACAATTGTCTGAACTTATCTACTCACAAAGTCATAGAAAGTATACATGTAAAATTTGATGAGTTTGTAGAAAAGACTGAAGAAGAAAGCAAAAGGGAACCTGAAAACTATAGAAGATTTGTTTACATTGAACCTGAAACATTGGCAGACACAACTATCAATGAAGAAACTATATCTACTGAGCCGAGCATAGTTACCGAGTCATAGGAAGAAGTTCAAATGGAGTTACAGGAAGAAATTCAAACTGAGTCTCAGCCTGAAGCTACCGAGCAAATATCTACCGAGCCTGAGCAACCTGAAAAAGAGATCCTAGAAGACAACAACATGAATCATTCAAAAAGCAAGGAACCTACACTAGCTAAATATGTCAGAAGACATCATACGCCAAATCAAATCATTGGAAACAAATCAGATGGTACTATGATGAGAAGCAAGCTAAAAGGTACATGTCTACTTACTGATTTTGAACCTAGAAATATCAAAGATGCATTGGAAAATGAAAGTTGGATTGAAGCAATGAATGAAGAATTAGAAAAAATACAAAAGAACAAAACATGGACTCTTGTACCTAGACCTAAAGATAAGAATGTAATTGGAACAAAATGGGTATTCAGGAATAAGCTAAATGAAGATGGTCAAGTATCTAGAAACAAAGCTAGATTGGTATGTAAAGGTTATTCTCAAGAAGAAGGTATAGATTATGGAGAAACTTTTTCTCTTGTTGCAAGATTAGAAGGTGTAAGAACTCTACTTGCCTATGCAGCACATAAAGGATTTAAGGTATATTAGATGGATATAAAATCTGCATTTCTCAATGGAATTCTTGATGAAGAAGTCTACATCGAACAACCTAAAGGTTTTGTTGATCCAGATAAAAGGGACATGGTCTGCAGGTTACACAAAGCATTGTATGGATTGAAACAAGCTCCTAGAGCATGGTATGAAAGACTCCATAACTATTTGATTCAGATTAATTTCAAAAGAACCAATGATAACAACAATCTATATATTAAAGAAGGACCAGATGACAAAATTGTATTGGTAGAAATATTTGTAGATGATACTATATTTACAGGGAATGAGGATCAGTGCAAAGAATTTTTAGAGCAAATGAACAAAGAATTTGAAATGTCTATGTTTGGTTTAATAAAATTCTTTGTTGGTCTTCAAATTCAGCAAAGCAAGAATGGTATATACATTACTCAATCTAAATACATTTAGGAAATACTTAAGAAGTTTGGTATGGAAGATTCAAAACCAGTTGGTACACCCATATGTACTGGACTGAAACTTACCAAAAATGATGATTCAAACGATGTAGATCAGACCTTATACCAATCTATGATTGGAAAATTGCAGTATGTAGTACACACAAGACCTGATATTGCCTTAGCAGTCGGTATAGTAGCTAGATTCTCAGCAAAACTTAAGGAAAATCATATGATGGCAATCAAAAGAATCTTAAGATACTTAAGAGGAACTGAAGAATATGGTTTGTGGTATAAATTTGGAGGCAATCTAGACTTAAAAGTGTTTACTGATGTTGATTGGGTAGGGAACATTGATGACAGAAAAAGTACAAGTGGTGGAGCATTTTTTCTTGGAAAAAGACTGGTATCCTAGACCAGTACAAAGAAAAATTGCACATCTCAATCCACAGCTGAAGCAGAATATGTTGTTGCTGCAGTAAATTGTTCAAATATTGTTTGGTTTAAACAGTTATTACAAGGTATGAAGGTTGAAATCAAAGAACCAGTTGTTATATTTTGTGACAATACTAGTGCAATAAACATTTCAAAGAATCTAGTGATGCATTCCAAGACCAAGCACATTGCTATTAAATATCACTTTGTCAGAGAATTGGTGCAGGACAAGGAAATCAGATTAGAATATATTCATACAAAAGAGTAGATTGCAGACATTTTCACCAAACCATTACCTAAGGATGCATTTGTGTATCTAAGAGGTAAGTTAGGGGTCATTCCCCTATCCGAGGCTCACTAAATATAGTTTTAGTGATGCATCAATGAGAACATGATTGAAAATCAACCAGTTGATGCAGCATATTCAAGGAATCATTGCATATGAATCAGTACTTGAGGTACATTAGTTTACACCAGTAATATGTGAATTGTCTTTGGCATGTGTTGTCAAAGAGGGAGTGTTTGCTATGTCTTTGCTATTACTTCAAGAAATTTTCAATAGTCAGAAGCAAGAATTTTTCAAGAAAAAAGAAGTTTGCTAACAGAGGGAGATTTGAATCTGAACCAAGCTAGTTCTTTCAAATTTCTTAAGCTATGACATATTGTGTTGCCATCAATGCCAAAGAGGGAGATTGTTGGAAACAATTGTTTGAAGGAAATTGCTACTCAAATTATGTATTGTCTTTGATGTCACACTATGTCATAGTCCGCAGCATTCAGTACCTACCGAGCTCAGTCGATCTACCAGGTAGTAAAATTAGTGCTTACCGAGTCCACTCGGTTATCAAAGAAAAATCAGCATTTACCGAGTTCAGTCGGTTGTCGAAGAAAAGTTAGCATTTACCGAGTTCAGTCAGTTGTTGAAGAAAAGTTAGCATTTATCGAGTTCAGTCAGTTGTCGAAGAAAAGTTAGCATTTACCAAGTTCAGTCGGTTATCGAAGAAGAAGGATTATTAGTGTTTACCGAGTTCCCTCGGTCTCTGAAAGATTGTAGAAAGTTATGATCATCGAGCACTGTCAGCCCTTGAAGGATTTTTGCAAATAAAGTTTGCTTAATTCAGCCAACTATTATACTAAGTAATGTCGATTTGACAAATCTAAAATCATATAAATAAAAGGTCAAATGTGAAAATAAAAAAGACACACAGCAGAAGATATATAGAAGGAAAGTAGAAAAGGTGTTTGCGAAATTGTGAAGGATGATCAGATATCCTTGAGGTGCAGTAGAGATATATTCGATTAGGAAGGATCAGACTTATGCAGAATAGAGATCTGTAATCAGCAAGGAAGTTGCATTATTATACAGGTCATTTTCATTGTTACCTTCTTATCATTGTAACAGTGAATTCTATATCTCTTAACCGAGTTGGTTTAACAGCCATATTGTAAATCCTCTAACAAGGTGACAATTCCATTGAATTGTTCTCAAGACCTCTTACCAAGCCACTCCTAGCAGGGTGATTAAATCCTCTAACAAGGTCACACCTAACAGTGTGTTTTGTAACCTTTTACTGGGTTGGCTTCTAACCGGGCATCACTTCAAAAAAGTGAAAATCAGTATCTAGATACATTGGTGGTTTTTCCCATAGTGGGTTTCCACATTAAATCTTGTGTCTCTTGTGTTCTTAATTGCTATCCTAATCATATACAAGTGTTGATGAATATCTAAAGATAATTTTGCTAATACTTTCTGCATCTTCAAAGTTACTGCAATCTATTTACCGAGTGTTTAAACAGATAATATTCATTAAGATATCCTAAGGGATCTGGAAAGAAATAATTGTGAAGTGTTTTATGGTTGACTGATTCACCCCCCCCCCCCCCCTCAGTGACTTCATCCATATTCCATCACTTCCATCATTAGTACAAATAATCCATCATCACACATACTCTTCCCTAGAATTTCTTGATTATGTTATCTTAAATCCTTTTTGTGCAATTTAATAAGATATGCAGAAAGGATATAACTTCTTACCAAGATAGGGATAAAAATTCCTCTTCCTAAATGAAAATGTGTATTATAGCCTATGATAAAAACTTGGGGACATAGGTCCTTCACCCAAGGGTTTCCTAATTGAGTATTTACAAATTTTCCTGATATATTATTGCCTTGTCTAAACAATTTGTCATGCAAAACTTATTTCTTAAGAGGGGAGAGAGAGAGAAATGCATATGACAGTAAATTATTTGTTCCTAATTTATTTATTTATTATTATTATTATTTTCACTTCTTTCCTAGGTACATATTATTAGCCATGTAATCTAATTATTGCCCTATCAGTCCTATCAAGTACTACCACAATCATTTCATTCTTTAAAGATCCAAAAAAAATCTATTTCTAATATACCTTGAGTAGGATAAAATTCAACTAGGTATTTGTAAGAAGATAGAGTGCACAACATTATATTATAGGTAGGATCTAGGGGTAATATTATCTACTACCATAATTAAGATTCAAAACATTTAGTATCCTTTAACTTTTGACCCTTCTAGAGATACCAGTACCTTTTAAGAAAACAAACACAAGTCTCAAGAATTATTCGCCATTCCATTAATATTATAGGAAACATCCACTTAACACATCATTGATCTCATTATGAAAAAACATAAGTAATTTTTAGAAAATAACTCATTCATAGAGGAATAGGTGTGCCCTTGTAAGACAATACAACATAAGAACATGAAATGTAGCCTTTGTTTCCTAAGATTCAAGTTTTAGCATAACAACATAATCCAAAAAGAGACAAAGTTAAGATACTCAAGGTTATGCATAGGTGAGCTATGAGTCCCAGAGTTCCCAGTGTAGAAACCTAGGGCTTTGATACCAGATGTAATGCCCCACCAGGAAACCCAAGAGGACAAGACATAAACCTCTAAAAAATGCAAGTAGTAAATTTCTTTTTTTAATTTTAACTGGAATAATATTCATCATTACACTTCATATTTCTAAAAGAAGAAATAATTTTCTACTACTTGAATGTAATATTTATACAACTTAAGTCCTCACGGGTCCCCTCACGTCACTACAAAAGCAACATCATATAAACCATTTACATGCATAAGATATTCATGGAATCATGAGCTTAAAAGATCTACGTTCATTTTAATGCATCAAGTTAAATGTCCCTAACTTATTTCTTTTATTAAACATAAGTTAATCATCCAACATCATTATTCCTTTTATCAACTCATTCCATAAATTCATATTGATTTCAACTACATCTACTATCCTTTATATCACTTTTCTCTAATAATTTAGGTAAAAGATTAATATTCATTAAGGTAGGCATCATCCTAGGTACTTCATTAACATGAACCAAGTATTAACATTAAAATCAAATTACTATTTTATTTCATTGTTTCATAACCATTTATTGTTAATAATTCCAATCACTAATCTATCATTTCTCCATAATTTCCTTGGATTCTTTCATCAAGAGAGAATACATTATTGTTGTGATACATCATTATATATAACTATATTTAAGATTATTTCCTTTACACATGGACAACATAAGAGGATAGGAGAAATAACATAAACACTTTCTTTTAATGCTAGTAACATGTCCAATATTCCACATTATTTTCCCTTTCTTTTACCTAGAACTACCCATTCCCTTATGCATTGCTTTGAATTGAGATTACATCAATACTACAAGACTCCTTTTAGGAGATTAAAAATTACATGAATACAAATACATAAGTACATCTCAACATATTAAAATATCCAATAAGAAATCTTCAACTGCAGATCTAGAAAGGAATATGTGCTAGGATCATCCAAAGAATCACGATCAATACCTAGATATAAATATTAACCACCCAACCACGTGGAACCAATAGGCCCACTCCCCTGAGCTAGGAGATAGAACCAAAGGCCCATATAGATACATGAAAAATACCAAACACTATAATCTATAAGATTATGAAGTAATAGATCACACTATTATTACCTATTTATAATTACTATAGGATATAATTACTGCGGTAGAATAAAATCACATGCCTCAAAATAAATCTAATCATCCAAAGAGGCCATACAAATCATCTATGAAACATATCGAGAAAACCATAAGATCAAACAAGGTCAACCAAAGTCAACAAGGAAAGTCAAGCCAAACTCTTGAAACACAACATAGAAAGATTAACTAAGAATCATACCAAGAAGGAGAAATAAATAAAATGAGTAAACAAATCATACAACCAAATGAATTCAAGTGGCCACAAGGCACTAACTACAACCATGCCCAACCGGGTGTGTTGGATCTGGGTTTTTGACCCAAAGGTTGACTGACAAAGAAGGAACCCTAATATTCCCAAATTGGAATAATGACAAAGGAAGACTCATGTAGGGGACTTAGTACTATCTCCATAACAACAACCATCGAGGATTTGAGGGCATGCTTAGACCTATGAAGCCAGGTGAAGTCGATGCCCGGTACCTGCAAGCCTACATCATAAAGAAGAAATACATATGCACGGATATACATATAAAAGAAAACATTGCAGACAAATGATTGGGATCGATACATCGTGTGGACCTCAGTGATGTGAGTAACTATGACTTCGTCTTGAATCATGAAAACACATCATGTATATATATACACTCAAAGCATGTAGCATCATCATAACGAAGGTTAGAATCTCAAGCATTGTGTTAGTCTCTTATCAATACTAATAATAAATCAACATAATCAAATCATCAAGTGAGATAAAAGATTCATCCAAAGTAACCTTAATAGAAGAAAATATAAATAACCACTTATATATATCTATCAAGTACATATCATATAACATCCTAACTATGTTCATAAAGGTCTTGAAGGTACTCAATACATACACAGAGATAAATACATACAAAAATGATACCTTTAGATAGTATGTCTAATATTAGAATCATTGAGTACTAGCTTATGAAATTATTATAAACAAACTATAGGAATAGATCAAACAAGTATCATGTACAACTTAAGCTGTAAGAAAACATCAAAAGATCTTCATCCTTTCAAAAACATAAAATTTATATTAGGGTTAGAGGGGTATTACAAACCACATAATTAGTCTCCCTATAGTTATGGGTGATAACACAATCATCGAAGGTCTTAATTAATACTTTTTCCTTATGAATGATATTAGATATAGTCCATGAGGGTCTAGTGTCATTATTAAGGAATCTAACAATATTAAGGTAGTCCCCTTCTAACCACACTTTCCTATAATTTTTATTCTTAGGAAAGATAAGGCCATGGAGTGTTGCACTTTCCTTTGTAACATGATTGGTTTTAATACTAATAGGAATGACCTTAGCACCTTTTCATATCCCATTCTCATCTCTGATAACAACCCCATAGACAGCTATCCCCTAGTTTCCCTTAGAGGCACCATCAAAATTTAACTTCATCCAACCATTGGTAGAAAAATCCCACCTAGCATCATTTCTTAAATTAATCTTTTTCTCTGATCCTTCATACCATCCAACTTGTAGTTCTTGAAGACTTTAACCTCCCAGACCTCTATAGGTTCTTTAAATTTTCTAGTCATCTGAATATTTTCCATCACAACTCTCTTGATTGGTCTCTTTCCAAACACCCTAGAAAATGCAGGCTAAGAGAAAGTTCCAAAGATTGATCATCACACCACTATTAGTAGGAGGCCTCCAAGAAGTGAATAACTCATGGATTCCCTCAGGGAAAACCCACTCAATATCTAGAAAATTTAGAAAATTCTTCCATATTCTTCTAACATAGGAGCAATGGATTGTCAGATGATTGACAGTCTCCTCATCATTCTTGTAGAGACAACAACTATTAGTTAAGAAAAAGCCCCTTTTTTCTCAAATTAGATCACTAGTTAGAATCTTACCCTGTAGTAAAATAAAATAAAATTAAAAAAACATTAATTTTGGGAGTTAGGCCTTTAAACCAAGCTTTCACCCAATAGAGTTCCTGGCTATTCTCATAATTCTGGATGTATAAAGAGGAGATGTGAAATAGACCATTAGAGTTATATCTCCAAATTAGTGAATCCTCTTCATCAATAAAAAATATATCATTCAAGATTATGTTCAAACATCTAAGAGTTAAATCCACCCTAGACAAGTCAATCCAGTTGTCCCCTTCCCAATAGTCAGCCACATGAGTACCAATGGTTAACTTACAATGAAGCATCAAATCCTACCACTTAGAATTAGAATGAAGAGGATGACCCAGAAGCCAAACATCATCCCAAAAAATAATAGTCTTTCCATTTCCTACCTTCCATTTCAGTCCCTTCTTAATCAACTCCTTATATTTCAAAGCATTATTCCAAATGATAGAACCATCTTGCATTGTCTCATGATTCAAAAAATATTGAAAGTTACTACTATCTTTGTTATACTTTTTGTTCCATATTGTTGTCCATTCCCCTGATTTATTGAAGAATCTCCAAAGAAATCTATTCAGAAGAAAATCATTCATACTTCTTATTCTTCACAATCCTAAACCTCCCTTGTTAACTAGTTTGTAGACCTTTTTCCAGGCAATGAGAGCCATTCTCTTCTTTTTCTCCATACCAGACCAAATAAAGTTTATTTGGATTTTCTCAGTGGAATCCACATACTTCCTATGGATCTTGAAAATGTTGAGAGCATAAAGAGGAATACTTTGGAGAGTAGCTTTTAACACAAGAATCTTACCAGTTTGACTCAAAAGGGCACCTTTCCATCCAACCAAATTTATGTGGAATTTATCAATCATCAAGCTCTAGAAGGAATTTGGGGGGTCAAGAAAAAGAGAAAATCCTAAGTAGGAATCTAGGAGACAACCCATCTCACAACCCATCAACCCTTTATTCTTAGTTTGTCTTTGCTCAAGAACATTTATAAAGAAGATAGAACTCTTGTTCCAATTTATAAGCTAACCAGTAGTAGCTCCATAGCTACCTAAAGCCTTCTTAATGTTTCTGGCATTTTTTACTGAGGCTTCCCCCATCACTATAGAATCATCTACAAATTGTTGATGAGAGAAAAATTGTTCTTTAGAAGAAGGTTGAAGAACTTTGAATTCACCTTTTTGGACCATGCTACCAATATATCTACCCAAACATTTGGCCATAATAATGAACAAAATTGGAGATAGAGGGTCTCCTTTCCTTAGTCATCTCAAAGATTTGAAGAAAGGGGTAGGAGATCCATTCATTAACACCTAAAATCTGGTAGAAGACACAATATAGTTGATAAGGTTGGTCCTTCTCTTATTAAATTGAAAAGCCTCTAGACCCGACTTCAAAAGGTCCCAATCCACCCTATCGTAAGCTTTAACATAAATTGTTCCTTTTTATACATAGTCAAGGAATCAATATTTTTTTGAACAGAAATGATCGAATCCAGAATTTTTCTACTAGGGACAAAACCATTCTACTATCCTGAAATCAAAGAAGGAAGAAAGGTAAGAATCTTAGTAGTCAGAACTTTAGAAATAATCTTGTAAATAGAGTGACAAAGGCTTATGGTTCTAAACTGATCCATGCTATCAATACCCATTTTCTTGGGAATCAACACTATAAAGGTACCATTTAATTCTTTGAGAAGCTTTATTGATCAAAAAAACTCTTTGACAACATTAAACACATCTTGATCAATGATGTGCCAATACCTTTGAAAAAAGAAAATGGGGTAACCATTCGGACTAGGGGCTTTGGCTCCTTCAAAAGAGAAAATAGCCTTATGAATATCCTCCTTTGAAGGGATAACTATGATAACACTATTATGCTCCTCTTTTAGAATGTGTGGGATATAGTCTAACAACTCCCTTTGTCTCTCCTTGTCAAGATTCTCAACTTTCTTCAAACAATCATAGAAAAACTTGATGGCCTCTCCTCTGAACTCTTCCTCCTTTTCAGTAATGATGCCATAGATCATCAATCTATATATTCTATTACACATTCTATGTTTGATAGTTGTCATGCAAAACTAATTTGAATTCATGTCCCCTTCTTTCAAAAAAATCTTCCTAGATCTTTGTCTCCAGAAAGATTCTTCTTTAGAGATGATGTCATGATATTCAACAAGTTTCAGATCCTCCTCTTCTCTAGAAATAGTAACATAGCCATCCTTCTGAATGCTATCCTGGATTTTCTTCAACTCTTCAGAATTTTTTTTCGTTAGTAAAAATATTCCCAAAGCTCTCCTTATTCCATTTTTGAATATTTTCTTTAATATTTTTTAGTTTCCTTGCAATTTTGAACATTTTCACTCCTTCAATCCTAATCTTCCACCAATCTTCATTGAGTTTTTCTAGATTTGGATGAATAGTCCACATTTTCTTAAAATGAAAAGGAAAGTTCCTTTTCATAAAGACAAGTTTAACCAAAAGAGTAATAGGGTAATGATTCAAACAAACTCTAATGAAAGCTGTCAGAGAGAAAGAATAACTGTGGAACCACTCATTACTAGCCAAAGTCCTATCTAATCTTACTTGGATATGATATTTTCCTATTCTCCTATTGGTCCAAGTGTAGTTGATCTCCTGTAAGTCAATGTCATGTAAAGAATGCCCATAAATGAAATCCATTAAATTAGTTCTGTTATCCAGATTCAATTGACTACCACTGATTTTCTCATTTTCCTTTAAAGGTGTGTTAAAATCCCCCATAATGACCCATCCTTCAGCAAAAAAATCCCTTCTTTTTAAAGAAATTTCTATCCAAAAATGTTTTCCCCCTCATTTGGTGTTGGGAGCATAAATATTCATCTCGAACCAAGAGGTGCCATCCTTAATATGACACAATCTAACACTAGCCATCTTATTACCATAATAAATAACCTCCCCCTGATAATGCTATAGTTCCACATTACAACAATGCCCCTAGAGGCCCCATCAACATCTTCTCCAATAGTCTTACAATTACTGAAAAAACTAAGACTCTCAATTTTTTCCTTAGATATTTTGGTTTCTTGAAGTAACACAATATCTAGTTTATTATCTCTAATCATATTTTTGACCATATCCTACTCATGAGGATTATTTAATCCTCTTACATTCCATGAGCTAATCTTCATTGTTTATGGAAAGGTCCTGATTCAATGATGGTTTTTTTACTTCCATCCTCTATGTTCCTGCTGACCTCCAAAGCTCTTCATTTTTTATTTGAGGGCATTCCTCGAGAGGCATGGATAACTCCCACATCCATGGTTTTAATACTTCTATTTCTTCTAACTAATACCATAGTATCATTAGAACTCTTTAGATATCCTTGTTTTTTCTTATTTTTGGTTTTATTTTTATTTTCTACGTATATCCATCCAAATTCAGGCCCATCTTCACACCCTAGCAAAGTTGCATCAATGTCTACTAATTCTCCCCATTTTGGAGTGTTAGCTTCAAGAGAAAAATTCTTATGTTAGCCTTTAGGAGTCATTAAAGACCTTTGGGAACTATTTTGAGAGAACTCAGATAAGCCCAGACTAAGCACATCATAGTTCTGGGCATCCTTTAAATCCTTGTCATTTCTTTTCATTGATATATATTTATTAGTGTAAGCTTGTGACATTTCTCTCTCAATTAGATTTGCATCAAAATCCTCTTTGTCTTCAATTTTTTCCACCGACCTTCTCTGCACTTCCTCTTCAAAGGTTTTGTAATACCCATCCGTAGGATGCTTTTTAGTTTTCTTTATGTTTTAGATGTATGACCGAATTCTTTTAGGTCACTTTCCATGTGATCGATTATTGTTTCATTCATGATGATTGAGGATTATTATTATATGCTTTCCAAGTGTATGCGTAGATTAGATGATGATGCTTCAGGATGTTAGATTTCATGTTTTATATTGATTACGACGTACTTACCCCATACTTGCATGTGTATGGTGATTATGTGTCTGTATCTATTTGATGTGTTTGTGTGGTAGAGGACGGAGGCGTAGTTACTCGCATAGTCGAGATCCACACATCTGACCATACCCTATCATTGTCTGCTATTTATCGTATGTACATGCTTCATCTTCTAATGACAGGTTCGCAGGTACAGGGCATCATCTTCCCTGAATTGGCAGGAGTGAGCATGCCCACAGACATTCATCTCAATGGTAAAGAGGGGAGATAATTCACAGACCCAAACCCTACCCCTAGCCAATTGTCCTAGAATTGGACAAGTACAAGTATGACTACCTTACCCGAATTCACCTGGTTGGTATGAATTCGTGGATCCCATTCTTGAGTCTGTGCATGCGTTTTCAATTTGTTTGGTTTATTGTGCTTGAATTTGATTGTGCTTGATTTAATGGATCTATGATTATTCGGGTGATTTTATATGTTTATTTATGTTAGGACTATAGTTGAAATTAATGATTTAATTATTTTCCTATGTGTAATTTAGAATATTGTCCAAAGTCAATTATTTGATTAAATAGAATTAATTGATTATTTAATTGAAGTTGGATTTAATTATGTTTGAATGTATAATTAAATAATTGAATATTTTAATGCATGCTTTAGGATGTATTAAATATTTAATTTATTTAATCTAGGTTTTAATTATTAACATGTGCTCAAATAGAATATATTTAGAATTATGCTTGTTTATATTATTAAGTAATTAAATAATTAATTGCATGAATTTGTGATGCATTGATTATTTAATTTATTTAATAATTGAATTTAAATTAAAACATGTGCAAATTAGAAAAGGGAATTGTTCTCAAAAAGTTAACAACTAGTTTTAGAAAGTTAAGTTGAGTTGTGCATATAAATGATATTTTAAATTAATTAATTGTAATTTCTTTCAATTTTGGAGTTTGAGTTGAATTAGGAGTTGTCTTATGAGTCACTTTTCTGATTGGAGTTGAACTCTGAGTTATCTGTTGAGTTGTCTTCTGTGATTGCTTGGATGTTGGAATTGAATTCCTATTAGGGGAATTTTGCTTTCATTTTTGTGGAGATAGGTTTTTGAGGGGAATTTTGGAGAAGGCTTGTGTGTTTGGCATTTTGAAGATTTGTGGAATGTTGTGGCTGCTTGTTGAATTGAATCTCTCCATGCTTCTGGATTGGACACCTGGTTGCAAATTAGTTTTCAAATCTGCAGGTTGTGTCTGAATTTGGAGAGAATTTGGTTCTCATATCTACAGGGGTTTCCATTTTAAATCCATTTCTGGCATTGGATCTAAGGTAGGCATTGTATTTTGTCTGTTATCTCTATTTTCACAACTATTTGTCTTTCAGTACTTTTATAGTTTTCTATTTGGTAGATCTGTGTATTTGATAGATCTGGGTATTTAGAAAACCCTTATGTAGTTAATTTTTATATTTTATTATTACTTGGCATTGTAGTGTTACTCTGGCAAAATTTTATTGAATAATTCTTTATGGTTCTCCTACAAATTGAAATATTAAATCTATTCTATAGTATGACTATAGGGAATGAAGAAATAAATTCCTATTGAAAGAAAACCTAGTTTTAGTAAAAATACATATTCTGGTTAAATTTTGTGCTTGCTGGTAAAATAGGTACAATCAAGATATAACCAGTCATTAGGAAAAAAGTCAAATCTATACAAGATTATAGTAATATGAGTATGATTAAGTATATGTATATTTAACCCATTTAAAGGAATAGATTCTTAGGGAAAAGAATCTTAGATTTTGTGTATTCTTTCAAAAAAAAATTGAAATCTGGATTTAATTCAAAATATAAATATATTTTAAACCTGATATCAAAAAAAATATATTAATTCAATAAACAAATTAGAAATTATTAACAATGCTTTTTGAAAAGCTTTATTCATAATAAATAAATAAAATTAGTATAAAAAAAAAGATAAAATGATTTCAGCAAATTGATATTGAAATTTTATATTAAAAAAATTGCAAAAATTGAAAAGGAAGTGGGGCCACCACCTTCCCCACTTCCCCTCTGCCATGTACCGTAGCAGCAGGCACTGCTACGGCAGTACCTACTGCTGTGGCAGTGGTACTGCGTAGCAGTACTCTGCTACGGGAGGGGGGCCATGAGCCTCGTAACCTGTAAAAGGGTCTTTGGGGATGCCGAGGAAGATTGGGGTGGGGCCCACAAGTTCCCCAAAGTTTTATGTTTGTGTTTTAAATTTTGTTATTAGTTTTTTATTAATACAATTTTTATTTTATGTTAAATTTATTTTATTTTATGTTAATTTAAAATTATAATATGTTATGTTAGTTTATTTTATTTGTTTTTAATTAATTTAGTTTATTTAAAATTATGGTTAATCAAATGTATGATTGTTAAATGATGATTTTTAATAAAATTAATTTTTGTATTATTTAGTTTAATTAAATATCGTTTAATTAAATTCATTTGTTTATATTAGTTTTAAGTTAATTAATCTGTTAAGATAATTGGATTTAATTTTTAGTGGTATTTTTATTTTTTTATTTGTTAATAAATCAATCTTATTGTTTTATTTAAATGTGAGTAGATGCTTGTCAATTTGGGCTTAGTAGGATATATTTGTTCATTGAATTTGGTTAAAATTGATTATGGTTTTAATTTTTGGTCGATGTTATCAAAACCATATTATAGAGGCTTAATTGATTAATAGAATTAATATTTGAAAATTGGTATTGGAATATATGTGGAACGTTTTCTTTTTATAAAAATATTTGTTTGCCAAGTGTTTATGCATGTATTGAAATTGGGCAATTATTCTATTGAATTCCTAGAATGTCATTAGGGAATATTTCTTTTATGAGTGACTTTGTTATGCTCGTTATGTCATGATTCTTTCATCTATATTATGCAATCCATATTTTGCTAGGATCATGTTCATTGTGATGTTTTCGATGCTTGAAGTTCCTGATCAAATTTTCTAAATTGTGGTATCAATGTATTGATTATGTTCCGATTATCCTAGTGGGATTCTTTGTATATGTACTTGAAATTAGTTATGTTCAAAATAGAATTTGGTATTTTTGTGAATATAAGTGTTCTATGATGCAATGTGTCTTCTTTGTGCTTGAACTGTATTCTTGTACATTGTGTGATTTTGGGCAATAGAATGGCCTAGGGGGAAACAGAGGCAAGGTTATGTATCAGTTGGATTGTATTTCGGTATCATGTTTATGTATGTGTTTATTCTGATTTTCATCTATGAATCAGTCTTGTGGGCTCTTATTGGTTAATATCGGTATTTGGTATCTGTGTAATCATTTGGGTTTCTATGTGTGAAACTGCATCTAGGATTACCCGATTGTATACCTGTTGGATGTTTATGTGATTTTGAGCCTAGGGGGGGATTGATTAAGTGCATCTTAGGGGAGTGGCTTACAATAGGGGCCGGGACCCGAAGTAGTTAGCACCTGGGTAACCTATTGTAGGTTATGTAATTAAGTGATAACTTAGTAATTAAAATTTTGAGAGTTCATTAAAAAGATAATATAGAGTATGGTTATGATTAGAATTCCTCATATCTGAGAGAGAGTATTCTAATCCCACATGGATCGTATTGAGGGTCCGGGGCCTAGAGTGGTCAGTTCCAAGGTAACTCAATGCTTGAGGGTCCGGGGTCCAGAGTGACCAGTCCAGCGTAACTCAAGTAGTTAGACATGTGATGACACTCCCGCAGCATGTAGCTTAAGTCATCTCCTGAGTTTTCTATTTATGCCTCTGTATTAGTGTGTTTCACCTTTCACTTTATTATTGTGTACCTTGAGTAGAGAGCTTCCAGGATTCCTTGCTCAGTGGTTCTATCCTTGTTTGGTTTTGGTCATCCGATTGGGGTTTGTGGTTATCTCCTCAGCACGGTGGGAGTGGACCGTTTAGGTTCATGAGGTCGGGTGGTAGTGATTCTTTACCATTTGAGATCCGACGTCCTGGTGCCAATGCTGTTGGTTCTTCTGCAGTTGGATGCCTTCATGGTTCTTCATTGACTCTTCATTGTTGGTTTCTTATCATATCTTCTTTTATGTAGTCCTATATTAAAGTATTGCATGTGATACCTAATATGGACATTGTACTTTTATGTTAGTTTTATTATTACATACCCTACGACATGTGCAGTGGATGTCAGTTTATTAGTAATCATGGTTGTCCGTGAGATTTGTAATATTGATGTAAGCTGTAATTGTATCTTTTATGTTATGGAATCTTTTGTTATCTTCTTTAGTTGTTTTATTTGTTCTTAAGTAGTTCTACATCATGGGACCCTCGAGTTTTGTAATCTATGTTGAATGTTGTTCATGTGAGTAAATGGTAATTGCTTCCGCACTGTTGTGTATCTTGTATGTTAACTTTAAAAAAAAATGTTCACCAAACTTAGTAGCAAGTTATAGGTTAACTTCTCTTGGGTTCCCTGGTGGGGCGTTACAGGTTTCATCAACCCTCCTTTGAGGAGACACATCAATAAGTTTTGTGCATATCTCCTTACTCTTCTCTACTCCAAAAGGAGGATGGACACTTCCATCTCTGAGTTTGGCCTTCTCCTCCATCTTTTCTTTTGTCCTGATATTGGCACTCTTCACATCTATCAATTTGTGCCCATTAAGGTTGGAGTGAAGACCGTTCTTTCTCACCCACTCCTTTTTTTGTTTCTTTGGTTGAGGAATTTTACTAGGGTATTTCTTCACCCAGTGTCCAGACTTTTTTCAATAGAATCGTGCAAAAGGTTTAGAATCATACTCAATCTTCTAGACCTATACACCAAGCTTAGACTGGAGAGTAATAGATTCTGGCATATCATCTCCCTCATTGACTCCCATGCAAATCCTGCCATAGGTAAGGCATCTCCTAGAGACCATAATAGATTTCACTAAAGACATTTGCAATCCCCTAAAAAAATTTCTTCCACCTAAAGCTCTAGCAAAAGTCCCAGAAGGCTCACCCAGACTGGAGACTACACATTCATTTCCTCCTGCAAATTAAGGTTTGGACACTATTTATGGATCACCATGGTGTGCTTCCCTATCACCCACAACCCACTACAGAGGGTAAGCCTGCGGTCTTCTTCACAGGAAAAGAAAAAAGATAAACTACCTTTGGGCATAGCCACCACATCAACTTATCCTTTCAATACCCATTTCCTCTTGACAAAAGCCCCAACCACCTCAATATTTGGCCAGACACGAAGAAACTGTCGAACAAGGGAGTTTTAAATTCTCAAAATATTAAAATTTATTATCTGATTAGGAATGTTAATAGTAAAAGAACCATGTGCATGATTAGACATATTCTTCACACATGGAAAATAAGACTTACCCGCAAGCTTAACACCAAAAATCCCTGACAAATATTTAACAATTTTCATAGGGGTCATCCTTTTTTGAGAAGATTCTTCAAGCCTAAGACCCCCACCTGTGTCCCCAGGCACCATCCCAGCATCAAGATCCTTCCCTTGTTGTTGACACTGGACATGTAAGGAGGATCCAATTAAGGACAGTCAAAACAAGGATCCAAACACCACATTGCGGAACAACACAACAAGATAATGTTCTCAACTAAATTTTCATTAACATGCCCAACTGTAAGGCCTTTTGAGTTAGGGCCAAATAGAATCAAAATTATTTTTGTAATCTCTCAGCTAGTCCAGCTTTGAAACAATCAGCAATTGATGGAAAACACTAAGGAAAATCTAAACTTGAGCTCGCAAGCCTCCAAGAAATCTCCTTGTATCCAAGCATGAAAACCACTAGCTCTGCTATTACAAACTATTAGATAACAATCTGATCTGCAAGATCTCACAGGATCCAAATCTAATCTTCTATCTATGCTTTCTACTAAATCTTTAAATCTGCTCAAATATGCTCTCTAAACAACTAACCAAACACTCCTTAAATACTAATCTTCAGCTACAAGTCAGTTGGAAGAAATAATTAACTCCTACACCAAGTTGGCTCCTATTACAAACAAATATTAAATGCAAAAAACATTCAGCTCTCAAATAGCCTTACAAAAATTTAATTCTCCATGTCAGCCTCAAGATCTACATAGGAGAATACAAAAAAAGTTACCAATAATAAATGCACCAAGTCGGCCAATCAAATCTCCAAGAGCTCCAGTCAGTAAACTAGAACTACCGATTGCCAGAGAAACAATCGAGCATTAGTGAAACAACTAAGCACGTTAAGGATGACCTAGCAACACATGCATCATCGAGTACAAGTTCCACTGAGTACAAGAGGTTTCACTAAGTTCCTTCAGTGATCGAGCTTCCTTCAATAACTGAGACCGTCGATTAAAGCTTCAACCAAGTAACACAGAACCAAATCAACACACCACCATGTAGATTTACTGAGTACCCTAGAATTCCCCTACATCAAACACCCCAGGTTCAAAAAGATGTTATCATATGCTGGAAGAACATATTTTGGGATTCAACACATAAACCTTGAGCTGGTTCTTCACATACAAGTCCTTCAACTCTTCACCTTGCATACTTTTCCACTTTTGTTTCCTCTATCTTTTCAAGTCCTTCCTTGATAACACACATGCTTGTTCTCCATACTGATCCATCCTTTCATAATTTACCAACTCATCTCGGCTACCAAAGCTTAGGTTTCTCCTACCGAGTGTTGTATCTAGCAAAGGCATTAGGGAAAGCTTCATGTTATCCTTCTCAATAGTAAACACATTCTTGAAAAAATCATACATAGCTCTGCAATCATATTTCCAAGGTCTATTGAGAAATATATGGCAACTATTCATCTCCATAATATCACACAACACGAGATCCTTATACTGGCCAATTTGAAAATTAATAAAGTACTACTCCCTCACTTCCAGAGCATGAAAATTTTGTAACCAGCCAATCCTATAAGGATAAGGATGCTTCATTCTCTTCAAACCAAGTTTTTGAACCATGTCCTTAGCAACAAGGTTATCAATACTACCACTATCAATAATTACGTCACAAAGTTTACCTCTAGACTTGCACCTAGTTCTAAATAAATTACTCCTCTAACAAGGTTCCTCCTTCACACTGAGCAATGTTCTCCGAACTAGCAAGTTCTAAGATTTAGGTTCATTCTAAATGTTCTCATTTACCACAACAGTCCTTTGGTCACCAAACTTCTTCTGTGTACACTTAAAAAAATAGTGTCCTTCACAATAGTTATAACAAGTACCCTTAAAGATAACCCTACCTATTTTATTTTTCAGTTCTATAGGTTTTGGTTCATCTTCAATAGTTAGTTTATCCTTCACCGAGTGATCAATCTTTTCATTCCCTTGAGGATAACTATGTTGTCTCCTTTTCAATTTATCTTTTGCCTTCAGAGCATACGGATAAGCATCTTCAACTGAGTTAATCTTCAACATACCAAGCTCATCATGAATATTAAATCTCAAACCATTCACATACCGAGCTAATTTGTCTTTACCAAGCTCTCTGTGTCCAGACCGAATAGTCAATTTATAAAACTCCTCAGTATAGTCCTCCAAGTCAAATATTTTTTCTTCAAATTTTGCAACATCTTAAATAGGTCAAGCTCATAGTCGGTAGGTATGAAATTAGCTTTCAATGTGGTCACCATCAACCTCCACTAATTGATCTTCATTTCATCTTCATCTTCTCTATCTCTTTGTAATTCTTTCCACAAAAGAGCAACATCTCCTTTCAACTTAGTCTGTGCCAATCTTACTCTAAGAGGATCTTCAATTTCTTCAAGCTCAAAGAAGTCCTTGGGTTTCAAAGTACCAAAGAAAGTAGAAACTTGCATTTGGTAACTAGTACTTAACCAAGCTCTAGATCTATGTAGCCAACCAGTTCTATCTTCACCAAATCTATCTCTCCGGTCATCTACACTAGATCCAACAGCTTCAAAGTCTTTAGTAGCTTCTGTTGGAGATTTTCTAGCAAGTCAAAGTGCTGACTATATATTTGTCATTGATGACAACATATGGTAATCAGCATGGGTGGAAGCCTGATGGAGAGAGCCTTGAGTATGTTTTTCCTAGATATGTTATCAGCATGATATCATAGACGCAAAGGTTGAGTATAAGTGAAGATAGTAATATAGTAGTCTGTATCAATGAGTGTTCCTAACAGGTCCCATGAAGAGTTATGTATGTGATTTATAGTATGGTTATAATGAATCCTTGTGAATTTATATTTATGTTATAGAAATGTGTATGATGCTATGTTCATGAACATTGAGTCAGATATGTAGTATAGGTTGAGTTATGAAGTCTCTAGTTGACAGTTACAGTTTCTTGAGTTTATTAGATAGAACTAATATTGTTTTTGTTGTTGTAGTAGTTGCACCTAACATTTTGATATGTGTTCTTGAATTAGTGTTTGGAGAAGAGTTAATAATGTTTTTTTAAGAGCACAAGATTTAATTCAACATGATACGAAAGTATCAATTAATTTGGTGGAGCTGATAGTGTGAAGAGACGTGTCTACTCAAATGAAGTTACGCGGTCCTAATTTGTGTTGAGTGCTTAGAATAGCCAACTGAGATGTTATTGGAGAGTTTTATGGTCTCTCTAATATGATTTCAATATGGTTCTAATAGGATGACTTGATTATATCATTTAGAGGAAGATATTTATAGGAGGTCAAATTGTGATTGCTAAGTATGGTAGATACTTGAAAGATAAGAGCATAATAGAAGGTGCAAAGTGTTGAGCCACCAATAGAAGGTCTATGTGACAAAGTAGAGAGTTTATGCTATTCATTGGAACTGATCAAGACAACAAGTCTACTTGCAGTTCACCTAAGATTTAGATATAGTGTGTATTTGTTAAACATAAGGTTGCAGCCTTCACCCCTTTGAGTAGTGTATTCCCAAACAGTGTGTCCTCACCCCTAATAGGGTTAATTTTAAAAGACTCTCAATAGGGTTTGACCTTTCACCACATCACTATAATTAATGTATTGTAAAGATAAACTCCTAACAGGGTTGTAAGATCTTCTTACAAGAATCATAATACTCTAGTGCAGTTTATAATGGGTGTTAATTCCCACCAGGGTATTTACCTATTTGGGTTTCCCTATAACCAAAATTGTGGTGTTGTGTTAGGTGTTCTTATATTATGTTTATGCTTAATGTTCTTCTGTACTTAATTGGATAAAGAATTGAATCTTGTAGATCACTGATTCAGCCCCCCCCCCACCCTCTGAGTTATCTCTTGGGTATATTCCTAACAATTGGTATCAAATCCAAGTGCCTTGGAGAGAAATTTTAATAGCTTGAGGTTGATTAGATGGAATTCTTTAGAAAATAAAGTCCTAAGTTTGATGGAGAGAACCATCTAGATTAGAAGAAAAAAATGATGACACATTTGTAGTGCATTGCTTTTGATATTTTTGAGGTAGATACCAAAGAAATTCAGATTTTCTCTCTAGCAAATCTTGCAAAGGAAGATGCAACTCTTAAGTAGAAGCAAATTTTCACTCAAAATTATATTGCCAAAGAAGCCCTTATCAACGCATTTTTTGACAATGAGTTTTTAGGGATCAAGAAAGTTGATAAAGCCTACAAGATATGGAAGTATCTAGAAGACATGTTTGAAGTAGATGTCCAAGTCAAGAATGCACGTAGGAAGACATGGAAGAAAAATTACAATACATTGGAGATGCTACTTGAAGATAACATTAGAGCCTACAATCAAAGGATTATTGAAGTAGTTGCAAGAATCAAAAACTATGGTGGAGAGATTTCTAAAGAAGACATAATGGATAAATTGATGACTACTTTGACACCAGAATATGAGAGAAAGATAAACATCCTATTTGAGACTATGCGATTCTCAAAAGACATCAAAATAGAGACTTTAATCAGAAAGATTTTAGAATTTGAGATATCGATTTTGAAGACAAAGCCTAAAAGTGAAACAACCTTCAAAGCTTCAGTCCATGGTAAAAAATCCTTAAACACTTTTGGTCATTTTGATGATGATGATGAAGAGAAAAAACTAGATGATTTGAATGCTTTTATTGCTAAGAAAGAAAGGAAAGGAAAAGGGAAATATGAAGGTCAGTTACCATTCAAATGATTTTCATGTAACAAGATTGGTCACTTTGCATCTAAGTGTCCTACAAGAGTCAAGAAGTTCAAAACTAACTACAAGCCTAAGTACAAAAATAAATGTTACTATGTTGGTGATGGAGTATCAGATGAAGATTCAACAGAAGATGAAATTGGATTCATTTCTCTTGAAGACATGAGGAAAATATTTGATGAAATGGACCTTGAAGATGAAAAGAAAGAACAAGAGTTAGCACTGATTTCACAAGCTGACATTAGGACATATTGGATCATTGACAATGGTTTCTCACATCACATGATAGGAGAAAAGGATAGATGTGTACATCTACATAGATACAAAGGTGGCATGGTTTGATTTGGGGACAACACTCCTAAACCTATCATAGGTAGAGGAGCTATCACCTTGGATTGAAAGAACAACACTACTGATGTTCTTTATGTTGATAGTTTGCAACATAGCCTACTAAGTGTAGGATAGTTGCTTGATAAAGGATATTAGTTGAAATTCAAAGAAAACAAGTGCATTATTAATAAAAAGGAAAAATGATTACATCAGATTCAAAGACTAAAGGTATTGTTTTTTAGCTTAATCTTGAAGCAAGTTGTTTTGTTGCTAAAGTAGATGATAGTTGGTTATGGCACAAAAGACTATGTCACATCAATTTTGACAACATAGTAAAGATAAGAAATGTAAAGGCAGTAAGACACCTTCCTAGCATTGAAAAACTAGTTCATACAATATGTAGGGAATGTGTGATGGAAAATCATGTGAGGAATTCATTCAGAAGAAAGCATAATTCGATAGAGAACAAATTGGATCTAGTGCATATAGACCTATGTGGACCAACTCAAGCAAGATCATACTATGGTGAAAGGTACTTTATTTTGTTTGTTGATGATTATTCTAGAATAATGTGGGTTTTGTTCTTAAAGGATAAATTTGAAGCATTTGATAAGTTCAAAATATTCAAAGCTAAGGTTGAAAATGAGTCTGGATTGAAGATAAAATGTCTGAGATCAAATAAAGGAGGAGAATTCACCTTAGACATATTTTATGAGTACTGCAAAGAAAATTGGATAAAGAGAATGTTAAGTGCACCTAGAACCCCTCAGTAGAATGAAATTGTAGAAAGGAGGAATAGGATAATACTTCATACAATGTGCACCATCATGATTGAAGGAAAGGTCACACATAAGTATTGGAGAGATGAAAACAATACTACAGTCTATACAATCAATTGAATTCAATTAAGGCCAGGTGCAGACAAGACACCTTATGAGCTATGGTTTGGTAATGTAGCTATAGTAAAATACTTCATAATCTTTGGAAGAAAGTGCTACATCAAGAGAGATGAAGCAATTGGAAAATTTGATGCAAGAAGTGATGAAGGTGTTTTTCTTGGTTACTATACTAAAATAAAATCTTATAGATTCATTAATTTGAGATTGAAGAAGATCATTGAAAGTGCTCATGTTAAGATTGATGAGAAGTTCATGATTCAAGAAAGATATCATGATTATGTACCTATGATTGAAGAAGAACCTAGACCTACCACTAGAGAAACAATTGTTGACGAAATGTTTGACAACATTAATGTATTATTCAATGACCCTAAAACTTGTAAAGAAGAATCACATAAGTTAGATGAGAGAGTCACACCTAAATTCACATCTAGATATCATTCAAAGGAATACATCATTGGAGATTAAAATAGTAAAGTCATGACAAGATCAAAAGAAAAGACTTCCACAAAGAAAGATGAATTATGTTTACTATCACAGATTGAACCCTTAAGTGTTGAAGATGCATGTAATGATTTAGATTGGCATGAAGAAATGAAAGAAGAGATAGATCAAATAATTAAGAATGATACATGGGAAATGATCCCTAGGCCTAGTGATAAGAATGTGATTGGAACCAAGTGGATATTTAGAACTAAGATGAATGAAGATGGAACAGTGGTAAGCAATAAAGAAAGACTAGTATGTAAAGGATATTGTTAGGAATGGGAACACTAAGAGGGGGGGGGGGGTGAATAAGTGTTCACTATATTGTAACTTTTCACTTAATCTGAATACTAAATTATAAATGCTTAAGTACTAAATTAAACATTCACATAAACATGAAACATGAAATCAAGACATGACACCAATATGGTTATGTGGAAACCCAAATAGGTAAAAACCCCGCTGGGACTTGATACCCACTAATATTCTGCACTAGTGTTTTGTGATTCTTGTTAGAAGATCCTTTACCCTGTTAGGAGTAGCTTTACAATGCTTTCAGTACAATGCACCTAGTTAAGGGTCAAACCCTATTAGGAGTCTTTTACAATGATCCCTATTGGGGGATTGGACTCACTGTCCTAGAGCTCACTACTCAAATGATGAAGCCTACAACCTTCTGAATTAGATACACACTATATCTACAGGTGAACTATCACTATGACACTACTTGTTAGATCAATTCCTTTGGTGCACTAATGATTTGACCTCTATAAAAGCTCTAATACATCTTATGCTCACTTTTCATACCTCTTCTCTACTTATCACATCTCTCTTGCAACTTCCATACTGATTACAATGGGCACACCTTATATTTATGCACTCATAGGAAATATACAATTAGGTCAGCCCTATAACTAATTAAAAATAATGCTTGCAAATGAATTGGCTTAAGTGTGCTTATAATTATACATATACATATGTTAGAAACCTAAATACAATGGGCACATAGCCTCTACAACATTAATTTATAATCGTATACCAAAATAGTCACTATCAACTCCATGCTCTGTTCTTTTTTGGCACACACTCACTGTGCAACTTCAATTGACTGTAACTTTCACATCTTTGCATATCTACTTATGTGCTCTTGGACTAAGCATAAGTATAGTCAAAAAACCTTAACTTCCAGGGAACATACATTAATTAATCCATACACACATGTGCTGATGGTTTGAGTCTTTGGTGCTCTGTATGTTATCTAGTCTTCAACACTTAACTGAATTCTGATCTTTACACTTAGTGTGCTAACTTCAAACTACTATATGACTTTTTTGCCATAATGACAACACTATATCTAGTCATATACTTTAGTATAGACAACTTTCCATCAATCTCCCCCTTTTTCATTGATGTCAACAAAGGAATATGGCTAAGTTTCTAACTGTCCCTTAATACAAAAACTTTTTGTCTTCTATACATCTTTATACATACTCTTATATCTCCCTATACATATATGTAATCCATATTATATACAACTCCCCCTTTGACATTAATGATAAAGGTGCATCAAAAAAAAATTTCTACATACACTTATTGAGGGAAAACATCCAGATATGCAATCTTGAGTTTTTGGATCTCCTTCTTCCAAAAGGTTATCAGAGAATTGACTATTTGTAGATGGGCACATAATGCTTATTGTAACTTCTCCATCTTCTCCAATTCTATGCTCAGACCTTGATCATAGGTTATCATGATCACATTAATCTCCTTTATGTTTTGACTGAGAATGTCTAGAGAGGGGGCAAGAGCGTTCCTCAATTGAGTCTGTCTATATCTTATCTTTTCTATTTCTTTTTCTGCCTTCCCAATTATATCCAACTATCCTTGATAGACCTTGCTACACATGTTTACATCAGTGGAAGTTTCTAATATTGAAATCTTCACCTTCTCAATCATTTCTTCAACATCTTTGATCTTCTTTAGATGGGCATCAGTGAACTTATCCTGATCCATGGATTCTACAATAACTTTCCTTCCTTTCTCTAAAAATTCCTTCAATGATGCTTGACCAGACTTAAGAGAGGTCAAGTCTAGTGCAAAATTACTTATTAGTTCATTGAGTCTCTTCTTTAAGTATTTCTCCTCTACCACTATGGCCACAGATTCTTCTAAGCTAGAAAAATTAACTTTGAATTGAGAGATGACTATGCTCACATCATCAACTAAATGTATATTTTCCATCTTCTTATCCTCTAGTAGCAAACTAGTCAAAATATTTACTGGTTCTACCAGGAGAGGATTTATCATTACTTTCTTCTCCTTGGCCTTCTCCATAGCTAGGAAACTGAACTTAATCAGGTCTTCTTCCTTCTAGGAGTCCAAACTACTAGTGTTAGGTGTGAAACTTGACAAAAATGTTGAGGAGGGAGTGATGGGAGTGCTATCCATCATCTCTTTCTTCACCTTGACCAAATCAGTAGAAGATTCATCTATCTTTTCTACCTCTACTCCTTTCTTTTCTTCATCAGATATATCTTCTATGATTACCTCTTCTTGCCAAGTTTTAGGGATATTACTGCATAGGATTTCTACTTCCTCAGTGCTAAAAAATGCTTCTTCAAACTTGTCTAACTCCTTATCAGTAGCCTCCATGGCTATTTCCACATAATCTATGATAATTGTGTTGTCTTTGGGTGATTCAGTTATAGGCGCAGACTAATCTACTTCTGTTTGAGTTTTTGCTATGGGCGCTAAGTCCTGAGGACCTATCATTGGTACATTAGTAGGCTCTGCCACTTTATCTTCCTTGATGGGTACATGAGTGATGGGCATAGTTGGTGGTTTGATCTGTTGTTCTAACAACACTTTCTTAAATTATTTTTCTATTTCCTTTGTAATCAACTCATAGTCTTTGTTCATGATATGAAGAGTTCTCTTTTTTGTTCTAAGGTGCAACTTCACCAAGTTCAATATTAGTTCCACTTCTTCTTTAGAACATACTGGCAGAGTATCTTCTAATACTTTTTCTCTTATTATTTGATCTTCCTCATTAGCTTGTCTCTTTATATTTTCCAAAATATCCCATACTTTATCTGGAATTTCTATTTTCAGCTCAAGGACTATTTTCTTGAACTTGATCATGTGTTTGACAATCATATTATGAATTTCTAATTTGTCAATCTCACTATAAGATTCATAGAAATTTTCTACTTGACCAATTCTTCCCTCATCAACGATACTTGTATTTAGAACCTTAAAACTAGGTCCGAATCCTGCCTGAGGAGGTGCTTGAGTGTTCTTCTTTCTCCTTAATGCTCATGAGAATGGATGACTAGTGCTAGCTTCTTTCTTCCTTTTGAACAAAGGCTTATACTCTAGAGGAGTATCTTTGGGTGTAGAAGGAGTACTATCTTCTTTATCCTTGACTGTCATCTTTTTCAATTTTTATCTTTTTCAACTTGGGATCTTCTTGTTCTTATGCTACACTCTTCAATTCTAGGGATATATTCTCATCCCTTGCTTTATCAAGGTCTTCTTGTGATACACCATGAAGTTTTAGGATCTCTGATGTGACCTTTGCAACCTTTCTTTTTGTTGTAACACTATTCAGCTTAGCATCAACTTCTCTAGTGTTCTCTTCATAGGTTCCCCACCTAGGTTCATTGTCATTCTTAGGGGTTGATAATAGTACTTGTGTATAAGCTTTAAGAAATTTTTCTTCAACCTCATACCCAAGTGGATGAATCTACTTAGTTCTAGGTTCCACAACTTTCATACATGTAGTATTAATCTCCACCATGAAGCATATTGTATCCTTATACTTCTCTACAATACTTTCAAGAATCCTATACCTCATCTGCATTCTTGCTCTAAAAGTCTTCAATTCCAGAGTAATGTAATCTCTAAGTGTGCTTTCTATGGATGCCTTGTTTGACATCTATGGCATGGTAGGAAAGGACTTGTCTAGATATAAGTCTAACACTTTACCAACTATATGAAGGTACATATAGATGATTAGGGACCCAAACTTGAATACCTTAGTCTTATCATGTTTGATAGCTTTGATATTATCTATCAATTGTGTGCACAAGATTTTACAAAATTTGAACTCTCCATCTTCTTGCACAAGACAGATGGCTGCTAGAATAGTGCCCATAGACACACTATTCACCCTACTGGTATGATGAAATTTGTAACCCAATATCATTGATATCAACTTGATGTCTAGTTTCTCTATAGGCTCAATGGTCATGCCACACTTATCACTTCTAGATTTACACACTTGCTCCACCATTTTCCTAACATCCTTACCCACAAGAAGGATGTCACCTATCTTAGAAAGGTCCATCATCTCATGAATTAGGTCTCTTGGTATTCTTACTGGTACATCCCCAATCCAAAACAAGCCATCATGGATTCGGCTCAATAATATCTTAATCCATTCAGTTTCATAGAATTCATATGCTATGGCATATTCAACAATGGGGTGATCATTCCATTTTGTGTATTCATCCATGAATTTTTTGTTAGGTTTCAACATTGTGTCCATGTGTGCCCTTAACCTGTCTATTCCAACAGGCTCCTTCTTACAATAGATATAAGCCCTTATGTCTTCTACATGCATGACACCCATCGGCGTGCAGGAAAATGCTCCCTCTAAATCATCTAGGGTTGATTTGAATGGGTGTCTCTTGAAAACATACCTCTTCTTCTCAGCAACATAAAAAAAAATAGGAGTGGTCATGACATACTTGATATTTTCTTTCCAAATGATCTCTGAGATGTTCTGACAGCTTCCAAAATGGTGCAATGAGCTAGGGTTTCTTGCAAATGATCAAATGCACTGTAATTACTGATAGCTCAATCTCCAAATCTTCACAAAAACTTCCAAGGCTCAATCTACTTTTCAATCACTCTGAGTATGAATGCAATGAGTAAACAAACAACTATTTGTGTACTTAAAGTAAGAAATTTTCCATTAATGCAACTTGCATAAACTAGGTTGTCACTTCAAATTTTCAAACTTGAGTTTTGCCAAAAATCAACATGTGCACTCTTGCACAAAGGTTCCTATACACTCCAATAGCTTAAGTCCAAAGGCGCATACTCTGAGGATGAGTATACCAGCTACGCAGGCATCTAGAGCTAAATTAGCTCCCCCTGACCCTGAGGGCCATTTATGTAGATGTAGAGGGTGCATCCACTTGAGATGCATCCAATACATTCTCAATAGCATTGTCCTTCTTTCCTTCTAAAAAAATCAAGCTCACATCCTCTGAGGCTTTTAAAAATTTGACTTCTACTTTAGGATCCAAATTTGGTTCTTCAGTCCTTTTAGGGCTTTCCTGACCTTGCATCCTTGATGTACAAAACTTTGAGATATGTCCAGCCTTGTTATAGGTGTGAAAAATCATTGGAGGTCTATTATTCCTTGGTGCATTGACATGAGTCACCATTCTACATGTTCTAGCTGAGTGACCATTATTGTTACATATCTAACATGTAATATTCTAAGAACTTCTTGTATTGGTCTGATTCTGATTTCTTTGATCATGCTGGATCCTATACTTTTTACTAGTCTTGCAATTTATTGCTCTATGACCAAATCTATTACATGTATAACAATAACCATTGAAAGGTTTTACCTCTGTACAGTTCCTTGCAACGTGTCCATGCTTGTTACATGAAAAATAGGTGCATTCTATAGGCTTGTGCTCATTCTTAGGAGGATCATTATTGTCTTTGGTTTGTTCTTCAATCTTCTCAGTATCGGTAGAGTCCTTTTGTGAATCCTTTCTTGCTCACATGTTGTCAATCTGATTTTGTGCTTCATTATATCCAATACAACTAGTGTCTCCTTTGATTCTTCTTGCATACAACTGTGATTCTATCAATTCAGCACTGGTGTGTAATTTTTCAATATGATCCTTTGACTTCTTTAATTCAAATTCCAAGCTTTCTTTGATATTCTTTATCTCCAAGATTTCTAGGTTAGCTTCCCTTAGTTCTTCATTCAGTTGAAGGTTCTCTTTGACTTGTTCATTAGTATGTCATCTAATTCTTCAAGTTGACTTAACAAGGATGCATTTTCTTCACTCAACTTCTTTAATTTTTCTTCAAGTTCATTGTTAGAGCATCCTTTCAAATATTTTCTTAGTCTTTTGATAACTAATTGGGCATCATTGACTTTTTCCTTCAGTTCTTCAATTTCTCTTTCTGAATTGTCTAGGTCTTCAAGAGCTACTTCAAGGTTCTTCTTCCAATGTTTCATATCTTCTTTGTCCATGATCTCCTCAAGTGGTTAAAATTCTTTGCTGGGGACTAGAGCTCTGATACCAATTGTTAGGAATGGGAACACTAAGAGGGGGGGGAGGGGTGAATCGGTGTTCACTGTATTTTAACTTTTCACTTAATTTGAATACTAAATTATAAATGCTTAAGTACTGAATTAAACATTCACATAAACATGAAACATGAAATCAACACATGACACCAATATGGTTATGGGGAAACCCAAATAGGTAAAAACATCAGTGGGACTTGATACCCACTAATATTCTGTACTAGTATTTTGTGATCCTTGTTAGAAGATCCTTTACCCTGTTAGGAGTAGCTTTACAATGCTTTTAGTATAGTGGACCTGGTTAAGAGTCAGACCTTGTTAGGAGTCTTTTACAATGATCCCTGTTAGGGGAGTGGACTCACTATCCTAGATCTCACTGCTCAAATGATGAAGGCTACAACCTTCTGAATCAGATGCACACTATATCTATAGGTGAATTGTCATTGTGACACTCCTTGTCAGATTAGTTCCTTTAGTGTGCTAATGCTTTGACCTCTAGCAAAGCTATAATACATCTTATGCTCACTTTGGATACCTCTTCTCTTCTTATCACAACTCTCTTGCAACTTCCATACCGATTACAATGGGTACACCTTATATTTATGCACTCATACCAAACATACAATTAGGTCGACCCTATAACTAATTACAAATAATGCTTCCAAATGAATTCTCTTAAGCGTGCTTACAATTATACATATACATATGTCAGAAACCTAAATAAAATGGGTGCATAGCCTCTAAAACATTAATTTATAATTGTATACCAAAATAGTCACTGTCAGCTCCATGCTCTATTCTTTGCTGGCACACACTGGCTGTGCAACTTCAACTAATTGTAACTTTCACATCTTTTCATATCTACTTATGCACTCTTGGACTAAGCATAAGTATAGTCTAACAACCTTAACTTCCAAGGAGCATACCTTAATTCATTCGTACACATGTGTGCTAATGCTTTAAGTCTCTAGTGCTCTGTATGCTATCTAGTCTTCAACACTTAATTGAATTATGATCTTTACACTTAGTGCACTGACTCCAAACTGCTATATGACTTTGTTTCCATAATGAAAACACTATATATAGTCATATACTTTAGTATAGACAAATTTACAACAATATGCACAGAGAGAAGTAATTGATTATTTAGATACATTTTCACCTGGAAGTAGATTGTAAGCCATAAAGTTGTTTCTAGCCTATGCTACATTCAAAGACTTTAAGTTATACTAGATCGATGTGAAGTTAGCATTCCTAAATGGAGAGTTGAAGGAAGAAGTATAAATAGAGAAGCTTGAAGGAATAACATTATTAGACAGACTTGATATGGTATGCAGATTGAAGAAAGCCCTCTATGGACTTAACCAAGCCCCTAGACCATGGTATGAAAGACTTGATGGATACTTAACAAAGATTGGATTCAAGAAATGAGAAATAGATTTTAATTTATTCATAAGAGAAACATCTGATGGATTGTTGTTGGTTGCTATATTTGTTGATGACATTATCTTTGTTGGTAATGACAAGCTTAGTGTAGAATTTTCTAAGGAAATGCAAGGTGAATTTGAAATAAGCATGATTGGACCTATCAAGTACTTCTTGGGACTGAATGTGCAGCAGACAAGCAAAGGTATTTTCATTAATCAATCTAAGTATGTGAAAGCGATATTGAAGAAATCTAAGATTGATGATTGCAAGATAGTAAGTACTCCTATGATAACAAGATGCAAGCTTTCAAAAGAATATGATTCAGAAGTAGTAGACATGACCTTTTATAAGTCTATGATTGGTAAACTAATCTATCTTACTCAATCTAGACCTGATATTTCCAATGTAGTTGGTATTGTTGGAAGCTTTGTAGAAGATCCTAAAAAAATTCATCTTATGGAAGTAAAGAGGATATTCAGATACTTTAGAGGAACTATATACTATGGTTTATGGTATCGTATTTTTGAAAATATAGAACTTCATGTGTATATAGATGCAGCTTAGGCAGGTTGCATAGATGATAGAAAGAGTACCTCAAGAGGTGGAATATTTCCTTGAGATAGACTTGTTATTGGGATAAGTAAGAAGAAAAATTGTATTTATTAGTCCATAGTAGAAGTAGAGTATCTTTTAATAGCATTAAATTTCTCTACAATTATGTGGATGAAGTAGATGATAAAGGATTTTGGTATTGAGATTGATTATCCTATTGTTATTCATTGTGATAACACTAGCACTATTAATATGTCAAAGAACCCTATGATGCATGTAAAGACAAAACACATTGAGATAAAATATCACTTCATAAGAGAGAAAGTAGCAGAGAAAGTAGTAAAGTTAGACTATGTGAGCACAAAAGATCAGAAAGCACACATATTCACAAAGCCTTTACCTAAGGATACATTTGAGTATCTCAAGGAGAAACTAGGAGTAATTACCTTCCCTAAATCTGATTAGAGTTTGCAGGAGTGCATCAGTCCTTAGTGACTAATGAATGGTTGACTACTCTACTTGAGGATTAGGACCGGTGCTTAATTGATTCATGCCCTTTTTGATTGGTGTCAAAGGGGGAGTAAGTGTATAGTCATGAAAAAAAATAGTAACAGGATACAATAGCTAATATTCAGAGCATTCAGTAGTAGATGGAGGATTCATCCTTGAGGAAATTTTTTTGAGGAAATGGAGAATGTTATAAAAGAATTGTAGAAAGGGGGAGTGAGTATTTAGCAAGAAGAGACAAATAGTAAGAGATGGAGGATTCATTCTTGGGAGAGTTTTATTGAGGAAATAGAGAATGTTAAAATATAATTATACATTTGGATTGGCAGTGTTTTTCATTCCATATATTTCTATCAATGCCAAAGGGGGAGATTGTTGGAGATTTACCAGCAAGTAAGAGTGTTGGTTGTATGTTTGTCATTGATGATAACATATGGTAAGAAACATGTGTAGAAGCTTGATGGAGAGATCCTTGAGTATATGTTTCCTAGATATGTTATTAGAATGATATCATAGACACATAGGTTAGTTCTGTGTGAAGAAAGTAATACAGTAGTCTATATCAGTGAGTGTTCCTGACAGGTCCCAGTTTGAGTTCTATATGTGATTTATAGTATGGTTGTAATGAAGCCTTGCACATTTATATTTATGTTGTAGACATGTGTATGATGCTATGTTCATGAATGCAGAGTTAGATATGTAGTATAGGTTGAGTTATGAAGTCCCCAGTTGACAGTTACAGTTTCCTGAGTTTATCAGATGGAACCAACATTGTTTTTATTGTTGTAGTAGTTGCGCCTATCATTTTGATATGAGTTCTTGGATTAGTTTTTGGAGAAGAGTTAAGAATGTTTGGTTAAGAGCACAAGACATAATTAAGCATGAGAAGAAAGTATCATTTAATTTGGTTGAGCCGACAGTGTGAAGCAACGCGTCTACTCATATGAAGTTGTGCGGTCCTAATGTGTGTTGCATGCTTAGTATAGCTAATTGAGATGTTATTGGAGAGTTTAATTGTTTCTCTAATATGTTTTCAAGATGGTTCTAATAGGTTGACTTGATTATATCATTTAGAGGAGATATTTATAGGTATTCATTTTGTGATTGCTAAGTATGGTAGATAGTTGAAAGATAAGAGCAGAGTAGAAGGTGCAAAGTGTTGAGACATCAGTAGAAGATCTATGTGACAAATTAGAGAGTGTATGCTATTCATTGGAACTGATCAAGACAACAGGTCTACTTTTAGTTCAAAAAATATCCAAATATAGTGTGTATATGTTAAACAAAAGGTTGCAACCTTCACCTCTTTGAGCAGTGTGCTCCTGGACAGTGTGTCCTCACCCCTAACAATGTTAATTGTAAAAGACTCCTAATAGGGTCTGACCTTTGACTAGGTCACTATACTTAATGTATTGTAAACATCAACTCCTGATAGGGTTGTAAATCTTCTAAAAAGGATCATAATACTCTAGTGTAGTTTATAGTGGGTGCTAATTCCCACCGGGGTTTCTACCTATTTGGGTTTCCCTATAACCAAAATTGTGGTGTTGTGTTAAGTCTTCTTATATTGTATTTATGCTGAATGTTCTTCTATACTTAATTGGATAAATAATTGAATCATGTAGATAAATGATTCACCCCCCACCCCTCTTAGTTATCTCTTTGGACTATTCCTAACAACTTCCTCATAACCATCATCAGTACTAAGATTCCTTGGCATACCTGCAATAGCTCGCATGACCTCAATGATCATGTCATTCTTCATCAATTCCATCTCAGATCTAAAATCAACTTTAACTTTCTCTGTAATCTTTGATTACATGATATCACAGAGATCTACAATCGCTCTATGGTCCAATCTTCTTGGAGGCATCCTTCACAATTTTTGAAAACCCAAAGACATAAATAACCAACAAGGTCCTGGTGTAAATAGCCTCAATCAGAGATCAGTTTACACACTCAAGATCTTCAAGCTCTGATACCACTTGACGTAGGATAGGTAAGGAGGATCCAATTAAGGATAGTCCAATCAAGAAGCCAAACACCATAATGTGAAACAACACAATAAGACAATATTCTCAATTAAATTTTCATTAACATGTCTGCCTGTAAGGCCTTCTGAGTTAGGGCCAAATATAATCAAAAGTATTTTTGCAATCTCTCAGCTAGTCCAGCTCTGAAACAATCAACAACTGATGGAAAAGACTAGGGAAGATCTAAACTTGAGTTTGCAAGCCTCCAAGAAATATCCTTGTCTGCAAGCATGCAATCCACTAGCTCTGCTATTACAAACTATCAGATAACAATCTGATCTACAAGATATCATAGGATCCAGATCTAATCTTCTATCTCTTCCTTCTACTGAATCTACAAATCTGCTCAAATGTACTCTCTAAAAAACTACCCAAACACTCCTTAAATACTATTCTTCAGCCACAAGTTGCCTAGAAGAAAAAATTAACTCCTAATCCAAGTTAGTTCCTATTACAAATAAATATTAAATGCAATAATAGTTGGCTCTGAAATATCAATACAAACATTTAATTATCCATGTTGGCCTCAAGATCTACATAGGAGAATACAAAAAAAGATACCAATAATAAATGCACAAAGTTGGCCAACCAAATCTCCAAGAACTCCAGTCGGTAAACCAAAAATACTGAGCACTAGAGAAACAACCAAGCATCAGTGAAACAACCGAGCATGTCAAGCATGACTAAGCAATAGAGGCATCACCAAGTACAAGTTCCACCAAGCACAAGATGTTTCAATGAGTTCCTTTAGCGAATGAGCTTCCTTCAATAACTGAGATTGTTGGTTAAAGCTGCAACCGAGTAACATAGAACCAAATCAACACACCACCATGCAGATATACCAATTATCATAGAATTCCCCTACATCAGCTATCTAGCCCCATCAATCTCTCCCTATTGACTTCCATAACCTAACATTATGACACCATCTCCTAAGTTCCCTCCTTTGCTCGATTTTGAATTTTCAAATTCTCCTTTCTTGCTCATTTCTCCCTCCACTCGCTACTCCATCCCTCTACTCATTTAGAAAAAAAATGTTGGTTGCAAAGATAACTACCTTTGAAGTTGTGAAAATGGGAGATTCCTTACCTAATGTTGAAATAACATTTAAAGCATTGACACATAGGAAGATAATATCTACAATTCTGAGCACTAGCAGTGAGAACATAAAAGAAGAGCTTGGTGAAATGTTGATGAATGGGAATAGATACAAGAAGAGGAAAGAAAGCTAGATGAAGTTGTTCCATTGATCACTAGAAGAGAAAATAGAGGTAAGGGTAAATTTTAAAAAAAAAGGAAAGTTACCTTTGAAATGTTTTTCATGCAATAAGATAGGTCACTTTGCATCTATATGTCTTACAAGAGTTCCTAAGAACACACCTAAGTTTTTGAAGCCCAAGTATTCAAAGGATATGGAATGCTATTATGCTAGTGAAGGTATTTTTGATGACAATCTAATGATTTGGATTATGAGGAGATTGGATTTATTTCTATTAAAGATGAAAAACTAGTGCATAAGGAAAAAGATTTAGTATAACATGTTGACAATAAATATGAATGGGTTATAGATAGTGGTTTCTCACATCATATGACTTGAGACAAAAATAAGTTTGTTAAAATAATGAAGTATGATTATGTTGTTGTGAGATTCAAAGACAATGTTCCTAAACCTATCATAGGAGAAGGATCTATCACTTTGGGTAGAAGGACTAATACTGATAATGTACTACTTGTTGATGGAGTTAAGCATAAATTTTTGAGTGTTGGACAATTGATGGATAAGGGATATCAATTCAATTTCTTTGATGAGAAATGTTTTATCAGAGGTAAGACAAGAAACCTGATTGCAACCAATACTAAATCTAGAGGTAATGTATTTGAGTTAAATACATTTGAAGTTTCTTGTTTTTTTGTGAAGATAGATGACAATTGTTTATGGCACACAATATTTTTCCATGTTAATTTTGATAATATTGAGAAGGAAAGCTTGACTAATACAGTAAGAGACCTACCAAAGATTGTGAAACCATGTAACAACTTATGTAGAGAATATGTTATGGGAAAAAAGAATAGAAGAAGCTATAAAATTAAATCATATACAACAAAAGAAAAGTTGGATCTGGTACATACAGACCTAGGTGGACCTATAAGAACAAGATCATACTATGGTGAAAGGTATTTTATACTTTTTTTTGATGAATTTTATAGAATGATGTGGATCAGTTACTTGAAACAGAAATCAAAATCATTTGACAAATTCAAGATAATCAAAGCAAAAGTAGAGAATGAATCAAGTATAAAGATAAAATGTTTGAGATCAGACATAGGTGGAGAGTTTACTTCAGATATATTCAATTTATATCACAAAGAGCATGGAATAAAATGGTAGACATCTTCTCCTAGGACTCCATAGAAGAATGGGATTTTTATTTCTCATACTAAGTATCTTAAAGAAATGTTGAAAAACTTTAGAATGGAAGATTATAAACCAGTTGGTACACCCATGGTGACTGGTCATAAACTGACAAATAATGATGAGAAAAAGTGTATTTTTCAAAGAAAGTACAAATTAATGGTTTTTGGATTACAATATCTTACTCACACAATACCGGATATTGCTAATATTGTTGGAATTGTGGCTAGATATCAGGTAGAACCTAAAGACACACACCTAGCTACTATAAAAAGGATATTTAGATATCTAAAAGGAACAATGGAATATGGATTAGGTATGATAAAAATGATGACTTTGAACTTCATGCTTATAATGATGTTTATTGGGTAGAGAATATTGATGATAGGAAGAGTACTAGTGGAGGTTCATTTTTCCTTGGGAAAAAGTTGGTTTCATGGATAAGTAAAAAGAAAGATTGTATAGCTCAATCTAATGCAAAATCTAAGTATGTTGTTGTTGGTGTTGACTACACTCAAATTGTTTGGGTGGAAAAAATGTTGAAAGATATTGGAATAAATTTTGTTGAACCAATGGTTATCCATTGTGATAACACTAGTATAGTAAACATGTGTCAAAGAATCATGTAATGCATTATAAAAATAAGCATATTTCTATTAAGTATCACTTCTTGAAAGATAAAGTGGTAGAGAAGGAAATAAGATTGGAATACATTAGCACAAAGGAACATATAGCAGACATCTTTACAAAGCCATTTCCAAAAGATTTCTTTGAGTATCTCATAGGTATTCTTGGGGTGCATGCCCCTCCTAGTTAGAATTAAATGATACAGGGATGCATCAGTCTAGAGGCTTTCAAAGCCTTATCATATTCTAGACTTGATGTATGGATCTACTCCTTAGGGGGAGCTATCTTTGAAGATAGTTGATAACTTATGTCACACTTTTCCATTATTGTCAAAGGGGGAAAGAGTCTATGTGAAAATCCTATGGAAAAGAGACTATGTGGTAAAGGTACTAAGAGAATAATTTTGGGTTGATAGATTTTCCCATATGCTGCCATTAATGCCAAAGGGGTAGATTGTTGGATATTGCTAATACATTGGGGATATTTTTGGATACATTTAATATGTTTAAGCACTACATTGAGTGATGTTAGAATTATCATTATTGTCATTCATGTTTTGTCACTAATGTCAAAATATGCTTCTATGAAAAGAACAAGATGGTTATTACAATGTATGGATACTATACAGATGATTCAGAATGTGCAAAGTCACTTGTCTATATAGGAAGGTGTTGTGATCTTATATCTAAGATTACATGATATAATATTGCATATTGGATGAGTTACAGAAGATTTGGTAAAGAATGGTTATTGGAGAGTAACACTGGAAGCTGATAGAGTAAGTCTCTGAGTTTTGGGTATATCTTAGAAGTGATGAGGATTCAATGTATATGAGCTTAAGGGATGATAGATAGGGTACTAAATAATGTTCAATGATCTTAATAAGGTAGGGAAAGTAGGATGATGTCAGCTATGGCATGTATTATGGAGATGACCTATTTGGTAGTCGACTTTAGAGTTGTAGCATATTTCATGAATGATGAGCATGAATTATGGATGTCAGTCCCTAATTAGTGAATTGTAATTATTGGATACTTGTTTTAGATACTGTGTGTATCTTAGCAAGGATTTTTGTAATTATTTGTATATCAAGAAAGCTTGATTGGCTGACCTGATCATTTATTTTGTAATATGGTATATATCTAAGATCTTTTATTTTGAAAAGATATGACATAATGTATGTGATGTAAAAGAGGATTTTGGAAGCTGTGAGCTTGAATCTACTGGATGTAGAGAAGAGGATAGTTTATATACTTCATTCCAAAATTGATCAAGCAAAGACACTTTCTATAAGATAGTTCAAGATTGTGTATTTCTTTACATACACTTGTGTTAGGAACAATGAGTTCTAAAGGTGGACATAACATTCTTGAGGAAGTGAGCCTACCTTATTTTTCTTGACTCCTAACATGGTTTGTCCTCTAACAAGAACTATGTACTGTAATTTTTTAATCATCTCCTAACATGGCTAGATCTTCTAATAAGGATACTATAATATCAGTACATCATTAGTGGGTGTTAATTCCCACCAGGGTTTTCACTTTAACAGGGTTTCCTTGACAAAAAATATTATGTTATTGTGTTGGCATTTATTGTGTTCATTTGATTTGGTATTGCTACTATTCAAAGTTTAAAGTTTAATAATATGGCATACAACTAATTCGCCCCCCCCTCTCAATTGTATTGGTGGACTATTATTAATAACACAATTAACCATATCTTCATAGTGCTTCAGGGTGTAGTGTTCTCAGGTCACATGTAGGTATTTCAATTATTTCATCTAAACTAACCAAACATTTTCCATGTTTCTTTTTATTTTTCTTCTCCTTCTTTCTTGATGTAGGAGATTGTCCATATGGTACTAGAGATTTTCTCTTTGGATTTGAATTTTTTTTCTCGGTGGAGGTAATTTCATCCTTGTCCTACCCTTTTAATCTACCCTTGGTCTATGTCCTTACACTTTTAGCCTAGTGCCTATTATAGAATCATCTACATTTGTCTTATTTTCTACTTCTTTATTCTCTACCTCTTTTCTTGTAGGATTATTTTTCTCCTTATGTTCTTCTTCACCCTATCCTTGGTGATGTTTGTTTGTTTCTCGAGCGTATATTCCTTGGGTTTCCCTTGAGTGGAAATATATATGGATTGCACCAAGATAGATAAGTTAGCCGGTGTCATTTCTAATGCTTCCTTAATAGGTATTTCTTCCTCAGTGTTTTTTGCAACAATGTTAATATCTTCATCAACTTTTACCTCATCATTAGGATCTCCATTGGTGATATCTTCAATTATCACTTCCTTATTCCCATTTATAAGTAGTGCTCAAGAGTATCCTATTTTCCCTCCTCAATATAGCCTACATGATAGAAATATTCTACATATGGCTCATATTCTAGTGGCTCAGTGTCAGAGATATGTATGATTTCTTCAATTAGATAGAGTGTAGTTAGATCAACATCATTTGAATTTACTCTTTTGCCTTATCATTTGACACTCTTCTTGGGGATAAATACTAATGTAGTTTGTTCTACTTTAGCCTGAGCTTTCAAAATTTTAGTCCATAAATCTTTTCTATCTTCATTGACTTCTTCTAGTTTTCCTTGTAGAATTTTTAGTGCTCTTCCCTTCATCAAAAATCTATTAGCATATTGTTTTATCAAATCCTCAAATAGTTGTAACTGAAATATTGGCATTTCCAAAATTATAGATCTTTCTCTCATATTTTTATTGGTATGTAAGGTATAAGGCCATCTTGTTGATACCTTCACATAGAGTTCTTTTAGAATATAACTTGAAAAGTATATTGATAGTCTTTTGAAATTGAACATCATACAGATGAATGTTTCCTCTAGTTTCTCTTGATCCTCGATAGACATATGTACATACCAATTCATTTTAGGGTGAGCTAGTCAACCTATTTCCTTTTAGTTTTCTGCTACCTCATCAATTGATTGAGATTTATTTAAAACTAATTTTAATTGACTAGTGTCTTCTTCTTCTTCAAATTCAATGTTATCCTTACCTCTTATTAGATTTCTCCTCTTTTTAGGTGGCTTGATGGAAGCATTAGTACCTTTATTTTTCTAGTAAGTCTTCATAGGTGTTGTCCTGGTAATTTTTGCAACCCCTCATTTCAGGGGTGGGGAAACACCTATAGAGGATCTTGTCCTCACTCATGTGGGAGTCTTCACTTCTTTTCCCTTCGCTTTTTTCTTCACTAGTGCATCTTGAATTTATTTATATCAGTAGTTGTTCCTCAGTTTCTTCTTCAACTGACTTCTCTGCTTCTTCTTCATCTTCACCAAATTTTTTAGTCAAAGTGTCCATCAGTTTCTTGGATTTTATTCTCACTTTCACTTTGACTAAGTCCATCTTGATTCTAATCTTAGCTTCTTCATAGGTTAAAAACCTATTTTCTTTGGTGTATTTGGGTTGGGCCAAAAGTTCCTTTATTGACCTAGAGGCTTGATCAATATCAAGTTCATAGCCCAAAATGGTTAACCATGCAGTCCTTGGCTAAACTACTTTTATCAGGGTGGTGTCGGTGTCCACTAGAAAACCAATATCATCTTTATACTTTTCTACTAAGTGTGCAAGTATCCTTCTCCTCTTATGCATTCTTTCTTTAAATTTTCTAAATTAATCATCCATCAAAACCTCAAAATTCTATCCTAAATTCATGATGAATTTACCAATTTGAATTATGACTATTTGTTTACATCCCACTATACATTACCATCTCATGGAAATGAATTCTACAAATAGAAAAATATACAGACAAGAAGTGAACCAAACTTACAAGTATTGGTCTTAGCAACATGGATAGTCCTCATATTCTCTTCAACTTGCTTCAGTATGAGCTTGGAAAGATTTAATTGTAATCTTTTCTTTACAGCCTTGTATGCAATATCGACTGCTCCACATAGGACACTGTTGGGCCTACTTGACTGGAATATTTTGTAAGAAATGACATAAGCTCTAAATCTAGTTTCAGGATTAGTGATGGTATTGATCCTCATGTCTCTTCCATTCCACTCCACTTTTGTTAATTTTTCAGTGTCAGTTCTTGGTTGGTTCCTTAGGGATTTTTCCTTATCATTTTTTGGATAACTAATAACCATGTGGATAAAATATTTAGTGATTTTAATCGGTTCATCCAACCACATCTTTCCCTCATGTACTTGATTGAGTACAACCCTAATCCATTATTTTTTTAAATCCTTCTTGGGAAATGAAGGGCATTAGTTAGACCTTTGATTTCTAGGTGTGTGTTAATCTTTCAAATTTTCATCCTGACATAGGTCATGCTATGTAGATTGAAGCTCAAAATCTCTAATTTATCTTATCTTGCAATGAATGTAAGATCATATGTCTTGGACCAACAAAAACCTAGGTGTTATGCTCTAAAATATACCTCTATCATCAATTTGTGGAGCGATCTTGGGATGTAATTTGTATCTTGGTTCTTGATATGTCGAGGACTTGATCAGTGTGACCTTCTTGTAACTATCAGTCTTTGATTATGTGGTCTTTGATGAGGATGCCATTTTTTTAGCAATTTAGGGATTCACAAAAATTGTGAGAAAATAGCTAGATTCACTTAGAACTTACTTGAAATGGTCTCAAATTGCTCATGATGTGCTTAAATTGATGTGAATGGATCAGATTTTCTTGGCTCAAATCTTTCTCAAATCACTCTGGTTTGCTCTGGTTAGCTATGTGAAGAAATGAGTTATCTTCATTGCATATTTATACCCAAAAAAATGTTTCCCACTCAAAGTCTTGCAATGAATGCTTCACCTACCACAACTCAATTGATACATAAATGTTTGGTTATCCCATTTTAAAATGTATCTTGATTAACACTAACAGTTCTTAGTTGATTATTCAACTTGGTTAACCTTAACATCTTCACTAACTAACAAACTTTCACTCAGTCATGCTTTTATTAACTATAATCATTTCATGCTCAAAACATATAACACCCTAGTGTATCTTATTTCATGCTGATTTGGTATTCATGTAGTGGATATAGGGAACTATTGTAATATATAACTAATTTAAATTTAGTTCCATACTTTCTTGATTTTCTTAGGTGGAGGTGGTGAGATCACCCAATCCAAAGGATGAGGTGTCACTGACTAGTGCGCTTGTTCCAAAATTGTCATATGTTTCTCTTCTCCACATTTGATTCCTTATCCCCATGATTTCTTCAATGGTATTTTGACTTCCATCAATACTCTATTATAGTGCTTGATCTTCATAGTGTCTTCTTAAATGACAGACCTTATGATAGTGTAGACATACCATTCCAGAATTTGTCTAGTTTTGAGATCTTCCTTTCCAGTGCATTCTCATACAACTTGCTAAGAATGTGGCCATATCTACCACATGTACAACTAGCCCAAGTGTTTTAATCCCAAGTATATGCATTACCATTTCTTCTCAGTTGATATGTCTTGTTTTGTCCTTTCAGTTTCCATACTTGTTTCATTTTTGTCTTGCATTCCTATGATATATGTCCATGCATGTTGTAGGTACGATATTTCTTTTCCATGAAGTTTTTCTTAGGTGACTTATTCAGTTTTGATCTACACTCATGTTCTTGATGTCCATACTTACTGTAATTATAACAATAGGCATCAAATTTAGAAGTAGATTTAGGAATACCCTTTTCTTTTCTTCTATAGACATTTGATGTGTGACTTGGTTTTCCATAGTGATAGCATGAGAGATTCTTCAACATTGGATTCTCATAGGAATTCTTCTTTTCAACTTGTTATCATGACTCTCCCTACTCTGTATAACCTAAACTAGTAGTGTTGTCAAGTCTCCTTTGACTACTTAGGAATTCATCCATCCTTTTTTCTACTTTCTTCATCTTTCTTTATCATCTCATTATGATGTTGTTGAACCTTCACTTCACTCTTTAGTCTTTCATTTTCTTCACTAAATTCACCAATGTCTTCCAATTTTTCTAGTAAGCTCATTGTTCACATGGTTGACTTCCTGACTCATGACAACCATCTGATTAGAAGTTTCAAAATAATGCTCAGTAAGTCTTTGTATTTTAGATTCCTTTTCTTCCATCTTTTTAGTGATTTTTCTTCTATCTTCAACAACAAAATTCCTTTCTTGTTTATCCTGCATTCTCTTGCATTGTTCATGACATCAATCATTCTCTTTTTAGATAGATCTGATATGTTTCTTTTATATGCATTAGATATACTTCTAGATCCTTCAGATAATTCCTCTATCTCTTCTTCCTAATAATCAGTCTCATTGTACCGAAATATCAATTCCTTCCATTTTATTAGTAAATCTCTTAGTTTTTCTTTTGCTTCCTTAAATTGTTCCATGAGAATATACATCTCTAATTTTTGACTTTCAATAGTCTTATCAAGCTTATACCTTTCCATCCTTAAGATATTTCCTCTTCACTGATTAAAGGTCCTCAATAAGAGAACTATCTCTGATACCAATTATTGGGATTATGGAGAGGTGAGTTATTGAGAGGGGAGGGGTGAATAAGTAACCTTAAAAAAATTTCAATTGACTCCTGGTAACACTATGATTCATTAACTAACTGTAACATTTGTATTCACCATTCATTCAATAACATAAATATAATGTAAATTCTTGTAAACTAATCAAATAATCATACATAAAACTTCATACACATAACACATGTATTTTGGTATCAGAGAAACCCTTGTTAGAAGGTAAAAAATGTAGTGGGGATGGAACCCACAAAGCTTAACTACTACAATAAATAAATTTTCTGGTTAAGGCCACAAAGATTGATCACTTTTGGTGATGTTACCTTGTTGGGAGTAACAAAAAATCAGCTATATCTATCTGGTTAGAGGATTTTAGCAACACTCTTCAAGTCTACACTTGATTCAGAGTGTTACAAGTAGTGGTTTCCATTGCACCAAATGATTGACCTCTATACTTATAGAAGACACAGGAGGCAATTAAGCCATGTCATGAATCCCAAGGGGAGCACAGACCATTTTTCCAATAATCTCCCCCTCAACATTACTCGAGGGGATTTGAACCCATGACCAAGCTCTGATACCACTTGTTACAAGTAGTGGTTGTCGTTGCACCAAAAGATCAACCTCTATACTTATAGAAGATACAGGAGGTGGTTAAGCCATGTCACAAATCTTGAGGGGAGTGCTGACCATTTTCCCAACAAATAGATTTTTACATAAGACTATTAAGTCTACTCTGTTAAGAGATTCAAGTCTTCTATAATTTCTAGAGAGTAACGGTGAAGTTTGATCTGTTTGAAAAAAAATATTTTTTTGATATCAGATCAATTAGTACAATAATGAAATCAAATTGTAGTGATGAATGTGGCCTTATGTACTTCTCATTAGCCTTGAAATTTTTTTGATAAAATTGAATACTCTGTCAAAATCATTTCAACATAACCCTATCAGATCTTTAGACGTCTCCTAATGGCGGCTACTTCATATGTGATACTTGTCAAAATGACATGTTTACAATTCTTATATCAAAATGATTTGACCTAATTAAGGTTGTGAAACTATCTTAGAAAACCTAGGATTAATGACTCAAATGAATAACCTAGATCATCATTAAATAATTATATCCATATTAAATATTCACCTCGATCTTGGTAAACCATTTTCTATCTCGGTAAGAAGCTGTTAACCTTGAATTATAATACATTACAAATTTTTATGTTAACTCTGGATTACTTAGTAAATTTTGTGTCTCTGCCTTGGTATTATACCAACACTCGGTAATCCTTTGTGCTCAGTGACTACTGTACTCGACAATCTCTATGCTCAGTCAAGTCTATGCTTGGTGACTATGCTCTTTGTATTGACCAAATGATCTTGTTTTCTCTTTTTATCGGCTGTATGAATGATACTAATGACAAATCTTAATTCACTTGGGAGTAACAATAATTGTGTGTGCCATAACCAAACATCATCATTTTTAGAAAAAAAACAAGGTGTGTCAATATTATCCAAATAGAATAAGTTATCTTTTCATTGTTCACCAATGCTGATGAGTTTTCCAGCCTCATCATGGATCTTTTCTTTTCTTTTCTCAAATGCAACTTGGTGACCTATATTATTCAACTATGGTACACTCAAGAGATTATAGTTAAGTCCTTTCACCCAATAAGCATTTTAACAGCTGATCTTGTTATTCAACAATATAGATCCTTTACCTTTCACTTGACAAGGAATATAATTTCCCATTTTTATAGATCCTCCATTATAATGTTCAAGATATTTAAATTTTTATTCATCACCAGTCATATGATATGTCCAACCACTATAAAAAATCCAAGTATAATTTTTCTTAACTTTAGAAATAAGTTCCTTTTCAACATACATTTCTTCTTCTTTAGAATCTTCCTTCAATGCTATAAACACCACTTCTATATCTTGATTAGTTTTAGTCTCGGTATCATCATCTTCATCTTCAACTAGGTTGCATGTCTTCTTACCTTTATCTCTCTAGTCTTGGTTGTCCTTGTTACCATAGTATCAATTAGCTCTATGATCTTGGTTTAATTTCTTCTGTCATTCTTCCTTTCATTCAATCTTTCACTTGTTTTCTTATTATATTTCCTATCAGGACATATTGCATCAATATTACCAATCTCTTTAAATTTAAAACATACCAAGGGTAGTTTAACTCTATATCTTCCTTTTCCTTTTGGTAGCCTTCTAGCTATTAATGCTTCAAGTTCATCAAGCTCATCTTCTTTAGCTTCACTATTACTTTAATTTCTTATCTTATGTCTAATTTTTTATCTTCAAATATTTAGAGATGATACAAATGCAAATTATACCTTAGGTAAAATACTATTATCGTAGTTGTTAAGCTCAAATGTATTCATTCTATAGATTAGACTATCAAGAGAAATATCATTACTAGGAATTTCTCTCATTTCATGTTTTTCTGAGACTCTAATAGAATTGGTAGGTAACAGTGTTTTGAGAATTTTACTTACCATAGTGTCTTCTTCAATAATTTCACCTACTCCTCAGATAGCATTCTCCACTTCCTTAACTTAGTTGTTGTATCGAGTAATGTTTTCACCTTCTTTCATCTTCATATCATCAAACTTAACTCTTAATATTTTTTCTTTTTCTATTAGCACATTCATATCTCCTCCATGAACTAGTGTCAATTTATCCCACATCTCTTTTGTAGTTGTACAGTTCTTAATGTCTTCAAATTCAACCTTTGATAGAGAAGAAGCAATCTCAATCATCATATCATTATGTTCATGTCTCTCTTTTATCTGGTTGACAGTCAATGGACCAATATGAGTTAGGAAATCATTTTCAAAATAGTATAGTGCAAAATCTTCAATGCATGATAAATACAACTTCATCCTACATTTCCATGTTGAGAAATTGTCCTTGTTTAGCTTTGGTACTTATCTCTTATATATCTTTAGATATTTAACTTAAGTCCTTCAAACTTGTCATTTCAAGTACTCTATCTCTGATACCAATTGTTAGATAAGTGAGAGGGGGGTGAATCCGTTAAGTATAGTTATCCTACAGTCTCAAATACTCTTAGATGTTTAAAATCAATTCAACAAATAAACTTCAATATCTTGGTAAACAATTGAATGTATCTTTTTGATTCACTTATCAAATGCCAATTAAATCAAATAGTATATACCAATCAAACCATTTAATGTAATGTGTAAAGTAAAATAACAATTCATCACATGGATACACATTCAACACTTGATTTTTAACATGGAAACCCTATCAGGGAAAAAACCACCTGGGATCGGTACCCAAAATATTTTCACTCTTCTTAAGTGAGCTCAGTTAAGAGAAAACCATGTTAAAGGTTACAAAAAATATTTTAAGGTGTTACCATGTTAGAGGATTTATCACTAACATTTCTTGGTGACCATACATTCACTAGGGTCGACAAGAAAAAAACCAACATTTGTTGAATGTCATAAAGAAATAAATAAAGAATGTTAAGTCCCACTTGGTTAAGATATTTTGTGTATAGGAATCATTAGAATGTAATAGAAAATGACCTAATTCAAATGAAAATTCCTTTGGAGATATTTAAATCTATGCTACGCTCAATATACTTTTGGCCATCATAATCTCTTCAATTTTCCTTTATCCTCCAACTCTGATGCAGGAGCATCTTGAGTCCTTGGCAATCCTGTGTCACCAAAAACATATTTGAGTTTGTTTGTGTTTCTCAGTTCCTTCTTTGATCAAGTTGGTTTGGTGTTGCTTAATTTCCTTTATTTGCTGGTGTTGGTCAATTATCTCTTTGGTGCTCAATAATTTCCCTCGCACTCGGTGATGGTTGTCTTGCGGTCGATTGGCTTTTCTTACCAATAGGTTTCTTTGAGTTTTTGTTGAGGCTGACTTGTGCATTTATTATGGGTCATAGATTTAATGGTGGTATCCATCATTGGGAAGAGTGTGGTCCCAGATCTAATCATTCCTTCCATTGATTGTGGATTTGAAGGCTGACTTAGTTTGGTAGCCTCTTGTATAAATGTAGTTGTTTAGTTAGAGTTTAGGAGTCAGTTCTTGAGAGAGATAAGAGGGGAGAAGATTAGAGATTGTTGGTAGATCCTCGTAGGTTTGAGGACTTATGTAATTCATTGTAATATATGGCCATAACTGGGAAGGCCTTACAACCTGACATGTATGAATCTATTTGAAGTGAATATATGAATGATCCTACATTTTCTCTCTCCCACTATGTTGTTTCTTTTGTGTGTTGTTGAGCAAGGTGGTTTAGGTTGGGTGTGCCATTTATTGGCCCCTCCATCCCTACTCTTGCATCAGGTGGTATAAGAGGGAGATGATATCTAGATCTAGATTTGAAGGTTCCTTCTTGTGAAGCCCTAGTTGAATTGTTGTGGGGTAGTAGATTGTGATCTGAAATGTAATTACAGAGGGTTTTCAAGATGTTTCATGGGAGGTGAGATGCAGATCAAGGATTGCCAAACATGTTGAGAAAAATTGCTGCTAGATTGGAAGTTGTTGACATACTCCAGCGCAAAGGAAGACATCTTGAAGATGTTAGTGATGATGAAGTTGAGGAAGAAAAAGTTGATGTAGAACCTGCACCTATGATGGATCAGGGTGAGGAAACATTGTTGAAAGCTTTGACAAATCTGAAGTCTACACCACACTTCAATCCTCCTAAATATAGTGGAAAATTGGATTCTGATGAATTGATGGACTGGATCACCGAGATGGAAAAGTATTTTGAGTATGAGAATATCCTTGATAATAATAAGGTGAAAATTGCAAGCACAAAGTTGAAAAGTCATGCATCCTTATGGTGGGAACATCTGCAATTGGACAAAAAGAGGAAAGGTGAAGACAAAATCAAGGTATGGAGTAAAATGGTGAATAAATTGAAAGGAAAGTTCTTACCTCATGATTATCAGATTAACCTAGTTAAGATAATGCAAAGTTTGAGGTAGAAAGATAGCTCGGTAAAAGATTATATTGAGGAATTCTATAGATTAGATATCAAATCTGGATATAATGAAGATGATGGGGAAAGAATTGCTAGATACCTGAATGGTTGGAGAGTTTCCATCCAAGAAGAAATCAGTTTTGTGAAATTGGAGAACATTGAAGAGGCTTATCAATTTGCATTGAAAGCTGAGGAGAAATTGAACAAGAGACATGAGAAAAGACAAAGAGGTAGAGGTGGTAGACTCCCTAGAGGAAGAGGTAGATCTTATGGTGAAAGTAGTAGATCTAAAGTAGAAAAGACAACTTTGGATAAAGGGAAGACCGAGTGGAAAGGTGAAAGTTCATCTAGAGGTAGAGGTAGTAACCATCAAGCTAGTAGGTGGTTATTATAGAGGTGGTTTCTAGAGAACTTGTTAAAATTGTGGAGAAGAAGGACATAGATCATTTGAGTGTACACATGCAAGTAAGAAGGTTGCTAACAGTCAGAATGCTTTGGTGGAAGAAGATTCATTGAATGAACCTGAGAAGGAAAATAACTTGATGGTAAGAAGAGCACTATGGAATGAAAGTAGAAAGGAAGATCGGGTAAGGAAAAGTTTGTTCAAGACTAGATGTAGAGTTTATGAAAATTTTTGGAAGGTAATAATTGATAGTGGTAGCTTGGAGAATACAACATCTGAAGAGATGGTCACAAAGATTCAATTGGAAAGGTTGGAACATCTGAAGCCCTATCAAATTTCATGGATCAAAGATGAGCATACACTCATGGTAAGTGAACAATGTTATGTGAATTTGAAGATTAGAAAGTACTATGATGAGGTGTTGTGTGATATTATGCCTATGGATTGTTGTCATATTTTGTTGGGTAGACCTTGGCAATATGATAGACTTTCTATATATGATGGGAGATTACATATGTATACTATTGTGGTTGATGGAAAGAAAATAATGTTGTTACCTTTCATGGAAGAACCTGTTAGTAATGTTTACACATCTGTGAAATTTTTCTTAATCGAAAGAAGGAAGTTTGTTAAGGATTTAAAGAGAAGTGATGTATGTTTTGTTGTGATTCCTAACAAACTAAGTAAGAAAGCAGAGGATAAAGTCCCTAAGGAGATTGATAAGTTAGTCACCGAGTACAATGAAATTATTTTTTGTTAATGTACTTGATGGTTTGCCACTGAAAAGAAGCATTGATCATTGTATGGATCTAATCCCTCGAGCTAGTTTAATGAATAAGGCACCTCATCAGTTGACACCTATCAAGAATCAAGAATTGAACCGACAGATTCAAGAATTTCTAGAGAAAGGTTTGATCAGAGAAATTTTGAGTCCTTGTGTAGTACCTGTGGTATTGGCACCTAAGAAGAATGGATAATGGTAAATGTGTACTGATTCCAGAGAAATCAACAAGATAACAGTGAAGCATAGGTTTCCTATACCAAGAATAGATGATATAATGGATAGTTTGACTGGAGCAAAGTATTTTACCAAGATTGATTTGAAAAGTGGATATCATCATATCAGAATTAGAGAAGGTGATGAATGGAATACTTCTTTCAAGACAAAAGAAGGTTTTTATGAGTGGTTGGTTATGCCTTTTGGTTTAACTAATGCACTGAGTACTTTTATGAGGCTAATGAATGAAGTTTTGAAGAAATTTTTGGGTAAGTTTGTGATTTTATATCTTGATGATATTTTGATATTCAGTAAGACCAGAGAAGAACATTTTTTGCATGTTAGACAAGTTTTGCAAAGATTGAAAGAAGAAAAGTTTATGATAAATCTGAAAAAGTGTTCACTCATGAAAGATGAGATTGTGTATTTGGGATTTTTTATTTCAGTTGATGGTTTGAAAATGAATCCTAAAAAGGTTGAAGCTATTTTGAATTGGCCTACACCTATGAATTCTAGTGAGTTAAGATCATTTCATGGTTAGGCAAATTTTTACCAAAAGTTCATAAGGAATTTCAATTCAATTTGTAATGCTATGACTGAGACTATGAGAGGAGACAAAAGAGAATTCAAGTGGACACATGGAGCTGATAAAAGTATTGAGATTCTGAAGTAGAAGGTTGTTGAATTGCCTATTTTGGCATTACCTGATTTCAATAAGGTATTTCAAGTGGAATGCGATGCAAGTGGAAGTGCAATTGCAGCTTTCTTGAATCAAGAAGTTAAACCTGTTGCTTTCTTTAGTGAAAATTTGAATAATGCTAGAAGGAAATATTTTGTGTATGATCAAGAATTCTATGCTATTGTTCAAGCACTGAAGAAATGGAGACATTATTTGATACCAAGTGAATTTGTGTTGTATACCGATCATAAGGCTTTACAATATTTGGGTAGTTAGAATAAGTTGAATCAAAGACACATGAAATGGGTTGAGTATTTGCAGAGTTATACATTTGTGGTAAAGCATAAGAGTGGAGTCACCTACCGAGTTGTTGATGCATTAAGTAGAAGGAGATCTTTGATGTCCAAGATGAAAATTGGAATTCTAGGCTTTGATGACATGAGAGATTCTTATGAATGTGATCCTGATTTTTTTGAGTTGTGGAGAAAGTGCAGAGGACCTATTCAAGATCAACATAGTACTAAATGGGATGAATATTTTATGCAAGAAGGTGTGTTGTTTAAAGGTATTCAGTTGTGTATATCGAGAGGACCTATGAGAACTAATTTGATAAAAGAGAAATATAGTGGTGGTTTGGCTGGACATTTTGGTATTGATAAGACATTGAATTTTCTTAAGGAGAAATAATTTTGGCCACAGTTGTATAAAGATGTTCAGAAATTTGTGAAAAGTTGTAGAGTTTGTCAAGTTGCAAAAGGAGTTAGTCAAAATACTAGATTGTATACATTGATTCCTCTACCTGAGAAACCTTGGATTGACATCAGTATGGATTTTGTTCTTGGATTACTAAAGATAGTAAAAGGTAATGATTCAATATTTGTTGTTGTGGATAGATTTTCTAAAATGGCACATTTTATACCCTATAGAAAGACATCAGATGTAGTACATGTAGCAGATCTTTTCTTTAAGGAAATTGTCAGATGGCATGGATTAACGAGGACTATTATCTCTGACTGAGATAATAAATTTGTTGGATACTTTTGGAAGAATCTTTGGAGAAAGTTGGGTACTAAGTTGAAATATAGTTCTACATTTCACCCACAAACTGATGGACAGACATAAGTTGTGAACATAAGCTTGGGAGATCTTTTCAGATGTTTAGTTGGAGACACACCAGGTAATTGGGATTCTATGTTGGCACAAGAAGAGTTTGCATACAATAATTCAGTGAATAGGAGTACTGGAAAAACACCTTTTGAGATTGTAAATGGCATACAACTAAGAGGTATATCTGATTTGAGAGACATTGATGATGAAAGAAAGAGAAGTGTTGAAAGAGAAAAAATTTCTGAGTACATGAAGACATTGCATGAAGATGTAAAGCTGAAGCTGGAAAAGAGTAATCATAAATACAAAGACAAAGCTAATAGATCAAGAAGAAAAGACTTTTGATGTTGGTGATGAAGGGATGGTTCATTTGAGAAAAGGTAGATTTCCCGTTGGAACCTATGGGAAGTTGAAGATGAAGAAGTTTGGAACTTGCAAGATTTTGAGAAAACTTGACAGTGGAATTGCATATGAAGTTGAGTTACCTGATGACATGGATATATCATCTATATTCAACATTACTAATGTATATGAGTTTTATGAATCTAATGAACACATGGTAGTACCGATGGATTATCCTAAGAAGCAGAATGAAGAGATTAAGCATATTTTGGAACAGAGAATTAGCAGAAGTACAAGAGGAAAATAGTATATGGAATATCTGGTAAAGTGGAAGAACAAACCAATTGAAGATAGTTCATGGATTTCACAGTCTGAGTTGGATGTAGCTAGGATCATACTTACTAAATGATTTGGAGAATCATTTTCAAATAACCCCAGGTGTCTGATGCAGGAGCATCTTGGGTCCTTGGCAATCCCATGTCACCAAAAACATATTTGAGTTTGTTTGTGTTGCTCGGTTCCTTCCTTGACCAAGTTGGTTTGGTGTTGCTCGGTTTCCTTTCTTCACCAGTGTTGGTTGTTCATTTCTTTGGCACTTACTAATTTCCCTAGCGCTCGATAATGCTTGTCTGGTGATCGATTAGCTTTTCTTACCGATGGGTATCTTATAGTTTCTATTGAAGCTGACTTGTGCATTTATGATAGGTTGTGGATTTAATGTTAATATTCATCATTGGAAAGCATGTGTTCTTAGATCTGATGGCCGACTTAGTTTGATAGCCTCTTGTATAAATGTAGTTGTTTGATTAGAGTTTAGGAGTCAGTTCTTGAGAGAGATAAGAGTGGAGAAGATTAGAGATTGTTGGTAGATCCTCATAAGTTTGAGGACTTCTGTAATTCATTATAATATCTGGCTGTAACCAGGAAGGCCTTATAGCCCAGCATGTATGAATCTATTTGAAATGAATATATGAATGATCCTACATTTTCTCTCTCCCACTATTTTTTTTTTGCTTCCACATGTTGTTGAGCAATGTGGTTCAGGTTGGGTGTGCCATTTCTTGGCCCCTCCTACCCTGCTCTTGTGTCAAACTCTATTCTTCTTAGTTAATCTCCTTCTAACACTTGGTGTAGTCTGCATAGTTGCTTGGTTCTTCAACCTATTTGACTAGCTTCACATGAATAAAATCTATTCCTCATGCACATACATTATTTTGTAATCTCATGTATCCTTAAATAAACATGATAAACTATTTTCTTCTTAGACATAGATTTTGCCTCTTAATCTCCATCATTGATTTTTTCTCTTTAACCTTCCTCATAGCTTGTGCCTTGAAATGTTTCAATCTTCATCATCTGATCAAACTTGAATTTTGTTAATTGTAGATCTTTACAAAAAAATTATCTTTAACCTCATAATCATCCCAATTCATCCAAGTCATCATCTCATGATGGAAATCACATGTTCCAGTTTATTTCATCAACTCAGTCAATACCATGATGTGGCAGTGACTTCTTGCTCATTTAATAACACACTTGGTATACACTACACCTTCTAACTTGTACATTGTATCTACTCAGTGTATACTAGGTTCTTCATAGACCGACCACATTAACTTGTACATTATTAATCTTCAATACTTAACAAAATCATGTAGTACAATCAAATCACTATCATACTATCATAGACTCATCAATAAGTTACCGAATGAATACCATTTTCATAACTTACTCATACATCTCATTTTCATGTTAATATCTCATTTCTTCACCAATATTCCTCTCTTCATATGTTTGCAACTATCATGATAAGTACATTCAAAACTAGTTGACATCAATGAAAACATAATAAATTATCTAATGTCTCACATATACCTTTGTAGCTCAGTGATCATATTCACATTCTCTTTTCCAAGTAGTCAATGAGTTGTAGTCTATAAAAAGGCATCTTTTGCTAATGGTTTTGTAAAGATATCAACTATTTTCTCCTTTGAATTCACATACTCCAATATCACATGCTTATCTTGTACTTTCTCTCTCAAGTGGTGATACTTAATGGATATATGATTTGTTTTAAAATACATCAGTAGATTCTTTGATATATTGATAGCACTGGTATTATCACAATAGATTGTAATATGATCAGTAATCTCTTCATGCATACCTTCCAATAGCTTTTTGATTCATACAATATTAGAATAGCTCATAGCTAGTTCTACATATTCAGCTTTAACAGTATATTAAGAAATACAACTCTGTTTCTTTCTTAACAATGTCACTATTCTTTCTCCTAAAAAGAAATCTCTGCCACTAGTTCTTTTCCTTTCATCAATATTTCCTCCCCAATCGGTATTAGTATAAAATTTAAGATCAAAATTACCTTTCCTTATGTAATTAAGATTGATATCTTCAGTCCCTTTCAAGTATCTGAATATCCTTTTAACTATAGACAAATGTGTCTCCTTGGTTTTTCCAAAAAATATTTCAACAATATCAACTCAATGTGCAATGTTAGGCCTACTATGGATCACATATTGTAAGTTATCAATCATGGATCAGTAAATTTTTTAATTCAAATCCTTAGTATCATCTTCTTTTGACAATTTGTAACTAGAAGCCATCATTGTTCCAACCAGTTTTGAATCTTCCATATTGAATGTTTTTAGGATCTCCTTGATATACTTAGATTGAGTGATGTAGATCCCATCCTTAACTTATTTTATTTGAAGTTCAATGAAGAATTTGATCTCTCTTATCATAGACATCTAAATTCCTTTCTCATTTCCTTAGCAAAAAACTTAGACATTATCTCATTACCTCAAAATATAATATCATCAACAAATATCTCAAAAATCAAAATTGCATTAGATTTATCACATTTCAAGTATAAATTGTGATTATATCTAGTCCTTTAAAATCCAATTTTAACTAAATAAGAGTGCATTATTTCATACCATGCTCGAGGATTTTGCTTCAATCCATATAAATATTTATGTAATTTGTAGACCATGTTCTTATTGTCCTTATCAACAAATCCATCAAGTTGTTTTATGTAGACTTATTCTTCAAGTATTCCATTCAGAAATGCAGATTTAACATACAACTGATAAACCTTAAATTCTTTGTAAGCTGCATAAGCAAGTAATATCCTTACTCCTAATGTAGCAACAATGAAAAAAGTTTCACCATAGTCAATACCTTCTTCTTGTGCATATCCTTTGTAGACTAGTCTATCTTTTTTTCTGATCACATCTCCTTTCTCATTGAGTTTATTTCTAAAAATTCATTTAGTTCCTATTGTTAGGATTAGGTAATACTAAGAGGGGGGGTGAATCAGTAATATAGAACTTTGATTTCAACTTTAAACAATTATAAATAATCCAAGGTAAAGTAGAAATGAAAAGAACATATAAGAATAACACATTACTCATGACACCAGGATTTCTTCTTGAGGAAACCTTGGCCAAAGGGAAAACCCCGATGGGGATGGTACCCAAAAATATGCACTAAAATATAATGTCTCTGTTAGGAGATCTAGCCCTTTTAGGAGCTAGTTGTTACATAGTACATTTCCTTGTTAAAGGATTACAAAAACCCTATTAGGGGTATACAAAATACCTGGTTAAAGGTGGTGAGCTCACTGCTCTTACAATCAATACTGTTCCAAAATGGTTCTCAAAAAGGGGAACAACACAAGCACTTATCTTTCTTAGATAGTTCCAATTGTAGCTCAGCCTCTTACTGATCTCACATCTAATCTTTTCTCCTATATTCACAAACTTACTCCATCATTATAAAAAACATCCATACTTTTCTTTCACAAAACCAATCTATACTTATACAAAATTAGTCTTCCAGTCGGCCTCATAATTTTCACACAAAACATAATGGAAACTCATGCAAATGATATAAATGGAGTTACCACTCTTATATTACCAAAGAGTCAGCAATATACTTTTTTTACTTGTCTTAGCACATTACCATATCTATTATGCACTCCTTAATCTTCACAACTATTCATGTACCCTGATATACTATTTTATTGTCTTCGCATACCTTTTGAACACTATATGTCACACATCAGGTATCCCAAAATCATGAAATCTTAACTAAAGCATGTTCATATCCCAAAATACCTCCAATTAACTTCTCAAGCCATAATACCTCTTATATCTTCATCGCTATCCAAAACTGTGGCACTGTACCCTATTTTCCTAATTTTGGACTTAGTCATTTTCATGACTGTGACTCCAGTGGTAATCTCCACAATATGTGATCACTCCATCATAAGTGTTTCTATGAATGACAAACCTTAAGTGATTCTTAGTACTCAAAAACATCACATTCCAACAATCTCTCCCTTTGGCATTGATGGCAACACTTAGAAAAATGACTAAGTGTCACAAAGAATCTCTATTCTTTACCTTATTTTTTTTCATTCTCTTGCTCATTTTCCTTTTTATTCCTCTCCCTTTGACATCAATGTCAAAGGTATTCTCAAAATTTCAAAACTGAAGCATAGGTGGTCTAGTGGTTACTTGCCAGATTTAAGACATCTTGGAAGGATGCTTCCAAGGTCTTAACTTCCTCAATCCATCTGCTTATCAATAGTTCACTAACATGGATTAATCCATTCAGTGCATATGATGTTATCTCTATTGCCTTAAGCTCAGTGAGAAAAGATACTATCATTGAACTTTCAACCTTTATCATCTCAGAGAGATGAGTCTCTAATATTGAGAGCTTGGGAGTCAGTAGGTTTCTTAATGAGTCAAACCTATCTACAACTCTCCCTTTCACCATTTCTAGTATTCTTGTTTTCTCCAGTAGCCTGTATGTTTCCTTGTCTATCTCTCCCACAATTTGTGAAGATGATTCACAACTATCAAGATTTTCCCTATCTTTGGCTAAGGCCTCCTCAACATTCTTCAGGTGTCTACAAGAATTTATGTAGTAGCTATATAGTTTCCTACCTTGTGCTACACAACTCTTGGCTTTAAGAGTGGTAGCCTTTAGAATGCCTAAGTCCCATGAAATGGACTTGTGAACTTTGCTCAACTTCTTCTCTAAGAATTTTCTTTCAGCCTTCTCCTCTACTCTTTTTAGTAATGATTCATAGTGACTATAAAAACCATCCAATAATATACTAAGATTCTCAGTCGCATCCTTGTCTTTTAGGATAGCTAGTGAGGGTAGTAGCTTGTTTACTATTTCTATAGCCCTACCCATTATCTTAGCTCTTTTATCTCCTTTCTAGGTTAATCTTTCCTTAGCTTTAGCAAAGGCCATGAATGAGAGTCTCATTAGTTCATCTTCATCCATGTTGGCCACATCAAAACTTACTGGTTTGGCCACACTTGCCAACAATAGAGATGAATCTAGTTTGATTGCAGTTGCTTCCTCTAACTTAGGTTGTTTTTCTTGATGTTCTTCTTTCTATAACTCCTTCTTCAATACTCTTTCTTCTAGTTTCTCTTCTGATTTTCTTTCTTCTATCTATTCTTGATCTTCAACCTCCATCACACTCTCCATCTTGTCCATCAATGGATCATTTATATCCTACAAAGTGTCAAGGCTAACATGCACACCAGTGACAAAGAAGTCTAGCTCCAAGTCAACTTGATAACTCTTATTGACTTAATGTGAGCTCTTTCCTAAACCCAAGGACATAGGTTTAGCATTCTTAGGAGTTGACACCTTTTTAGGCATGTTATTCATTAGAACTTGGTCTAATGCCTTTTGGGTATCGTCAATTACTTCATCATATCTTCTAGCCATGATCTTGACAAGTCTGGTCTTTGTTCTTAGAAGAGGTTTTAGTGCCTTTATGATTCTTTCACTTTCCTGAATAGACACAACTGGAAACATATCATCAATTTTTTTGTTCCTTATGTTCTCATCTTCTGAATGTACTAATTGATTCCTGATTTCCAGCTTGCTATATAGATCTTTGGGAACACTGGCCTCCATTTCAAAAAAATTCTTTTTGAATACTAATAAATTCTCAATGATAGTGTCCTCAATGATTTCTTGATCCTCAAGGCTATATCTCTCATAGTATCCATTTATTGATGTCATATTTCCATCTTTAATAACCCTTTTCTATGGTGCTTTCATATCTAGTTTCCATAAGGATTGTGGACTCTTCTAAACCACTATCTCTTCCTATTTTTCTCTTGTCTTCTCTTCCTTTTTCTTCTTCTTTTATTTTGTCTCTATTTCATTTGGACTAATCTTCTTACCTTTCCTAGAAGATCTTCTAGGGGTGACTGTAGGCATAGCTTCTTGAATTTCTTCTTCTTGCTCATCAATAATGGTAATGATAGGAACTACCAATTTGTCTTCCATAGAAGGATTAGGATTAGGATTAGGTACATTAATAGCTATGCTAGAAGATGCCTCCATTTTAGCACTTATGTTCCTTAACTTCTCCTTAGTGATTCCCACCTTCGTAGTAATGTCTTCAACAATTTTGCTGACCTTTCTTTTCCTTGTTACCTTTTCCTATTCTTCTCTCACTTTCTCATACTTCTCTTTGTAAGTACCCCATCTTTCTTGGGTAGTGTCCTTTTATTCTACAAGTACATGCTCTACTTTCATGGTTAGTACTTCAACACTTACTTCATATCCCATGGGATAGCACCACTTGGTTCTAGGCTCAGCTACCTCAAAGAAAACATAATCTATTTCAACCATGAAACATATGGTGTCTTCATATTTTTCCACTAACTCTTTTGGTATCCTGTACCTTTCTTTCATATGGCTATGTAGTATCTTTGTCATAGAAAATGACTCTCAATCTACCTAGTCCTTCTTCTGCCTTCTATAGATTTTTGAGATTTGAATTCCAGTGGGTACATCATTCTTCTATGCTCTAGGATGTTAGAATAACTAAGAGGGGGGTGAATCAGTTATCCAATGTCCCAAAGAAAAATGTATAATTCAAAACTACTTATCTAATTTCTACTCATCGGTAAACAATAAATACTTTCACTGTATGTGCTTTTACCGATTACCAGTCTAATACTATAATAGTTACCAATCAAATCTAACATGTAACATGTAAAGAATGATAACAAGAAAATATCATAATCAGCACATAACACAAGACATTTAATGTGGAAACCCTATAAAGGGAAAAACCACCTGGGACCGGCAACCCAAAATTGTTCACTCTTCTGAAGTGAGGTCGGTTAAGACCCAACCCTGTTAAAGGTTTAAAAACACACTGTCAGGTGTGACCTTGTTAGAGGATTTTAGACTAGAATTTAATGTCCAACCAACATTCACTATGGGGTTGATAGGATAACAATGTTCATTCTATGAATGATACATCATAAGACTTTCAGAGTCCACTTGGTTAAGAGATTTTGACTCTATACAATGGTTAAATATGTAATAGTAAATGAACTGCCTTAATACAACTTTAATTGTAGATTACAAATCAATATTCAGTCCATACAAATCCTTCTGATCATTATTTCACTTTAGATTTAATACTATATCAACTTACTGTCCATCGGTAATTGCTCTTTGTAGCTCGGTAATTGTTCTGTAGCTCGGTTCTTACTTAACTAGTATGATCAGAATGCATGAAAACCTTGTTCATGTGATATTCCTGCAGTTTCTACTTCTTCCGACATCCATTCATAAAGAAATTATGTTCTCTTATATAGACAAGTAAATCATTTTCTTCTCCACCGTTAGATTTTTCCACTTAACCACATTCATAGATTTTTTCGCTTCAAACTTTCTTGGCACTTGTGTCAATAACATGTTTCAATCTGCTCCATTAGATCTTCCCTAAATTTCATCAGCCGTCGATCTATGTAACAAACATTATCTGTTACCCCATTGTTAATAAAGAAATGTGTCGGTGAACACTACTCGGTTAATACTACGATTGGTATACACTATACTCCATCAGTGTATACTATAATTGCTTCATTTACCAACAACACTACTTTGTGTCTTTCAGCTCTATACTTCATCATAGATGAATGCAACATAATAAAGTCAATATCATCAAGTCATAGAATCATCAACAAGTTACTCAATGTGTTCCTTATCCTCATCTTTCATGTACATCTTTCTCCATGTAGATTTCTCTGTTCTTCATCTCTTTCACCTTTCTTTAGATGTCTTGGTATAGTAACTTACAAGATAAGTGTTGTCAAACTAGTTGACATCAATGACAACATAATAATGATTTAATCATATTACATATCTAATCAATAGCTCCTCAGTGATCTTTTAATCATAGATTCTTCAATCAGATTCCAAATCAGTTGTAGTTCAACAATCTCTCCCTTTGGCATTGATGGCAACTCAAGTAATATGAAATGTACCATACACATACCAAACATATATTCTACAACTTTGTGAACAAATGTTGTAAGTTGAATAGATTTAATATGTTTAATCACTACGTTACTAAACCAACATTAAATAATATAGCTTTACCATTCTGTAGTTGTGATCTTTTCAGTTCTCATGTTCCTACTTTTGTTCTCTGTAACTGATCTTCAATACTCTATCTCATTCAGATTGTCTCTCCTTAGATAATTCTCATCAGTGCTTGTTCCATTTCATAGCTTGTTCCTTTTCATATTCATATTGTTTATCTCTCCCTTTGACAACAATGCCAAAGAAACAAATAAACAAACAATTCTGTCTTCCTCTGTATCTCTGTATACTGATATTCCAATTGGTTCAAGTTCTCAAACTTAAACACAACCTTGAACATGATTCAAAGTGTGAACTATGCTGCATCAACATGAATGATCTTCTGATAAAAATAGGCTGATGCAACATCCAGACCACCTTAGTGACTGATAGACAAGGGACGGACCCCAAGTCTAGTCCTCAAGTATTCAAATGTGTCCTTCGGTAGGGGTTTTGTAAAAACATCTACAAGTTGTTCTTTAGATGTGACAAATTCTAACTTCACTTGCTTCTCTTGCACTTGTTCTCTTAAGTAATGATACTTAATAGATATATGCTTTGTCTTAGAGTGCATCACAAGATTCTTTGAAATATTAATAGCACTAGTGTTGTCACAATATATAATCATCGGGTCAGTGATTACCTCATTCATTCCTTCCATCACTTTCTTGATATATGTAATTTTTGAACAATTAGTAGTAGTAGAAACATATTCTAATTTAGATGTAGACTTAGAAATACAAGCCTACTTTTTACTTGTCTAGGTTACTAGTCTTTCACCAAAGAAAAATGCTCCTCCGGTGGTGCTTTTTCTATCATCCACATTTCTAGCCCAATCAGCATCGGTGTAAACTTTCAATTCAAACTTCCCTTCCTTAGGATACCATAATCCATAATTCTCTATTTTCTTCAAGTATCTTAAGATCCTTTTTGTAGCTATCATGTGTGATTCTCTAGGATTAGCAAAATATCTTGCAACAATTCCCACAGCATGTGTTATATCTGGTCTACTATGAACTACGTACATTAACTTACCAATCATAGATCGGTAAAGTGTCCACTTTACCTCTGTAGTTTCATTGTCCTTTGTCAATTTGCATCTAGTAGCCATCGGTGTTCCTATAAGTTTAGCATCTTCCATGCCAAATGTCTTCAGTACTTCCTTTATGTATTTAGATTGTGTGATGAATATTCCATCACTTTGCTGAATCAGTTGTAGTCCAAGAAAGAACTTAATCTCTCTAAACATAGACATTTCAAATTCCTTTTGCATTTCATCAGCAAATGCCTTGTAGACAAGATCTGAGCCTCCAAAGATAATATCATCAACAAAAATTTCAGCAATGATAATAGTATCATCAGTATCACCTTTCACATACAGATTGTTGTTTTCACTTGTCCTAACAAATCCAATACTTAACAAGTAATTATGCAGTCTTTCATACCATGCTCTTAGTGCTTACTTCAATTCATATAAAGATTTATGTAATCTACATACCATGTCTTTATTGTCGGGATCAACAAATCATTCAGGTTGTTCAATGTAGACCTCTTCTTCAAGTATACCATTTAAAAATGCTGACTTCACATCCATTTGATAGACTTTGAATTTCTTGTGTGCAACATATGAAAGTAGCATTCTAACTCCTTCTAATCTAGCAATAGGCACAAATTTTTCACCATAGTCAATGCCTTCTTCTTGTGCATATCCCTTGCATACCAATCTAGCTTTATTTCTTTTGACTTCACCATTTTCATTCAATTTATTCCTGTATATCCACTTAGTACCGATAGCATTTTTATCTTTTGGTCGGGGTACTAAGGACCAGGTTTCATTCTTCTCTATTTTCTCTATTTCTTCCTTCATTGCATTAACCCATTCTTCATTCTCTAATGTAAATTTCATAGTTTTAGGTTCAAATTCACAAATTAAACATGTACCTTATCTTGTTTTGCTTCTAGTTTGCATTCCAACATGTCTGTCTCGAATGATTTGTGTTTCAGGATGATGTCTTTTGACAAAACCATCCAAAACTTGATTTCTCCTTTCTTTCTCATCCTGCTCGGGGTCATTTCCTTGCTCGATAGCTCCATCTTGTTCCTTAGTTTGTGTTGCCTATTGTCCTACATTGTTTCCCTCTTGACCGGTTGTCACAGCTTGTGGTGTCGGTAGATACTCTTGATGTTCAATGCAAGTCAATCTATCATAGTCTTCCAGTTCCTTTGTACTTTCCTATGTGTACTTGTCATCAAACTCATCAACATGAACATTAGTACTTTCAACTATCTTATTTGTAGCCTTATTCAAACATTTATGTGCTTTACTTGTAGTGGAATATCCTAGAAATATTCCTTCATCTTCTTTAGAATCAAATTTACCATTTCTCTCATCTTTCAAAATAAAGCATTTACTTCCAAAAATTTTGAAATAACTTACAGGAGGTTTGTGTCCAAACCATAGTTCATAAGGTGTTCAGTTGGAGTCCTTCTTCAGTTGTACTCGGTTAAGAACATACATAGTTGTACTGACAGCTTCCCTCCAATATGTTTGAGCAACATTCTTCTATATCATCAATGTTCTAGCACAGTCAATTATAGACCTATTCCTCCTTTCAGCAATACCATTTTGTTGAGGTGTCCTTGGTGTAGATACCTATCTTTTGATTCCATGCTCATTACAAAAATTAGTAAATTCATCAGAGATAAATTCACCTCCTCTATAAGATCTTAAGCATTTTATTTCCTTTCTGGTTTCTTTCTCTACCTTGGCTTTATACCACTTAAACATTTTGAAAGCTTCATATTTCTCTTTCAGGAACATAATAGTCATCAGTCTAGTATAGTCATCAACAAAAAGAATAAAATATCTATCACTAGAATGGCTCTAAGTTCTCATAGGACCACATAGGTCGGTATGAACCAACTCAAGTGTCTTCTTTGTTGAATAGTCTTTGCTTTTAAAACTAGACTTAGTCATCTTACCTTTCTGACATTAATGGCACATGGGATGATCAGGTTTTGTCAAGTTAGGCAATCCTCTAACTCTTTTCTTTCTACTAATCTTGATCATGTTGTCAAAGTTCACATGGCATAACCTTCTATGCCACAACCAAGCATCTTCATCCTTTATTAACAAACAAGAAGAATGATCCATATCAAGATAGAATAGATTACCTCTAGATTGTGTACCAGTTATGACAAGTCTTCCTCTATCATCATAGATCTTCACCATTTTTCTCTCAAAAGCTAGTCGGTGGCCTGAATTGTTTAGCTGAGCCACACTTAATAGATTATAGTTTAGTCCATCTACACAGTATGCATTTTCACATTGTAATCTATCATTGATCATCAATGAGCCTTTACCTCTTACCATACAAGGTGCATCATTTCCCATTCTCATAGATCCTCCATTATATTCAACAAGATGATCAAACTTCTCTACATCACTGGTCATATGATGTGTACAACCACTATCTATGATCCATGTATCATTTCTGCTTACTTTAGAGATCAGTGTTGTCTCTTCATGTTTCTCTTCCTCTTCTAAGTGATCTTTCATAGAAACAAATACAACTTCTATATCATCATTAGAATTAGATTCAGTTTCAATATCTTCAGCTATGTAACATACCTTTTTTCCTTTTTCATCTCAGTTGTCTCTATTGTTGTGTCGGTAGCCTCTATTGACTCTTCTCCCATAGCTTCCTTTAGATCAGTCTTTGGATCTATCATCATCTTTCTTCTGAGGACATCTAGCAGTGATGTGACTGACTTCTTTACAATTAAAGCATGCCAAAGGTAGCTTACCTCTATACCTTCCTTTTCCTTTGGGCAATCTTCTAGCCATAAGAGCTTCAAGCTCATCAAGTTCATCATCGGTATTGTCATCACTATCACAATTCTTACTATTCCTGCTAGACTTTCCAATCTTCAAAGAAGACATGAAAGAAGATTCAATAGAAGGAACAATACTATTATCAAAGTTGTTTAATTCAAAGGTTGTAAGTTTACCAATCAAAGTTTCAAGAGTAAGGTTGGATGTAGCTCTTATTTCATGAATTGTAGAAATCCTGATTGCATAAACTAGTAGCAAAGCTTTGAGAATCTTGCTTATCACTGTTTCATCATCAATTACTCCATTAGATGCTCTAATAGCATGTACCACCTCTTTAAGTCTATTCAAATATTGGACAATATTCTCACCTTCTTTCATTCTCATATCATCAAATCTGCCTCTTAGACTTCCAGCTTGAGCTCTTTTGACATTTAGATCTCCACTATATATTTGTGTTAATTTATCCCACATTTCTTTGGCAGTCATGCATGTCTTGATATCTTCAAATTCAGCATCGGTATAGGTAGTAGTAAGTTCATTCATAGTAACATTGTGTTCATGTTTTTCCTTCAGTTGATCAAGAGTTAAGGGGCTAGTGGGTAGTTGTATGTAGCCATTCTCCATCAGATCTAGTGCAGAGTTCCCAATTCTAGATACGTGCAGCTTCATTCTACTTTTCCATACTGTGAAGTTCTCTTTGTTTAGTTTTGGTACTTCCCTCTTATACATCTTGAGACCTTTATTCTTAAGTCCTTAAAGCTCTATTCCAAGCAACCTAGCTCTAATACCAATTGTTAGAATAACTGAGAGGGGGGTGAATCGGTTATCCAATGTCCCAAAACAAAATGTATAATTCAAAACTACTTCTCTAATTTCTACTCATCGGTAAACAATAAATATTTTCACTATCTGTGCTTTTACCAATTACTAGTCTAATACTATAATAGTTACTGATCAAATCTAACATGTAACATGTAAAGAATGATAACAAACAAATATCATAATCAACACATAACACAAGAGATTTAACATGGAAACCCTGTAAAGGGAAAACCCACCTATGCCCGACAACCCAAAATTGTTCACTCTTTTGAAGTGAGGTTGGTTAAGACCCAACCTTGTTAAAGGTTTACAAACACATTGTCAGGTGTGACCTTGTTAGAGGATTTTAGACTAGAAGTTATCATCCAACCAGCATTCACTATGGGATTGATAGGATAACAATGTTCATTCTATGAATGATATATCATAAGACTTTCAGAGTCCACTCAGTTAAGAGATTTTGACTGTATACAATGGTTAAATATGTAACAGTAAATGACCTACCTTAATACAACTTTAATTATAGATTACATATCAATATTTCACTTCAAATTTAATACTGTATCAACTTACTATCCGTCGGTAATTTCTCTTTGTAGCTCGGTAATTATTCTACAGCTTGATTCTTACTTAACCAGTATGATTAGAATGCATGAAAAACTTGTTCACACGATATTCTTGTAGTTTTTACTTCTTCTGGCATCCATTCATAAAGAAATTATGTTCTCTTATATAGATGAGTAAATCATTTTCTTCTCCACCCTCATATTTTGCCGCTTAACCACATTCATTGATTTTTCCACTTCAAACTTTCTCGATACTTGTGTCAATAACACATTTCAATCTGCTCCATTAGATCTTCCTTGGATTTCATCAGCCATCAATCTATGTAACAAACATTATCTGTTACCTCATTGTTATACTCTTGCCAGCTCATCAATCTTATCAGCTAAACTAATCATTTAATTCATTTTGTTCTGCTCAGTTACCAAAGAAATGAGTTGGTGAACACTGCTCAGTTAATACTATGATCAGTATACACTATACTCCATCGGTGTATACTAGAATTGCTTCATTTACCAAAAACACTTCTTTGTGTCTTTCAGCTCTATACTTCATCATAGATGAATGCAACATAATAAAGTCAATATCATCAAGTCATAGACTCATCAACAAGTTACTCAATGTGTTCCTTATCCTCATCTATCATGTACATCTTTCTCTGTGTAGATTTCTCTATTCTTCATCTCTTTCACCTTTCTTCAAATGTCTCAGTATAGTAACTTACAAGATAAGTGTTGTCAAACTAGTTGACATCAATGACAACATAATACTAATTTAATCATATTACGTATCTAATCACCAGCTCCTCACTGATCTTGTAATCATAGATTCTTCAATTAGATTCCAAATCAGTTGTAGTTCAACATGGGATTCATGCCAGGAAAGTTATGAATGACATGAATATACATGTGAACTAGTAGTGATCCAAACCTAAATGCTTTGGATTTTTCTTTCTTAATAACCTTAATATTATCCAGAAACTAGTGTGCCAACACTTCGCAAAGGTTATATTGTGTTTTTCCCTTCAACATTCTAGAGGAAATCATGACAACTCCAGTAGAAAAAAAGTTTGATCTGCTGCTATGAAACAATTTTTACCCTAGCAACATTGCTATCAATTTGACATCTTGTAAATATATATCATTAACTGTCATCCCTCTCTTATCCCATTTAGAATGAGTTAGGGTTTCTGCCTATTTCTTTAGGTTTTTCTTAGCCACAAGTAGGGCACCTTCATTATCAAGGCCTGTGATCTCATGAATCATCTGCACACAAATCTTTACTAGTTTCTCACCAATCCATAAGAATTGGTCATGAATTCTGCTAAGAATGATATTAAACTATTCAACCTTTGAGAATTCCATGAGATGGGTTAACTTAAGGATTGATTGATCTTTTAGGTGTTTGAATTCTTCTACCAAGAATCTGTCAGCTTCTATCATACTATCTAATTCACTATAGATGTTAACATCCCCAATGGTTTCATACTTGTAGTGAATGTATGCCCTAATATCTTCTATGTGTAATACACCTACAGGAGTTTGAGAAAATGCTCCCTCTAGATCATCCTCACAGGATTTGTATGGATGCCACTGGAATTTATACCTAGGTCTATCTAAAACATCATATATCATTGGTGCATCCATGATTACTATGAAATATTAGGTCTAAATACCTTAAAAACTTGAATTTGATGTTTGATTTCATGTGAACGCAAGATCACTCAGCTCGATTATTGCTCTACTTTCACAATTCTTCTTTCCTTAATCATTGATCAATACATGGTGTATAAATGAAATTTATCAAGTCTTTTATCCTTTGCAAGCTAAGTGTGTGCATTAAACATAGGTAGCTTGACTTCACATACCGTTTAGTTAGTGAAAAACTTGCAAACATAGAAGATGAATCTTCAGGTGCTGTGATCTCATCCACAGATTTCAAAACATCTAAAAACCTCATATCTAAGCTACATGAGATTTCTCCACTTATATAGGGACTAGATAAATTTTTTTGTTTGTATCCAATGCTCCCCATGAGGCCATGAGGCCTTCTAGGCCGATGCCTTAAAGAATTCATCATGCAAAGACACAACATCATAACATGTCTCTCCTTGAACCACTTCCTTATTTAAAACTTTTACTTTCCATATCTTCTCATCCTCTGACTTTTTGTTTTCACTTATGTAATCATTTAGGCTTTTACCACTGTCACTGATATTCTTCCTTATGACTATAGGTGGTGGTTCTTTTGGTTCATTAGATCTCCTTGTTCCTCTTCTGTTGTCATCTCCATTGTATCTACAAAACTTCACAATGTGACCTTGATTATTACATTTGTAACAGATGGGTGGTCTTCTTCTATCTTGAGTGGTCTGCAACTTATAGTAACTTGTTGTGTGCCCAAAGATATTACATTTCTAACATGTAATCTTGGCTATAGTTTCTTCTCTGATATAGTCTTTCTTATACTTGGATTGATCAGGTTTTCTACAATCTTCTCTCTTGTGTCCATACTCAGCAATTAAAATAGTAGTTGGTAAAGGGTTTAGAGTTACCTTTACTTCTACAGTTTATTTTCATGTGTCCAACTTTGTTGCATCTGAAACATCTACCTCTGAAGGGTCTAAGTTGTTCTCTAGGATCTTCATTTTTAGGCCTTTGATTAGGAATAGATCTTTCCTCATTCTTGGCTTCTTTCGGTTCTTCTTGAGTTTTTGAGCTTCCAGCTTCATTGGGTCCATTCATGTCTTCTTTAGATTTTTGTTTTGTTCTTTGTTCATCATTCTTTCCATTGCTTATGTGTAACCTTTCAATGTGTAGTCTGGCTTGAGTGTGTTCACCTTTGATGATCTAATTGTAATTATTTAATTCCAAATATTTATCTATGTAGTGGTCAAGTTCAGTCTTCTTATTTTCTATCTGTAGGTTATCTTCTTTCAGTGACTCTTCAACTTTGTTCCTTTCATCCTTTTCATGTTGAATCTTCTTGATCATCAAGAGATTGATTTGTTCTTTTTCTTGCTCCAACTTCTTTACTTTGTCTAATGTATCATTGTCCGAACCTTCTTTGATTTTCTCCATAAGGTATTGTCTCTGATCTTTTATAGTCACAACTTGTTCTTTAAGTTTCCTCATGAAACCATTTTCTCTTCTTAATTTGAATTTTAATTCACCATTTTTAGCTTTCATTTTATCCAGATCTTCAAGTGCAACTTCAAAGCTCACTTGTAAATCTTCTGAATCCATTTTGATCTCCCTTAAGTTGTTAAGATTTATCTCAAAGGGCCAAAGCTCTGATACCAATTGTTAGGATTAGGTAATACTGAGAGGGGAGTGAATTAGTATTACAGAACTTTGATTTCAACTTTAAACAATTATAAACAATCCAAGGTAATGCAGAAATGAAAATAACATATAAGATTAACACATTACTCATGACACCATGATTTGTTATTGAGGAAACCCTCACCAAAGGGAAAACCTCGGTGGGAATGGTACCCACAAATATACACTAAAATATAATGTCCTTGTTAGGAGATCTAGCCTTGTTAGGAGCTGATTGTTACATAGTACATTTCCTTGTTAAAAGATTACAAAAGCACTTATCTTACTTAGATAGTTCCAATTGTAGCTCGGCCTCTTACTAATCTCACATCTGATCTTTTCTCCTATATTCACAAACTTGCTCCATCATTATAAAAAACATCAATACTTCACTTTCACAAAAGCAATCTATACTTATATAGAATTAGTCTTCTAGTCGACCTCATAATTGTCACACAAAACATAATAGTAACTCATGCAAATGATATACATGGAGTCAAAGTTATTATATTACCAAAGAGTCAGCAATATACTTTGTTTATTTGTCTTAGCATGTTACCATATCTATTATGCACTCCTTAATCTTCACAACTATTTATGTACATTGATATACTATTTTACTATCTTCAGATACCTTTTGAACACTATATCTCACACATCAAGTATCCAAAACTCATGCGATCTTAACGGAAGCATGTGCATATCCAAAAATACCTCTAGTTAACTTCATAAGCCATAATACCTTGTATATCTTCATCGCTATCCAAACTATGGCACTTTACCCTATTTTTCTGATTTTGGACTTAGTCATTTTCATGACTATGACTCCAGTGGTAATCTCCACAACATGTGATCACTCCATCATAAGTGTTTCCATGAATGACAACCCTTAATTGATTCTCAGTACTCAAAAACATCATATTCCAACACCTATCACATTCTTATCCTTAGGTCTCAGTACTAGTAACCATGTATTATTCTTTTCAATCTGATCTATCTCTTCCTTTATAGTGTATGATGAAAAATATGTATGGGGTCTAGAACAATAGGAGTTTTCCCCAAAAGTGACCCCAAAACCAATATTTTACACATACATGAAATTATAATGATATGGAAAGTAAATATAGAAGAATAATATTCAAATCAATAAATAAAAGTACTTACCTCTTAAAAAGAATCACCTGAAAACCCTATCAAAAAGTCTAAAAAATTATTAATTTTCGTAAGCGTGAAATGAAACTCCGCAATCTACAAAACTCAGAAATATTTTTCTTTTCTAAGAAAGGTCATCCTTAACCCAAGTATGGAGGCACAATTGTGCCCTGACCCAAGTTTAAGGGCATAGTTGTACCCCTGTTAATGTTGACCTTGACCTACACTATTCTGATAAAAAATTTGTTTGTGGATCCGAAAAGTTCAGCGAAAAGGGTATCTAGATCTCCACTGATATTCACTATCCCGCACCTGTACCTATAAGAAAAATGGTTTTTTTTGGGGGAGGAAAGGGCTTTCCCTCATTCAAACCCTAATTTAGGAATTAACCTTGAAATTGAATTGAAATTGCAGAGATAAACAAAGTAAATGGAAAAATTCACCTTGTTTATGTTGAAAACCCTTGTGGAGGATTCGAATCCTTGAATCCAAAAGTATGGATGCTCCAAATGAATATAGAATTAAATTTAGGATGTCTCAAAGAAATTTTCTTTAGCTCTTTAACACCAATCTTGAATGGATCTTGGAATAGGAAGAAGCTTGGATGAATGTGGATGGAGAAATATTCAACAAGAGGGCTCCATAGATATTGAATCCTTCAATGGTTAACAATGGATCTCCTTGATGAATTAGATCTTGAATGATTGAAGATGAATACATTATTGAATTCTTTCCTTCTCCTTCTTACTTGCTTTAGTTCTTGAGAGATTGCTTGATAATTGATGGAGAAAATGAGAGAGGAACGCCTCCTTTTATAGTGATCTAGGGCACAAACTTCTAGAGGGGCCAACATAGAGGAATTAATTTCCCATTTAAGCCATTAAATCTAGAAGTGGACCTAAATTAAATATAATTTAAGAGTTTACCATTTTGGAGACCAAAACATCCTACCCGAAAGTGAAAAAACAATTATTTCTAAAACTTGATGTCCAAAAATCATGTAATGTTGAAATTTGGAACTTGGGTCAAGGTCAAGGTCGACTTTAACCTAGGTCAAAGTCAAGGTCAACCTTGACCTAGAAGGTCGACCTTGACCCTGAAGTCAAAGATCTTAGGATCTCAGTCCAGAATGTGAGAAAAATGCAAAAAGAGGGTGGAAAAAGGGGCCAAGAGAGGAGAAAAGATAGATTCAAGCCAGGGACCCATTTAAGGCACTTGACATAAACCCAAACCACTTACTTAGAGGGATAAAAATACTTAACATGGAACTACTTCCATTTTACGATGATACATTAAACCCCCACTTTAGCAAAAGTATGGACTCAATGCAAACTCTTGGTAAAGGAGATCACAAATAAAAAGACAATCTTTTTGAAATCAAAGGGACAAAGGAATCCTTAAGCCCCTAGGGAATCAAGTCTTCATCAACTCCAAGATTGTAATAAGAGATACATCACTAGAAAAAATAGAGAAAATGGGAGAGAGGAGTGGCTAGTTCTCCTAGTAACATGCATGTATCTCATTGTGAACCACAAAAATGATAGGATGGCCCACCAAGAAAACACTTGACAATCACCCCATAAAGTTGTGCACCTTATGGTTGCTTTGTGCATGTATGTATTGCATCTTCTGATGGATTTTATGAACTACCCATGGATCCATATCCTCATATCACCATAGAATACCTTTGTAAAATGTGTATCTCTTCAAGATTTAGCAACTTATGTGTGCTACTTTCGGAGGATTTAGCATATTTGAAATTGAAAATGTGTGTCTCTTCATGATTTCACAACTTATGTTCATTACCTTCAGAGGGTTTAGCATATTTAAAATTGGAAATGCGTGTCTCTTCATGATTTAGCAACTTATGTGTGTTACCTTGTGAGGGTTTAGCATGCTACAAAACAAAAGGTTAAAAAAAAAATGCATAATATAGAATGAGGGAGGCCGTCTATATGCCCCCATCCTTACGATGGAAAAAAAATACTATTTTGACATGTTAAGGAAAGAAAAGAACAAGGATAAAGCCTTCTTCAACATAAAGAAAATATCCATAGACAACACCTAGTCCAAGGTAAGAAGGTCACATGTCCTATGAGGCCATGGAAGGGACAAATGCAAAGAGATATCATGAAAGAATGGAAAAATTAACCCTTGTGAGGGATAGCACACTATTTAGCTTCCAAGATGAGAGATTTATCAACCATGGAAACCCAATGTCAAACAATGAAATAGGTTATGATCAAGGACATAGATCCTCAATGCAAACCAAAATTTTCATCTATGATTGGATATCACATAATAGATAGATACTTCTTAACCAAGGGAAAAGTGGATCCTAGAAAGATAAAAAAGAAGGAGATGGTATCCTTTCCCCCCAAGCATAGGAACAATTATGTAAGTAGACCTATTATATTTCTCGCAAGACTATACAAGATAATGAGCCCCCAAGGATTAGGCTAACATTGTTTACATAATTTGAAGCTCCATAATAGGAACATAAATTTTATTTACAGAAAACAAGATTGAAATATTGTTGGAAACTACAATTGAAACAATTGTTGTATTGTGATTGATGTCAAACCTTAACTGGTAAGACTGTTGCTATCTAAGAAATTACTATATCTATTTTATTATTGAGAAGGATTAGGGAAAGGTTGATAACAATAGCACCTAAGGAAAGGTCGAGTTATCTTGATACTTCAATGGGTACTTGATTATGTGGCACAATGATAAGATAATGTATTGCTTATCTAAGTAAGAAGTAAGGCTAAACAAGTAGGCTTAACCGAGCAAAAGTGAAGAAATCTAGTTTAAGTTGAGTGATGTTAGTGTCGACCGAGCCAATATATGCCAAGTAAATTCAGTGTTGACCGAACATCAGTTAATTGCAGAGAAATATATTATTAGCCGAGGAAATAGTTTTAGTGGTGACCAAGCTACCCAGTGAAGACCAAGGAGTTGAACATAGTATTGATCGAGCGTTAGTAATTTACATTTGAGGAATAATTCAGATTCCTAGCTGACATAGTTGAATTCTTGGATTATGTAAAACATGTTGACTTTATTTATTGATTGTATGGAAGCATTTAATGCACTGTAAACTATTTTATTATGATTCCATAAAGAGATTTGAGATGTTTCTAGAAGCATGGATGAAGAACATAAAGTTGGAAGGATTTGATGAATATAACCTAACCCTAAGATCTACAGAGGAGATTAAGCGATAAAATTTGGATCGACCTAATTGAGGAAGTATTAAGGAAACCTAAGTGAGATGTTGAGAAAGAGAGGATGTTGGAGTTATTGTTATTGATTGTATAAGTAGAAAAGGCCGAAGGAGATGGGGTTGTGATTGCTTGAAGGGATTTTCGAGCAGATGAGTGATGGAGATAGAAATGGATTACAATTAGTAAGCTAACATATGTGTATGGAATTGGATCTGTTATTTGCAAAGTGAGTTGCATATTTTCTAATCAAACACTGCTATTACTTTCTAACCATTGTATTAGTTTGAAATCCTTTATTCAAGGTTGACCTAACAATCATTTGTATAAATCTTTTGAACAAGGTTGCATTCTAATGGAATGTATGTAAATCCTATAACAAGGTGCACTTCTAATAGAGTGTTTGAAATCCTTTAAGTAGGACACACTTGACAGTGTGTTTGTAAGCTTTTGGTAGGGTTGGCTTTTCACAGAGCTCACTTTAGAAGAGTGAAAATATTAGTAACATGTTACAAAGTGGTTTTTCCCAAATTGGGTTTCCACTATAAATCCTAGTGTTAATGCTTGTGTGAATGTTTTGGTTTGAAAATTTCTCTATTTTGCAAATTAAATACTATTGGATAGTGGAATGCACTATTATATGTTTCTATTATGCATTCAGTAATGACTAAGTAGCTATTGGTTGTTAGATCTGAGTGGTTGAAGAGTTTGAAAGTTTATTTTATACATCTAGACCTAATAACAACTGATTCACCCACCCTCTTTGTTGTTCTAAATCATATTAACAATTGGCATCAAAGGTGTTGGTGCTTACAAAGAACAATTTTAAAGGCACTTGAACTAAATGATCATGATGCATAAGAAAGAGGTATTGAAGTGAAATAAGGAGAACTTCCTTGCATGGCAGAGTCTGATGAAACTACATCTAGCCGGTATTGGTGACTCAACAAAGTATTACTTTGAGCATGACTATGTTACACCTATTGCACCTCTGACTATTGAGGAGATGAGAGCTAAACAAGAACACAATCAAGCAATGTTGGAGATTGCATCTTCCTTAAGCTATCTGGAATTTGAAGACATCAAACACTGCACCAATGGAAAGAAAATGTGGGAAACTCTTGCAAACATCTATGGTGGTGACATAAATGTACTAAGGGCAAAAGATGAAAGCCTAAGAGGTAAATTTGATGAAATGAAAATGTAAGAAGGTGAGAATATTAATCAATATTGTGGTACAATAAAATAAGTTTTAAATGCTATTAGAGGAGCTAATGGAACTATTGAAGATGAAACTATTACCAAAAAAGTTTTGAGAACTTTGAGTCCTATTTATGCCGTCAAAATTTTAGCAATTCAAGAATCTAGATGTAACCCTAGAAATGCTCTTACTTTGGAAAGTCTTGTTGGTAAGCTTACTGCTTTTGAGCTTTCTAATTTTAATAACTTCACTGTTGCTAATTTTGAATCTGCATCTAAGTCACAAATGCTTCTGAGTAAGTCAAAGAAAGAAAATGAAAGATGCATTAGTGAGAGTGAAAGTGAAAGTGACACATCTAATGAAGAACTTGTTAGGAATGAATAAAAAGTGTTTTGGCAGTCATTCTGTAGCAGTTGTTATTGCATTCATGACTTGGATTGTCATTGATGTCAACACAGTGATATTCTAGATATTAGCAGGAAAGTAGGTACAGTTTTGTTTTGTGCACATGTTGTATTGAAGATTGGATTTTGTGTAGTTGATGGTATGTTCTTTGGTGTGTTATTAACCTATGGTTAATAGCACAAAAATAAATTCATTCATTTGTAAGAGTTATGAGTATTTTGGTGAAAGCAGTGTTTAGACAGTGTTTCTGTGTAGCGATGTTCAGAAATCAGAGGATATCTCTTAGCTGGGATAGAATCTGATTTTGCACAGTCAAAGGGATGTTGGAGACTCATTAATGATTACATGGTTCATAGCGCAAACTTTGAGGATATGTTTTGAGAAAGTTACAGTAACTAGAAGCCGACAATTTTATGTGAATTCTATGTGTAGCGTGTAGAATTTATTATTTTTTAATTGAGGACCAACTCATTTGTAATTATTTGAGTTTGGTATATAAGAAGGAATTTTTTCCTTATTTTAATGTGTACTATGAAGATTGAGATGCGAATATATGCATGAAGTGAAGAAAAGAGCTAATTCAGTGATGAAGGAAGACTTGTGAGTATAGAGATCTGGAATTGTGATCTTGTGTAGTAGAGAGTGCAATTTTGGCATAGTGTGAAGGAGGTAATATATTTCATATTATTCTATTGAATAATTCTAAGATCTTTTGGACAGTGGGTTTAGAGATCTTTCCTTGAAGCTATTTGGGCAGTGGGTCCTTCTGTCTTCCATAAACTCTTAACCGGGTTAGAATCTTTTAACAGGGATTCAAAATCTCCTAACAGGGATTTATATGTACTGAATGTATTTCATAAGACTCCTAATAGGGTCCATCCTCTAACAAGGAACTTTCATATTAGTGCATCATTTTGTGGGAATCATTCCCACCGGGGTTTACTCTTTTCAAGAGGTTCCCTAGTCAACATATCTTGTGTTGTTGTGCAATTGTGTATGATTATCTTTCTATGGTTGATCAGTACATTGATTATATTGTTTAAAGATATTTAATGGATAAATTATCTGATAACTGATTCACCCCCCCCCCCTCTCAGTTACCTTGGGGATCTTTACTTTCTAACAATTGGTATCAAAGCAGCAGGTCCTTGAAAGAAAAGAAAGCCCTAAGTTTGATGGAGTAAATTTTGACAGATGAAAAGAAAAGATGAAGACACATCTATTGTGTTTAGGACCAAGTTATTGGTTGATTACAAAGAATGAGAAGACTATCATTGAGGAAGACAATCTAGAGGTAGGAACTAAAGATGAACTAGATCTATTCATGTGTAACATACTTGCAAGAGAAGCACTTTTGTCAGCACTACCTGAGAATGAATATAGTCAGGTAAGATGTTTGAAAACATCTCATGCAATTTGGAAAGCTTTACATTCTACTTTTGAAGGTGATGAACATGCAAAGAAGGCTAGATAACATAATTGGATTTGTGCATTTGAAGATATTAGAATGATGGAAGATGAATCTATTAGAAGCTATATTGGTAGGATGTCTGAGATTGTGACAGGAATAAAGTCTTGTGGAGGTGATAAGATAGAGAATGAAGTGATATAGAAAATTCTGAGAACTTTGACACTAGTATTCAAGAAGACAATGAAGATGATTGAACAAGTGATACCTTGTACATCAAACTTTTCAAGAGAAACTCTTCTTGGAAGATTAGAAACAACAGAGATGAACTTGAGATTATCAGGAGAGCTACCTAGAATGGAAACAACATTCAGTGCCCTTAGCATTAGACCTACAAGAAGTACTAGTGTGAATGGAGATTATGCCAGTAGTAGCAGATCTAAGGAAGATAAGAAGATTGAAGAAGGTATTGCATTACTTGTAAAAAGAGAACCAAATGGTAAGAAAATCTTTAAATGTTGGACTTGTCAAGAATATGGTCATTTTGCATCTAAATGTCCTAAAAAAGTTAAGAAGTATAGAAACAACTTTAAACCTAGGAGATCTAAAGAATTTTATTATGCAAATGATGAAGATTTTGAAGTAGGAATTGAAAAACATTTAAGTGACAGTGATAATGATAACTTTGAGGAAATAGGATTTGTAGCAATTAAAGAAGAAAGTTTTGAATCTGATAAAAGGGAAGAAAAAGCATTAGTTTCACAAGTTGAAAAGAAATCTGATTGGATTATAGACAGTGATTGTTCACATCATATGACTAGAGATAAAAGAAAGTTTGTTAAGTTAGATAATTATGATGGAGAAATTGTTAGGGTTGGTAACAATGCACCTTGTTTGATTAAGGGTATAGGATCTATTACTCTTGATGGAAAGACTAACACTGATGATGTTTACTTTGTTGATGGACTAAGACATAATCTACTAAGTGTTGGATAATTGGCTAATAAGGGTTATCAAGTTTGGTTTTCTAAGAAAACTTGTGTGATAAAAGATAAAGATGGAAATCTGATTGGAAAAGGATCCAGAACTAGAGGTAATGTATTTCAATTGAATCCTACTGAGATGACATGTTTGATAACTAGGATTGATGACAGTTGGTTATGGCATAAAAGGTTTTGTCATATAAACTTTGATAATATTGTCAAGGTGAGCACTACACTTGCGGTAAGAGATTTACCTAGAATTATGAAACCTACTAACATGATTTGCAAAGAATGTATGATGGAAAAGTAGAAAAGGAGTTCATTTCCCAATAAGAAGTTCACATCGGCAGAGAAGTTGGAGATTGTTCATACAGACTTGAGTGGTCCTACTAGGACTAGAGGATTCTATGGTGAAAGGTATTTTATGATTCTTGTTGATGATTTTACAAGAATGATGTGGATTGCATTTTTGAAAGAAAAATTTGAAGCATTTGATAAATTTAAGATCATGAAAAGAAAAATTGAGAATGAATCTGGAATGAAGATTAAGTGTCTAAGATCTAATAGAGGTGGTGAATTTACATCTAGAGAGTTTAACACCTTTTGTGAAATGAATGGTATTAAGAGACAACTTTCAGCCCCTAGAACACCAGAACAAAATGGTATTGTAGAAAGAAGGAACAGGTCAATAACTGAAGTAGCAAGAGCTATGTTGTTTGAAAATGATTTGGCTAAAACTTTTTAGAGAGAAGCAGTGAACACAGTAGTATACACTATGAACAGAGTACAAATCTGAGCAGATATAAACAAGACACCTTATGAATTATGGTTTGGACATACACCCTCAGTTAAGTATTTTAAAATTTTTGGAAGTAAATGTTATATAAAGAGAGATGATGATATAGGAAAGTTTGATCCTAGAAGTGATGAAGGAATATTTCTTGGATATTCTTTAAAAAGAAAAGCATATAGATTTTATAACAAAAGAACTAAGACTATTGTTGAAAGTGCAAATGTAAAAGTTGATGAGAAGTTTAAAATTTAGGAAAGAATGGTTGATTATGAATCTGATGGAGAAGCACAACCTCAGCCTAACATTGAAAATGCAGAATTATTTTTTGAAACTAATAGTGATTTGCTAAATGAAATTCATACTAAAGAAAATAGAGAAGAAAGTAGAGAAGAATCTATAGTTAGAACAAGATCAGTAACTATGACACCTAACAGGTATACTTCAAGACATCACCCTATTGAGCAAGTTATTGGAAGTTTAGATAGAGGATTTTTGACTCAAAATAAGGTACATTTATGTTTGATTTCTCAAATTGAACCTAAGACTACTAATGAAGCTTGTGAAGATGAACATTGGATCAATGCTACAAAAGAAGAACTAGAGCAGATTGAAAAAAACAAGACATGGGAATTGGTCCCTAGACCTGAAGACAAGAATGTGATTGGAACAAAGTGGGTATTTAGAAACAAGATGAATGAACAAGGAGAAGTGATAAGAAACAAAGCAAGATTGGTATGTAAAGGATATTCACAACAAGAAGGAATTGACTATGAAGAAACTTTTGCACCTGTGGCCAGATCTTGAAGCAGTGAGAATGTTTCTAGCATATGCAACTTACAAGAAATTTAGAGTGTATCAGATGGATGTGAAGTCAGCATTTTTGAATGGTGAATTGGAAGAAGAAGTCTACATTAAGCAGCTTGAAGGTTTTCCTTTGACACAAGTAGGAGATATGGTATGTAAGTTAAAGAAAGCTTTATATGGATTAAAACAAGCACCTAGAACCTGGTATGCAAGATTGGATAAGTATTTATTGAAATTGGGATTTATAAAAGGAACAACAGATAATAACTTATACAAAAAAGAAATTGAGAATGGTTTGTTGGTTATAGTTATATTTGTTGATGATATTATCTTTGGAGGAGAAGATGAAGCTAGTGACAAATTTGTAGATGAAATGAAGACTGAATTTTAGATGAGCATGATTGGAGAAATGAAATATTTTTTGGGATTGCAGATAACACAAAGAAAGGAAGGTATATTTGTAAGTTAGACTAAGTATTTAAATGAATTATTGAAAAGATTTGGAATGGGAGATTCTAAACTTGTTGGAACACCTATGGTAACTGGACATAAGTTATCTAGCAAAGATGAGACACTAGCAGTTGAGCAGAAAAAGTACAGATCTATGATTGGAGGATTGTAGTACTTGACACATACAAGACTTGATATAGCACATTTAGTGGGGATTGTAGCAAGATTTCAAGTAGAACCTAGAGAATCACATTATGCAACAGTAAAGAGGATATTGAGATATCTGAAAGGAACAATGGATTATGGATTATGGTATGAGAATTCTGATGATTTTACCTTATGTGCCTATACTGATGCAGATTGGGGAGGTAGTGTTGATGAAAAGAAAAGCACCAGTGGTGGAGCCTTTTTTCTTAGAGGTAAATTGGCCTCTTGGCTAAGTAAGAAGTAGAATTGTACTTCACAAGGCATAGCAGAAGTAGAATATGTTGCAGTAGCAAATAATTGTAATCAGATTATTTAGATGAAGCAGATGTTGAAAGATATTGGAATAAAGTTTGATGAGCCTATTTTTATACATTGTGATAACACCAGTACAGTGAGTATGTCAAAAAATCATGTTTTACATTCTAAGACTAAACATATTGAGATCAAGTATCATGTTGTAAGAGAGAAAGTTACAAAAAAAGTAGGATTAGAGTACATAAGTACAAAGGAGTAGATAGCAGATATATTTACAAAGCCTTTACCTAAGGATACATTTGTGTATCTAAGAGGTATGCTTGGGGTTATGCCCCAACCTATTTTTGAGAATTGATGCAGATGATTACATCTATCCAGTGGTATATGAGCCCTATCTTTCTTCTAGATTGGATGTTGGAACTTCCTCTATGGGGGAGTTTATGAGCTGAGTCATGAGGACTCTTGTTATTGTATTCTTCTGAAAAGTGTCTTTTGACATTAAGTTTTTGTTGACTTAGTGATGGAATTTCTATCATTGATGTCAATGGGGGAGAGATATACATGAAAAACATTATGGATTGTATGAGAGAGCTGAATAGGAAAACGAAGCAAGATTTAATTTGATATTTTGCAGTGATGTTGCAGTATTGGATTTTTGGAATATTGGATGTTTTTCATCTATGTTGCCATCAATGCAAATGGGAGAGATTGTTAGGAATGAATGCAAAAAATTTTGGCAGTCATTCTGTAGCAGTTGTTGTTGCATTCATGACTTGGATTGTCATTGATGTCAACAAAGTGATATTCTAGATATTAGCAGGAAAGTAGGTATAGTTTTGTTTTGTGCACATGTTGTATTGAAGATTGGATTTTGTGAAATTGATGGTATGTTCTTTGGTGTGTTATTAACCTATGGTTAGCAGTGCAAAAAGAAATTCATTCATTTGTAAGAGTTATGAGCATTTTGGTGAAAGCAGTGTTTAGACAGTGTTTCTATGTAGCGATGTTTGGAAATCAGAGGATATCTCTTAGATGGGATGGAATCTGATTTTTTGTAGTTAAAGGGATGTTGGAGACTCATTAATGATGATGTGGTTCATAGCACAAACTTTGAGGATATGTTTGGAGAAAGTTACAACAACTAGAAGTTGATAGTTTTATGTGAATTTTGTGTGTAGTGTGTAGAATTTATTATTTTGTAATTAAGGACCAACTCATTTGTAATTATTTGAGTTTGGTATATAAGAAGGAATTTTTTCCTTATTGTAATTTTTACTATGAAGAGTGAGATGTGAATATATGCATGAAGTGAAGAAAAGAGCTAATTCAGTGATGAAGGAAGACTTGTGAGTACAGAGATCTGGAATTGTGATCTTGTGTAGCAGAGAGTGTAATTTTGGCATAGTGTGAAGGAGGTAATATATTTAATATTATGATGGAATATGGATGAAGTGACTAAGAGGGGGGGGGTGAATCAGTCAACCATAAAAACACTTCACAATTAATTCTTTGCAGATCCCTTAGGATATCTTAACAATGTTATCTGTTTTAGCACTCGGTAAATAGATTGCAGTAACTTTGAGGATGCAGAAAGTATTAGCAGTATTATCTTTAGATATTCATCAGCACATGTATATGATTGAGAAAGCAATTAAGAACACAAGAGACACAAGATTTAACGTGGAAACCCAATATGGGAAAAACCACCAATGTATCTAGATACTGATTTTCACTTTTCTGAAGTGATGCCCGGTTAGAAGCCAACCCGGTAAAAGGTTACAAAACACACTGTTAGGTGTGACCTTGTTAGAGGATTTAAAACACCCTGCAAGGAGTGGCCTGGTAAGAGGTCTTGAAAACAATTCAATGGAATTGTCACCTTGTTAGAGGATTTACATTATGGTTGTTAAACCAACTCGGTTAAGAGATTTAGAATTCACTGTTACAATGATAAGAAGGTAACAATGAAAAAGTGACTTGTATAATAATGCAACTATCTTGCTGATTACAGATCTCTATTCTGCATAAGTCTGATCCTTTGTGATCGAATAAAACTCTACTGCTCCTCAAGGATATCTGAACATCCTTCACAAATTTGCATATACCTTTCCTTCTTTTCTTCTGTAAATCTTCTGCTGTGTATGTTTATTTTTCACATTTGACCTTTTATTTATATGATTTTGGATTTGTCAAATCGACATTATTTAGTATAACAGTCAACTGAAATAAGCAAACTCTATTTGCAAAAGTCCTTCAAGGGCCGACAGTGCTCGGTGACCATAACTTTCTATAATCTTTCGGTGACCGAGGGAACTCGGTAAACACCGACAATCCTTTACCTTTGATAACCAACTGAACTCGGTAAGCACTATCTTTTCTTCGATGACCGACTGAACTCGGTAAACATTAACTTTTCTTCGACGACCGACTAAACTCGGTAAACACTATCTTTTCTTCGATGACAGAATGAACTCGGTAAACACTAAACTTTCTTTAGCAACCGAGTGAACTCGGTAGACACTACTTTTCTTCGATAACCGAGTGGACTCGGTAAGCACTAATATTCCTGTCTGGCAGACCGACTGAGCTCAGTAGGAACTGATTGCTGCGGACTATGACATAGTGTGACATCAAAGACAATACATAATTTGAGTAGCAATTTTCTTCAGACAATTGTTTCCAACAATCTCCCTCTTTGGCATTGATGGAAACACAATATGTCATAGCATAAGAAATTTGAAAGAGTTAGCTCGGTTTAGATTCAAATCTCCCTCTGTCAGCAAACTTCCTGTATCTTGAAAATTCTTCCTTCTGACTATTGAAAATTTCTTGAAAATAATAGCAAAGACATAGCAAACACTCCCTCTTTGACAACACATGCCAAAGAAAATTCACATATTACCGGTGAAAATTAATGTACCTCAAGTACTGATTCATATGCAATGATTCCTTTAATATGCTACATCAACAAGTTGATTTTCAATCATGTTCAGGTTGATGCATCACTAAAACTATATTTAGTGAGCCTCGGATAGGGGAATGACCCCTAACTTACCTCTTAGATACACAAATGCATCCTTAGGTAGTGGTTTGGTAAAAATGTCTGCAATCTATTCTTTTGTATGAATATATTCTAATCTGATTTCCTTGTCCTGCACCAATTCTCTGACAAAGTGATATTTAATAGCAATGTGCTTGGTTTTGGAATGCATCACTGGATTCTTAGAAATGTTTATTGCACTGGTATTGTCACAAAATATAACAACTGGTTCTTTGATTTCGATCTTCATACCTTCTAATAGCTATTTAAACCAAACAATATTTGAACAGTTTACTGCAGCAGCAACATATTCTACTTCAGCTGTGGATTGAGATGTGCAATTCTGCTTTTTACTAGTCCAGGATACCAGTCTTTTTCCAAGAAAAAATGCTCCACCACTTGTGCTTTTTCTGTCATCAATGTTTCCTGCCCAATCAGCATCAGTAAACACTTTCAAGTCTAGATTGCCTCCAAATTTATACCACAAACCATATTCTTCAGTTCCTCTTAAGTATCTTAAGATTCTTTTGATTGCCATCATGTGATTTTCCTTAGGTTTTGCTGAGAATCTAGCTACTATACCGACTGCTAAGGTAATATCAGGTCTTGTATGTACTACATACTACAATTTTCCAATCATAGATCGGTATAGGGTCTGATCAACTTCTTTTGAATCATCATTTTTGGTAAGTTTCAATCCAGTACACATGGGTGTACCAACTGGTTTTGAATCTTCCATACCAAACTTCTTAAGTATCTCCTTAATGTATTTGGATTGAGTAATGTATATACCATTCTTGCTTTGCTGAATTTGAAGACCAACAAAGAATTTTATTAAACCAAACATAGACATTTCAAATTCTCTGTTCATTTTCTCTGAAAATTCTTTGCACTGATCCTCATTCCCTGTAAATATAATATCATCCACAAATATTTCTGCCAATACAATTTTGTCATCCGGTCCTTCTTTAATATACAGATTGTTGTTATCATTAGCTCTTTTGAAATTAATCTGAATCAAATAGTTATGGAGTCTTTCATACCATGCTCTAGGAGCTTGTTTTAAACCATACAATGCTTTGTGTAACCTGCAGACCATGTCCCTTTTATCTGGATCAACAAAACCTTCAGGTTGTTCAATGTAGACTTCTTCATCAAGAATTCCATTGAGAAATGCAGATTTTATATCCATCTGATATACCTTAAATCCTTTGTGTGCTTCATAAGCAAGTAGAGTTCTTACACCTTCTAATCTTGCAACAGGAGCAAAAGTTTCTCCATAATCTATACCTTCTTCTTGAGAGTAACCTTTACATACCAGTCTAGCTTTGTTTCTAGATACTTGACCATCTTCATTCAGCTTATTTCTGAATACCCATTTTATTCCAATTACATTCTTATCTTTAGGTCTAGGTACAAGAGTCCAAGTTTTGTTCTTTTGTATTTGTTCTAACTCTTCATTCATTGCTTCAATCCAACTTTCATTCTCCAATGCATCTTTGATATTTCTAGGTTCAAAATCAGTAAGCAGACATGTACCTTTTAGCTTGCTTCTTGTCATAGTACCATCTGATTTGTTTCCAATGATTTGATCTGGTGTATGATGTCTTCTGACATATTTGGCTAGTATAGGTTCCTTGCCTTTTGAATGATTCATGCTGTTGTCTTCTAGGATCTCTTCTTCAAGTTGCTTGGGCTCGGTAGATATTTTCTCGATAACTTCAGGCTGAGACTCGGTCTGAATTTCTTCCTGTGACTCGGTTTGAACTTCTTCCTGTGACTCGGTAACTGTGCTCGGCTTGGTAGATGTAGTTTCCTTACTGATAGTTGTGTCTTCCAATGTTTCAGGTTCAATGTAAATGAATCTTCTGTAGTTCTCAGGTTCCCTTTTGCTTTCTTCCTCAGTCTTTTCTGCAAACTCATCAAATTTTACATGTATACTTTCTATGACTTTGTGAGTAGATAAGTTCAGACATTTGTATGCCTTGCTTTTGCTAGAATATCCTAGGAATATTCCTTCATCACTTTTCACATCAAATTTATTTCTTCTGGATTCTTTTAAGATATAACACTTGCTACCAAATATTTTCATGTAACTTACATTAGGTTTATAGCCATACCATAATTCATAAGGAGTTTTGAATGTGTCTTTCTTCAGTTGTACTCGGTTCAAGGTATGAACTACAGTGCTGATAGCTTCCTTCCAATACTTTGTAGCGATGTTCTTTTCTATCATTAGAGTCCTTGCACAATCCATAATAGATCTATTTCTTCTTTCTGCTATTCCATTCTGCTCAGGAGTTCTAGGAGCTGATACCTGTCTTTTGATTCCTCTTTCAATGCAGAAGTTGTTAAAATCATGGGAGATGAATTCACCACCTCTGTTTGATCTTAAGCATTTCAATCTTTTCCTTGTTTCTTTTTCTACTCTTGCTAAGTACCATTTGAACTTTTCAAATGCTTCTGATTTTTCTCTTAAATACATAACAGTCATCATTCTAGAATAATCATCAACGAAAAGAATAAAGAATTTATCTCCAGTATAGCTTTGTATTCCAACAGGTCCACATAAATCAGTATGCACAATTTCCAAAATTTCTTTAGACTGATAGTTCTTACTCTTGAAACTAGTTTTACTCATTTTGCCAATCTGACAATTCTTACATAGACCAGTGTCAGGTTTCTTCAAAGTAGGAATGCCTCTAACCTTCTTGAATTTGCTTATTTTTATCATGTTATCAAAATTCACATGACATAACCTTTTGTTCCATAGCCAACTTTCTTCTATTTGAGCAATAAAGCATGAATATTCACTGAGATCAAGATAAAATAAGTTACCTTTTGTTTGTTTGCCTGATCCAATGAGTTTTCCTTTTCCATCCAGCAGTCTTGCTTGACCATTCATGAATTCAACCTTGAAACCAGTGTTGATTAGCTGTGCTACACTCAAAAGATTATGTTTTAGTCCTTCAACCCAATAAGCATTATCACATATGAGTTCTTTGGTTAAAGAAATTCTTCCTTTTCCTTTTATACAACAAGGTTCATTGTTTCCAAATCTTACATTGCCACTATCACAGTCTTCTAGATATTCAAATTTTGTCTTGTCACCAGTCATGTGGTGTGAACATCCGCTGTCTATTATCCATATATCATCTTTTCTTATATGATAAATAAGTGCCATCTTATCTTCATCATCATTAGATTCATCTTTTATAGCAATAAAGACAATTTCTTCTTCACTATCATCAGAATCTTTAGCCATAAAACATGATTTCTTACCTTTATCCTTGTATGATTTGAAATTCTTTTTGCCATAGTACTTGTGACTTCTCTTTTCTTCTTTAACTTTCTTGTTTGGGCACCTAGCTATAATGTGTCCAATTTCTTCACATGAAAAATAGATTAAAGGAGTTTTACCTTTATATTTACCTTTCCCTCTAGAGTACTTCTTTGCAAGTAATGCTTCTACAATTTCAAGATCACTATCAGAACTTTCTTCTGATTCTTCTTCACTTTCTGACTGAACTTCTTTAATTTTCTTGTTCTTCTTTAGTGAAACCTTGGCCTCAAATGCTGATTCAATATTTTTGGAACTAGGAACATAGTTATCATAGTTGTCTAATTCAAAAGCTGTCAATCTTCCAACTAAAGCATCCAAAGTTATATTGTGGTTTGTTTCACATCTTCTTTCTTGAATAGCTGATACTCTTATTGCATAGATAGGGAGTAGTGTTCTGAGTACCTTACTTATAACAGTCTCATCTGAGATTGTTCCTCCAGAAGCTCTAATTGCACTTACACTTGCTTTGATTCTTTCAACATATTTTGCAATGTTTTCATCTTCCTTCATATTCATCTTGTCAAATTGTCCTCTTAGGCTTTCTGCTTTGGCTCTTTTCACATTTGCATCACCACCATATATTTTCTTCAGTGCCACCCACATTTCATCTGCAGTAGTGCAGTCTTTAATATCATCAAATTCTTCATAGCTGAGAGCAGATGCAATGTCTATCATCATGGTGTTGTGAGTCTTTTTATCTGTAATGTCTTCAACAGTTAATGCGCCATTAGGAATTGTGTATTCTTCATCAATGTATTTGCATCCTGAATCACCAATGGAAGCCAGATGAAGTCGCATAAGACCTTGCCATGCTGAAAAGTTATCTTTGTTGAGCTTTGGAATTTCCCTCTTGTAAGACATCCTGATCTTTAGCTTAGGTCCTTGAAACCCTTCCTGCAAGCACCAAATGCTCTGATACCAATTGATGGAATATGGATGAAGTGACTGAGAGGGGGGGGGGGTGAATCAGTCAACCATAAAAACACTTCACAATTAATTCTTTGCAGATCCCTTAGGATATCTTAACAATGTTATCTATTTTAGCACTCGGTAAATAGATTGCAGTAACTTTGAGGATGCAGAAAGTATTAGCAGTATTATCTTTAGATATTCATCAGCACATGTATATGATTGAGAAAGCAATTAAGAACACAAGAGACACAAGATTTAACGTGGAAACCCAATATGGGAAAAACCACCAATGTATCTAGATACTGATTTTCACTTTTCTGAAGTGATGCCCGGTTAGAAGCCAACCCGGTAAAAGGTTACAAAACACACTGTTAGGTGTGACCTTGTTAGAGGATTTAAAACACCCTGCAAGGAGTGGCCTGGTAAGAGGTCTTGAAAAAAATTCAATGGAATTGTCACCTTGTTAGAGGATTTACATTATGGTTGTTAAACCAACTCGGTTAAGAGATTTAGAATTCACTGTTACAATGATAAGAAGGTAACAATGAAAAAGTGACCTGTATAATAATGCAACTGTCTTGCTGATTACAAATCTTTGTTCTGCATAAGTCTGATCCTTTGTGATCGAATAAAACTCTGCTGCTCCTCAAGGATATCTGAACATCCTTCACAAATTCGCATATACCTTTCCTTCTTTTCTTTTGTAAATCTTCTGCTGTGTATGTTTATTTTTCACATTTGACCTTTTATTTATATGATTTTGGATTTGTCAAATCGACATTATTTAGTATAACAGTCGGCTGAAATAAGAAAGCTCTATTTGCAAAAGTCCTTCAAGGGCCGACAGTGCTCTGTGACCATAACTTTCTATAATCTTTCGGTGACCGAGGGAAATCGGTAAACACCGACAATCCTTTACCTTTGATAACCGACTGAACTCGGTAAGCACTATCTTTTCTTCGATGACTGACTGAACTCGGTAAACATTAACTTTTCTTCGATGACCGACTGAACTCGGTAAACACTATCTTTTCTTCGATGACTGACTGAACTCGGTAAACACTAAACTTTCTTTGGCAACCGAGTGAACTCGGTAGACACTGCTTTTCTTCGATAACCGAGTGGACTCGGTAAGCACTAATATTCCTATCTGGCAGACCGACTGAGCTCGGTAGGAACTGATTGCTGTGGACTATGACATAGTGTGACATCAAAGACAATACATAATTGGATAGTGGGTTCAGAGATCTTGCCTTGAAGTTGTTTGGGCAGTGGGTCCTTCTGTCGTCCATAAACTCTTAACCGGGTTAGAATCTTTTAATAGGGATTCAAAATCTCCTAATAGGGATTTATTTGTACTGAATGTATTTCATAAGACTCCTAACAGGGTCCATCCTCTAACAAGGAACTTTTATATTAGTGCATCATTCCCACCGGGGTTTACTCTTTTCAAGAGGTTCCCTAGTCAACATATCTTGTGTTATTGTGCAATTGTGTATGATTATCTTTCTATGGTTGATCAGTACATGGATTATATTGTTTAAAGCTATTGAATGGATGAATTATCTAATAATTGATTCACCCCCCCTCTCAATTATCTTGGGGATCTTTACTCTCTAACAAAACTAGAGGATCTTGAAGCTCTTATGGCCAGAAGATTAAAAAGGGGAAAAGGAAAGTATAAAGGTAAACTCCCTATCATATGTTTCTCATGTAATAAAGTTGGTCATATAGCTGCAAGATGTCCTAACAAGGATGACAAAGATGAGGAAAGATATAGTAAGCACAAAGACAAAAGAGAAGATAGAATTTACTGAAGGTACAAGGAATATAAAGGAAAAGGTAAGAAATCCTACTATATTGCTGAAGAAGAAACTGACACTGATAGTGATGATTTTGAAATTGAAGTAGTCTATGTTGCTATGAAAGATGAGTTTGATGAGGATGAGAAAACTACACTTATATCCTATGTGAACAAAAATTATAAGTGGATTATTCATAGTGGTTGCTCACACCACATGACTGGTGATAAAAGTAAGTTTGATACCTTAGATCATTACAAAGGTAGAAGTGTTAAATTTGGTAATGATGCACCATGTCCTATTAGGGGTAAAGGATTGATTAAGCTGACTGATAAGATCACTTGTAAAAATGTTTATTGGGTTGAAGGTCTTAACTATAATCTGCTAAGTGTTACACAGCTTAATAGCACTGGCTACCAAGTGGAATTTCATCACAGGAAGGCTAAGATATTTGATGCCACTGGTGAACTGATTGGAAGTGGAGAATAGACAAGAGGTAATTTTTTCTATCTAGACCTATCTGAAGAGACATTTATGATTTCACAACTTGATGATATATGGTAATGGAATAAGTAGCTATGTCATATTAACTTTTTAAATTTGGTAGAAATTAGTAAGAATAAGAAAGTAAGAGAACTGTCAAGTTTAAAGAAACCTGAGAATGTAATGTGCAAACAATGTCAGTTGGGTAAGATGACATGTATGATTGCACAACTTGATGATATATGGTAATGGCATAAGCAACTATGTCATGTTAACTTTTTTAATCTGGTAGAAATTAGTAAAAATAAGAAAGTAAGGGAACTCTCAAGATTGAAGAAACCTAAGAATGTAATGTGCAAACAATGTCAATTGGGTAAGATGACAAAGTCTAGTTTCAAGAGAAAGACTTTCACTTCTAAAAATGCTTTAGATTTGGTTCATACTGATATTTGTGGACCTATGGGTGTACAAAGCTATTATGATGCTAGATATTATATTCTATTTGTTGATGATTACACCATAATGATGACTGTAATGTTCTTAAAAGAAAAATCTGATGCTTTTCAATTTTTTAAGTGGTCTCTGGCTAAGGTTGAAAAGGAGACAAGTAGGAACTTGAAGTGTTTGAGATCTAACCGAGGTGGATAATTCATATCAAATGAGTTCAATCTTTTTTTCAATGATAGAGGAATCAAGAGACAGATGTCTACACCTAGAACACCTCCATAGAATGGTATAGTAGAGAGAAGGAAGAGATCTATCATGGATTGTGCAAGAACACTAATGATCAAGAAGAATGTTACACAAAAGTACTGGAGAGAAGCTATAAGTATAGTTGTTTATAACCTAAATAGAGTACTGATAAAAAAAAGGTACAAATATTACACCTTATGAGTTATGGAAAGGGTATGCACCTAATGTAAAGTACTTTAGAATTTTTGGGAGAAAATTATATATACTAAAAGATAATAGAAATGAAAATTTTGATGCTAAAAGTGATGAGGGCATGTTCCAAGGTTATTCCACTAAAAGAAAAGCTTACAAGTGTTTGAACTCTAACACTTAAAAAATTGTGGAAAGTGTAAATGTCAAAGTTGAAGAATATGCAGAGAAAAATGAATAGGAATGCAAGAGAGAACTAGAAGATTATAGATCTTTTATTTATGTAGAAGAAGGAGAGGCAAGTGACAAATTTGCAGATGATGCAAAGTCTCAGGTAAGCAATGTTGAGCATCAAGGAAATAATGTTGAGCAACAAGTAGAACATGTCGAGCAATAGGAGGAAGCTTTTGAGTATTAGGAAGAGGTTTCCAAGCATTCAGAAGATGAATCTGACAATCTTATTGGTGAACCTAAAGAGTAAGGAGAAAAGAGAGAAGAACCTATTTTGGCACAATATGTAAGGAGACATCACAAGCCTAAACAAATCATTGGAGACAAAGAAATTGGAGTTCTAACTAGAAGCAAGTTAAGAGATCCTGCATGTTTACTATGTGAATTCAAGCCTAAGACAACAAGGGAGGCATTAGAAAATGAAGACTAGATCCTAGCCATGAATGAGGAGATAGATCAAACAGAGAAGAATGATACCTGGACTCTAGTGCTGAGACTAGAAAAAAAAATGTCATTGGAACAAAATGGGTGTTCATAAATAAGATGAATGAACATGGACCAATCACAAGGCCCAAAGAAAGGATGGTATGCAAAGACTATGCATAAGAAGAAGGAATAGATTATGGGGATACATTTTCCCCTGTAGCAAGATTGGAAGGAGTAAGAACTCTACTTGCATATGATACTTACAAAGATTTCAAGGTATACCAAATGGATGTCAAGTCTACATTTTTAAATGGTATATTAGAAGAAGTGTACATTGAACAACCTGAAGGATTTGTTGATCCAAATAAGAGACACATGGTTTGCAAATTGAATAAGGCGTTGTATGGACTAAAGCAAGCCCCCAAACCATGGTATGAGAGGCTACATAACTACTTGATATAGATTGGATTCTCAAGGACAAACAACATGAGAAATATGTACATGAAAGATGTCGAAGAAGGTAAAGGAATCTTGTTAGCTAAGATTTTTGTAGATGATATTATATTTGGTGGACAAGATGCCTTGTGTAATAAATTTTCAAATGAAATGCAAATTGAATTTGAAATGAGTATGTTTGGGGAGATCAAATTATTTTTTGGTTTACAAGTATATTAGATGGAGAAAGATATTTTCATTACCCAATCTAAATATGCTCATGAGATACTAAAAACCTTTGGTATGGAGGATTCAAGGCTAGTAAGTACTCCCATGGATACTAGACAAAAATTGTCTAAAAATGATGATGCTACTAAAGTAAACCAGACTTTGTATAGGTCCATGATTGGAAAACTATAGTATGTTGTTCATAGCAGACTAGATATTGCTCTAGTAGTTTGGATTACGGAAAGATTCTCTACCAATCCTTAGGAAACTCACATGATGGCTGTCAAAAGAATAATGAGATATTTGAAAGGGACTGTAGATTATGGATTGTACTATAAGAAGTATGAAAGATTTGAACTGAGAATCTATATTGATGTTGATTGGGTAGGAAATGTGGATGACAAAAAGAGTACTAGTGGTGGAGCTTTCTTTCTTGGATAGAGATTAGTTTCTTGGACAATCAAGAAACAAAATTACATTTCCCAATCTATAGATGAAGCCAAGTATGTGGTTGCAGCAGTGAACTGTTCAAACTTGATATGGATAAAACAATTGTTGGTAGGCATGAAAGGAGAGATCACTAAACCATTAGTCATCTACTGTGGCAACACAAGTGCTATCAACATATAAAAGAACCCAGTGATGCACAAAAAGACCAAACACATCTCCATTAGGTATCATTACTTGAGGGAATTGGTACAGGATAAAGAGGTTAGAATGGAATACATGAATACAAAGGAAGAACTAGTAGACATATTCACTAAATCTTTACCTAAAGAAGCTCATGAATATATGAGAGGAAAATTAGGGGTTCTTCCCCTAATTGAGGCTTCCTGGTCAAGCTAGGAGCACTACATCAAATGAGCTGTAAAGAATATCTAACAAATTGATGCAGAGAAAGGTCACACTTTAGGAGCAGCCTAGAGTTGTGAAAACAACAGAAAAGCTGATAATCAGTCATAAGCAAAGATGACAAAGGGAGAAATATTGTTATTGAACTAACAAGATGACATCCATATCTAAAGGATGTATGTTTTTGTTGCTACTTTTCCATTATTGTCAAAGAGGGATATGAATAAGATGAAAAAACATATTGAGACTTTATGGAAGATCAATTAAGAGGGAGAGATTTAGAGGAAAGGAACAAGAAGAGATCAAGTGGATGTTACTATGTGGATAGTCATGTAGGCAAGCCTAATTTATTCTAAATCAAAATGAAGCTAAGGATATTATAAATATTTATGATGGAAAAATAACTTTTGGATTGGTTGGTGTTTCATGTGTTATTCATATGGTGTTGCCATCAATTCCAAAGAGCAAGATTATTGGAAACTGCAATTGAAGAAATTGTTGTATTGTCATTGATGTCAAACCTTAACTGGTAATACTTTTTCTATCTAAGAAATTTCTATATCTATTTGATTGTTGAGAAGGATTAGGGAAAGGTTGATAACAATAGCACCTAAGGAAAGGTTGAGTTATCTTGATACTTCAATGGGTACTTGATTATCTTGCACAATGATAAGATAATGTATTATGTATCTAAGTAAGAAGTAAGACTAAACCAATAGGCTTAACTGAGAAAAAGTAAAGAAATCTAGTTTAAGCTGAGTGATGTTAGTGTCGACCGAGCCAGTATATGCTGAGTAAATTTAGTGTTGACCAAACACCAGTTAATTATCGAGGAAGATAGTATTAGCCAAGGAAATAGTTTTAGTGGTGACTGGGCTACCCAATGAAGATTGAGGAGTTGAACACAATATTCATCGAGGATCAGTAATTTACATTCGAGGAAGAATTTATATTCCTAGCTGACATAGTTGAATTCTTGGATTATGTAAAATGTGTTGACTTTATTTGTTTATCGTATGGAAGCATTTAATTCATTGTAAACCATTTTATTGTGATTCCATAAATAGATTTGAGATGTTTCTAGAAGGATGGATGAAGAACATAAAGTTGGAAGGATTTTATGAATTTGACGTAACCCTAAGATCTACGGAGGAGATTAAGAAGAAAAAGTTGGATCAACCTAATTCAGGAAGTGTTAAGGAAACCTTAGTGAGAGGTTGAGAAAGAGAGAATGTTGGAGTTGTTGTTATTGACTGTATCAGAAAAAAAGGATGAAGAAGAAGGAGTTATGATTTCTTCAAGGGATTTCCAAGTAGATCAGTGATGGAGATGGAAATGGATCATAGTCAGTAAGCCAACATATGTGTATGGAATTGGATTTGCTATTTACAAAGTGAGTTATATGTTTTCAGATCAAACACTGTTGTTACTTTCTAACCATTGTATCAATTTGAAATCCTTTAATCAAGGGTGACCTAACAGTCATTTGTATAAATCCTTTGAAAAAGGTTACATTCTAATGGAATGTATGTAAGTCCTATAACAAGGCACACTTCTAACAGAGTGGTTGAAATCCTTTAACCAGGTCACACCTGACAGTGTGTTTGTAAACCTTTGACAGGGTTGGCTTTTCGCAGAGCTCACTTCAGAAGATTGAAAATACTAGTAACATGTTACAAAGTGGTTTTTCCCAAATTGGGTTTCCACTATAAATCCTGGTGTTAATTCTTGTGTGAATGTTTTGGTTTGAACATTTTTGGGTTTTGCAAGTTAAATACTATTGGATAGTCGACTGTATTGTTATATGTTTCTAGTATGCTCATCTTTGATCCATGAAATCTGATAGGGTTTCGGATGCTTCAGTCTTTCCAACTGTAATTTATTGACCATCTCTTTAGATGCTAGATTCTCTGAGCTACCACTATCAATGATTACTTTCCACACTTTGTCAACAACTCTACATCTTGTCTTGAACAAACTTTTCCTTACCAGATCTTCCTTCTTTCTTTCATTCCATAGTGCTCTCCTTACCATTAGGTTACTTTCCTTTTTAGGTTCATTCGATGATTCTTCTTGCACTACAACATTTCTACTGCTACTAGCCTTCTTGCTTGCATGTGTACATTCAAAGGATCTGTGCCCTTCTTCTCCACAATTGTAACAAGTTCCTCATAAATTTCCTCTACTATAACCACCTTGGTAGCTACTACCTCTGCCTCTGGATGAACTTTCACCTTTCCACTTGGTCTTACCTTTGTCTAGGTTTGTTTTATTAGGTTCAGATCTACTATTTTCACCATTGGATCTACCTCTTCCTGTATGGAATCTACCACCTTGACCTCTTTTCCTTTGTTCATGTCTTTTGTTTAGTTTCTCCTCAGCTTTTGAAGCAAATTGATAAGCCTCTTCAATACTTTCCAACTTCACCATATTGATTTCTTCTTGGATAGAGTTTCTCAAACCATTCAGGTATTTGCTAATCCTTTCAATATCATCTTCATCATGACCAGATCTGATATCCAATTTGTAAAATTCCTCAGTATAATCCTTTATCAAGCTATCCTTCTATCTCAGACTTTGCATTCACCAAATTACGTTATTCTGATAGTCATAGGGTAAGAATTTTCTTTTCAACTTATTCACCATCTTACTCCATACTGTGATCTTATCTTTTCCTTTCCTTTTCCTATCCAGTTGTAGATGTTCCCACCATAGGGATGGATGTCCTTTCAACTTAGTGCTTGCAATCTTCACCATTTTTTCTTTAGGAATAATTTCATATTCAAAATATTTTTCCATCTCAGTGATCCAGTCCATCAATTCATTAGAGTCCAATTTTCCACTATAATCAGGAGGATTAAAGTGTGGTGTTGATTTCAAACTTGTCAAAGCTTTTAGGAATCTCTCTTCACCATGATCCATAATAGGTGTAGGTTCTGCATTAGCCTATTCTTCTTTGACCTCATCATCACTAACATCTTCAAGATGTCTACCTCTTCTTTGGGCTGTCTCTATTGCATCTAATCTAGCAGTAATCTACCTTAGAAACTCTACCAAGCCTAGATCTGCATCTCACCTCCCATGAACCATCTTGACAACCTTCTACAATTGTAGGTTAGATCACAATCTACTACCCCACAACAAATTAGCTAGGGTTTCAAGAAGTTCCTGCAAACCTAGATCCACAGACCTAGATCAAGAATCTAACCTCACTCTGATACCACCTGATGAAGGGAAATGATCATGAGGGGCCAAAGCTATGGCTCACCCTAATATTCCAAGCCTTCAACACACAATGCGTAAGAAAAACACTAGAAAGTGAGAGGGAGAAAGTGAGATCTTCATTAAATTTCATCAACAAATAGTATACATGCCAGGTTGTAAGGCCTTCCCGGTTTAGGCCAGATATTACAATAAATTCAGAAGTCTCCAAACATGTGAGGATCCATCAAATTCCCACTTCTAACATCTTGATCTCTGACTCCTAACTCTAAACATAGACACTAAATTTATACAAGAGTCAACTGAACTGAGTCGGCCTTCAGATCTGCAAACAATGGAAGTAATGATCAGATTAAGGACCACCAGCTTCCCAATAATGAATACCAACATTAACTCCATGACCCTTGATAAATGCATGTGTCAGCCCCAACAAGAAACAAAATAAAACCCATCGATAAGTAGAGATAACTGACCAGCAGCAAAGCAATACTGAGTGCCAGGAAATTACTGACCAAACTCAGCAAATGAAGTAACCAACCAACTCGGGAGAAGAGAAAACCGACCAACGTAGAGACTACCGACCGAACTTGGTAATCAAAATGAAACTAACCAATGCAGAGACTAGCAAGCAAACTCAGTAATCAAAGGAAAATGACCAACACAGGAAAGAGAAAACCATCCAAACAGGAACCGAACAACACAGAAATTAGCAAACACCTTTTTGGTGACACAAGATTGCCAAGAACCCAAGATGCTCCTGTATCAGACACCTAGGGTTGTTTTGAATGATTCATAGAATCATGTAGCAGATATGATCTGAGCTGGATCCAACTTAGACTATGAAATCCATGAACTATCTTCCATTGGTCTATTTTTCCATTTTACCAGATATTGTATGTATTGTTTTCCTCTTGTGCTTTTGTCAACCCTTTCTTTCAAAATCTGTTCAACTTCCTCTTTCTATTTCTTAGGATATTCTATCGTTACTATCATTTCTTTATCAGATTCATAATATTCATATAGATCAGCAATGTTAAAAATCAGTGATATGTCCATGTCATCAGGTAACTCAATCTCATATGCATTTCCATTGTCAAATTTCCTCAATATTCTACAAGGTCCAAACTTCTTAATCTTTAGCTTCCCATAAGTTCTAATAGGAAACCGACCTTTCTTCAAATGAACCATCACTTCATGACCAACATCAAAAATCTTATGTCTTCTTGATCTATCAGCTCTATCTTTATATTTATGATTACTGTTTTCCAACTTCAACTTCACATCTTCATGCAATGTCTTCATGTACTTAGAAAATTTCACTCCTTCAACACTTTTCTTGTTTTCATCCTCAATGTCTCTCAATTCAGATATTCCTCTTAGTTGTATGCCATTGACAATCTCAAATGGTGTTCTTCCTGTACTCCTATTCATTGAATTATTGTATGCAAACTCAGCTTGTGCCAACACAGAATCCCAATTGCTTAGTCTATCTCCACTAAACATCTCAAAAGATTACCCAAACTTCTGTTTACAACTTCAGTCTATCCATCGGTTTGTGGATGAAATGTAGAACTATGTTTCAACTTGGTACCAAATTTCTTCCAAAGTGTTTTCCAAAAATATCCAACAAACTTGCTATCTCGGTCAGAGATAATAATCCTCGGTAACCCATTTAATCTCACAATTTCCTTAAAGAAAAGGTCTGCGACATTCACTGCATCTGATGTTTTTCTACAAGGTATGAAATGTGCCATTTTAGAAAATCTATCAACAACCACAAATATAGAATCATTACCTCTTACTATCTTTGGTAAGCCAAGAACAAAATCCATATTGATATCAGTCCAAGGTTTCTTAGGTACATCAATCAGTGTATATAAACCAGTATTCTGACTTACTCCTTTTGCAACTTGACAAATTCCACAACTTCTCACAAATTTCTAAACATCCTTATACAACTCGGGCCAAAAGTGCTTTTCCTTCAGCAAATTCCAGGTTTTAGCAATGCCAAAATGTCCAGCCAAACCACTACTATGTTTCTCTTTTATCAGATTAGTTCTCATTACTCCTCTTGGTATACACAACTAAATACCTTTAAACAACATATCTTCCTAAATAAAATATTCATCCCATTTGGTATCATGTTGATCTTGTAAAGGTGCTCTGCACTTTCTCCATAGCTCAGAAAAATCAGGGTCATTTTCATACAAATCTTTCATCTCATCAAAACCAAGAACTTGAATTTTCATCTCGGTCATCAAAGATCTTCTCCTACTCAATGCATCAGCAACTCGGTTAGTGACTCCACTCTTATGTTTTATCAAAAATGTGTAACTTTGCAAATACTCAACCCATTTCATATGTCTCTGATTCAACTTATTCTAACTACCCAAATACTGTAAAGCTCTATGATCAATATACACACAAATTCACTCGGTATCAAATAATGTCTCCATTTCTTAAGTGCCTGAACAATAGCATAGAATTCTTGATCATACATAGAATATTTCCTTCTAGCATCATTCAAATTTTCACTAAAGAAATCCACAGGTTTACCTTCTTGACTTCACACAGCTCCAATTGCACTTCCACTTGCATCACATTCCGCTTGAAATACTTTACTGAAATCAGGTAATGCCAAAACAGGTAATTCAGCAACCTTTTGCTTCAATGCTTGGAAACTTTTATCAGCTCCATGTGTCCACTTGAATTCTCTTTTGTCTCCTCTCATAGTCTTAGTCATAGCATTACAAATTGAACTAAAATTCCTTATGAACTTTCGGTAAAAACTTGCCAATCCATGAAATGATCTTACCTCACTAGCATTCATAGGTGTAGGCCAATTCAAAATGGCTTCAACCTTTTCAGGATCCATCTTCAATCCATCAGCCGAAATAACAAATCCCAAATACACAATTTCTTCTTTAATGAATGAACACTTTTTCAGATTTATAAGAAACTTTTCCTCTTTCAACCTCTGCAAAACTTGTCTAACATGCAACAAATGTTCTTCTCTGGTCTTACTAAATATTAGAATATCGTCAAGATATACAATCACAAACTTACCCAATAATTTCTTGAAAACTTCATTCATCAATCTCATAAAAGTACTTGGTGCATTAGTCAAACCAAAAGGCATAACCAACCACTCATACAAACCTTCTTTCATCTTGAAAGCAGTCTTCCACTCATCACCTTCTCTGATTCTAATCTGATGATATCCACTTTTCAAATCAATCTTCATGAAGTAGTTTTCTCCATTCAAGCAATACATTATGTCATCCATCCTCGGTATAGGAAACCTATACTTCACCGTTATCTTATTGATTTCTCTAGAATCAGTGCACATTCTCCATTCTCCATTCTTCTTAGGTACCAATACATCAGGTACCACACAAGGACTTAAAATTTCTCTGATCAAACCTTTATCCAACAATTCTTGAATTTGTCGGTTCAATTCCTGATTCTCGGTAGGTGTTAACCGATGAGGTGCCTTATTCAGTATATTAGCTCTAGGGATTAAATCCATACAATGATCTCTACTTCTCTTTGGTGGAAAACCATCAGGTACATTATCAAAAATGATTTGTCCATACTCGATGAGTAACTTATTAATCTCCTTAGGAATATTATCTTCCATTTTCTTACTCATTTTGTTAGGGATTATAGAAAAACATACATCATCCTTCTTCAAAGAACTGACAAACTTTCTTCCTTCCATCAAAAAAAGTTTCACAGATGTACAAATATTACTAACAGATTCTTCCATCAATGGCAACAAGACTTGTTTCTTTCCATTAGTCACAATAGAATACTTATCCAATCTTCCATCATATATAACATGTCTAACATATTGCCAAGGTCTACCCAACAAAATATGACAACAATCCATCGGCATTCATCACACAAAACCTTATCATAGTATTCCCCTATTTTCAAATTCACATAACATTGTTCACTTACCAGGAGAGTATGCTCATCTTTGATCCATGAAATCTGATAGGGTTTCAGATGCTTCAGTCTTTCCAACTGCAATTTATCGACCATCTCTTTAGATGCCAGATTCTCTGAGCTACCACTGTCAATGATTACTTTCCACACTTTGTTAGAAACTCTACATCTTTTCTTGAACAAACTTTTCCTTACCATATCTTCCTTCTTTCTTTCATTCCACAGTGCTCTCCTTACCATTAGGTTACTTTCCTTTTCAGGTTCATTCGATGATTCTTCTTGCACTACAACATTTCTACTACTACTAGCCTTCTTGCTTGCATGTGTACATTCAAAGGATCTATGCCCTTCTTCTCCACAATTTCAACAAGTTCCTCATAAATTTCCTCTACTATAACCACCTCGATAGCTACTACCTCTACCTCTGGATGAACTTTCACCTTTCCACTCAGTCTTACCTTTGTCCAAGTTTGTTTTATCAGGTTCAGATCTACTATTTTCACCATTGGATCTACCTCTTCCTATATGGAATCCACCACCTCGACCTCTTCACCTTTGTTCATGTCTTTTGTTTAGTTTCTCCTCAGCTTTCAAAGAAAATTGATAAGCCTCTTCAATACTTTCCAACTTAACCATACTGATTTCTTCTTGGATAGAGTTTCTCAAACCATTCAGGTATCTACCAATCCTTTCAATATCATTTTCATCATGACCAAATCTGATATCCAATTTGTAAAATTCCTTAGTATAATCCTTTATTGAGCTATCCTTATATCTTAGACTTTGAATTGACCGAATTAGGTTAATCTAATAGTCACAGGGTAAGAATTTTCTTTTCAACTTATTGACTGTCTTACTCCATACTGTGATCTTATCTTTTCCTTTCCTTTTCCTATCCAATTGTAGATGTTCCCACCATAGGGATGCATGTCATTTCAACTTAGTGCTTGCAATCTTCACCATTTTTTCTTTAGGAATACTTTCATATTGAAAATATTTTTCCATCTTAGTGATCCAGTCCATTAATTCATCAGAGTCAAATTTGCCACTATAATCAGGAGGATTAAAGTGTGGTGTCAATTTCAAACTTGTCAAAGATTTTAGGAATCTCTCTTCACCATGATCCATAATAGGTGTAGGCTCTACATTAGCCTATTCTTCTTTGACCTCATCATCACTAACATCTTCAAAATGTCTGCCTCTTCTTTGGGCTATCCCTGCTGCATCTAATCTAGCAGTAATCAGCCTTAGCATCTCTGCCAAGCCTAGATCTACATCTCACCTCCCATGAACCAACTTGACAACCTTCCGTAATTGCAAGTCAAATCACAATCTACTACCCCACAACAAGTCAACTAATTTTTCAAGAAGTTCTTGCAAACCTAGATCCACAGACCTAGATCAAGAATCTAACCTCGCTCTGATACCACCTGACGAAGGGTAAGGATCATGAGGGGCCAAAGCTATGGCTCACCCTAATGTTCCAAGCCTTCAACACACAATGTGGAAGCAAAACACCAGAAAGTGAGAGGGAGAAAGCAAGATCTTCATTAAATTTCATCAACAAACATTATACATGCCGGGGTGTAAGGCCTTCCTGGTTTAGGCCAGATATTACAATAAATTTAGAAGTCCCCAAACATGCAAGGATCCATCAAATTCCCACTTCTAACTTCTTGATCTCTGACTCCTTCTAACTCTAAACACAAACACTAAATTGATACAAGAGTCAACCAAACTGAGTCGGCCTTCAGATCCGCAAAAAATGGAAGTAACAGTTAGATTAAGGACCATCGGCTTCCCAATAATGGATACCAGCATTAACTCTGTGACCCTTGATAAATGCACGCATCGGCCCCAACAAGAAACAAAATAAAACCCCTTGGTAAGCAGAGATAACCAACCAGCAGCAAAGCAATACCAAGGGCCAGGAAATTACCAACTGAACTCGGCAACCAAAGTAACCAACCAACTCAGGAGAAGAGCAAACTGACCAACGTAGAGAGTACCTACCGAACTCGATAATCAAAAGGAAATCGACCAAGGTAGAGGCTACTGATGAAACTTGGTAATCAAAGGAAACCAACCAACATAGGAAAGAGCAAACCATCCAAATAGGAACTGAACAACACAGAAATCAGAAAACACCTTTTTGGTGACACAGGATTGCCAAGAACCCAAGATGCTCCTGCATCAAACACCTAGGGTTGTTTTGAATGATTCATAGAATCATGCAGTAGATATGATCCAAGCTGCATCCAACTCAGACTGTGAAATCCATGAACTATCTTGCATCTGTCTATTCTTCCATCTTACCAAATATTCCATGTATTGTTTTCCTCTTCTGCTTTTGCCAACCCTTTCTTTCAAAATCTGTTCAACTTCCTCTAACTGTTTCTTAGGATATTCTGTCGATACTATCATTTCTTTATCAGATTCATAATATTCATACAAATCAACAATGTTAAAAATTGGTGATATGTCCATGTCATCAGGTAACTCAATCTCATATGCATTTCCACTGTCAAATTTCCTCAATATTCTACAAGGTCCAAAATTCTTCATCTTCAGCTTCCCATAAGTTCCAATAGGAAATTGACCTTTCTTCAAATGAACCATCACTTCATCACCAAAATCAAAAATCTTATGTCTTCTCGATCTCTCAGCTCTATTTTTATATTTCTGATTACTGTTTTCCAACTTCAACTTCACATCTTCATGCAATGTCTTCATGTACTCAGCAAATTTCAATCCTTCAACACTTTTCTTGTTTTCATCCTCAATGTCTCTAAAGTTAGATATTCCTCTCGGTTGTATGCCATTCACAATGTCAAATGGTGTTCTTCCTGTACTCCTATTCATTGAATTATTGTATGCAAACTCAGCTTGTGCCAACATAGAATCCCAATTGCCTAGTGTGTCTCCTACTAAACATCTCAAAAGATTACCCAAACTTTTGTTTACAACCTCAGTCTATCCATTGGTTTGTGCATGAAATGTAGAACTATATTTCAACTCGGTACCAAATTTCTTCCAAAGTGTTTTCCAAAAATATCCAACAAACTTGCTATCTCAGTCAGAGATAATAATCCTCGGTAACCCATGTAATCTCACAATTTCCTTAAAGAAAAGGTTTGCTACATTCACTACATCTGATGTTTTTCTACAAGGTATGAAATGTGCCATTTTAGAAAATCTATCCACAACCACAAATATAGAATCATTACCTATTACTGTCTTTGGTAAGCCAAGAACAAAATCCATACTGATATCAGTCCAAGGTTTCTTAGGTACATCAATCGGTGTATATAAACTAGTATTCTGACTTACTCCTTTTGCAACTTGAAAAATTCCACAACTTCTCACAAATTTCTGAACATCCTTATACAACTACGGCCAAAAGTGCTTTTCCTTCAGCAAATTCTAGGTTTTATCAATGCCAAAATGTCCAGCCAAACCACTACTATGTTTCTCTTTTATCATATTAGTTCTCATTACTCCTCTTGGTATACATAGCTGAATACCTTTAAACAACATATCTTCCTGAATAAAATATTCATCCCATTTGGCATCATGTTGATCTTGTAAAGGTTCTCTGCACTTTCTCCATGGCTCAGAAAAATCAGAGTCATTTTCATACAAATCTTTAATCTCATCAAAACCAAGAACTTGAATTTGCATCTCGGTCATCAAAGATCTTCTCCTACTCAATGCATTAGCAACTCGGTTAGTGACTCCACTCTTATGTTTTATCAAAAATGTGTAACTTTGCAAATACTCAACCCATTTCATATGTCTCTGATTCCACTTATTCTGACTACCCAAATAATATAAATCTTTATGATCAGTATACAACACAAATTCACTCGGAATCAAATAATGTCTCCATTTCTTTAGTGCCTGAATAATAGCATAGAATTCTTGATCATACATAGAATATTTCCTTCTAGCATCATTCAAATTTTCACTAAAGAAATCCATAGGTTTACCTTCTTGACTTAACTCAACTCCAATTGCACTTCCACTTGCATCACATTCCACTTGAAATACTTTACTGAAATCAGGTAATGCCAAAATAGGTAATTCAGAAACCTTCTGCTTCAATGCTTGGAAACTCTTATCAGCTCCATGTGTCCACTTGAATTCTCTTTTGTCTCCTCTCATAGTCTCAGTCATAGCATTACAAATTGAACTAAAATTCCTTATGAACTTTCAGTAAAAGCTTGCCAATACATGAAATGATCTTACCTCACTAGCATTCACAGGTGTAGGCCAATTCAAAATGGCTTCAACCTTTTCAGGATCCATCTTCAATCCATTAGCTGAAATAACAAATCCCAAATACACAATTTCTTCTTTCATGAATGAACACTTTTTCAGATTTATAAGAAACTTTTCCTCTTTCAACCTCTGCAAAACTTGTCTAACATGCAACAAATGTTCTTATCTAGTCTTACTAAATATCAAAATATCATCAAGATATACAATCACAAACTTACCCAAGAATTTCTTCAAAACTTAATTCATCAATCTCATAAAAGTACTTGGTGCATTAGTCAAACCAGAAGGCATAACCAACCACTCATACAAACCTTCTATCATCTTCAAAGTAGTCTTCCACTAATCACCTTCTCTAATTCTAATCTGATGATATCCACTTTTCAAATCAATCTTGATGAAATACTTTGCTCCAGTCAAACTATCCATTATGTCATCCATCCTCGGTATAGGAAACCTATACTTCATTGTTATCTTATTGATTGCTCTGGAATTAGTGCACATTCTCCATTCTCCATTCTTCTTAAGTGCCAATATAGCAGGTACCACACAAGGACTTAAAATTTCTCTGATCAAACCTTTATCCAACAATTCTTGAATCTATTGGTTCAATTCTTGATTCTCGATAGGTGTTAACTGATGAGGTGCCTTATTCAGTAAACTAGCTCTAGGGATTAAATCCATATAATGATCTATACTTCTCTTTGGTTGAAAACCATTAGGTACATTATCAAAAATGATTTCTCCATACTCGGTGAGTAACTTATCAATCTCCTCAGGAATATTATCTTCCATTTTCTTACTCGGTTTGTTAGGGATTACAGCAAAACATACATCATCCTTCTTCAAAGAACTGAAAAAATTTCTTCCTTCCATCAAACAAACTTTCACAGATGTACAGATATTACTAATAGATTCTTCCATCAATGGCAACAAGACTTGTTTCTTTCCATTAGACACAATAGATTACTTATGCAATCTTCCATCATATATAGCATGTCTATCATATTGCCAAGGTCTACCCAACAAAATATGACAACAATCCATTGGCATTGCATCACACAACACCTTATCATAGTATTCCCCTATTTTCAAATTCACATAACATTGTTCACTTACCAGGAGAGTATGCTCATCTTTGATCCATGACATCTGATAGGGTTTTGGATGCTTCAGTCTTTCCAACTGTAATTTATCGACCATCTCTTCAAATGCTAGATTCTCCGAGCTACCACTATCAATGATTACTTTCCACACTTTGTCAAAAAATCTACATCTTGTCTTGAACAAACTTTTCCTTACCGGATCTTCCTTCTTTCTTTCATTCCACAGTGCTCTCCTTACCATTAGGTTACTTTCCTTTTCAGGTTCATTCATTGATTCTTCTTATAGTACAACATTTCTACTACTACTAGCCTTCTTGCTTGCATGTGTACATTCAAAAGATCTGTGCCCTTCTTCTCCACAATTGTAACAATTTCCTCATAAATTTCCTCAACTATAACCACCTCAGTAGCTATTACCTTTGCCTCTGGATGAACTTTCACCTTTCCACTCGGTCTTACCTTTGTCTAGGTTTGTTTTATTAGGTTCAGATCTACTATTTTCACCATTGGATCTGCCTCTTCCTCTATGGAATCTACCACCTCGACCTCTTTTCCTTTGTTAATTTCTTTTGTTTAGTTTCTCCTCGGCTTTCAAAGAAAATTGATAAGTCTCTTCAATACTTTCCAACTTAACCATACTGATTTCTTCCATGATAGAGTTTCTCAAACCATTCAGGTATCTGCCAATCCTTTCAATATCATCTTCATCATGACCAGATCTAATATCCAATTTATAAAACTCCTCAGTATAATCCTTGACCGGTCTATCCTTCTATCTTAGAGTTTTCATTTTCCAAATTAGGTTAATCTGATAGTCATAGGGTAATAATTTTCTTTTCAACTTATTGACCATCTTGCTCCATACTATGATCTTATCTTTGCCTTTCCTTTTCCTATCCAATTGTAGATGTTCCCACCATAGGGATGCATGTCCTTTCAACTTAGTGCTTGCAATCTTCACCATTTTTTCTTTAGGAATACTTTCATATTCAAAATATTTTTTCCATCTTAGTGATCCAGTCCATTAATTCATTAGAGTCCAATTTTCCACTATAATCAGGAGGATTAAAGTGTGGTGTCAATTTCAAACTTGTCAAAGATTTCAGGAATCTCTCTTTACCATGATCCATAACAGGTGTAGGTTCTACATTAGCCTATTCTTCTTTGACCTCATCATCACTAACATCTTCAAGATGTATACCTCTTCTTTGGGCTATCTCTAATGCATCTAATCTAGTAGCAATCTGCCTTAGCATCTCTGCCAAGCATGGATCTGCATCTTGCCTCCCATGAACCATCTTGACAACCTTCTACAATTGCAGGGTTGATCACAATCTGCTACCCCACAACAAATCAACTAAGGTTTCAAGAAGTTCCTACAAGCCTAGATCCACAGACCTAGATCAAGAATCTATCCTCGCTCTGATACCACCTGATGAAGGGCAAGGATCATGAGGGGCCAAAGCTATGGCTCACCCTAATGTTCCAAGCCTTCAACACACAATGCAGAAGTAAAACACCAGAAAGTGAGAGGGAGAAAGCAAGATCTTCATTAAATTTCATCAACAAATAGTATACATGCCGGGCTATAAGGCCTTCCTGATTTAGGCCCGATATTACAATAAATTTAGAAGTCCCCAAACATGCGAGGATCCATCAAATTCCCACTTCTAACTTCTTGATCTCTGACTCCTTCTAACTCTAAACATAAACACTAAATTTATACAAGAGTCAACCAAACTGAGTTAGCCTTCAGATCCACAAACAATGGAAGTAATGGTCAGATTAAGGACCACAAGCTTCCCAATAACGGATACCAGCATTAACTCTGTGAACCTTGATAAATGCATGCATCGATCCCAATAGGAAACAAAATAAAACCCGTTGATAAGCAAAGATAACGGACCAGCAGCAAAGCAATATCGAGCGCCAGGAAATTACCGACCGAACTCGGCAACCAAAGTAACCAACCAACTCCGAAGAAGAGCAAACCGATCGATGTAGAGACTACCGACCGAACTCGATAATCAAAAGGAAAATGACCAACGTAGAGACTACCAACTAAACTTGGTAATCAAAGGAAACTGACCAACATAGGAAAGAGAAAACCATCCAAACAAGAACTGAACAACACAAAAATCAGAAAACATCTTTTTGGTGACACAGGATTGCCAAGAACCCAAGATGCTCCTGTATCAAAAATGCATAATATATTTTTAGGGAAGCCATATATATGCCCCCATCCTTAAGATGGAAAAAAACATACTATTTTGACATGTTAAGGAGAGAAAAGAACAAGGATAAAGCTTCTTCAACATCAAGACAATATCCATAGACAACACCTAGTCCAAGCCAAGAAGTTCACAGCTCCTATGAGGCAATGGAAGGGACAAATGCAAAGAGATATCATGCAATAATGGAAAAATTAACCCTTGTGAGGGATAGCACACTATTCAGCTTCCAAGGTGAGAAATTTATCAACCATGGAAACCCAATGTCAAAAAATGAAATTGGTTATGATCAAGGACATAGATCCTCAATGCAAACCAAAATTTTCATCTATGATTGGATATCACATAATAGATAGATACTGCTTAACCAAGGGAAAAGTGGAGCCTAGAAAGATAGAAAAGAAGGAGATGGAATCCTTGCCCCCCAAGCATAGGAACAAAGATGGAAGGAAACCTATTATATTTCTGGCAAGACTATACAAGACAATGAGCCCCCAAGGATTAGGCTAACATTGTTTACATAATGTGGAGCTCCATAATAGGAACATAAATTTTATTTATTGAAATAAAACTCATTGTCACATGATATAACCTTACTATCAATGAGCTACCTAATCTTATAATGTAAATGTTGACATTCATTAGTAGAGTGATCGTGAAATCTATGATACAAACAAAAAGGAAGAGTCTTCTCGTGTGGACTATGTTTCTTTTTGCATTTAGTCTATTAATCATCTTAGCATGAAGGAGTTTAGGCCAAAGAATTTCTTGGTCAAATTCCTTCATAGGTTCATCATGTTTTGAATTATTATTTGAGATGTTGTTAATATTGATTTGTTGTTGAGGATTAAATCCCAATCCATAAGGGCATTTGAATTCCCTATTTATACTTACCACATCCTTGACCATTGAACTCTTGTTTAACAAGGAAATGATAACCAAGACCATAACAAGAAGCCATATAAGAAGGAATCAATGGAAATTCAATAGTCACTATATCATAATTAGTAGGTTTAACAGATTCATAGTGGGTAGAAGCAGCGAAAATGTTGTTACAAAGGGCATTAGAAGTAAAAAATCATTGTTCAACCTCTCTTTATTGCTTCACTAAATCAAGATGAGAAACCTTATACTCTCCAATAAAGGTAGGATTAAAATCCAAAGATCCCCAATCATCACCAGGAAGATAATTAGAGGAAGAAAGATTACTATTAGGAACAGGAGTAGTGTGGGTTTGAATATTCAAACAAGGATTAGGTGCATCATATGTATGAAGTGTATACATTGTGTTGTTGGTGCAATAGCACCCTTCAATAGGGATCCCACCATTTCCACTTTTTTGTGATATGCTTCTTGATGAAGCCTTGTAAATACAATAAGAGCCTTAGAGCTCAGTGTGTGAGATTAGGTCCTAGTTTGGGTCCTAAGAGGTAACAATCTATCTTTGTTTTGGATTTTCTAAGGGACTCATTGGATGATGTCATCCTGATGTCACTTAGTCCTAGGAGAGGTAAAAGTCCAAAATTATGGGTTTGCATTTATTTGGCATGTGTGTGCATTGGATATGGCCTTATTAAGGTCTAGAAGCTTAGGAAGAGGAAAAATTTCTCAAACAACAAAAGTTGCTAAAAAGTTGCACAATAACTTTTCAAAGTTGCTTAGCAATTTTTATTCTAAAAGGTTATAACCCTAAACTAGTGGCTAGAATCCATAACCAAACTCATACCCTAAAGAAAATACATTGAATTCTTTGAAAAACCCTAAGTTAAGGGTTGGTTATCAGATTGTACGGTCGAGAGATGAAGAACCAAACTGTTACACTGTTTGATGTGCTTATTTGCATAAAGTGAACAAGGATGTGAAGTTAATGAATAGACTATGAGTCTTTTTGTGTTGTGAATCTTTATTTGTATAATCTTTCATTTCAATTTTTTATATTATATTTCTTTTCAAATTTGTGTGGTGTTTTGTAATTAGTTTGTTTCTTCAAGGTCATTGTCTAGTTTTGACTGGTTCTTGAAGATGGGTCTATAACTCCTATCCCCACCATAGAAATTTCATGGAACCATGGGATATGGTAGTATAGACCTTGTATAGTGTACCATACCTAGTAGGGCCCTAGGAAGTTTGAGAAAGCATTTATAATACCAAGCCCTAGGCAAACCTAGACTTTGCCTAGCTAGGTAAGGTTGAGATTGCAGAGGTTCTAGAAGGAAAGGATGAAATTTGTAGAAACAATCCTTTGGAGGATTTAAAGTAAGGTTAGTGAAGGTTCATTGGTGTGAAGGAGGAGCCACTACCAATCTAGCTAAGGTGGTGTAGCAACCAAATAAGTTCAATGACCCTGTGAAGCCAAAAAGCACCTAAAATCCCTCAGTTTGGATTAGGGCATTGTATCAACACTTGGGGTCCTAAAACCTAGAAAATCCTTGAGAACTTGGTAATTGAATAGGAGTCTATTTGGAGAGCTAGCCAAGATTTGGCAAGGTTTTCAGGTGGTAGCCCTATAAACCAAAAATGGAGGCCTAATTGGGGTTTATTCCTTGTAGCCCTATATTGAGAGAAAATGAAGCAATCAGTAGGGAAGATGGATTGTCCAAGCCTTTGGGGTCACATAGAAGACTAAAAAAAAACCTTATAATCCATCCTCATCCTTTCTAGGACCTGAGAAGGTGTTGGTGAAGTTCTGCCCTTATGAGCATATGTAAGGGAATGAAGTAAAGCTAAGCAAAGGAGAGTCTAGAAGTTGAAGTACTTTTTCTTGGTGGTCAAATTGGGAAAGGTTAGGGGATTCCACAAGAAAAGGAATTCCTAGAGACTAAAGGGTGTGAGGAGAACACATAATGATCCAAGGATTAGATCAAAGAGCATAGACTAGGCTAGTCTATCCCAATCTCCCCATCAGATTGGTTTCAGAGAAATTCAAGACTTAGGAAGAGAATAGTTTGAGAGGGTGAATGTTTCAACCTCCAGAATCAGTAGGGTAATCTAAAAAGGAGAAGATGGTGACTAATGTAGAGTTAGAAAAGAAGGTAGAAGACCAGGAGGAATATAATAGACTCCTAAAATAAAGGTTGGCTTAGTTAGAGAAAATCTTGGATGAAGTCCAAGCTAAAGTAGATAAGGTCAATGACAAGATAGAAGAGAAGGAAGCCAAGGAAAAACAAAAGACCTTGGATGATGAGGTTCCTACACCTGATCCTCCAACACAAGATGATCAATTCTTGAAATCAATAAAAGCCATAACTAGTAAATCCCTTGAAGATGTACCCTTACTCACTAGTAGAATGGATACTGAATTAGTGATGCACTATATTGAGGGCATGCAGAACTACTTTTAGTGTGAAGAGATCTTTGAAACACAAAAGGTAAAAGTGACCAAATCTAGGTTGAGGATCCAAGCTCTGACTTGGTGGAACTATCTCCAAGAAGAAAGGGAGAAGGAAGGAAAAAATCCAATAGCTAATTGAAAAGCCATGGTGAATAAAGTTAGGGAAGCTTACCTACCTATAGATTTTGAAATAAAACAACATAGGAGAAGGTTGAAACTCAAACAGAAAGAGATGGATGTTTCCACCTACATAGAGGAGTTTCACAAATTGAGCTTGCGATCCAAGGTGAAAGAAGAAGAGAGTATCAAGGTTGCAAGATACTTAAGTGGATTTAAGTGTAGTATAGTAGAGGAGATGAATTTGTTCACTCCAAGTATAGTCCTTGGGCGTCAACACATGGCACAAAAGATTGAAGAAAAATAGAGAAGGAAGCAAGAGCCTAACTCCAAAAATAGAGGCAAACCTAGAGACTCTAGAGGTGGTTCTAGTGGCAGAGGAAGTGACTCAAGAAGTTTGACCGAGAATAGACTATTTGAAAAAAGTGGAGAGACCAGTACAAGAGGTACCTTTGGCAGATGAAGAGGATCCCATGGAGGTTCAAGGAGAGGAATGAGTGTAGGAAGGGGCAACTCCTATTTTGCTACTATGAAATGTTATCAATGTGGTCAAATTGAACACCCTACCTATAGGTGTCTTGAGAAACCTTCTAGTTCACATACTGAGAAGAGGGTATCTTATGCTCAAGAAGATTGAGCCAGTTCATATAGCAATGAGGTGAGTAAAATAGAATAAAAATTGGGGGAGAATCTTATGTTCAGAAGGGTACTTATCAAATAACCTACTCAAGTAGAACCTGTAATACCCCAAAAATGGGCTATAAGTTCATTAATATCCTACATCTTCAAATCGAATGAAATCAACATCGAAGTCCTAACCTAAGGCACATCTAAACATCATCGAATCCTAATTGATTATCTTAAATTCTGCATCAGGGAATATTCTTAGCAATATTCCTAATCATCATAATTATCTTTAATTTTATAATTATTTGGCAATAAATCACATTTATCCTAAAGTTTGATTAATTGAATATTTTCATATTTAAATTAATTAGATTTAATATTTGCCACTTAATTGTGTAATTAAATTTAATTCTATCTATTATTAATTGTATTATTTAATTTTGACAATAAATCAAAATTCCTATAAATAATTGATTAAATTCTTATTTAATTAATTAAAGCATATTGTCATTATTTAATAATATAATTTTTAATAAAAGTTTGATTAAATAATTGATTAACCCATAAATCAATTGTTTTATTTTTAAAAGAAGTTAAGTTGGAAATAAATCACTTTATTATTAAATTAATTCATAAATAAAACATGCACAATCATAAAAGCAGACAACTATCAATTATCAATTAAAGCTAAACTCTATTTTGAGTTAAAACTTAGCTTTTGCATGTTTTTGTGAATTAAATTATCTTTATTATAAAATAACTCAAAAATCAACCTGAGTTATTTGAGCGATTTATGGCTTTTTCTCATGCACCTCCAAAGCCCTGGATTTCTATAAAAACAAAGCTCAGCTCTTCATAATTCATCTCTCAAATTTGCATCCAAGCATCTCATATTTTTGCACAATCACGTTGGAGAATTGGAATTGAAGAATCAAAGCTCTTGCGAATCGACATCTTTGTGAGATCAATCTTATTTTTGTATTCATATTGCATATCATTGTTAGATTAGCATTGCATATCAATTTTCAATAGCATTCATAGCATATCAATTTCATCTAGCATAGATTTATATCAGATTAATCATTCTTATTGCATAGAAAATATCAAAAAAATAGAATAATTGCATTCAATCTCATATCTAGATCAATTGCATTCAAATCTTTCATTTAGGTGTCATCTAGGTCACTGATCTCGATTACAATCTGAGAACATCAATCTCGCACCTACTAAAAGGCAGTAAATCACTTGGTTAAATTAGATTTCAATTTTGCATGATTTGATTATAGCTAACCTCTAATTTTTTATTGAGTTTTGTGTCTACAAATTAGGTACAATTTTCACACACACATTTCTGTCACCCACCGTGGGGCAACCCACCTTTGCATGCTAGTTTTGATTTTTTTTTGGAGCTAAAACCCTAAAGTTTCAAATATTTAATTTTATCTCCCAAACGGCTTGGATTTTTGGTCTAAATTTTTTTTTATAGGTTGGTAACATATCGGGGAAGCTTCGATAAACGATTTAGAATTTTAAATTTTTTTTTGAATTTTTAATAATTTTTTTTATTTTTCATAAAATATTAATTTTCGGCACAAATTAGAATATTTTTTGAAAATTTTTATATTTTTGGAAATCTCTTCAAATTAGATAGGGGGTCTATTATTTGTGTTTTAAATTTGGATGCAATTTAATAGCTCAAATAGTCAATTTACAAAAACTAGTCTGTTTTGATAAAATAGGTCTCTAGGGCACAAATGAAGAGATTTTTCTAAAATTTTTGCATTTTTGAAAAGTTCTCCATTTTTTAGTAGGGGTCTCTATTCTGAATTTCTATTTTTGTGGCCAAAATCATATAAAAAAAATTAGATCTTGTTGACTAGGTCAAATGCAGTGCAAAAAAATTTAAATTTTGTGATGGGTATGCACTTATTTTTCATATGATTCAATGCATGATATGAGTTGTCATTTGGATTAATTTTTGATTATTATTTCTCCTAAAAATTGATTTTTATATCTAACCCTTAGGTTTTCATAAGTTGAATATATTTTGCATATCTTGTTTGCTTGTTGGAGAGTTCGTAGCTTGCTTGCATAGTAAAGCTCAACAAAAATTGCTAAAAATTAGGTAGAATCTACTAAGCACATTGCAAGGATCATGAGGTATTCTCCTTGTTCTGAAAACATTTTGATTTGGACTTAAAATAAATCTCTTATGTGTTTGGCTTGTGTGCATCTTTTCATGCTTTTGTCTATTTCTACACACTTGCATAATTTGATACTAGGTTGTGATCCCTTAAGGATTCATTAAGTAGTCTTAGAATACTTGTGATTGATCTTGATTGCTATCTTGGGTTATTGGACTCGCTAATCCACTAGCCCCTCATTTTTGCCCTGTGGTTGCAATCTCAGCACCATAAAGGGGAGGGGTCAACAGGACATAAGCGTTAAGTGTTCCACTTGGCAACCCTTTTGTGCTTTTAGGAACTCACTTGTTTTCTAAGTTGGGGACTCATTTTCAACTTGCGTGAGGTGTTAAGTGTTCCACCTTGTGGACTCATCTCATATTTTCTTTAAGCGTTAAGTGTTCCTCTTTCTTCTTTTTGGGTACTTTTGGTAGATTTGCTTTCGGGAATATATCTGTGCTCACATAGTAATTAGGCCCTATGAACACTATTTGTGATTCTTGAGAGATTGGATTCCTAGAGAAATCTTTCTTGATGACAGAATCCTTGTAGGTAGGGAGGATACTTAGTGTGTTTCACATTCAACTTGGTTAGTGCATCTTCTCTTATTGATCAACACATTCTCTCTCCCGAGAGGTTGATAGATCACGTGGGGTTGATATCATGAGCTTTGGTGAATCAAAATTGGTTAGTGCATCTTCTCTTATTGATTGATACATTCTCTCCCCGGAGAGGTTGATAGATCATGTGGAGTTGATATCACAGACCTTGGTGGAACAAAACTTTGTCTTAGCATGTTGGATTAATCTGCTTGCTTTTTTTGGGTTAAAAGTGAAGAGGTGTCAAAACCTTGAATTTGGAGCCAAGTCCCCTTGTGGTATAAATCTGTGAGTCACCTTTAGAGAGGGTTAACCATAGCGGACAATCCATTCATAGGGCAAAATGCATTGACGGAACCTCAAGCGGTCATAACCATTTTCACCGTGGTAGTGACAGCCGCTATATAAATGTCCTTGTGGAAGAAATATCCACAGGTATGGTTCATTGTTGGGTTGTCAGATCTCCCTAGCAGCTCTTGAAGATTAAGTTCTCGGATTGTGTCAAAACCCTGGTGCACCGGGATTGGAGTTCACTCGTTTAAATCATAAAAGTTGCAGAGTCAAACCATTACTAAAAACCCTAGAGAGCCCAATTTTTCATTTTCAGGTATATGTGTGTTATTGCAAAACTTTTCAAAACATACACAATTAGTACTCTCAGGGATTAGCACAATTTGGTCACTTGATTGTTCATGCGCAAGGTTTCTTTTTCCCTTGTTCATTGTTTTCAAACATGCTTGAAATCACTTGCTTGCTATTCTACGTGCTTGTTTATCTTCTTGGCTATTAAAAATGATCAAATCTGGTATAACCTTCAAAATCTGGACAGTACAATTTGCAAACAATCCAAAATTGAAAACTTTAAGTTTTGAAAAATTTGACATAAAATTCTTTCTGGAGTCAAAAGTCATTTTAGGAGGTCAAAAGTCATATGAGTTTTGTCAAGTGTCATTTCAATACTGCCCATCTGTCGTATGATAAAGAACCCAGTGTTGTACGAGTTTTCCTGCCAGCAAATTCTCAAAGTCAAAATCTTGCAATTGTCGTATGAGATTTTCAACTATCGTTTCATTGCTACCCAACTATCGTACGAGTTTTTCAACTATCATTTCATTGCCTACCAACTATCGTATGAGTCTACAGAAAGTCATTTGGGAAAATTTTGAAAAGTTGTCAGAAAATTGTTAGGATTGCTAGATATTTATCTTTTTCAGCCTAGTTCCAAAATCTATCGAACAAAATCACCGTGTCAAGAACATATTAGTAGTTATCAAGAATTAGTACACATGTCTCAAAGAATCAGTACACATGAGGAAGAAATTCTGATCGCCGCTATGATGAAATAGATACATGCTATGCAAGTCCAGCTTGACAAACTTGAGAAAGAAAAGGAGCCTAAAGAGTTCTCCATGGAATCTCTATAATATTTTCCATTTGATAAAGACTTGTACATGTCACCATGACCCCAGACAAAATTTGAGCAATATGATACCTCTTCCACAGAGAGTGACACATCTAGCTTTGGAGACTATGATGACTATGATGACATACAATGTAATGATACCTATGACACCTCTGTTCCTAAGAATCCTCCTTGTCATTCATTCCTACTTACTACAAATGGGCCATCACATTAGATAGATCATGATGGTGATCCATATGATTCTGATTTTGAAAGAGATTTTGATGGCTTTTGTGGACAATACCTTGATGATGATCCATCTACTACTGCTAAGGACTATAAAATACATCGTGCTAGCTTGAAACATCAATACTATAAGGATCTCTCCTCTAAAAACTCTCAGGCTAAAAATAAAGATTACACTCTCAAGCAAGATCATGTTAATGTTGGACCTTTGTCTTGTGATGGTTCCCTTCCATCCCCTACTTCCTCCAATACTCGTACATTTCCTAAAGCTTCTGAGTCTTTCAAATCTTTCACAGAACCTTCATTCGACACAAGCCCTGATACTTTTCATGCAGTTCCCTATAGTTATCCTCCAGGGCTACCTCTTAAAAAAACTCAAGCTAACCTTCATTTGGCTGCAAATACTTTCAATAATGCTAAACCTAAAGAGCCTATGCCTTCATATGCTACAATGCCTACTCTAGCTAGTCCTTCCCCATCTCTTCCAAAGTCTTCCATACCATTCCAACATGCTTCCTTGTCCTTAGAAGTGGCTCCATTTCAAGAGGACTTTGAAAATGATAAAGAAAAGAACATAAAGAAAGATCAAGATCAAGAACCCTCCATGTCATCCACTCCTTTTCCCGATGTCTCTTATCTGCCTCAGGGTTCTTTTGATCTTGCACACCCTTTTTCATGCATTCCACCATGTCTTAAGTCTTCTCCTAAGCAAGATCAAGCTACTACTTACACTATTGAGCTTATTGAAAATCAAAATAACCTTACCCCACTTCCAATTTCCAAAGATGATACTTCCATTAAGGTTGTTAAAAATGGTGTTGATACTTCCAATGTTAAGCCTATTGAAAATCAAAAAAAAAATTATGTGCTTGTGCTATCCAAAGATCCTTGTCAAGATCAAAGTCTTCCATCTTCTTGTTCTACCACTCCATGTTCGCTTCCACTTTCTACTCTTCCTAAGTCTTTGCAAGCTTTGAACAATCCTATCAAAGAAGGTGCTCATATTCAAGATGTTCACGATTCTATTGAAAATTCTAATGCTCACTCTAAAGATGTTGATATCCTTGGTTGTCATATAGATGCTGATGAACTTATTGATTATCCTTTTGCATCTTCCACTTCCATCCTTGGACCTCTTCCACCACTACTAAAAGCTTCACGTCTACCTTCCATCTTGGGTCCTTATGTCCCTTCACTTTCCCCTCCTAACTCTCCTAATTTTCCATCCATCTTGGGTCCTTATGTCCCTCCATCTCCCATCTTTCCTCAAGATCAACATAGATGCATACCCTTGAATCCTTTTCATCCACCTGCCCATCTAAACTAGTCATATCCTCCTTCTTCTTCCATAAGTCCCAAGTTCTTTGGAAGTAATTTGAATACTCAATACAAGAAAAAGAAGCAATACAAGAATCCATCAAAAAAAGAAGATCACCATGTCTCCTCTCATCGACATGGAGGCATAAAGTCAAAAGAGATATCTAAGAAAAAAACTACAAGACAAGTATGGATTCCAAAATCCATCATTGAAGATATTCTCTCTAGATCATCAAAAGGAAATAAAAAGCCTACGGCTATATGGATTCCAAAGTCTCTCTTGAAAGATTCTAGTGTTGAGCAAAAAGTAAAGTTGACATTCAAGCTTCCAAAGGCTTCCACTTCATTTCCCTCTAAAAATATTCTTTCATTCCATGCGCCTAAACCTCAACCTCTACTATCTATTCACCATATTCCTTCACGTATTCCTTCATTCACATTTCTTCCATCCTCTCGCCACCCTTCAAGGTGTGTGTTGATGTTGATCTTGCCTTCCTTTCCACCTACCCTTTTACAATCCTTCCATGCATTATCTTTCTACCTTCTATCATTTTTTCTCATTTGCCTATTCCTCCTATCTTCCAACCTCACTCGCTTTACATAAAACCTTATCCTCCATTTTTCTCTTCCATCTCCCTTTCCCTATCAGCATCTTTGAGTGTATCATTTTGAATTCTTGGCATATCATGGTTTATCCTTTCAAGGAGCATTATCTAAAAAGCTTGTCTTCTTCCAAAAAGAGAAAAAATTAAAATAAAAATAAAAATTGAAAATGTGCCTTGGTGAAAACCTGGAAACAGGCACCTTGGTAGAAAAAGTAAAGAAAAATTAATTCATCCTATGGTGAAAACCACTCCCTTGTGGCACCTTGGATAAGTACCATGATGAAAACTTGGCAATCAGGCATCATGCGTAGTTCTTCTACATATTTCATCCATTCCATCTTCTCTCTTTGATCTTGACAATGTTGATCTATACACGAACGTTTGGCTATTTTGTGAGTTGTCTGATGATGATCTTGCTTTCATTCCCTTCCTACTTAGCCTTCATATTTATTTTCCTCCATTCATTTTCATCTATCACTATCCTTTTCCCCTTTGATCTTGATCTAAAAAAAACAAAAAAAAAACAAGAAGAGTAAAACACAATGCTATGAAGCCTCTTGACATGTCTAGTCCTTTGGAATGCATCATTTCCTGCTCTTTCATTATGATTTTGTGACTTATCCTATGCTGGCCTTTTATTACTTGTCCAAATGCGCTTTACATGAAAATTTTTCCCTAGCTTGAGTATTCTCAAGGAGTTTTACCTTGAGGATTTCTTCCCTTCATTCTCTTTCATTCTCTTGTCTTCCATCTCTTCCACCAGCTTGCCAATCCCTCTTGTTCTCCACCTTGCTAGACATTGGGACTGCACGATATGATCTTACTTGGGAGTTTGCAATGGAAAAAGATGCTATCAAGTATACCAAGTATCAGAATAAGTATCAGAAATAGTATCAGAACTAGTATCAGAACAAGTATCAGAATCATTATCAAAATCAGTATCAAAATCAGTATTAGAATCAATATCAGAATCAGTATCAGAATCAGTATCAGAATAATTATCATAATCAGTATCAGAATTAGTATCAGAACTAGTATCAAAATAATTATTAGAATCAGTATCAGAATCAGTATCAGAACCAGTATCAGAACAATTATCAGAATTAGTATCAGAATCAGTATCAGAACAAGTATCAGAACTAGTATCAAAACCAGTATCAGAACAAGTATCAGAACTAGTATCAGAACCAGTATCAGAATAAGTATCAGAACAAGTGTTAGAACTAGTATTAGAATAAGTATCAGAACCAGTATCAGAACAAGTGTCAGAACTAGTATTAGAATAAGTATCAGAACAAGTATCAGAACCAATGTCAGAACAAGTATCAAAAAACCTACAAGGGCTACACCTTTCGCTTTAGTTTATGGGTCTGAAGTGGTACTACCTATTGAGTTCAAAATCTCATCACTCAGAATTAGAATGCATGGTCTAGTCACTGATGATGACTACAGAGTGTCTAGGTTACAAGAACTTGAATTACTAGATGAGTGTAGGCAAGCAGCGTATGATCATCTCAGAGTATATCAGAAGAGAATGTCTAGAGGATACAACAAGAAAGTCAGACATAGAGAATTTCAGGTTGGTGATCTAGTCTTGAGAGAAAATCCTAAAAATCAATCACATTGAGAACACAAGGGGAAGTTCGAACCCAATTGGCTGGGTCCCTTTGTAATCACTACTACTTTTGGCTCTAGTGCCTATCAACTCTCAATGACTGGAGGAGAACAGCTCCGAGAACCAATCAACATTCTCCATCTGAAGAAATTCTACGCCTAAGGCATTCAGTGCTTGGTAAATGTCTTGAAAAAATCTTAAAAATTGGAAAAAGTCCTAAAAAATGAACATCTTGGTGAAAACCTAGCAATAGGTGCCTTGATGATTTGCAAAAAAATAAAAAAAATATCAAAATTCACAAAAAAATTAAAAAAATATCAAAAATTCAAAAAAAATTGAAAAAATGAAAAATACAAAAAAAATGAAAAAAAAAAGTGCCTTGGTGAAAACCTGGAAACAGGCGCTTTGGTAGCAAAAATAGAATCTCTGCCAAGATGGTGAAAACTCAGTAAACGGGCACCACTTGTTCCAAATGCTCCATCTATCAGTGCAATCTTGGTCTTTCCTAGCTTTCAGTCTTGCTTTAGTTTGTACATATCTCCCAGTTTGTTTTTGCATTTCCCATTTTCAATAAGTCGGTCTGTACACCAATCAGCTCAAGTGTTTGTATCCTATCAATGTTCAAACTTGGGGGCAATCAATGTCATATCCTATGGCCTCCAATATATCTTAGACGTGTCATATCCGCTCAGAGTCCTTTGAAGCTTCGTGTTGAGTCAGTCAAGTCTGTCTTGTCTCCAGAAAGGATTTTGCATCTACAACAATCAACTATCAAAACAAACTGAAAACAATCTGTGCTTCATGCTTTTATCTCCTTGTATGCTTACTGATTCGCATTGATATTTTTGCATATTGTGTCCCTTCGAGCTCTTCGATGATGTCCTTTATAGGATTTAGAGGGTGATGATTGGGGGCATAATCTTTTCTTTGTCTTCTACTTGTATGTGAAAATCTAACAACTTTGGAAATTCTAGATTGAAATGGTGTCTGACTGTAAGAGCCTCTATCTCAAATTGGATGGCCATGCATACCTCGACCATTGATACACGGAAAATTCAAGGATGTTTGATCTAACTATTATCTTTTTGAAGTAAATTCTTTCTCCTACTGTGAAATGTGATCTTGCCTAAGGAGGTGAATGATAAAGGGTCACTACGGGTAATTCACACTGGATTTAGAATGATCTTTTGATTGTTTGATGTGTATGTTAAATGCAAGGCGTACTCAGGTCATCATGACATTTTTGTTTTAATGCTTATACAAATTGCTATATCAAAATGGACATGATATTTAGGTCATCTTGGCGTTTGTGCCTTGATGCTTATATCTAATCCGAAATTCTGAAAATAAAATCAATATTCATATATCCATGGTTGTTGACCAGTGGGTGTTGTATTGATTCTTGCGCATCCAAATCGATATTCATATGTCTATGGTTTCATAGCTAGTGGGCATTGTATTGATTTATCCGGTTACCTAAAAGTTCAATGATGATAACAAATCGACATATGATCAGTGAGTAGGTCCTAGGTCTTAGGTTGCATTTCATTTTGCATGTCTCTTTGCATTTTTCATCTTTGCATGATCTCACAATGATTAAACGAACTTCAGTGCTTAAACAAATCTTCATATCAATTCTTCAAATCTAACAAGAGCTAAATCTCACATGAAGGTTCCTCCAATGAAATAGCAAGTAGAATCCTTTTTTGGGATTAAAATTCAAATCTGAGATCATTCATATTATTAATTGCTTGCATAATCAACCTTCAATCATCACATAAATCTAGTATTCAACTTAACTGATTATCTTACATCAAACTATCAAAATTTCAACTTGGTCAACCATGGTCAACTCATGGTCAAAACTAGTCAAACTTGGTCTCTAGGACCTCTAAATGATGCAGAATGTGTTCTTCAATGTGTTTAACCACTTTTCCAATCAATTAACATGCTTCTAAACTATAATGCTGACTTTTCTTGTCAGATTTCAATTTTAATCCCGAAGGGGGCATGGTATTGCATATCATTCAAAGTCTGTAATCAAATTTGAAATCATATCTCCCTTAGTAATCAAGACAACAATCACATCTAGTTACTGATTCAGAGGCAAACCTAGAGACTCTAGAGGTGGTTCTAGTGGCAGAGGAAGTGACTCAAGAAGTTTGACCGAGAATAGACTATTTGAAAAAAGTGGAGAGACCAGTACAAGAGGTACCTTTGGCAGAGGAAGAGGATCCCATGGAGGTTCAAGGAGAGGAATGAGTGTAGGAAGGGGAAACTCCTATTTTGCTACTATGAAATGTTATCAATGTGGTCAACTTGAACACCCTACCTATAGGTGTCTTGAGAAACCTTCTAGTTCACATACTGAGAAGAGGGTATCTTATGCTCAAGAAGATTGAGCCAATTCATATAGCAATGAGGTGAGTAAAATAGAATAAAAAATGTGGGAGAATCTTATGTTCAGAAGGGTACTTATTAAATAACCTACTCAAGCAGAACCCAAGAAAAGAAGAGCTCTTTTTAGAGTTAGATGCAAGATCCTTGGTAAGGTATGCAAAGTAACAGTTGATTTAGGATCAATTGATAATATCATTTTAGATGAGGTATTTAAGAAGCTAAAGTTAACAAAGATCCCTCACACTAACCCATATAAACTCACTTGGTTGAGCCAAGAGAAAAGTGTTTTGGTCAATGAGAAAACTTGGGTTGAGTTTTCCATTGGAGGGTATAAGGACAAGATCCTTTGTGATGTATTACCCATGGATGCCTGTTGTCTCTTATTGGGAAGAACTTGGCAGCTTGATAGGAAAGTGATTTATGATGGAGAGGAGAATTCAATTTCCTTTAAGAAGGATAACAAAACCTTTAAGATCTAATCCTTGATAGAGAGTGATGAAGGAGCCTTAAGGACACCAAGTGTCTTTCTTAGCACTGGTAAGGAGTTCCTACACCTATTTTAAGAAGATAAAATAGTGGGATGTGCCATTGTTGTGAAGCCAAAGGAGGAGGATCAAAATTTGCAAACATAGACACCTAATGAGGTGAAGAAAATGTTGGAAGAGTACAAGGACATAGTGAGTGATGGAGCACCTACAACACTTCATGCAAGAAGGGCTATAAGCCATCAAATAGATTTTGTACCTATTGCATCATTTCCAAATAAAGAAACATACAAGCTCACACCTAATAAAAAAAAGGAGGTGGTAAGACAAGTACAAGAGTTGTTCAATCAAGGGCTGATTAAGAAGAGCATCACTCCATGTGCAGTCCTGGTGGTGTGAGCATCAAAGAAAGGAGGAAAGTGGAGACTTTTCAATGATTCAAGGGAAATAAATAGGATCACCATAAGGTACAGATTTCCAATTCCTAGAATAGAAGATCTTATGGATTGTTTAGGGGGTTCTATGCACTTTACTAAGATGGATCTTAAAAGTGGTTACCATCAAATAAGAATTAAGGAGGGTGATGAGTGGAAGACACATTTTAAGACCATAGAGGGGTTGTATGAATGGCTTGTGATTCCATTTGGGCTTACCAATGCCCCTAGCACCTTCATGAGGTTGATGAATGAGGTGTTGAAGGACTACACTAGTAGGTTTGTGGTGGTGTATCTTGATGATATACTCATCTATAGAAGAACCAAAGAAGAGCACCTTGAGAATGTAAGGTTGGTGTTAAAGAGACTACATGAAGAAAAGTTGGCAATCAACTTAGAAAAGTGTGAATTATTGAAGCAAGAGCTAGTCTACTTGGGGTTTGTGGTGTCTAAGGGTACCTTGAAGATGGACCCAAGAAAAGTTGAGGCAATCTTAAATTGGCCTACACCTAAAATAGGGACTGAAGTTAGGAATTTTCATGGCTTGGAAAAATTCTATAGAAAGTTTGTGAGAAAATTGAGTGGCATCTATGCACTAGTTTTAGACACCATCAAAGGAGGAGTGAGAACCAAGTTCAAGTGGACTGAGGAAGATGATAAAGCATTCCAACAATTGAAACAAGAAGTAGCCACAAAAGCCATCCTACTTTTACCTACCTTTGAAAAGTTGTTTACATTGGAGTGTAATGCAAGTGGCATTGTAGTAGGGGGTGTGTTGAGCCAAGAAGGGAGGCCTGTGAAATTTTTATTGAGAAGCTCAATGAGAAAAAGAAGAGGTATTCATCATATGATTTGGAGTTATATGCACTAGTTCAGTCTCTAAAAAAATGGAGACATTACCTGCTCCCAAAATATTTTGTGGTGTTCACAGACAATCATGCTTTGAGTTATATTAATACATAGGAAAAACTAAGCAATAGACATTTGAAATGGATGGAATACCTCCAATCCTTTACCTTTACCATCAAGCATAAAAATGGATAGCTCAATAAGGTAGCATATGCTTTGAGCAAGAAGTTGTTGACTATCCAAGAATTGCAATTGCAGAGCATAGGGATAGAAAGATTTAAGGATCTCTGTGAAGGAGATGAAGACTTCTCCATAGCCTACAAGGTATGCACTGATTTTGAAAATCATTTTCATAGTGAGTATTCAGATTATACTCTTCAAAATGGCCTCTTGTTTAAGGACAACCAGTTGTGTGTGCCTAGAGGGTCCGTGAGAGAGAATCTCATCCACGAGAAACATAATGGGAGCCTAAGTGGACATTTTGGCATCAAATAAACTATGGAGCTAGTACAAAGATACTACTATTGGCCTAGGTTGCAAAGGGCTGTGAGGAAGTATGTGGAATAGTGTGGTGTATGTCAAAGGGCTAAAGGAGGCTCAATAAATGTAGGACTATACCAACCTTTACTAGTTTCAAATAGGCCTTGGGATTGTGTAAGCATGGACTTTATGGTGGGACTCCCTAAGAAAAAAATAGGTATGGATAGTGTATATGTGGTAGTAGACAGGTTTTCTAAAATGAGCCATTTTATTCCATGTAGAACTACCCATGATGATAGTTAAATTGCACATCTTTTCTTTAAGGAGGTTGTAAGGATGCATGGACTCCCATTAAGCATTGTATCAAATGGGGATAGTAAGTTCATGAGACATTTTTTTAAAACCTTATGGAAAAGACTTGGAACTAACCTATCATTTAGCTCAGCTTACCATCCAAAAACTAATGGTCAAATTGAAGTCATCAATAGGGTATTAGGAAACTTGTTAAGGTGTTTAACAAAGGGATATGGGAAGACTTGGGATCTAGTTATTACACATACTGAGTATGCCTATAATTATAGTATTAATAGGAAAACTATAAGAAATCATTTTGATATTGTATATGGAAGACATCCTAGAGGGCTGTGTGAATTGAGAGAACTCAATTCAATGGATATGAAGAGTGGACATGTAGAATATTTCACTCAAACTATCAAAGAGGAACAAGAACAGGTCAAGAAAGCTATCCTAGAGTCTACTCAAAAACTGAAAGCCAAAGTGGATGAGAAAAGGAGAGAGGTCTAGTTCAAAGTGGGAAACTATGTGATGGTCCATTTAAGCAAGGCTAGGATGCAAAAAGGAGTACCTACTAAATTGTAGATGAAGAAGGTAGGGCCTTGCAAAATTTTGGCTAAATATGGGGAAAATCCCTATAAGGTGGACCTTCTATCAAACTTGGCATCTCATCAGTCTTCAATGTATCTAATCTAGTTCAGTACAAGGGTTAAATAGCTAAACAAACTCAGAATTAGGCCAAGATACTTCAAGACATAGATGTGAATGTCATGCCTCAATTGAAGAAGCCCATAGCTGAGAAGATCTTGGAGTCTAGATTGAAGAAGTCTAAAAGGCATAGAACATACATGAATCACCCTGTGAAGTGTGCAAAGAAGCCTGAGTCAGAAGCCACTTTCATTGAAGAAAGAAGGTTCAAGAAGCTAGGCATTGACTTGGCTCTTATCTCTCCCAAAATACCTTAATTCTATATAGAGGGGGATTATGGTGTAGGAGAACCCTTCCATAGGGCTCCCACCATTTCCATTTTTTTGTTATATGCTTCCTATTGAAGCCTTGTAAATACAATAAGAGCCTTAGAGCTTAGTGTGTGAGATTAGGTCCTAGTTTGGGTCCTAAGAGGTAACAGTCTACCTTTGTTTTGGATTTGCTAAGGGACTCAATGGATGATGTCATCATGATGTCACCTTATCCTAGGAGAGGTAAAAGTCCAAAATTATGGTTTTGGTTTTATTTGGCATGTGTGTGCACTGGATATGGCCTTATTAAGGTCTAGAAGCTTAGGAAGAGAAAAAATTGCTCAAGCAACAAAAGTTGCTAAAATGTTGCACAACTTTTCAAAGTTGCTTAGCAATTTTTATTCTAAAAGGTTATAACCCTAACCTGGTGGCTAGAAGCCCTAACCAAAATGATACCCCAAAGGAAAGACATTGAATTCTTGGAAAAACCCTAATTTAGGGGTTGGTTATCAGATTGTACGGTCGAGAGAGGAAGAACCAAATTGTTACACTGTTTGATGTGCTTATTTGCATACAGTGATCAAGGATGTGAAGTTAATGAATAGAATATGAGTCTTTTTTTGTTGTGAATCCTTATTTGTCTATAATATTTCATTTCAAGTTCTTAGATTAGATTTATTTTCAAATTTGTGTGGTGTTTTGTAATTAGTTTGTTTCTTGAAGGATACTGTCCAGTTTTGAGTGGTACTTAAAGATGGGTCTGTAAGTCCTATCCCCACCATGGAAACTTCATGGAACCATGGGATATGGTAGTATAGACATTTTATAGTGTACCATACCAAGAAGGGCCCTAGGAAGTTCAAGAAATCATTTATAAGACCAAGCCCTAGGCGAGCCTAGATTGTGCCCGGCTAGCTAAGGTTGAGATTGCAGAGGTTCTAGAAGGCAAGGATGAAATTTGCAGGAAGAATCCTTTGGAGAATTTGAAGTAAGGTTATTATAGATTCATTGGTGTGAAGGAGGAGCCACTACCAATCTAGATAAGGTGTTATAGAAACCAAACAAGTTTAGTGTCCCTGTGAAGCCAAAAAGCACCAAAAAACCCTCAGTTTCGATTAGAGCATTGTACAGATACTTGGCATCCTAAAACCTAGATAATCATTGAGACCTTGCTAATTGAATAGGAGTCTCTTTGGAGAGTTATCCAAGATTTGGTAGGGTTTGCAGGTTGTAGCTCTATAAACCTAGAATGGGGGCCTAATTGGGGCTCATTTCTTGTAGCCCTATTTTGAGGGAAAATCAAGCAATCAGTAGGGAAGATGGATTGTCCAAGACTTTGGGGTCACATGGAAGACTGAAAAAAAACCTTAGAAGCCTTCCTCATCCTTTCTAAGACCTAAGAAGGTGTTGGTGAAGTTGTGCCCTTACGAGCATATGTAAGGGAATGAAGCAAAGCTAAGAAAAGAAGAGTCTAGAAGTTGAAGTACTTTTTCTTGGTGGTTAGTGTCGGAGCTTTTCCTTGTAGGACCAAACTTGATTCAAATGATGGGCTTGATTCTCAGGGTAGGCACTCAAGTTTGACAAGAAAATAGTCCAATTGATGAGGATTGAAAGGAATCCTCCTTCTTCTTTGAGCTCCACATCACTCAGGTGGGTATTGCCTTATCTGCACACTCAAGACACTTGATGATAAACAATAAGCCTGGAGATACATTAGTGTGGAATAGTCTTCAAACCCCTTCAGGTAACTGTACCCCAATGAAGCCAATTCATATGCAATAGCCCTCCTTGCATAGATTGAGTCTAAAGACTAGAGATAACCTCCTACTACTACTACCAACATGAAAGGGAAAGGTATTTGAATTGAATGATTGATGTTGGGTTGAAAGGACCCCTGAGATAACCTAAGTCTCTCATAGACTAGTGCCTTATCCAATGGGTAATAGAGTCAAATACCTCACTGTAATGGAGAGCTTATGAAACAAGAAGACAATACATTCAAATATGGTGATGCCTTACATCAACCACACACCATTGATCAGACCATACATTATCAAACCACCTGTGTACCCAAATGTGTTATCACCTATTCAAAGGATTTTAACCCTCCCCTTAAAAGAGACCTATAAAGAGATGATACATTAACTAGCATCCACTGGAAGAAAAGCATGAGACACCCTTGATATATCATCTCATAAAATCATCATTGCAACTACTATCATCCTACAAAAATCAATTTTGAGCTACCACACTTGTCACAAACAGCTCACTATGAAAACACTAACAAGAAACCCTACAATCATATTTGAATTTGGGTGCCAATGGCTAGCCGATCAATAGCTAATTAGAATCCAGCATGTTAGCACCACTGGCTCCATGGACCCACCTTAGAACTCCACAATGATGACATCTTAATAGTTGTCACATGATCGCATAGCCAAGAAAAGGACTATGCAAACATGCGACACACCGCAATCCTTTACCACCACACAATTCTGCTACCACGAGTTAACGCAAAACATCACTTGCATGACCACATAGCCTTGAAAAAGGCTATGAAAACATGTGACTAACTACCAGCATACACCCTACTACATGCCATTAAGTAATAGTCTCGCTCGGCATATCCACTTTGTCACCTTGCTGACCAATCAAAAACCTTACACGCCAGCACCGAGCAAGTGGCCCCACCAAGAAACTGCCACATCACCACCACATCAACCAATTGAGAATGCCCACACCACCACCTACCACTAGGCCCTAGCACAATGTGGCACCCTTGTCGCATGATCGCATGGCCGAAAGATGGCCCTTGCGATCATGCAACAAGGCAACAAGACTACCACCTCATCCTCCTAGTCTGACCGCAGGACCACAATACCTCAATCACTAATGGGCCCAAGAATAGGTGTAAACTAGTCATATGATCACATGTCAAAAAACTCTGACATGCGAACATGTGATAGCCAACCACAAGATGCCACATAACCACCTCCGGGACCACAACCCTTCCGCCAACAGGCCCCACACACAAGGAAGGAAACTTGTCACATGATTGCAAGCCATGAAATTGGCCCTTGTGATCATGTGACAAGGCCATATGACCACCAAGCATTCAGAGATCATGAGACTAAAGAGAAATAGACTGTCCGCCAAGTGGTTGAACGTTAGGCACCTAACTGCCAGAAACAAGAGACCTAGCGACGATAGGCATTTGCAGATTCTTAGAATACCCTAACCTCGAGAGATGCTGGAAACCCCTTCCACATTACTGCTCAGCTACCAATCAGAACTAAACATGTTGCCACCTCCTTGATAGCACCTAGAGTTACTAGTTGCATGGTCGCATGTCAGAAAAATATGACATTTGATCATGCGACAACCAATCATTTTGAAACCTTTGAAGACTAGGGCCCACCATCTAGTCAGGCTTGTGTAGTTAGGGAATGCCAACAAAGAGGAAAAAGTGTGAGGTCAAAAACACATAAGGGTTTTGGTGATAGATCAAAAATATCCAGGGTTTTCAAAAACATTATGGGTTTTCGACACTTAGGCAGATTCTGAAATTATTTCCTTCAGACCTTAAAACTTGAAATTCTCCCTGGGTTTTGTGATTTAGGAGATACGATCTGAACTGGAGCAAGGTGATACATTAGAGAGCATGGGGCTAAGAGTGCAAACCATGAAACATTATGGATTTTCTTTGCACATTAAAACTGTGATTACAGGCTAAGTAGAGACAACTTTTACAAAACTTGCAAGGAAGAGGTCATTTTCAAAGGATTTTTGCTATGACTGGAAAATGACCCAATAGTGGCTCTATCTGAGGATGCATGCCTCCTATAGGCATGGTAAGAATTCAGTATCTAGGAGAGAAGACCACCCCAAAACAAAAAATAGGGACCCCCCAAAAAAGAAAGGAATAGAAAGGAAAAACACACAATAGGAAAGGGAAAGTATTTACAGATATTTACAAAAGAACTTTAATCAGGGACCCTCCTGAATAAAAAATCTGATTCTCATCCACATACATAACCCACCACCTAAAAATTTTATGATCATCTTGCTGCAAATGTATGTGAATAACCATGGGCTAAAGAATGAAAATGTAATGATCATTACCCATGTTTTTCCAGTCATAACTATTACATTCATATTCAAACTCCAAGAAGTAAGGAACGTCACTTACTTCTTCTTGCTGACTAAAAAGAATAAAAAACTCACCTTGTAATGCATAAAAAAATAGTACATGAGGAACATCATGCATTACAATACATTTACCTGGCTGAGAAGGACTTGAATCATCTAATTTACCTTCATGTATTGCTTTAGCCACTAAGCAATTTGGTTCATCAATGATATCCTCACTGACTAGATCATGAACCAAGTGAAGGTCTTCTTCACTATCATATCTGGCAAAAGAAGGAAAAGAGTATGAATCTTCAACCACTTCTTTTTTGGGGCAACCACATGAGGAGAACTCCGATGAACATGAATCATAAAAAATATGAGCATCCTACATCTTGTCAACATTTGACAAACCCAAAAATTGCTAGTGGGTGGGAGGGAAAACATCAATACATACATTAGGGATATCTACATTGCTTGAAGCTGAACAAATGTTGATGACTTCATCATCATGCTGTAGCTAGTTGCCATCTAGTAATGTGGGGACAACAAAAGAATCAGAGGCACACATGTCAAAGTCAAAACCTATTGACTCATGCTCTCGATCAAAATCAATGTATGTTGGATGTAGGAACTCAGAGTCATCCCTCCCTGCATACCTAAGATATTCACAAGACATGAGATCTGAAATTTGTTCACTATGAAGTGAGCAATAGTCCACAAGAACACCCTCCTCTGATATACAATCATCAGCAACATATTCATCAATCCAATCCTTTTCTTCATTTGATTGATTGCATAAAATTTCTGCCCCATACTGACTCAGAAAGAGTGTCATCACTTGAGACATCTCCTTCATAACTTCCATCATTCTCAATATTAGTACTAAAGATAAAAACCCCAAGTGTATCCTCAAGCTCAAGACTATCATCACTAAGTACCCAATCCCTAATACATCCATAATACTCCTCCCACAAAGCATCTGACCAACTGGTTGACTCAGGAAAAAAAAGCTCCAGGAATAAACCAATGAACTCAGATTCAGGAAACTCAATATCATCTGGAAGCTCATCATATGCACCACAAAACTTCTCATAGAAAAGAGATGTGGATATATCTTGTCTACACCCAACCTCAATCTTACCAATTTTATGCAATCCCTAAGGATGCACTGCTCTAATAATGCAAGCTCCTCCTCAAGCTTACCCATTACAACTTAATGCAGTACTTCCATAAGATTTTGTAGAGATGCAACTGAAAACTTGAAGTATGCAAACCTCTACTCACACCTTATTCCTTTTCCTAGTGCTTGATCACTTAATAAGGAGACATTTAGACCTTGAAAAATACCTACGAGTTTTGCAGCAAAAGATTTTGTTGACTGGAAGGCAAGGTAGATCTAGAGATCATCTTGTAGCTTCATCAAGTTCTTTGTAGTGTAGAGTGACCACCTCCTTGAAAAGGAAAGTATGTCTTATGTAGTATGTCTTCTAATCAACCAAAACTCACCAAGTAAACATGCACTATTTATCAGAAGATGCACTAATCAAACAGACAAAAATTAGAGCTGCCACTCACAACTAGGTGAGAAAATTTTGCAAATTCTTGTTTGTTCATCTGACTCTATTCTTTCAACCAAGACTCTGGGATAATCTAGCCAAGCAAGGGAGCTTGCTATCTTTTACTCCTTCCCCAGCAGAGTCACCATTTTCTTGGAGCTTTTCCTTCCAGGACCAAACTTGAATCAAATGATGGGCTTGATTCTCAGGGTAGGCACTCAAGTTTGACAAGAATATAGTCCAATTGATGAGGATTGAAAGGAATCCTCCTTCTTCTTTGAGCTCCACATCACTCAGGTGGGTATTGCCTTATCTGCACACTCAAGACACTTGATGATAAACAATAGGCCTGCAGATACATTAGTGTGGAATAGTCTTCAAACCCCTTCAGGTAACTGTACCCCAATTAAGCCAATTCATATGCAATAGCCCTCCTTGCATAGAATGAGTCTAAACACTAGAGAGAACCTCCTACTACTACTACCAACATGAAAGGGAAAGATATTTGAATTGAATGATTGATGTTGGGTTGAAAGGACCCCTGAGATATCCTAAGTCTCTCATAGGCCAGTGCCTTATCCAATGGGCAACAGAGTCAAATACCTCACTGTAATGGAGAGCTTATGAAATAAGAAGACAATACATTCAAATATGGTGATGCCTTACATCAATCACACACCATTGATCAGACCATACATTATCAAACGACCTATGTACCCAAATGTGTTATCAGCTATTCAAAGGTTTTTAACCCTCTCCTTAGAAGAGACCTATAAATAGATGATACATTAACTAGCATCCACTGGAAGACAAGCATGAGACACCCTTGATATCTCAGCTCATACACACTTGAAAACCAATCTTGAACTTAGTTATCTCTATGAAGACAACTCTATTGTAGACACTCATTGGAAATGCAAATAGAAAAACTACAACACCCTTGATGCTATAATCAAAAAATTCAAGATTCAAATGGAAACAATCTGATAATAGTAGTTATATATTGAGTCTCATACATAGGACAAACTATTACAATCTATATTATATTCTCAGAAAACCAAAGAGGAAAGAGGGAACTCTATATTCAGAGAAAAGGAAATATCTACAGGGAAAGGACCCTTCATTTTGAACCAATAGAAACTAGAACCCTTGGAACTGATCAAAATTTGAACCCTTCCTCATGATCATGAAAATCCTTTTATAGGAACAAGGATTGCAACAAGCTATAGATCATCTAGAGAAAAATTAGGTCTCCAACTACCCAGTACAACAAGAATTGAAAGATTATAGAGAAGCCTAAAAACCTAGGAAAATTAGATCAAATCTAATGTACAATGCATTGGTTTCATAACCATAGGCTAACTACGATGCAAATAAAAGTAATTTCTTGTTGCAGGAAGAACAAACATGAATGCCAGAGCAAGCCTAAAGACTTCGTATGTACAACACATGGAGATCTCTGACATCAATCAAAACCCTAGCCGCCTGCAAAGAATAATAGGCCTTCACATTTAACTCATCACGACAACCCAGGAAGCAAGATCAGATTAGGATGATCACATAGATCTTCAACATCATCATTGCAACTGCTACTATCCTGCAAAAATGAATTCTGAGCTACCACACTTGTCGCAAATAGCTCACTGTGAAAACACTAGCAAGAAACCCTACAATCATATTTGAATTTGGGTGCCAACGGCTAGCTGGTCAATAGCCAATTAAAATCCAACACATCAGCACCACTGGCTCTATGGACCCACCTTAGAACTCTGCAATGGTGACATCTCAATAGTTGTCACATGATCACATAGCTAGGAAAAGGGCTATGCGAACATGTGACACACTACAATCCTTTACCACCGCACAACTCCGCTACCGTGAGTTAACACAAAACATCACTCACATGATCACATAGCCTTGAAAAAGGCTATGTGAACATGTGACTAACCGCCAGCATTCACCCTACCACATGCCATTAAGTAACGGTCCCACCTGGCATATCCACTTTGTCACCCTACCGACCAATCAAAATCCTTACATGCTAGCACCGAGCAAGTGGCCCCACCAAGAAAGTGCCACATCACCACCACATCGACTAGTTGAGATTGCCCATGCCACCACCTACCACCGTGCCCTAGCACAATGTGGCACCCTTGTCACATGATTGCATGGCCGAAAGATGGCCCTTGCAATCACGTGACAGGGCAACAAGATTTCCACCTCATCCTCCCAGTCTGAGAGTGGGACCATAATACCTCAATCACCAATAGGCCCAAGAATAGGTGTCAACCAATCATATGATCGCATGTCAGAAAACTCTAACATGCGATCATGCAATAGCCAACCATAGGATGCCACATAACCGCCTCCGGGACCACAACCCTTCCACCAACAGGCCCCACGCGCAAGGAAGGAAACTTGTCACATGATCATAAACCACAAAACTAGCCCTTGCAATCATGAAACAAGGCCATATGATTTCCAAGCATCTGGAGATCATGAGACTAAAGAGAAATAGACCACCCGCCAAGTCACTAAAGGTTAGGCACATAACTGCTAGAAACAAGAGATTTAGCAACGACCACCAGTCGCAGATTCTCAGAATACCCTAACCTTGAGACATGCTGAAAACCCCTTCCACATCACCACTCAGCTACCAATCAGAACTAAACATGTCACCACCTCCCTGATAGCACCTGGAGTTACGAGTCGCATCGTCGCATGTTAGAAAAATCTGACATGGGATCATGCAACAACCAATCATTTTGAAACCTTTGAAGACTAGGGCCCATCATCTAGTTGGGCTTGCATAGTTAGGGAATGCCAACAAAGAGGAAAAAGTGTGAGGTCAAAAACACACAAGGTTTTTGGTGAGAGATCAAAAACATCTAGGGTTTTTAAAAATATTGTGGGTTTTCGACACTTAGGCAGATTCTGAAATTGTTTCCTGCAGACTTTAAAACTTAAAATTCTCCCTGGGTTTTGTGATTTAGGAGATGTGATCTGAACTGGAGAAAGGTGATACATTAAAGAGCACGGGGCTAAGAGTACAAACCATGAAATATTATGGATTTTCTTTGCACATTAAAACTGTGATTATAGGCTGAGTAGAGACAACTTTTACAAAACTTGCAAGGAAAAGGTCATTTTCAAAAGATTTTTGCTATGACTGGAAACTGACCCAATAGTTAGATTGGACAAGGTTAGGGGATTCCACAAGAAAAGGAAGTCCTAGAGACCATAGGGTGTGAGGAGAACACCAAATGATCCAAGGAAGAGATCAAAGAGCATAGACTAGGCTAGTCTATCCCAATCTCTCCATCATTTGTTATTTATAAACTTGACTTTACGGTGAAGGGTGGAAGGAACAACATGCATCTCATGCAACTAAGGTCTACCCAAAAGAAGGCTATAATTAAGAGGTCCATGCATAACATGAATAGGTGTATTCAAGATAACTAGACCTACTTTGATAGGTAAGGTAATGATTCCCAAAGTGTTCTTAGCAATTTTATCAAAGCCACGTATAGGAACATTGTGAGGTTGAAGAGTTAAAAGATTGACTTTAATCACTTTGAGCATGTCCATGCTACAAACATTAAGCCCATATCAATTATTAATCAAGGTGATATGAATGATACTCTTATTGATAGTAACAACAACCATAAGACCATCATATTGATTCTGGACTTCTTTAGGAGGTAAATCCTTTTGAGTAAATACAATGTCAAGAGGACCTAGGATAGCACGCATGCATTGTAAGAAGTTATTGATTTTCTCTTGATTAGGAGGTGGAGTGGGAATATTTTCTAGAGCATTTTGCAAGGCTTCATAGTACGTAGGTGAAGTTTGAAGAAGCTCCCATAGAGAAATCTTGGTAGGAGTATTTTGCAATTGGTTTGTCAAATCATACTCCTTACTAGGAAGATGGGGTGGAGGGGGAAGTATGGGTTGAGAAGGTTGAAAAGAAGTAGAAACAACCATATTAGGTTGAAATTTATTCCTTGTATGATATGTGTGAGCTATCAAATCTTGGTCATTGAAAGACTCTAAATACTCCATAGGTTTACCTTTGATAGTAATGTGAGGACAAGTTGGATAGACAACAAGGGTTTTGGATAAACAATGTTAGTTGTATGAACACTACAAATAGATTCAAAAGAAGGAAGAAAAGTAGACATCCTAGGAGGATATGAGGTAGGATCTTGATTCTCCATAAGATCATCACTAAGAGAGAGAGCATTAAGGAAATTCATATCATTCTCCGCTAATGCCTCATCACTAGAAGGAATCCCAAATGGAGGTAAAACATCTATAATGTCATTTTCTTTTGCTAAAATATCTGCATAAGGGGAGTGTGTTTTAGAAAAAGAGTCATCATCATGTATGAATATGTCATCCATTAATAAATCACCCTCTTGTATCAAAGCTTCTTCATGAGGAGGGGATAAATCAATGTCTTTATTCAAGGGCTCATCCCAAAAAGTAGAATCATCCACAATGGTTTCATGAGGAAGAGAATAATCAACATCCAAATCAAAAGGTTCATCCCAAATAGGAGGATTATCATCCTTGTCCATTAAGCACATGAAAAACACTTGAAAAAACTTGTGAAAAATGATAATGAATAAAGAAATGCATAGAAAATAGATCTAGATATATCCAAATGCATTCAAAAGAAATTTATAAGCATGAAAAAGGAAATTGAACACCATAAACACAATAGGGCATCTAATTCCACAAAAAAAGGATTTGTCATAAAATGGGTTCACCAAAATGTAAGATGAAGGTGAACACAAAAGATAATATGAAGGGAAATCTAACACCAAAAACACAATAGGGCATCTAATTCCTCAAAAGATAGGGGGTAAGCTTGTTGGGCTCACCAAAATGTAAGATGAAGGTGAACACACAAGAAAATACAAAGGGAGATCTAACACCATAAAATAAAGAGTTGTCTATCACAGATTCACCAAAGTAAGATGAAAGTGAACACACAAGAAAATACAAAGGGAAATCTAACACCATAAAAGAAAGAGTTGTCTGTCGTGGGTTCACCAAAATGTATGATGAAAAATATGGATGGGGTCTAGCACAAAATAAGTTTGACCATAAAAGAGACCCTAAAACCAATATTTTACACATACATGAAATTATAATGATATGGAAGGTAAATACAGAAGACTAATATTAAAATGAAGAAATAAAGGTACTTACCTCTAAAAAATAATCTTCTAAAAACCCTATCAAACAATCTCATAAATTGTTGATTTTTGCATTCCTAAAATGGAAACTGCAAGATCTACAAAACCCAGAAATATTTCTATTTTGAGAAAGGTCTTCCTTGACCCAAGTACAGAGGAACAATTGTGCCTTGACCTAAGTTTAGGGGCACAATTGTACCCCTCTTAATGTTGAACTTGACCTACATTGTTCTAAAAATAATTCTATTTTCAGATCTTGAAAGTTTGGGGAAAAGGGTATCCAAATCTGCACTGATATTTGTTGTCCTGCACCTATACCTATGATGCAGGAGCATCCCAGGGTAGTTGGCTATCCTGCATGTTTGGGAAATTTGATGGAGTCATGTGGACTTATTTTCATATGTGAGGGGTTTGGTAGAGTTGGATAAACCCACTTGGGTCTTGGGTAATTGGTTTTGATGTATTTAATGGAACTTGGCATGGTCTTGGTTGCTCAGCATGGCCTAGGAGGAGTTTGGTTTTGCTTAGGAATTTGGTGCCTATTTCAGGCCATATAAGTAATTTTCCACAAAGATTTAGAGGCTTAAAATTTCAGAGATTGAAGAGGGCCTATATTTCTACCTATGGTTCGAAGCACAAGTTCTAATTCATCTAGAGCTAGGAGATATCATGATTTTACTAAGACATCAATTTTGGGAATTTAATTGTTGTTGTTGGCTGACTTGTGGCATTTAATTTCAGTATTTGTATTTAATTTATGTTGAGGGCTGACCTGTGGCTTAGATTGGTATAAGTAGGGGTTGTGGGGGATGTCTTTATTCATTTTTCATCCATCTTGGAGAAGAGGAAGAGGTAGAGGAGCGAGTTTTGAGGAGAGCTAGTAGTTGCGGCTTGGGAAACAAGGAGATTGCTTGGTGGGCTTGCGAGCACAAGTTTAGATCTTCCTTGGGGGTTCCTACCAGTGCGTGGATCTGGGCTAGCTAGGGTTTTGGTTTGGATCTTGTGAGATCTTGTGGAGTTTCTATTGTAATTGCATTGTATTTGGCCGTAACCCGGAAGGCCTTACAGTCGGGCATGTTGGATGAAAATATGATTATTCTATTATGAGTATTGGCATTGTGTGGATCTATATCTTTGTGTGTGGTTATTTGCTGGGGGCTAAGACATCTCCATCAGGGATTCTCCTACCTTGCACTACATCAACCTATGAGAAAAATAGTTTTGTTTTTTTGGGGGAGGGCTGTGCCTCAGTCAAACCCCAATTTAGGAATTAACCTTTAAATTGAATTGAAATTGCAGAGATAAACAAATTAAATGGAACAATTAACCTTTCTTATGTTTAAAACCCTTGTGGAGGATTCAAATCCTTGAATCCACAAGTATGGATGCTCCAAATGAATGTAGAATTGAATATAGGATGTCTCAAATAAATTGTGTTTAGATCTTCAACACCAATATTGAATGGATCTTGGAATAGGAAGAAGCTTGGATGAATGTAGATCGAGAAATATTCAACAAGAGGGCTCCATAGAGATTGAATCCTTCGATGGCTAACAGTGGATCTCCTTGATGAATTGGATCATGAATGCTTGAATTATTTCCTTCTCCTTGTTTCTTTCTTGATTTCACTTGCTTCAGTGCTTGAGAGATTGCTTGATGATTGATAGATAAAATGAGAGAGGAAGGCCTCCTTTTATAGTGATCTAGGGCACAAACTTCTAGAGGGGCCAACATAGGTGAATTAATTTCCCATTTAAGTCTTTACCTTTAGAAGTAGACCTAAATTAAATATAATTTAAGAGTTTACCATTTTGGAGACCAAAACAACCAACCCAGAAGTGGGAAAATAATTCTTTTTGAAACTTGACATCCAAAAATCATGGAACCTTGAAATTTGGACCTTTGGTCAAGGTCAAGGTTGACTTTGACCTAGGTCACAGTTGAGGTAGACCTTGACATAGAAGGTCAACCTTGACCTTGAAGTCAAAGATCTTAGGATATCAGTCCAGAATGCCATAAAAGTGCAAAAAGAGGGTGGAAAAAGGGGCAGAGTGAGGAGAAAAGCCAGCTTCAAGCCAGGGACCCATTAAAGGTGCTTGGCATGATAGAAAATGACTTACTCAAAGGGATAAACATTCTTAACATGTAAGTGATTCCATTTTAAGATGATACACATAGTATTTATTTAATCTTAATTTCTAGTGCATCTTTTACCAATTTAGGCTCAAATTCACAAATTAAACAAGTATTATCTCTTATCTTAATTTTTGTCAATACTCCTGCATTCTTGTCTTCGTAAATTTTCTTGGTGAGTGATTTCTTCTCACATGTTTTACTAATATAGGTCTGGTAGATTTTTCTTCATTATTCTCATCTCTCGGTAGAGGCTCATTCTATTCTTCGATTCCTATGTGTTTCTCGATTGTGTCAACTGAATTACCATATTGTACATAGAAAAATCTATCACAGTCCTTAGGTTCCTTTTTTCTATCCTCTTCATTTTTTTTAGAAAATTCATCAACTCTTACATTTGGACTTTCAACTATTTTGTTAGAATCCTTGATTAAACATTCATATACTTTCCTTTTTGAAGAGTAACCAAGAAATATTCGTTCATCACCTTTATAATCAAAATTTTCATTTCTAGATTCTTTCAATACATAACACTTACTTCCAAACATTTTGAAATAACTTACATATGATGTTCTTCCAAACCATAATTTGTAAGGTGTCTTCTTTGTACCTTTCTTTAACTCTATTCAGTTAAGTGTGTAAACTAAAATGCTTATTTCTTATCTTTAAAATGTTTGTGCAATCTTCTTATCAATCAAAAAAGTTCCATATTCAACAATAGATATCTTTGTTCTCTCAACTATCCTATTTTGTTGTAGAGTCCTCAATGAGTATGCTTTTCTTTTAATTCCATGGTCATTACAAAAGACAGTAAATTCATCAGAGATGAATTCACCTCCTCTATCATATCTTAGACACTGCATCTTCTTACCTATTTCATTTTCAACTCTAGCCTTATACCACTTAAAAATTTGAAATGCATCATATTTTTCTTTTAAAAACATGACTAACATCATTCTTGAATAATCATTAAAAAAGAAAATATGTAGGAAGTCTTATTGGAAAGAAAGATACTAAGAGGGGGGGGGGGGGAGGAGGGGTTGAATCATGATCTGTAAAACTTTTACTCTTTTGAAGCAAATTCACCATGTATACCATGAATGACATAAACATTAACTTCAATGTTGTAATAGTTCTATCTATTAATCACATACATGAAAACAATACACATAACACAAAATATTTGGTAATCCAAAAACCCTCAAAGGTAAAACTAGGGTGTGGAAGACACCCACAAATCTTCACTACTGTAGTAATAAAGTTTTCCTATTAGTGCTACAAAGTTTTGATCACTTTTGGTGATCTACCCTATGAGGGGTATGCCCTGCTAAGAGCTTACAAACTTATTCAATCCACCTTGATTAAAGGATTTAAAACTTAAAATAAATTAAGGACTCTTTTAGAAGATTTACAAAGGTTTATTGGTACCACTCTATTAAGAGATTTACCCTTATTCACTTGCTAGAATGTATCGGTACCTGATCCTTCAATATGCACTTCAAATATTGATAAAAATCTCCTCTTTTCAAATTATATTTGGTCACAAAATCTGATATAACTCTATTATGTCCTTCACTTATTTGTTCAGTCACTTTGCCTAATCTTAGTTTTTGACATCCAAAACACCGCTTCTTCTGCATACATGTGAGATCATCATTATTAGGGTTTTGATGTCACTTTAAATAGATAACTAATGAACCTTCTAGATCAAGCTCAATGATATAGATTCATTACTTTTTCTAGTTATACATTCCTTTTTTCTGATTGGTTACATTGCTTGCATAGGGATTAATGATCACAATCATAACACATAATTAAATCCTTAAATATGTCAACAATCATTAGATTATGCATAGAAGTTGGATAAAATAGTTTACCTAAGTGTTTGTTCCATTCCAAATACATATATCAAAATTGGCTTACTCGACATATGAAACTCTAGTGCTTTTTCAAAAGTGTTATCCATATACTGTCACTCGACACTAATTATTCTATCCAACTTGACATTCATACTACTCGGTAATTATTGGGATGATCGACGACCACTAAATTTTTTGGCAGTAACTACTGCTTAGTACATACGTGATATTTATACAAGTCAGATACCTTTCTTGACCTTAGTAGGATGGATTGGTCCTAGTGATGACATGCCAACTCTTCCTTGATAATGAATAAGTGTATGACACTAATAGGAAACATAACTTGGAGATCAACAATTTCCCCTTTTGACATTGGTGGCAAAAACACTTTGTCATGACTTATCATTACATTAAAAAAATAGTACTCTAGTACTCCCCCTTAGATTATGACTCGGTCTTCATAAAGAATTCAATATATATACATCATATATACATGACTTCAAAATTATCAAATGTAATTTCATATGTTTCTGATCATTATATTATATCTCAATGATATTTCCATGCATTTACCCTTAATGAATGGTCATCTATTTCCCCCTTTTTTTTGTCACTCAGATCTACTAGAGTGTTGAGGTCAGATAGTACTTATCTAAAAATGGTTTTTGGAGCTATAGAATTATTGCTAATGCATTGTCCCAACCAAATCTCACAGACTATAAAACTTCTAGTTTTATTTCCAGCTGGGTAGCTAGATCAACCAAATTTTTTGCAATAGAGAGATGATGATCTCTCTGTACTAAATCCTTTTCAGTTGCCAATTCTCTTTGCATGACCTCCAAATGAGGTATCAACATTACCTGAATCAAGATTAATTTGGCCCTTATTTTACCATCATTAGCCATTAGCTCGACTAATCTCCCTTGGGATTGAGTCAACCTAGAAAAATTAATGGAGATAGAACTTGCATCCATTCTCAAAGAATGTATTGTTGACTTCAAATATAACTAAATATTCTCCATAAGCTATTGGTTATCCTTTGTAAAGGATTCTATATCACAAAGTTACTTGCACAAAGAATGAACATTTTGTAAAATTTCCTCTAAATTATTTACAAGGTCAGAAAGTTCAACCTGTTTCACAACAATCTTTGTTGCAACTTTCTCAAGAAATTTGGTCTCAAACTTCCTTTCAAACCATTGCATCAACTTTTATATCATCGTTATTCACCTTTTTAACAATATGGACCAAGTGATCTAGTATAGGTTTATTCTCATAATATCTTGTAATTCAAATGCATCAACAAAGATATCCTTGGTCTCATGTAATACCTACTTCTGTTGATGTTCCCTTCTCAATTCCTCTTGTTTTCTCTTTCTTTTTAGTAAATCCTACAAAATTTTCATATGAGCTCATATGTCAAGTTATCAGTGTGCCATTTTTGAATCACTATAACTTCAGCTAGTGTCACTTGTGTGCCAAGAGAGTTGTCCTTCTTCTTGTGTAACTTTTTCTTCTTGGTCTTTGGTGTGCTGATACTCAGTCTCTTCTCATATTGTACTTTACTAGTGTCACCAATGATTGAAATGGACTCTTTCTGAGTAGTAATTACCTATTGTTTAGGTGTATCAACTTTCTTAATTTTAGTGAGTGCAAGAGGTTTTACACTCGGTAGTTGTACTAGTGCTTGTATAGCCTCTTGTTCCTTAGGCTCCTAACTCTCCTTGATTCCCACAAGTAATGTCTCCTTTGTTCCCTCAAAATTAGGTCCTAAGACATCTATTACATACTTATTTTCTTGATCTTTCATGATCTCATCTCCTTCTTCTATATTGATTTCAAGGTTAGTCTTGGTAGGTGGATGTGAAACAGTTATTGTTGGCTTACCCTGTTCCTCAACACTTATCTCTTATATATCCTTTTCCTTAACTATGATTGTGGTAGAGTTAACAAGTACTGAATCCATAGTTGGTGCACCCTCCATCTTTGCATAATCATGAACTTGGATCAAAACTAGATTAGTGCTTGGTAGAGGTGTATCTAAATTTTCCTATGTAATAATTTGAGTCTTGATTTCTTCCTCAGTTAAGGAATTAACATTCAATTATGTATCCTCAGGTACATCCTCAATGGTGATAACATCCTATTTCTCACACTACTCTACCTTCTTCCTTATTTCCACCTTAATATTTTCTGGCTCATGAATGTCTTTGGTATTATCAGGCTTTACTTGTCCAAATGTGCCTTCATCTTTGTTTGCATTCTTGTTAATTATTAGCCCAAAAATTATCTTCTAGATCAATGTACTTTATTGAACAACCTCTTCAACATTATTCTTTAATATAGAATATTCTTTGAATTTAGGGATAAACCTATTCCTATATTGTTCCATAAATTCTTTTCTTTTCTTATGTGTCAATTAAGGTATCAATTGGGATAAAGTGCCTTCTCTTATCTATCTTTTAGTTATAATGGCATACTGCCATATCTCATCAATTTTATTGAACAATTTATCAGGGGTAAGATTCCTAATTACTAATGATGTCACCTTGAATATTACCATCATTTCTATCATTTTATCCTCTATCTTTACCTTATCATTTTTACTTAACTTTTCAAATTTAATGAATTTGAATCTAGCCAAACCTGCAATGCTCTTGATTTTTTGACAAATTTCATCCACACTGGTCGGATGCTTATGCACAACCACCTTTAATTTTTTGACATCATCTGTGTTGGTCATCTCCTCATCTTCATCATCTTTTTGCAACACCAATTTTCTTCTCAGCTTCTTAGGGTTGCTCTACTTGGTCTTCGTTTGTACTTTCTTTCTTTTCCAAGAGATTTCCCCTTTAGCTTTCTTCACTAGATTTTTCTTTTGTAGCTTGACTACTATTTAAATTGTGGATTATCTTGTTCTTAATATTGTTATGGAAGGAGTAGGCTTCTTCTTTAGTCTCTTCTTCATAGTGGGATCCTCAACCATTATTTCCTTACCCTTGTTTTGTGTATCCACTTCTTGATCCTCACTTTCTTCTGAATCACTGGATTTATCCTCACCATGACCTTGTGTGATCGCTAGTGGTTCATCCTTCTCTTCTCCTTGACACAAAATTTTATCAAGGTTATTAAATATCTTCTTTCTTTTCCTTTCCAAGGTTGCAATTTTCATGCCCATAGTTATCTTTGTTTTTGCTTCTTCATACCTCCCATTTATATCTTAGCATTTTTGTCAATTTCTTATGCTAGTAAAGTTGTGATTGTTGCAGGTGTTTCATCTATATTTACCTCATAGGGAAATGGTCTCAACCATACTACCCTTGGTACCATAGCTTGTACATACATAAAATCAATATTAACAAGGAAACATACATCATCATAATATTTCTCAACTAGGGATACAAGGATTTTTGTTTCTTTTCCTCATCTTATTTTTTAATTCAACAAAGTAATTCTTCATTATGCTATCAAAATTTTCTCCTAATGGATGAATAAAATCACTTATCTGCTATGTCACTAGTTGGTCTTGACTCTAGGTAACATCTCCTAAGGTAGGAAAAGTGTTTTGAATACAGAAAAATATGAAGACTACCAGGGATCCAAACTTACACATTGAGCTCTTTTCCTTCCTGATTGATGATAATTGATTTGCTAATTGAGTCAATTGTAGCTCAACAAGATCAGAAGTATGATCCTTCTTGACTATCTTCCATTCTTGGTCAACTGCAATACAAGGAACGCTATACATCTTGCTCGCCTGGTAAAATTTATGTGTTATCACCGTAATTGCAAAGTTGATCGCAAGATCTGTGATTGTAGAAATTATCATACCTTGTCTATTCCATACTAGCATTGTGTTTTCCTAAACCACTTCCTTACTCTAACATCCCATATTCCTTTTTCCATTGGGAATAGGGTATCTAGTAAATTAGTGATGATATCCCTAGTAATTTTTTTTGGCCCATTCTCCAACCAAAAATGCATGTCATGAACTCACCTCAACACAATATTAATCCATTCAATCTTGAAGTCATGAGGGAAGTCTAGGGCACAAACTAACCCTTTGTCAGCATTGTTTTGGTTCTTAGTCTTCAATGCTCCATTTTTTGCATAATTTATTATATGCTTCCCTTAGCTCATAATCTCCAATATCAATTAGTTTTCACATGTAGAATGCCCTTACATCATGAATCATTAAAAAATTTTGCAAGACTGATGACAAGGCTCCCAAGAGATCTCCCTTCACCACACTCTTAGGTACTACTCGAAAGTTTGGAGGTCGACAAGAATCGCTCGTAACCAATAGAACATTATTTACCTCCTTTCCTTGCTTCTTCACTTCAATAGATGAATTGGTAGCCATTTCTTCAAGTTAGGGTTCATAATATAGATTTTGAGTAACTCGGTAACAATGAGTCTTATCAACACTCTAGACTATTAGCCAATGGAATGTAGTTAAACATTTATAGACTTTTCACAAATCACTCTTTCAATCACCTTTGAATAGATCTATAAATTCTCTAATCACTTGGTGAAATGAAAATGAATGGTAAAATTCATTATATAGATTCAAACAGTCGAATTAGGTCTTCAATAAATGCTCTGTACACTAGTGAGTTGTAATAAAGTTGTCTCAGTCTTTCCCTAATAGCTTGGTTTGCACATTCCTTGATTCCATCACTTGTTGAAAATAATGACTTGATTATTACTAACACTTTCACACTTACCTCGGTCATTATATTGTCTTGGTCATTATGGGAGATTGGTGTATACTATGAAACTCGGCCACTATAGACATTAATACTAATGCTTGACACCAATTGTGCATATTAACTTGTTTCTAGGTACTTCCCTCAAATCTATCATAATGAATCTTAACTTATGCAGATATGGAATTTAACACATCTAATGTTAGGAACTAGTGTTAAATATACAATTTGAAGTATTGTTCCTTATGTACTTTCTTTTCTTATTCAAAAGTAGTGTGATCACCTGATCCATTGGATTGGGTGATCTCAGCTTCACCGGTTCCACTATTGCTTGCTTATTCTTTCTTTATCCATGTCTTTATTTTTTTAACTCTTGATTTGCAAGTAACAATTGATTTACCATGTCCAACTGATTATTTTTAAGATTTTGTACATCACATGTCCTTTCATCAAGTCTAGTAGCCATTTTTCTCTTATCTTCTTATACCATTATCATGTCTTACTTAGCTTTATTTTATGTTCAATCACTTCACATAGTCTTACAAATTGAATTTCATGTTCTCTCTTTAAACTTTTGACTTCTTCATTCAGTGAATTGTTTCTCTACAATAGATCTTCTATTGTTGCATCACTTTCTCTAAAATTTCCATTATCAAATAGACCTTCAGTTTCTTCATCTTGAAATTGAGTGTCATTCAGTTGGATTATCAATTCTTCCCTCATTTTTAAGGATTTCTTCAATTCCTCTCTTGTTGTTTCAAGCTAGTGCAATGCAAATTGGATTTCAATCTTTTAATTCTCTATGATATTTCCCAACTTAGAAGCCTCCATCTCTAAGATCTTAACTCTAAAGTGGTTAGACTTTATCTAAGAGAACAAAGCTTTGATACTAATTTTTTTAAGTCTTATTGGGAAAGAAAGATAGTGAGAGGGGTGGATGAATCAAGATCTATAAAAATTTTACTATTTTGAAATAAATTCAACATGTATATCATGCATGACATAAAATTTAACTTCAATGTTGTAATAGTTCTCAGTGCTAATCACATCCATGAAAATAATACACATAACACAAAATATTTTTTAATCCATAAACCTTTAAAGGTAAAACTAGGGTGAGGATGACACCCAAAAATCTTCACTACTACAGTAGTAAAGTGTTCTTGTTAGGGCTACAAAGTTTTGATCACTTCATATGATCTACCTTGTGGGGGGTATGCCCTTCTAGGATCTTATAAACTTATTCAATCTACCTTGATTAAAGGATTTAAAACTTCAAACAAAGTAAGCACTTTGTTAGGAGATTTACAAAGGTCTTTTAGGACCACTCTACTAAGAGATTTACCTTGGTTCACATGCACTTCAAATGTTGATAACATATCTCCTCTTTTCAATTCTTATCTCATTTTAAAATCTTATATAACTCTGTTATGTCCTTCACTACTCTTCTCGGTCACTCTATCTGATCTTAGCTTTTGACATCCAAAACAATGCTTCTTTTGCATACATATGAGATCGTCATTATTAGGGTTTTTATGTCACCTTAAATAGATAATGAATGAACCTTCTAGATCAAGATCAACAATCTAGATTCATTACTTTTGCCTCTTATACATTCCTTTTAATTGATTGGTTACATTTATTATATAGGCATTAATGATCACAATAATAAAACATAATTAACTCCTTAAATGTCTCAACAATCATAAAATTATGCATAAAAGTTGACCAAAATAGTCTACTTAAGTGTTTGTACATTTTAAACACATAAAAATTGACCTACTCGGCATATTAACTCTCTGGTGCTTCATCAAAATTGTTATCAATATACTGTCACTCGACACTAACTATTCTATCGAACTCGACATTCATACTTCTCAGTAACTAATGGTTTCCTCAGTTACCACTCACTTGCTCGACAATAACTATTTCTCGGTGCATACATGATATTTATGTTGGAAAGTTGTCTATACTGATGTATATGACTTGATATAGTGTTGTCATTATGGAAACAAATTCATATAGTAGTTTGGAGTCAACGCACTTGAAGAGAAGATCAGAAATTACTTAAGTGTTGAAGACTAGACAGTGTATAGTTCCTGTAGCTCAGAGCATCAACACACGTGCATACAAAAGAATTATGGTATGCACCCTAGAAGTTAAGTTTCTTAAAATATATTTATGATTAATCTAAGAGGGAATTATAAAATGTGCAAGGATGAGAAAGTTATAGTCATTTGAAGTTTCATAGCCAGTGTGTGCCAGTGAAGAATAGAGCAAGCAGCCGACAATTAGTATTTTGGTTTGTGGTTATAATGTATTGTTGTAAAGGCTATGCACCCATTGTATTTAGGTTTCTGACATGTATAATTTTTTTTTTGTAAGAATTCTTAAGCCAATTCATTTGGAAGCATTGTATGCAATAGGTCTAAGGGCTGACCTAGTTGTTTATTTAGTATGCGCATATAAATATAAGATACACCCATTATATTTAGAATGGAAGTTGATAGAGAGTTGTGATAAGAAGATAAGAAGTGTGCACATAAAATATAAGATGTATTAGAGCTTTGCAAGAGGTCAAAGCATCAGCACATGAAAGCAACTAATTTGACAAGCAATGTCACAGTAACAGTTAATCATGCAGATATAGTGTGTATCTGAGATCAGAAGGTTGTAGGCCTCACCACTTGAGTAGTGAGCTCTTGGATAGTGCATCCTCTCCCCTAATAGGGACTATTGTAAAAGAATCCTAACAGGTTTTGACTCTTAACAAGGTCTACTATACTTAAAGCATTGTAAAGAAACTCCTAATAGGGTTAAGGATATTCTAACAAGGATAACAAAACACTAGTGCAAAATATTAGTGGGTGTCAATTCCAACTAGGGTTTTTACCTATTTGGATTTCCCCGTAACCATATTGGTGTCATGTGTTGATTTCATGTTTCATGTTTATGTTAATGGTTAATTTATTACTTAAGAATTTAAGTTTAGTATAAATATTAAAGTGAAAATTTAAAATATAGTGAACATTGATTCACCCCCCTTCTCAGTGTTCCCATTCCTAATAATTGGTATCAGAGCTCTGGTCCTTAGCATAAAAGTTTAACCACTTGAGGAGATCATGGACAAAGAGAAAATGAAACATCTAAAAAGAAATCTTGAAGCTGCTCATGAAGACCTGGATAAATCAGAAAGAGAAATTGAAGAACTAAAAGAAAAAGTCAGAGATGCACAATTAGTTATCAAAAGGCTAAGAAGGGCTTTGAAAGAATGCTCTAACAGTGATCTAGGAGCAAAGGTCAAGAAGATGAATGAAGAAAATGCATCTATGAAAGAACTACTTGAAGAATTTGATGATAAGCTGATCAACAATTAGGAACTCTACAATGAACAAATCAAAGAGAACCTTCAACTCAATGAAGAACTAAGGCAAGAAAATTTGGAAATCTTGGAGTTAAGGAATAACAAAGAAAGCTTGGAGTTTGAATTGAAAGCAACAAAGAATCATATTGAAAAATTGCACACCAGTTCTGATTTGATAAAATCTCATTTGTATGCAAGGAGAGCCAAAGGAGACACTAGCTGTATTGGATACAATGAAGCACAAAATCAGATTGACAACATGCGAGAAAGAAAGGATTCACAAAAGGACTCTACAGATGCTGAAAAGACTGAACAAAAAACCAAAGATAATGGTGGACCACCTAAGAATGAGTGCAAGAAAGTAGAACACACTTGTTTTGCATGTAACAAGCATGGACTTATTGCAAGGAACTATACAGAGGTAAGACCATTTAATGATTACTATTATTCATGCAATAAGTTTGGTCATAAAGCTATGAATTTCAAGACTAGTAAGAAGAACAAAATTCCACATGATCAGAGAAATTAGAATCAAACAAACACAAGAAGTTCTTAGAATGTTACATGTCAGATATGTAACTATAATGGTCACTCAATGAGACAATGTAGATTGGTTACTCATGTCAATGCACCAAGAAATATAAGACCTCCAGTCATTTGTCACTCTTGTAACAAGGTTGGACATATCTCAAGGCTCTGGAGATCATAGATGCAAAGTCAAGAAAGCCCTAAAAATGCCAAAGAACCAGTTTTGGATCCCGAAGGAGAAGTCAAGTTTGTGAAAGCCTCAGAGGATGCGAGCTTGATTTGGACAAAAGGAAAGAAGGAAAAAGTTGATGGGAATGTATTGGATGCATCCACAATGGACACACCCTCTACATTTGGATGAATGGTCCTCAAGGTCATATAGGGGGCTAATTTAGCTCTAGACCCCTATGTGGCTGGTATACTCACTCTCAGAGTATGTACCTTTGTGCAAGAGTGCACATACTGATTGTTAACAAAATAAAAGTTGGAAATGTTTAAGTAATAGATGTGGCAAGCATTAATGGCAGAATTTTCACTTTAAGTACATAGAAATTTGTTTGTTTACTCATTGCATTCAAATTCAAGGCAATAGGAGAGTAGAAAGATCCTTAGAAGTTATTGTGAAGATTTGCATATTGATCTATCAATGATTTCTAGTGCATTTAGTCAGTTGCAGAAACCCTAGTTCATCATGCCAATTCATTAATCTTCAGATTATCTCAGAGATTAGTTGGAAAGTGATTAAACAAGTCATGGCCACTACTATAGTTTTTGATGTTGTAGAGAAGAAGAGATATGTATTTAAGAAACATCCATTTAAGTCAACCCTAGATGATTTAGAGGGAGCATTCTCTTGCATGCCTATGGGCATTATGCATGTGGAAGACATTAGGGCTTACATCTACTGCAAGAAAGAACTCATAGGATTGGATAGGTTACGGGCACACATGGATACCATGGTGAAACTAGATAAAACATTCATGGATGAATATGTCAAATGGAATGATCACCCTATAATTGAGTATGATACGACATATGAATTGTATGAGACTGAATGGATTAAGATACTATTGAGTAGAATTCATGATGACCTATTTTGGATATGTAATGTGCCCATCAAAATAACTAGTGACTTGATATATGAGATGAAAGGCCTATCTAAGATAGACTCCATCCTTCCTATGGGAAAGGATGTTAGAAAGATTTTTGAGCAAACTTGTAAGTCAAGGAGTGATAGGCGCAGGATGACAATTGAGCTTATTGAGCAAGCTGACATCAAATTGATGTCTATGATACTTGGATATAGGTTCCATCACACCACTAGGGTGAATAGTGTGTCTATAGGCACTATTATAGCAGCCATTAGACTTGTCAAGGAAGATGTAAAGTTCAACTTGTGTGAGATCTTGCATGCATAGTTGATAGATAACATCAAGGCAATCAAGCATGACAAAACCAAGATATTTAGGTTTGGGTCATTGATCATTTACATGTACCTTCATATTGTTGGGAAAGTATCAAATTTGTATTTGGACAAGTCTATTGCAACCATGCCATAGATATCTAACAAGGCATCCATAGAGAGTACATTAATAGATAATGTAACATTGGAATTGAAGACCTTTAGGGTCAAGATGCAAATGAGGTACAAAATTCCAGAAATCATTATGGAAAAGTATAAGGATACTATTTTCTTTATGGTAGAGATAGACACAACTTGTTTGGAAGTTGTTCAACCAAGAACTAAGTGCATTCATCCACTTGGTTATGAGGTAGAGGAATAGGTCCTTGAAGCATATGTACAGGTTCTACTATCAGCCCCCAAAGATCCTAATGAACCTAGGTTGGGTACTTATGAGGAGAAGACAAGAGAAGTAGATGCAAAACTAAATAGTGCAGAAACTAAGAGGAAAGCCTCTAAGATTACATCTGAGATACTTAGAATTCATGGAGTAAGACAATCAGACCTAGACAAAGCAAGGGAAGAAAATATTTCTTTGGAAATTAAGAGCGCATCCATAGTGGAAGCTAAGTCTGATGATCCTAAGATGAAAAAGGTAAATATTGAGAAAACTGATGATCCAAAGGATAAAAAGGGTAAAATTGATGATATCACTCATGTGCCCACTGCTACAGTTGATATTGAATCCATAGATGCATCTCCTAAGATGCCCAAGAGGAGAAAAAAAACTGCCACAAATCACCCCTCAGCTATAAGTGCAGCCACAAGAAGCAGATTGAAGAATGTGCAGTCACCTCCGGAAGTAGGATTCATACCTAGTCTTCAAGTGTTAAGGACTAGAGTTGTAGAAGAAGGAAGGCTAGATCAGATAGCCAAGTTCTATGACAAATATCATGAAATTGATAAATCATATATTCATGAGATGTTGATCAAACACATGATAAAGTTCAAGAAGACAGTTCTTGAATTAAAAAAAAAATCCCAAATAAGGTATGGGAGATTATGGATACCTTAAAGAGACAAGCCACTGAAGAAGACTTTAGAATTAGGGAACAAACACTTGATTCCACTCTTCTAGTATGTTCTATTGAAGAAAAGTCATTATTATTGAATTTGGTGAAGCCACACTTAAGGAAAAAGATGAGAACACTACACCTCATGAACAAAGTCTATGAGTTGATATCTAAGGAAACAATGAAGGCATTTGAGAAGGTATTCTTAGAGTAGCACATGAAACCTAAGTCTATGACCATTAAGATATGTAAGAATTTGCAAATAGAAAATATTGAACCAAGGATTTAGAGGTTGAAGAAAAGCACAAGAGAGAAAATATGAATGCAATGATGGATTGAATAGATCTAATGAATTCACCTTGATTGAATTGATGAATGAATCAATGTTCTCATCAATGTTGTGAAATGATTACATAATAGGCCTCCTTAAATAGGAAAGGCAATAAGAGAGAATGATAAGGAGCTGATAAGCTATCACCTATGCTAGGTGTAATCACATGTCCACCAAATGTGGATCATCCTCCATTATGCAATAAAGTATGTGCAATGGATTAGGATGATAATGTGATAAGAGCACAAAAGGTGGATCTCACACACAATGAGGTATGTGAAGACAAGTATCACACCAAAAGTGAAATTTCTCCTACACCATGTGCTTAATAGATGTGCACACTCCTAGGTGTCTCAATCAAAAACTACTATACAATGCATTAACCTAAGTAAGATTAAGCTAAGTGTAATTAGGAATAATTAATTACACCAACAAGATACAATCTACAAGTCCTCAGGATTCAATTCCTACAGTGGAAGCACAAACAAAGTTAGATAAGTCTACGCCTATGACAAAGTCACTCAAGGACATCACCATTATCATTGATAATGTTGAGATAGCCATGGCAGCCACTAACACTAAGTTGGAAAAGTTTGAGGAAGCTTTTGTGAGCACAAAAGAAGCTAAAATGTTATGCAGCAACACATTGCCCACTCATCAAGAAGAAGTATTGATTGATGATGAAAAAGAAGAAGAAAAGAAAGAACAAGAAAAAGAGATAGAAAAAGAGGAAGAAAAGATAGAAGAAGAAAAGATAAAGGAAAGTGAGAAAAAGGATGAAATGTCAATCAAGGTGGAACAAGAAGTGATGGACAACAATCCCATCACTCCCTCTACAACATTGTTGTCAAGTTTGACACCTGACACATCCAGTTTGGACTCATGGAGAGAAGAAGACCTGATTAAGTTCAGTGTCTTAGCTATGGAAAAAGATAAAGAAAAGAAATTAATGAGGAATCCCCTCCTGGTAGAATCGGTGAACATTTTGAACAATTTGTTGCCAGAAAATAAGAAAGTGTCAAAGATACACTCGGTTGATGATGTCCCTAGTTGCAGAAGAAAAGTATCTAAAGAAGAGATTGAATGAATTGGTGAACAACTTTTCACTTAACCTTTTCTCACTCAAGATTGGTCAAGCATCCTAGAAATAATTTGTAGATCAAGGAAGAAGAATAATTGCAGAATTCATGGATCAAGACAAGCTTACTGATGCTCATTTTAAGAAAATAAAAGAGGCAGAAGCTATGATTGAGGAGGTGAAGAGTTTAGTGAAAGACACATCCAAAGATGTGAACATGTGCAATAATGTCTACCAAACTCAGATAGACAAAATTGAGAAAGAAGAAAAAGAGATGACAAAGTTAAGGGCTAGACAGACTCAGTTGAGGAATGCTCTTGCGCCCTCACTAGACATTTTGAATCAGAATATCAAGGAGATTGATACCACTATGGTGACATATGATCAAGGTCCTTCCATAGATTTGAAGAAGATGGAGAAGCTTTAGTATGCATTATGCGCCCATCTCTAGATAGTAAACTCTCTAATCTCATTTTGGAAGAAGCAGATCCAGAACCTAAAGATTGCATATTTAGATGTTTTCCCTTAGTGAGTATGTATAGATATAGTTTTTGAAACACCTTTTTCATTAATTTCAAAGGAGGATTTTTGTATATAATATGGGTCATAATATGTATAGGGAGATATAATTATATGTATAGAGAACAAAAGTTTTTTGTATTAAGGATAGTTAGCAACTAGGCCATATTCCTTTGTTGCCATCAATGACAGAGGGGGAGATTGTTGGAAAGTTGTCTATACTGATGTATATGACTTTATATAGTGTTTTCATTATGGAAAAAAAGTCATATAGCAGTTTGGAGTCAGCACACTTGAAGAGAAGATCAAAAATTAGTTAAGTGTTGAAGACTAGATAGTGTACAGAGTTCTTGTAGCTCAGAGCATCAACACATGTGCATACAGAATAATTAGGGTATGCACCCTATAATTTAAGTTGGTTAGACTATATTCATGCTTATTCTAAGAGAGCATGATCAAATATACAAGGATGAGAAAGTTACAGTCAGTTGAAGTTGCACAGCCAGTGTGTACCAGTAAAGAACATAGCAAGCAGCCAACAGTTAGTATTTTGGTTTGCGGTTATAATGTATTGTTGTAAAGGATATGCACCCATTGTATTTAGTTTTTTGACATGTATACTTTTTTTTTTTAATCATGCTTAAGCCAATTCATTTGGAAGCATTGTATGTAATAGGTCTAAGGGCTGACCTAGTTGTTTATTTAGTATGCACATATAAATATAAGATGCGCCCATTGTATTTAGAATGGACATTGATAGAGAGTTGTGATAAGAAGAGAAGAAGTGTGAGAAGATAGTATAAGATGTATTAGAGCTTTGTAAGAGGTCAAAGCATCAACGCATCAAAGGAACTGATCTAATAAACAATGTCACAGTGACAATTCATCTTGTAGATATAGTGTGTATCTGAGATCAGAAGGTTGTAGCCTTCACCACTTGAGCAGTGAGCTCTTGGATAGTGCATCCTCTCCCCTAAAAAGGACTATTGTAAAAGACTCCTAATAGGGTTTGACCCTTAACAAGGTCTACTGTACTTAAAGAATTGTAAAGCAAATCCTAATGAGGTTAAGGATCTTTTAACAAGGATCACAAACACACTAGTGCAGAATATTAGTGGGTGTCAATTCCCACTGGGGTTTTTACCTATTTGGGTTTCCCCATAACCATATTGGTGTCATGTGTTGATTTCATGTTTCATGTTTATGTGAATGTTTAATTCAATACTTAAGCATTTAAGTTCAATATAAAGATTAAAGTGAAAAGTTAAAATACAGTTAACATTGATTCACCCCCCCTCTCAGTGTTCCCATTCCTAACAATTTATACAAGTTAGATACCTTTCTTTGCCTTAGTAGGATGGCTCAGTCATAGTGACAACTGACCAACTCTTCCTTGATAATGACTATGTGTATGACAATAATAGGCAACATGACTTGGAGATGAACAAAATAAAGTACCAATATCCATAATAGATTTGAACTTTCATAGGACCAAAATGATCAGTGTGAACCTATTCCAAAATACCATTTGTAGAATAATATTTTCTTAGAAAAGTTGAGTTGTTCATCTTACCGACTTGACATTCTTTACACATAGCTTTCTAAGGTTTTCTTAATCTTGGTAGATCTATTACTCTATTTAAAAAATTTACATGACATAGTTTCTTATGCCATAGCCACACATCTTCAGTTTTAGCAAATAAATAAATCTTTGTATCAGTATCAAGATAAAATAGAATACCTCTTAACTATCCTCTAGTTCTAATTAGATTTCCATCAGTACCATAGATCTTAACTTTTCTATTATGAAATTCTAGTTGGTAGCCAATATTGTTCAGTTGTGCAACACTCAATAGATTATAGTTCAGTCCTCTTACCCAATATGCATCATTACATTTCATCTTCTCATTCCATACAATAGATCCCTTGCCTTTCACAAGGCATGGACCATCATTTCTAAATCTGACAAATCCTCCATCATATTCATCTAGATTTTCAAACTTGTCAATATCACAAATCATATGATGTGAGAATCCACTATCAATAATCCAAGGGTCAAGTTTACTTACATGAGATACAAGTTCTTTTTCATCTTAAAACTTTTCATCATCTAATTCTTGCTTTACCACAACAAAGGAAACTTCATATTCTTTGTTGATATCCTCAGATTCATCATTAGTTGTACCTTCCTCAACTAGGTAGCAAGACTTCTTTCCTTTGTCCTTAAAATCTTTGAATTATCTATATTAGTTGTCTCTTTTATCAATCTTATCATTTCTATCATTATCAGGACATCTAGATGCAATATGTCCAATCTTATTACAATTCAAAAATTTCAATGGTAATTTACCTTTGTACTTTCCTTTGCCTCTAGGTATTCGGTTAGCTAGTAGTGCTTCAAATTCTTCTTGCTCTTTCTCTTTAGTCAGAATGGTGTCATACTCATTTCTATGTGAAGTAATGTGAACTTATCTTTGTTTCCTTGATATTCCAATGCTCATAGATGACTTGAAGGTTGTCTCAATAGTCAGTAGACTATTATCAAAGTTACTTATCTCAAATGTAGTAAACTTTCCAATTAGGGCTTCAAGAGTAAGAATATTATTTGATATAGATCTCAATTCCCAAATTATAGACACTCTAATAGCATACTTAGAAGAAAAATTTCTCAAGATTTCACTTACCACTTCCTCATTAGTCAATGATCCTCTAGCACCTATAATGGAACAAACAACTTCTTTAATTTTGCCACTGTATTGTGTGATATTCTCATTATATTTCATCCTCATCTCATCATAGTTTCCTCTCACCCTGTCAACCTTATCTTTTTGAACATGTTGATCTCCTGCATGGATAATTGTGAGCCTATCCAAAATCTCTTTTGAAGTAGTACAATATTTAATATAATTGAATAAAACATCATATAGAGAAGAAGTAATCACTATCATAACCAATTTGTGTTCCTATTTTTATTTCAACTCATCAACTGTCATGGGTTTGGTGGCTGGTGGAGTGTAGTCATTTTGCACCATGTTCAGGGTATATTCAGTAATCCCAAACATACACAACTTCATTTTTATTTTCCATGTAGAGGAACTTTCCTTGTTCAACTTAGTTATCTCTCTATTATACATCTTCAGGTCTTTTACTCAAGTCTTTAAACTTATCTCTTCATTGTACTCAACTATGATACCTTAATAAACTTTCTCTTATTAACTTGGTAACTACTCAGTAGAAACATAGTTCTCTATTTACCAACAATAGTAAATAAACTATAAATTTTAGTAACTCATTCACATCGATAATTCTCAATGTTTGACACAAGTATATAACATGGATACCCAACTTTGGGAAAACCCACTATGGGAATTGTCACCCACTAAGAAATATACTCTTCTGAAGTATGCTCAGTTAAGAGCCAACCCTATTAAATATTACAATACACATTGTTAGGTGTGACCTGGTTAAGAGATTAACCTCAGATTCATTAGGATCTTCACCCTATTAGGAGTGACCTTGTTAAGAGGCTTTAAACACTCTTTTCATAATGTCACCTTTCTCAAGGATTTACAATAAGAATGTTAAGTCCACTATATTAAGAGATTTTGACTGTTAAAAACTCTAGTAAGAAATGATAATAATAATGACTAGTAGATGTGTAACTATCTTTTCTCAATCAGATCCTTGTGTGCTCTTCAACCTTAACTTTCCTTCTTCATCTTCCACTGGCATCAACACTTCATCAAATCACTATTTTTCCTTCTCAGAATCTCTCTATTCCTTCTTCACTACAATAGTCAGTAGCTCTTCAACTATTTAGTTTGCCACCCAATTGTCCATAAAATATCATCCTTTATATAAACAATTTTTGCCTCTTAATCTCCTCTACTACATTTTCCTTTAGTCAATCTTGACCATTCATTTCATTATTCATCAGATCTCAATCTTGGTAACATGTTTCCTTTTCACCTAGGAACTTGAACTTTTCTTGAAAATTGTCCCACTTCTTTTTTCTTTTTAGATCTAGCCATAGATATTCATCTTGAATTTTCATAACCATATATCACTGTAACTAACTTTCTTCATCATCATTATCATCCATCTCATCATAGCTAATCATTAAATAAATATTTCATCCATATTTAAGACCTTTTTCTTTCTCGGTGTATATCACTTATAATTTTGGTAACATCGCTTGGTGCCTAAACCTTTCCACTTTACTAAGTGACCAACTTTTCTCTTTACCCTACCGAGTGATTTTTCCATCTCAGTAGCTATAACAACTTATCTTATTGAGTTGTCAAATATTTATCACTATAGTTTACCAACTTAACATAATCATATTCTAGGTAAAAAAAACTCATACCAACATAATCAAATCATTGTCTAATCTATATCAGTTGTCAATTTATGTTCTACAACTTATTAACTTCTCATTTCTACTTCTCCTTAACTCATTCATCTTATATCATTAACAAATGATATGGAAACATAATATAAACCAGAAATACATTATTGAACATCAATGAAAATATTATAACTGATCTAATCATTCTACTAACATCATGTATACCTATAATCTTGGTAAGTCTTCATCATCAACTCCATCATATAATCAATTATCAAGATTATTATCAGTTACATTGATAACAATTACATACATCTAAATAAAGAGAAAATTAATTTTGATAAGAAAAAAATAAGTTATATAAGTTCTACTTAAGTATTACCAATCTAAATATGGCTATCGCAAATTGTAACAAGAAAAATCTACAACATAGTTTGGATTATTTCCACAATATCAAATCATAAAAACCTACGGATATAGAGTAAAATTCCCTAGAAATTACAAGTTGATTCCCTAATCTTCTATTTAGTTCTTGTCCACATCATTTTACATATAAATTAATATATATCATTTCTACACCTAGGATTAATAGGCACATTTTTATGATCTAAGATTTAAGTAGGCTTGCATTAGAAGTTTAATAATTGGTTTGAGAAAAATAATATATTTTAAAAAGAGATAATAAATTATCGAAAACATAATTGGGGAAACCAAAATTCTAATTCCATAGTATGAAATAAAAAAACCTATAGATGTAGATTAAAATGCCCTAAATATTTATTTAATTGATTTAAAATCAAAGTTGTCAAATTTAATAATTTAATTGGAATAAAGTTTGATCTAATAATTGATTAACCCATAAATCAATTGTTTTAATTCAAAATCAGTTAAGTGGAAAATAAGTCACTTTATTTATTAAATTAATTCATATTAAATCATGCACAATCAGAAAAGCAGTTAACTTTAAATCAATTTTCAATTTCAATTTGTTAACTTTCTAACTCAACATCTGATGATGAGTTGAAAAAGAGAACTAAACTCTATTTTGAGATAAAAACTACTTTTGCATGATTTTATGAGTTTATTTATTCTTAATTTCTTGTTAACTCAAAAATCAACCTGAGTTTATCAAGAGTGATTTATGGTGTTTCTTATGCATCCTCAAACCCTGGATTTCTATAAAAACAAGGCTCATCTCAACAATCTCTCAAATTTGCATAATTACTCTGGCGAAATTACATACGAAGAACCAAGCTTTTGCGAGAGGTGACTTTGTGAGATCAATTCATAATTTTTCATAGTTTTGCATAGTTTTTCATATCAATCCATATCATTGCTAGATTAAATATGTAATGTCCCCGTCAGGGAACCCATAAGGAATCAGGTCTATGACCTAAAATTACAACTAACAAATTTTTTTAATTGTCTAACATATCATCACTACCATTCACAAGTACATTCCTTAAGGTTCCCTTAATGAATTCAATTACCATGATTAAGTATTCCATTTTATTACTTAATCAAATAAATTCTATTTCCATTACAACTTCAACTTACATTGATTCCATTTCACATCAAAATCGATTATATTAATGAACTAGTGAAATTAATTTTTCCTTACCGACTAACATGTAATTTACCTTCAGAAGTGAAACAAGCAGATGTTACTTATCACATCCACTAAGCACATTTATTCTTTCATGTTTATTTACTCCTTAACATTATTTATGCTCAACTCAATTGCACCATCAAAACCCAATTAAACTTTTACAATAAGAGTCCCTACTTTCTACTTTCAATATAATAATAGAAGTAGTGTAAACTAATAACCATATATTGTTTAAACAACACAAACCATTCAATGAATCTTTCTTTTCCCATACGATTAACTTCCAAACCATCATCTATAACCTTGTATAGGCCTAGTTAAGAATTGAGATTAAAACCTTGTTTGAATAATCACACATTACTCACAATGAACTATACATTTAAGAAGTCACACCTCATTACTTCTTTCAATAACATACATATTTCCTTTTCCCTTATTTCACCTAGAGATACCCTTCAACCCTTAGCATATCTTTTCACTAACCAAATATCAAAACAAGTTTCCTTTTAAAGAAGTTTACATCCATAAGTACTTTCATTACAAAGGTTTGCATAGAACCATTACTTTCAATTTCTTTCAAAAATTCACAAGAGATATAAGGTAAGAAATTATTCCTTGATTTAACCATATTCAATCCCTTCTTTAGATTCACAATTCTACCCTTCACATATACATAGCTTATTCCTTACAATTTCCTTTTTACAAACATAATTACAGTTACTGCACATTGCCTAAAAGCATATAGAAAGATAATTACATCAAATTTCCCAAGGGCTTACAATACATCTTTACATCTTGATAACAAAAGATAGAGATACATGATACAGGAACTGCATCTTCACCACTGAACAACTCAGAATCTCAGCCACAACATGAACCATGAACAATACCTCGAAAGAGATTTCCCACCCAACCATGTGAAACTGGTAAAGTTCCACCCCCCATGCTAGGAGATAGAACCAAGGTACTCTCAAGACCTTAAGGCAATTTTAGTCTCAAATTCCAATAAAACCAAGACTAAAATAAAAAGAATAATTCACATAAAAATATCATCATATTATAACACCAAGGTTAAGGTTCTAGGAGACCACCTAAGTGAGTCTCATCACACAACCTATATATTGGGATCCTTCTTGGCAACCATGTAACCCCAGTCCCCCATTTATGAATAGGGATCCATCCTGGCAGTTATCCTTGGTCCCAGTACTCCAATTAGGTCTGTGTGGCCATTATTATATTTTCTTCCATTATCTTTTGAATCCCCCCTTCCTAGGTTAATTTTTAAGGTTATCACTTTTTACAAATCCACCCATAGGATCCTCCGACTCACTTAAGGTTCCTATTCCCTTACCCCATCACAAGCCAAAAATACAAGGTAACACTTCCAAGTCCTGATTCATAGGTTTAGGAAACTCCCCTACATACTCAGGCCCTCAGAGTGATTCCTAACCTTAGCCATATACATAACAGGAACTATTGGAAGAATGTCTATCACAAGACATCTCGAAGAAAAACATCAAAATTTTCACATGTACAAGTACAACCTTTCCAAGGCTCATTTATAGATCTAAGGAACCCTCCCATGCACACAAGCCACCGAGACAAGTCCTAGCCTCATAAACTAAACTCAGGTATATGACAAGTGTAAATGCATCATAAGTAAGCCATATAACCCCAAAAATACAAGTAACAAATGTACATAGGTGATACAAACTTCACACATCACAAATACAAATACATCATAAATACTTTCAAGAACTAGAATTAGAACATAGAAAAGAATAGGAATGTTTAGGAATGTTTGGGGAACATTTAGGAGGCGTTAGAGCAGTCCTAGTCCATTGGACAATCTTAAATCTAATTATGATCCCTAAAACACATCCTAAACCTTATTCAAGCATCTAATTGCACCATATAATCCCAACAAAACAAGAAATGAACATATTAAAGTTTACACAAAAATTTTATATGCCAAAACACCATGCTCTGCAAAATCTTACATGCCTGAAATTTGGCTAAGTCTGATTTTTTTGAAGAAATCTCAAAATTAGAAATTTCATCTTAACTCTTATGAATCTAGAACCTATCTCAATCATCTCAGAAGGTACCTAAACTCTTTATACAAATATAACTTAAAGTATAATACTTAAATTTTATAATTGTATAAAGCCTATTTTTCCTCCATTAACACTAATCTGCTCAGTTCATACAGTTTGCTTGGTCACCACTAACTTACTTGATCATCACTACACTGACTTGGTCATCACTACACTGACTCGGTCATCACTAAACTGACTCGGTCATCACTAAACTGATAGAAACTACAAAACACGACTATCAACTATGTCTTGCAAGTAAAACTGGGCATTATGAGGACTGTGGTTGCATAATCTGAGCATGACCCATTTGAGATCTCATAGTTTCCCTTTAGAAATGGCTCATCAATCCATCCTATCTATCTAACAAATTTGTTCTAGATCTGGACAAAGAAAGGTGGTGCCCAAACCAACAAGGACTAGTAAGGTTGAAACAATAGTTCTAAATTCTGGAAATATTCATAATACATTCAATAACAATATAATACACTATCCTACATGATCAAAACCACTTCTACCCTCCCAGGAAGATTTCACCATAGTGAACAAACAAACATTCATAAAAATTACTTCCTGGAAACATATTTCAAATACACAGAATAAAACAACACATATATAGTTCTCATTTTCAAACAAAAATAAACCATCATATTCTCATCGAGTAACATAATATTCATATGCATAATCATGCACATGCGAAGAATGGAGATTCATCCCAGTTTAGACCCTACCTGGGGTCCTATGGAGAATCATCCTCCCTTGGTTGGAGACTCTCTACAAACTTTCCAGCCTTGAGTAGATATCCTTCTGAAATCTTCCTCTGGCAATCAACTCTAAGTAATCCCCACACATAAGACTCCACCAACCTGAGAACTCTCAAACTCACATAACTTTCACCAAAAATTTCTAGAGAAATCATTTACAATCAACTCAGAAGAAAACAAACCTTCCCAAAAATTATCCTCTCAAATATTTCCTAAAACTCCCCCTTCTTTTCTTCACACCAAAGAAGTAAATATTTATCATACAACTATGTGGTTGGAGTAGTTACTTTATAGGAAGCAACTTCTCCAACTTCCGTAGTTGGTTGAATAATCAATAAATCATTCCCGTAAAAGACTTAATCAAGGTTTTAATGAATTTAATTAAAAATAGCTTCGAAGGAAAACATAACAAGAACTTTCAACAAATAGCTTTCAAGAAAACTACTTAGCACACATGGAAACCAACTATCCTAACTTCTAGGAGGTCTCGAGTTCAACTCCCTCCTAGATAGCTAGTTTTTACTACAAAGAGCATTTATTATTTTATTATTACTATCACTAATATTATTTTCACTTTTTAATACATTTATTTAATACACTTCATTGAATTCAATAACATACCACTAAAACAATTGATAAATCCAAACAAATATATTATTATTATTTATATAAGCATGGGTATATGCGTGTGCACCCACATATACACATACCTATATAACATGCAATAAATGTATGCTTATATATAATAACTATATATATATATATATATATATATATATATATATATATATATATATATATATATATATATATATATATATATATATATATATATATATATATATATATATATATATATATATATATATATATATATATATATATATATATATATATATATATATATATATATATATATATATATATATATATATACTAGTTAGGGATAAATCTGGCTCACATCAAAAATCACAAAATGACATCAAAATAATTCACAAGACCACATCACATAGAGCATTCGGAACCCCCAAATAGGGTAATCTCCTAAGTAGAAAACTAAGTCCATGGTAACCTTGAGAGTAATCTTGGTAATACCTCCACACAACAACAGTTCAAGGATTTTGAAGGCACACTTAGACCTATGTAGCCAGGTGGAGTCGATGCTTGGTACCTAGATCCTACAACACCAACCAACATGCATATATACATATATATAAACAGACAATGGCAACAAGGAGGGAGAGTGCGACATCATGTGGACCTCCTGTAGGAGTAAATATGACTACCTCACCTCATCCTACACTCACACTAGACAATGACATCCATAAAGCATAATTGGATTAGTATGGTCAGTATCACAATACTCTCTTTTTCATATTGTATAAAAGAACATAATCATGTGAATATAAATCATCTATTCACTTTCAAAAAAACCCATTATCAAATCAAGATAAACAAATCATATAGCCCTAAATGTATTAGTCATGTCTAATCCCAAGTAACATTTTTAAAGAAGATAGCAGATCCAACCCTTAAGCGATTATAATTCAATTAACCTAAGGTAAACATAAATATTAACAATGAGCATTTCACAAAGAAGTATATAAGTCTATCAGGTGATGCTTTTAGCATTAAGGTCCTAAACTATCATTGACACACAAGAAGATATAAGGACATATTTATGTGAATATTATTATTTCCCAAATTAAAATATGAAGCTATCATGATTAGTAAGAAACCATCTTAAGAAGGATCATTCTCTTACAAATAACCAGGAAATCACTTATAGCATGATCTAACTCCCTAGTGAGCATAACTGAGATTTGTTAGGGTTGGAGGGGCATTACAAAATTTGCATATCATTTCATTCAATTCTAGATTAGATTCATATAGTTTTTAATCCTAATTGAATAGAAAATACAAAAATATAGATTAATCTGCATTCATTCTACATTCATCTTTTAGCATTAAATACTTTGTTTAGGTTTTGCATTGTCACTGATCTCGGTCTTATCTAAGAATGCATACTCTCACCTACTAGAAGGCAATAAATTGTCTGGTTAGCTTAGTTTCAATTACTTGCAGATTTCAATTTTGCTAACCTCTAATGTTTTACTGAAGTGTTGTGTCTCCAACTAGGTACAATTTTCACACACATATTTTTGGCACCCATCGTGGGGCCCTTAAATGGGTTTCCATTCTATTCTATCAAATTTATATCTTTTTTCTCGAACCCAGGACCACAAGGTTAATTTTTTATGAGTTTTGTGATAAATTTCTGAGCTATTTTTCTAGAAATCCAACTGTTGTTTTTATTGGTACATGCACATATGACATGATACAGATCCAAAATTTATATTTCTAGAAAGGTATTTGAGTTAGCTTTCATTTTCCGTTGGTTTGGATTAATTTTATCTTTATTTTCAAAAGTTATGATCATTTTAGTATAGACTGGTCAGAACCTGATTTTATGAAATCTGACTGATGTTTTTATTGGTACATGCACATATGACATGATACAGATCTAAAATTTATATTTCTGGAAATATATTTGAGTTAGATTTCATTTTCCATTCATTTGAATTAATTTTGTCTTTATTTGCAAAAGTTATGATCATTTTAGTGAAGACTAGTCAAAACCTGATTTTATGAAATCTGATTGATATTTTTATTAGTACATGCACATATGACATGATACTATATGCACCCTAAAATGGTCACCTAGACTTTGGGCCCCCATTCAGCAATTTATCAAATCCCTGAATCAACATTTTCAATTATATCAATTTCCTTGATCAAATCTTATTCTATCATTTATTCGATTATTTTCTATGGGCTAACCATTTTATCCTAAAGTCTTTATTTAATTAAAAGGAATTTCCTCCCTTTTTATTAAATAAAAAGCCCCCACTTTTCCTCTTATCCTAAGTTGCACAAATAAAGCATTATTCTTATTTTATTAAAAGAAGAAAAGACATTTTTGTCTCATATGGACACAAAAGTCAACTCTTATTTTCTCATTGGAGGAGATTTGTGCACATGGATTGCTCCTCTTTCAAGCTCCACCCTTGATTAAATATTTTTCCTCTTAATCTCCATGGTCCATTCCTTTTCAATTCCTTTAAAAGGAGAGCTCTTTTCTCATTCTAGGATCCCAAGTTTGAATACTAATCTTATGCTGCAGGATTTCTTAAAGACTTTGGAGCTTTGGAGAACTTCATGCATTTAGCTTTCATTCTTGCATCATAGCTTCATGTTTATGTTGTCATGGCATCTTATCTTAGTTTCCTTTATGCTCTAGATTAGCTCACCTAGTTTAATTAGTAAGGCTCGTAATACTTTCATTTCCATAGCTTAGCTTGCATCTTCATTATTAGCATAGTTGCATTGCATTTCCATTGTTGATTCTTGAAGATATTGGCATTCTTGCCCTTGTCTCTTTGACTCTACCATTGTGTGGTTTACTAGCAAGGTTGCATGCTTCAATAGCTCTAGCTAAGAGCACTATCAAATATCCTTGTGACTCCATACCTAGGGAGCTCTAGGTCGCTTTCTCAAAGTTTCCCATTCATGGATTCTCTTGGAAGTAATGACTTAGAGAAGTGCACAATCTAGTGTGTACATTTTTGGTGCCCATTCTGGGGAAGAACACTCTTGTTTTGTCCTTCTTTTTATGCATTTCCGTCAATTTTTTGTTATCATTTTTGCTTGCTGTTTCATCTCTATTTTTCTATTTTTATGATAGATTATCATGTGATAGTTTTCTAGTATTGTGTGATATTTTATTACATACCTGTGTGATACTTTTCCAGTAAAAGTATCATTCGGTTATATAGGACTCTGTCAGATCAGTGTTTTATACTCTGTCACATACAGGTAGGATGAAATATCCAATAGAGATAAAGTATCACAACAGTATAATGATAAGTATCATATGATTATTTCTCTGACAAAACTATCGCCCAAGCCCGGCAGTGAGTGATTTTGGACATTCCTTTGCGAGATTTGATTTATTTGCTTCAAATTTCTAATTTGTTGTGGTAGAAGAGAGGTTTATTTGTAGATTATTCTTGATTTTGATGTGCTAACCATTGTAGGGCTAACAAGTTGTGCTTGTAGGTGCTCTCATTGCTTGAAATATTTTCTTAAAAGAATGCATGTCAAAGCTCCAAATGCACAAGGGTTACTAATCATTTTTGTAGGGCTACCCAAAGCATAAAAACCAATCAAGTGCTTTTTTAATTGCTTTCATTTTTAGTGTGGCATATACTAGTTGTTTCTTTTCATAGGCACTTAATATCTTGTTGTATGAACCTTTTGGTGGTAGGAGAGTATGCTCTTCACCCTTGTGGTGAAATATAAATCTTCACCCATCTTTGGATTTTGAAAGAAAGAGGGTAATTGAACCTTTGCTTGGTGTGTTTGGGAGAAATTTTTGAGCTAGGAGAGTATGCTCTTCACCCTTGAGGTGAAACAAAAATCTTGAAACTCAAAGGTTGATCCACTCTTTGTTTAGTTTTAGAATCCTTTAGTGGGCCTGCTCTTGAGCAATCAAGAAGAACGACCCAAGTGGGGACAAGATTTTCGTAGGCTATGTTGACCCACTATAAACTCAAGGTTATCAAGGACACAAAACCTTGGTAAATGTAGTACTTATCTTTTCTTGATGTGAGTACTTGTGGGATTGGGACCATGAGGAAAATGTTGAGCAAGAATTCTTAAGGTACTCTTGTGGCCACGAGGTTCATTACTTGCTGCAGGGTAAGGAGTCCCTTTGGGGAGAAAGAGGGGTATTACGAACAGAAGCCCTTACTAAGAACCATAGATAGAAGCCACCCTATTTTTTCGCTTAGCTTCTTGGTGCAAGGATTTATCCTAGTGGACTAGCCTGGATCACCTCAAGATTACTCACCATCTATGTTCCTTTGGTTGTGTCATTGGCACTTCCATGAAAAAGCCAATATCTATTGTGAGAAACCACTTTGTGTGAGGCAATGGGACATCAAGTGTGGGCCAAGTTGTTAAGTATTGAGCCATTGGCTTTTTAGGCTAGTAAGATCTTGAAGTGTTCTCACTGTGATCTACTCATGCAAACATTCTCAAACATCAAACATCACGGTAGCATTCATAGGATTTTATTTTCTTTGATATCATAATTGCTTGGCTTGGCAAGGTTGCTTTTTCCCTTGTACAAGTGTTTTATGACATGTTTGATCACCTACTATTTGCAAACTTGTCTGATTACTACTAGTACTGTGCTTGAAATCAAAAAATCAAACCATTAGACTGAAACATTGACCAAATTACTCTAAAAAACTAAGAAATTAAGCATTCACTAGTCAAGATTCGTACGATACTGAAACTTCATCACACACTATATTGAGATTTATCATGCGATAGTTCATTGCTACACAACTATCACACAACTTGCCTGGAAAGTATCACAAAGGCTACCTAGAAACTATCGCATTGCTTGGTGCAAAATATCATTTTGGAAGATTGTATCATCTTGTTAGCCTGGAGACTATTGCAAAGAGTCTATTTTCTATCTATCTGATTTATGCCTTTTTGAGTCTTTCTTTGGTCGACTAGATTTTAGTAGGTGACTTACTTTGCCACTAGAAGCCTATTTGTACCTTGGGTTCTTGTATTTAGACATCTTGAATTAGTATTCTTTTATTTTACAAATTAATCTTGCTTGTCATTGATAAATTAGGAATCATCCTTGTTGAAAAAGGACACCTTTAGATTCTTTGGTAACACACTTGGAGAGTCTGAGTAGTCTTTTGTCCAAATTCACTTCCATAAAAATTCAATTTCAATTTCAATTATATATTTGGTTAAATCCATCCTCCTGATCCATATGTGTTAGGATACTTATCCTTTTATTATACACCTCTATGGCAGTGTTGGTTTACACCTTTTGTAGCTTTCTATCTCACCATCTCTTTTTGGACAATTGAACACTTTTACTATCCTAGTTTGGTATTGATGCTTCGTAGGGTCGTCTTATCACCAAGGGTCTTTTTCTTTCATGTCGGTTATGACAAGGTACCAAGTTAGTCAAGGAAAATGACCTCAAGTTGTCTTTGATCAGTTACCCTTAGTCCAAACTCATCAAAAGTGAAAGGGAAAGGAACCCATCTTTGATTAATCCTCTAGGAGTGATTCTGAAGCTTGGTTTGACCCAAAGAGAAATCCTAGTGAGTTGAGTACCTCTTTAGCACCTTCTCAATCAGATATGGACATGAGTTACACCATGACTAGAAAGGAGAGACAAGCGATGGATCAAAATCTTGATGACATTTTCTAAAGACATAGGGATAACATGCTATTTGGTGATAACAATCAACCCGAATCACCCCTTATCAACTCAAGATATTTAGATGCCCATCAAAGAGTTGAAAAACATTATGGATGAGCTCACCAAGATGCATAGTCACAACATGAAGACCAAAATAATGAATCTGGTGATGCTCATGTGAATGCAGCATTTACTAATGACTTGTTCAAACATTCAAGGCCCAACTCTCCGCTCAAAACAACCTCAAGGTACACAAATGAAAGGCTTAAAAGGATTAAGCGTGAAAAGAAAGCATTTTTGGATGAACAAGCCACTAAAGAAGAAAGCTTTAGACTCCTAGAGGTGGAACAAAAAGCCTTGTTAGAATTGAAAAGAAAATCATTTCAAGAAGAACAAGATAGGCTTTTAGCCCAACAACTCAATGACCAATTCAACAATAGGGGTACCAATAGTGGAAACAACTCTCCACCATCTACTTCCTCAAGAACTCCAAGAAGTAGAAGGTGGTCAAGAACCCCTTCAAGATCTCCTAGTCCTAGAGGAAGAAGGATTTCACAACATAGGAGACAAACACCTCTTAGGAACTTGAGACAACCCTCCCAATGAGCTCATCATGGCTCTCAACATGGAGGAAGTAGTGCAAGTCTTGATGATCAAGATTTTATGAGGATGCAACAAGAACCACTATTCCAACAATATGTGGAGAAGTATCTTGATCAAAAAAAGGATAAGTTCCTAGAGAGCTTGATCAACAAGGGTGCCAGAGTCCCTTACAACTTTGATGTGGATAGAAGAATCAAGAAACAAGGACCCTCTCAAGAAGAGGAGATCAAGCAACTTAAGCATATGATGGAAAAGGTGTTGGCACCTAAAAGTTCCTTTTCACTTGACTCTATTTGTCCCAATGCTTTCGATAGGAGTGTGAGTATGAAGGATTTTCCTAGAAAATTTGAAATCCCCCAGTATGACAGTAATGGCGACCCACATGATCATGTGCATCAGTTCTACATCATGAGTTTTGAATTTCACCAAGATGACTCCTATCTTATGAGATTATTTTTGAGGAGTCTCAAGGGCCAAGCCATGGAGTGGTTTACCAACATAACCCCTCCCATCAAAACTTTCAAAGAACTTGTCCATAGATTTGTTCAACATTTTTCATACAACTTGTCAAGATCAGTCACTATCTTAGACTTGTGCAATTTCAAACAAAACCAAGGGGAATCCTTTGTTACCTTCTTACAAAGGTGGAGATGATTTTACTCCCGCTATTCTAGGACTATTCTTGAGCATGAAAGGATTGATATCATTGTTAGCAATTTGGTGCCTGAAATGTGGTATGAGGTTCAAAAGATGGTCTTTGATTCCTTTGATACTATGGTTGAAACCACATGTCAAATTGAGGATTTCTTCAAAGAACAAGGCATTTTGACCAAACATAGCAATAACAACAATGGTCAAAATACTAACAACTCTAATAAAGAAAAAGGCAAGCACTCACACTGTAACAAAAAAAAGCAAGTAGTCAACGATGAAGTTATGGACTCTTCTCAACCCAAGGATCAAGGAGTCCTCCATTTGTCTAGTACAGTTCAAGCTATGAAGCTCAACACATCCTCCAACCCACAAGAGCATAAACCAAAGTACCAAGAAAAGCCTAAAAAGGAGAGGCAACAATTTTCTAAGCTTGGTGACTCATATGAGGATGTTTTCAAGATGCTTATTTCCAATAACCTTGCACAACTGCAAGATCTTGCGAAGCACCATATTCCTGATGTAAAACCACACTCGTGGGATGAAAAAGCTTTTTGCAAATTCCACAATGGCATTGGACATGACATCAAACATTTTTGGAAACTAAATAATATTATCCAAGATCTTATTGAGAGTGGCAAACTTTAGATTGATGGGTTGAACACCAATGCAGACCACAAGGCTTTTAAGGAGCCTTTTCCTAAATATGAAAAGGGGGAAACCTCTAAACCAAAGAGTGGCAAGGCCAAAATCAACTATACCTACATAGGTGCAGAAAACATGGTCAATATGCTTGAAGTGGTGGAGGAAAGTGTCAACATGATGAGAGACAAAGATCCTTATGGTTATGATGTAAGCTCTCCTCCTATATTTGATGAAGAACTAATGGTGGTGCTTAGGGTTCCTAACTCTCAAAGGTCATCCCAAGCTCTTAACATTGTAACAAGAAGTCAAAGCCAAGGTCCTATGGTTATTAGAGTTCTTAGTTCCAACTAGTCCAGCAAACCCAAACAAGTGACATCAAAGAATGTCACCACCAAATCAACAATCAACCCTGAAATGAGCTATAATCTTGTTGACCAGTTACAAAGAACACCAGCTCAAATCTCAATCTTTGAACTTTTAGAATTGTCTCCAAGACATAAGTGTATCCTTGAAGATGCTTTGCGTGCAACAAATGTTCCTAACAATATAGATGTTGACCAATTCCAGAACATGGTTAACCACCTTGCTAGCCCTCATTACCTAACATTCTTAGAAGAAGATGACAAAGCTTTGATCCATCTGCATAATCTTGCCCTTCATATCAAATTCATGATTCATAGGACCCATGTCAGGCATGTGTTGATTGATGGGGGTGATGGGCTCAACATTTTTTCTTTAAGTTTGTTGAAGATACTGGGTTATTTTGAGCAAGTTATTGATACCCAAAAGAAAATTACCATTAAAGCCTATGATGAGGTAGAGAGAAGTTCCAAAGGGTTGGTCATCCTTCCTATCAGGATTGGCCCTATTGAAAGGGACATTTTGTTCCAAATTGTTGATGCTGGTCCTCTAGCATATAATATCCTACATGGTAGATCATGGATCGATGACATGCAAGTAGTACCATCCACCTACCACCAATGTCTTAAGTTTCCCTATAATGGAGTAGAAGTATGTATACCAAGGGATAGAACATTATCTATAAATGTAATTTCAGTAGGGTCTCATTGTTGGCATTAAGCAGAATTGCCACTAGTGACAACACTTATTTGCATTCTGGATATAAACCGAGCAGATAGTGCAAACCAAGCAGACAGTGCAAACTGAGCAGACAGTGCAAACCGAGCAGACAGTGCAAACCGAGCAGACAGTGCAAACCGAGCAGACAGTGCAAACCGAGCAGACAGTGCAAACCAAGCAAGTTAGTACAAACCGATCAGGACAATGTAAACCGAGTAACATCTTGTCTACCAAGTCACTAGTACTTACCAAGTTCAATACCTACCGAGTGATCAGTATGAACCGTGCCTTCACTTCTACCGAGTGCATGACGATGCCGAGTAATGCAGTGGACGCCGAGTAACAGAAAGTCACCGAGTCAGTTTGAAGGAACCGAGTAACTACTTGGGCTGACTTAGTAGCACTTATGTTTATTTGTCAAGCCGACTGTGTAATTGTAATTGTAATTAATTGTTTGAGACTTGTATATAAACAATGTTATAAAAATAAAAGATGAAATGAGATATATCAAGGAGAATATATGTGAAAGAAAAAAGAAAGGCAGAGATAAGCGAATTGCAGAAGGCTTCAGAAGTATAAGGTACAACAAAAGACAAATTCATCACAGAAGGTGATCAGTACATCAAAGAATCTCAATCAGCAATCCAGTTGCAAAGCAGAGATCTACTGTTTCATTCTAACAGGTGAATCAGTACTAAATCCTTTAACCGGGTAGACTTAACAGTCTTTGTTTAAATCTCTTTACCGAGTGCATACTTCACTGTATGTTTGTAAATCCTTTAACAGGGTGGATTTAGCAATCCTTATTGCTCCTAACAGGGCAGATCATCAGAAGTGATCAAATTGTAAGCCTTAACCGGCCAACTTTATTCTTCAGTATTAAAGCTTTGTGGGTTTCATCCCCACCCCAGTTTTACTTTCTTTTGGAAGGTTTCTGGGTAACCAAATCTATGTGTCATTATTGTGAATGCTTTCAAGTTTCATGCTTTCTGTATGCAAAGGTTAAAAAGTAAAATACATGTTAAAATTAGAAGAAAATTTGGAGTTACTGATTCACCCCTCCCCTCTCAGTAACTTGGTTAATTCCTAAATATTTCCAACAATTGGTATCAGAGCAGCATTGGTTCTCAAGACAAAGCTTAACTAGCTTGAGCAAAGATCCAGGACAATGGAGGTATTCAAACTGAACAAGGTGATTGAAAATGAAAAGCTAGATCTGGAAATGGCCATAGCTAAACTCAAAGAAGCAAAAGAACATCTTTCCCAATCCCTAAGGAGAAGGAAGGAACTTGCAAATCAGATGAATGATCAGAATTACATTGAAGAAAAGATTGAAGATCTTCTTCACTCAAATAACTCAGATGAAGCAAACAATGCTATCAAAGAACTCCTAGAAAAGAATGGGTCTCTGCAGGAAGAAGTGAGAAAATTGAAAAGAGAACAAGAACTACACTCTACAAGATTCTGTGAGATCTTGGAACAAAGAAACAAGTTGAAAGATGAATTAGATGGAAGAAACATTGAAGTACAAAACAAAACCCTTCAGCTAGAAAATCTAATTGATCAGATCTCTCATACAAATGAAGAAATTCTAAATCTAAGTTCAGAAATAGAAAACACAAGAGAAGAACTAAGATCTGAAAAGGAAACCAATCTAAGATTGATGGATGACCTAAACGCTGAAAAAAAATCAATGAAGGAATGTTGAAAAGTCAAGAAGACTTGAATCAGCTGTATGAACGAAATCTTCATAGGCAAAAAGGAAAAGCAGGACTTGGATACAAAGAAGAAGGCGAATCCTCTAAACAAGGTACTCAAAGAAATCAAAAACCTACTTGTAATCATTGTGGTAAAATAGGGCATACTTCAAATAAATGTTGGAACAATGAAAAAGTAGAATTCAATGGAAAATGTTATAGCTGCAATCAACTTGGTCATAAAGCAAATGAATGCAAGGAAAAACCTAGATTTAGAGGTAATTGTCACAAGTGCAACAAACAAGGTCACAAGGCATCCGAGTGCAGATCCAAGACATTTAATCCAGCAGAACAAATTGTGAAAGCAATGTTTGGATGGGACTACAACACCTGGTGTAGATGTCATTACTGTGGAGAATATGGACACATTGGCATGAATTGCATAAAACATCATCTAAGGAAAAGAGATACTACCATAAGATGTTTCAAATGCACAAAACTCAGTCACATAGCCAGAAACTGCATGAATGCTAGTGAAATTGAAGAAGGAAAGAAGAATGAAGCAACTAAGGTCAGGAAACAGGTGAGACAAAAATGGATTCCTAAAGCTACCGAGAAATCCAGTCCAAGTAATGGAATGGATGGCTCTACCGACTCAAACTAAATTTCCAAGGAAACACTGGAACTGTACTCTCATAGATCAATCTCAAGTAGTTCCAGAACTGAAATTAAAAGAAAAGTCTAAATCAGCATGCTAGATGCAGTGAGATCACAACAAGGTCGGTATAGTCTTCACCGAGCAAGGTCGGTATAGTCTTCACCGAGCAAGGTCGGTATAGTCTTCACCGAGCAAGGTCGGTACCTATATTTACCGAGCGAGGTCGGAGCATTATGAATTCTCGAGTTCACCGAGTTGTGAAGTCTTTTCCGAGAAATTAATTCTTAGTGGGTGACAGTCTGTCAGAATTCCTACCCTAATTTGAAATGAGCATTAATGACAGAATTGTAAACAAAAAGCAAGTAATCGAACTCATTCTTCACCGCGAATCTTTAGCACTTTGAGAGCAGAAAACTTCAAGGGCAACCCGGCGATTTAATACTTTTGCGAAAACAATTTTCTGTGAGCTACCATGGCATCATCCAGCACTTCAGCAAAGAAAGGATCAGATATGTTAGTCCAAGGGGAGTGGAAAGCACCAGATTTTAAGATCGTGCCCGCAATTGCAGCAGCCCTAGATCCGAACGGAGCTCAATCTCAGATTCCTCCTAAGGTACTGCTTATCAACGATATCCGTAATCATTTTAACTGTTCAATTCAAGAAATGGGAAACCTAGAGCTAGACATTGTGCGTGAGGAACTATGTGTGGATGGTATTTTGAAACCCGAGCACAAACATCTGGAAGATAAGGGTTTAGTTCACATTGCACATCTTCCTCGAAACTTTCGAGATAAATGGGTTAGGTACATTCTCAGCCGAGTACATGATGGCAAGATTTGGCTTGAGCAACCTATTGAGATCACAAAGAAAATGATTCAACAAGTCACCGGTCTTCCCATGTTGAACAAAGCTAAAACTACCAAAACCCTAGGTCGGACAGAACTAGAGAAGAAAACCCTAGCCGAGTGGGATGGTAGAGGCATGAAGGTTAGCAGCATTACTGACGCCGAACTGAAGTTTGGTACACATATCATTGCCCACAAGATTTACAGTTCTAGTCGACAGAACAGTGTCTCCTGTGAAGCTGTTGACCTAGCATACAAAGTGGTCAAAAACAACTTGACATTTGACCTAGCAGACTTATTGTTGAAACAGTTCAACAAGAACATGGAAAGCATCAAAACTTCCAAAAACAATCCATGTAAGTTTGGATCCTTGTTAGTCTGTTTATTCTTCTATGTTCAGAAATTCTTCCCTTCTAAAGGAAAAGTTGTATGGAGAAAAGATGTGCCAGTACTCTATGAAATAAATGAATACATCGCAGAAATGGGTGAAAACTTTGAAAGCATCATGGATAACTATTTTAAGTCTTTCAAAGAGAAAATGAATGACAGATTCCGGATTCCACAGAAGTTGGTGGAAGATTACAAAGATGACATCTGTTTTATGGTAGATTGTGATAATGTGTATATTCAAGCAGTTAAACCGAGAACTGTATATGTAAAACCTCTTCCTTATGAGGTAAATATTGATGAAACCAAGAATATCATTGAAGCTCTTCTAAATCAGCCTGTCAATCCCAAAGCTCCATATTTTGGAACATATGATGAAGCTAAGGTGAGGATTGAACTAAGCATAAAGCTTCCACAAGCGGTAAACAAAGGAAAGAAGAGGATAGCTAAAATGCAAATGATAACCGAGGACAAAGAAGAAATAGATGAAAAAGAAGGAGAAAAGGATGAGAAAACAGAGGAACCAGAACCTGCAAAGAAGAAAGGAAAAGTTTTCATCACTAAGGCATCTGTGCCTCCCACTGCTGTGTTTACAAGGAGAAATACAAAAGGCAAGGCAGACAAGGTGGAAAAGGCAGATAAAGACATAGTATTCAAAAGGCCTCCTCTAACCCTTCAAGAAAAGCTCAAACTCTTTAGAGATGGATCAGGATCTGGAGTAAGTAACATAAAATCCTTGAAATATGAAACCAGATCGGAAGCAGAACAGAAGGAAATAGAAGATGCTTTTGTTGAGAAGATGGGACAGTGGAAATACTCTCCTGAAGAAATTACCCCATAGATTCCAGCAGTTCTATTGAATCCAATAAAAATGAGATGGAGCAATGCAAGGCAAACTGTGATAGACATATTTGATCAAAACCTGAGACAGTTGATGCCGAGCTTGAATAATGATGAAGTAAAGAAGGCACTAAAAGAAAATGAAAATAAGATGACATTGAAGTTCAATACTTGTTTGATTTTGATCAACAATATTGAATCGGTTGTGAAGGCTGCAAAAGCCACATGGAAGAACATATACCACCTTCACCAACCGAGCATTGAAACTGTAATAATAAAGGATATTGAAGATGACAGCGATGAACAAGAAGAAGATACCGAGGTAGATGATACTGTAAGGATAGCAGTAGAAGTCATTGCATCCCTTCCTACCTCTCCAGTGAAAGTCTCTACATCCAGTCCTGAGACACCTTCAAGCATGGTTGTGACAACTTCCACATTTGTCCAATCATCCCTAGCAACATCAGAGGCAGCTACCATTTCTTCTACCGAGCTGCAGTCTCCTGTACCAGTAAGTTTTCCAGCTTTTGAATCTTCAAGTGTAAATATTTTAAGTTCTCCAGTAGAAAGTATACCAGTATCAATAGCCAGCCCTACTTTATCTACTATCACTACTACAAGAGCATTAAGCACAGATAAGCCTAAGGCTCTACCGAGTATAAATTTTTTGGGTAAAAATATAGTTGAGGATATAGACCTAGATGAAGAGATAGAGATTCCTACATTAGATTTTGCAAATCTCTCAGCAGACCAGATGCAGAATATAGGTGAGATCCTCCAAAGGAAAGCAAAACAAAAGAAGCTTAAAGAGGAGAGAGACAAGGAGTATCAAATCATCAAGGATGCTAAGGACATTTTGTCTGATGCATTAGGCATTAAAGTAGACTCCTCCCAGCATGTTTTGTTACAATTAGCAGAGGCAGTTGAGAAATACAATGAGGACTCATCCGGGATAGAAAAGTTAGTTGAAAGAGCCGAGAAGAGATTCAACAATAAAGTGCTTGAGCACATTGCTCAGCACATAGCTATTAACCAAGTGGAATTGTCTTCAGTTTTGTCTAACATAGAGTCTATTTATTCGAATGCTACCTCTCTTTTGGCCAGACTATGCAATTTTGCCGAGTTCACAAAGGATGTTAAAGATAAAATGAATAAAATGGATGAGGATATGAAGATTAGCATACAGAAGTTACAACTTGAACCAAGTTCAAGCTCTGCTCATCACATGAAAATTTCACACCTATCTAATATGCAGTCTGATCTATTGAAAGAAGACTCAAGGATCCGGTCCACACTGTTAGACATCCAACACATGATCCTTCCCATCATGAATACAATGTATAAGCACATTGAACATTCTAGAACATTGATTCATGACAATCAGTTCTCTATAGCAGATCACATGATTGAACTCTCTGCAGAAGTCCAAATTGCTATACAAACATGTAAAATCCTGCAAGAAAGTTGGGACAGAACCCTGGCACTAATAATGAAGGTACATTCTGATTTCTTATCAAATTTTGGATTCTCTCTGTAAATAACTTGTATATGCACCTTTGGAATTATCGTCAAAAAGGGGGAGATATGTATACTGTATAGATTTGTATAAGGAACAGTTAGCACATTGAAAGGGGGAGACAATGTATAAAGCCCTATAACAAAGACAAATTTTGAAAAATCAAAAAGCATGATTCGTGTATATAAATTTTGGCCAATAAGTGTTTTTGTCACTAATGCCAAAGGGGGAGATTGTTGGCATTAAGCAGAATTGCCACTAGTGACAACACCTATTTGCATTCTGGATATAAACCGAGCAGACAGTGCAAACTGAGCAGATAGTGCAAACCGAGCAGACAGTGCAAACCGAGCAGACAGTGCAAACTGAGCAGACAGTGCAAACTGAGCAGACAGTGCAAACCGAGCAGACAGTGCAAACCGAGCAGACAGTGCAAACCGAGCAAGTTAGTACAAACCGATCAGGACAATGTAAACCGAGTAACATCTTGTCTACCGAGTCACCAGTACTTACCGAGTTCAATACCTACCGAGTGGTCGGTATGAACCGTGCCTTCACTTCTACCGAGTGCATGACGATGCCGAGTAATGCAGTGGACGCCGAGTATCAGAAAGTCACCGAGTCAGTTTGAAGGAACCGAGTAACTACTTGGGCCGACTTAGTAGCACTTATGTTTATTTGTCAAGCCGACTGTGTAATTGTAATTGTAATTAATTGTTTGAGACTTGTATATAAACAATGTTATAAAAATAAAAGATGAAATGAGATATATCAAGGAGAATATATGTGAAAGAAAAAAGAAAGGCAGAGATAAGCGAATTGCAGAAGGCTTCAGAAGTATAAGGTACAGCAAAAGACAAATTCATCACAGAAGGTGATCAGTACATCAAAGAATCTCAATCAGCAATCCAGTTGCAAAGCAGAGATCTACTGTTTCATTCTAACAGGTGAATCAGTACTAAATCCTTTAACCGGGTAGACTTAACAGTCTTTGTTTAAATCTCTTTACCGAGTGCATACTTCACTGTATGTTTGTAAATCCTTTAACAGGGTGGATTTAGCAATCCTTATTGCTCCTAATAGGGTAGATCATCAGAAGTGATCAAATTGTAAGCCTTAACCGGCCAACTTTATTCTGCAGTATTAAATCTTTGTGGGTTTCATCCCCACCCCAGTTTTACTTTCTTTTGGAAGGTTTCTGGGTAACCAAATCTATGTGTCATTATTGTGAATGCTTTCAAGTTTCATGCTTTCTGTATGCAAAGGTTAAAAAGTAAAATACATGTTAAAATTAGAAGAAAATTTGGAGTTACTGATTCACCCCTCCCCTCTCAGTAACTTGGTTAATTCCTGAATATTTCCAACACTCATGTCCCTCTCAAAACGGAAGTAGAGGATTTTGATGCAACTCTAGCACAGTGCAAGAATAAGTTCAAATCCATAGACCTTTGTATGGGGGGGTATCAACTTGACTCCTTTACAAAATTTCCAGTCTCACCTAGGTCCCATGGAAAACCTTCACTATGTTTGGTACTTTCGTAGAGTCCTCAGTACCTATCCAGGATGAAAAAGAAGAGGTGGCCATTAAGGATTGGATCTATAGAGAAGATAAATACATGCATAATGAGAACTTCTCTCCCTCCCCTAAGACATATGGAAGAGGGTACACTCTTGTCAAAAGTATGGGATATCTAGGTCATGGTCCTCTTAGTCATAGATTAGATGCTAGAGCCGAACCAGTCGATCATGCTCTTTTTTGACGCAGGTCTAAAAAAATGGTTGGCCTAGGTTTTGAAAGTCATGACAAGAAAACTACTCCTATCCTTGCTGTGATGGATAGTGATGATGAATCAAACTACATACTCAATTTGTAAAATCAACAAGATAGGTGTGAATATTGGGTCCCTTCCACCTATCTCCTTTGGGGAGATTCAGATACTCTAGTTGTCAATCCAACAGTTTCAAGCCTAGAACAAGAGGAATCCACTATTGAAGATCATGTTGAGGATCCTATTCAAGAACATCAATACATGAATGGCATTCAAGAAAGTGTTACCCTCAGTGACATTAGAGCTTCCACATCTAGACACTATAAATATGCTTGGTGTAAACATCCTAATCAGGATTCAGATACTACTCACATAATTATGAATGGGAATCTCTTTCTGATTCTTCTACAGTTGACATGGACGTTGATCTTGTCCATACATATGGTTCCCAACTTGAGGTAGCTAATGAGTCTAGTGTAGGATTAGTGCACTCAAATCTACAAGTTTCTTTAGTGGATGATGCTTTGCTTTGTAGGATAAATCCTGATTTGGGAACCTTAAAGGGATACTTGACAAACCCTAACTTTGTGATCACCAGAGATGATACCATTTGTATCCACAACATTGAACCTATCATTGACCTACCCCTTGCCAATCCTCACCTAATTGACTGGTCTCAACGCTATCAAGAGCCTTAGCTCTTAACTTTCCAAAATGACTATGAGATAGCATGTTACCTAAATGCCCTTGAGCTCATAGTCTCTTCCACCAGTGAACCAACTACAAGCATGATAGAACCAGATATCAGGTACCTTAGTCACAAAATGAAAAGAAAAGAAAAAAAGAATAAGATTTCTCATGGTGAAAAACACTGTGTAGCGATGTCAGAACCTAAAAAGTAAAAATAAAGGATGTATCCAAGGGTGAAAACCTCTCTAAGGTGCCTAAGAATGAGGTACTTGATGATCTCCCAAGTTACTTTCAAGATAGATCTTTAGTGCTTCTCAAGCCTACACAGCTAGTTAATTTGGGTACATAAGAGGTGCCACAAATAGTGCATTTGGCTTAGTCTCTATCAACACAAGAAAAAGAAGCATATACCAAATTTCTACAGAGAAAGAAGATTAATTTTTCTTGGACTTACTTAGACATGCCAGGGTTGGACACTAATCTCATTATGCATCACTTGTCCGTAGCTCTAGGTATAAAACTAGTGAAACAAAATTGAGGAAAATGCATCCTCACATAGCTCTTCTTGTCAAAGATGAATTAGAAAAAATCCTCAATGTAGGATTTATAAGAGCCATTGATTATGCTGAATGGATATCCCATATTGTACCAATTTCAAAACATGACAAGTCCATTCACGTCTGCATAGATTTTAGAGATCTAAATAAAGCATGCCCAAAGGATGATTTTCCACTTCCAAACATAGACATGATAGTGGACATGACTGCGGGTTATGAGATCTATTCCTTGATGGATGGTTTTTCAGGGTATAATCAAATCAAAATAGCTCATGAAGACCAGGAAAAGACTGCATTCACTTGCGTATGGGGAACCTATTGCTGGAACATTATACCATTTGGATTGAAAAATGCAAGAGCTACTTATCAAAGATCTATGACAACTATCTTTCATGACATGATGCATAAGAATATGGAAGATTATGTGGATGAAACCTTGGCAAAATCTAAAAATAGAAATACACACTTAGGTGATTTGGAAGTCATTCTAGATTGCATGGAGTAGTTTCAACTAAGATTAAATCCAAAAAAGTGTGCATTTGGAGTCACCTCTAGAAAACTTCTAGGGTTTATCATTTCAGCCAAAGGAATAGAGGTGGACCCAAAGAAAGTTCAAGCAATCTTAGATATGCCACCTCCCAAAAACATCAGCCAAATGAGGAGTCTTCAAGGATGCCTTCAATCTATAAGGAAGTTCATTTCACAATTGGCTGATAGAGCTCAACCCTTTAATAAGACATTGCACAAAGGGGTTAAATGTGTCTGGAATGAAGATTGTCAGAAAAACATGGACCATATCAAGCAATACTTGGCTAATCCTCCAATCTTAATGCCTCCTATCCTAGGAAAACCACTCATATTGTTTGTTTCAACAACAAAATCTTCCCTGGGGGCATTATTAGCTCAACTTGATGAAAATGGAAAAGAAAGAGTTGTATATTACATTAGTCATACTCTTGTGTCATATGAGGTTAATTACACTAGTATTGAAAAATCGTGCCTTGCGGTGGTGTTTGCTTCCCAAAAGTTGTGACATTACATGCTTGTGCATACGATACACCTCATTGCAAAGATTGATCCTCTCAAATATTTTCTTGGTAAGGCTTCTCTCAAAGGTAGACTTGCTAAGTGGATGACGATCTTATTAGAATTTGACATAGAGTATGTTGAGCGTAAGGCTATAAAAGGATAAGCCATTGCAGACCAATTGGTTGATTTCCCAATTCAAGACAGCATGCCTATTCAAGTTGAATTTCTAGATGAGCACATAATGTACATGACTGCAAGAACATGGAAGATGTTCTTTGATGGATCTTTCATGCAAAATGGTTCAGGAGCTGGAGTGTTATTTGTTTCTCCTCATGGGTACACAATTCCTATGTCCTACAAACTATTATTCCCATGTACAAACAACATTGCTGAGTATGAGGCCTTGACAAATGGACTAAAAATGACAATAGAATGGAGAATCACAAAGTTGCATATCTATGGGGATTTACAATTAATAATCAACCAAGTTAATGAAGAATACCAAACAAAGGATGAAAAACTAGTACCCTACAATAAAATGGTTGATTCATTGAGATGATATTTCACCTTTGTTACATTTCAACAAATCCCTAGAGCAGATAATAAAATAGCTAAAGCTATGGCTACATTTCCTTCACTTCTTTAGCTAGAACAACATGAGTCTAGATTCAAATTCCTGGTGGAACAGCTACGCTATCCTATTTATGACTACCAAGAAAGCCAAATTGTTTGTACCCTTATTGGCCACAAGTCATCCCACTATGGTGCCATTTACTCATATCTTTATGATGGCATTATTCCTAAAACCTTCAACCATTCTAAATGAAGAAACTTAACCTAAAATGCCTCTCACCACACCCTTATCTCTAGTGATCTATATAGGAGGGGTTTAGATGGGACACTTCTTAGGCTCTTGGAAAAGGATGAGTCTGACCAAGCATTAGATGACATTCATGAGGGCATTTGTGGAGGACATTCCAATGGTCTTTCCATGGCCTAAAGGTTTCTTAGGGTTGGATACTATTGGCCTACCATGTAGACAGATGCATTAGCTTTTGCTAAATCATGTGAAAAGTGTCAAAAACATAGTAACCTGATACATGCTCCAGGCAGGGAGCTTATTCCATCTATATCTCATTGGCCATTTCAGTGTTGGGCCTTTGACCTTGTTGGGTAGATTCATCCCAACTCATCAAGTGGACATAAATTTATCATCACTACTACTGACTACTTTACCAAATGGGTAGAAGCTATTCCAATTTCTATTGCCTTGGGCAAGACATTTTCTTTGTTCATTTTAAACCATATCATTTGTCGGTATGGAGTGCCTTCTGAAATAATCACTGATAATGGAGGTTAGTTCAAAAACAAGGACTTTAAACAACTCTACAAGAAGTTCAAGATAAAACAACATTGGTCCTCCATTTACTTCCCGCAAGGAAATGGACAAGCATAGGCTTCAAATAAAACCATTCTCAAAATTCTCCATAGAACAATTCACAAGAATGGTAGAGATTGGCATCTACAGATAAATCTAGCCTTATGGACTTATAGAATGAGTATCTTTACTCCAACATGGGCTACTCCTTTTTCCCTTACCTATGGTGTTGAAGTAGTGTTACATTTAGAGGTGGAGATTCCTTCACTTAGAGTTTCCCTTAAAGGTCTAGTGATAGATGAAGACTACTGCACCATGAGACTCCAAGAGCTAGAACTTCTAGATGAAAAGCATAAAGCATCATTTGATCACATAAGGGTTTATCAAAAGCATATATCCAAAGCATTCAACAAGAAGGTTCACCCTAGAGAATTTCAAGTGGGAGATCTTGTCTTATGAGAAAACCCTAAGAATCAACAACATAGAGAGAAAAAGGGTAAATTCAAACCTAATTGGCTTGGACCATACATCATTACTATTGCTTTTGGAATAGGTGCTTACTTGTTATCTACTAAAGAGGGAGAACAACTCCCTGATCCTATCAATGTCTTGCACCTAAAGAAGTTATATCCATGATGCCTATTCTGTCTAGGGGCATCCTTTATACATATTTATTGATCCTAAAAAAATTCCAAAAAAATTCATATATGATGCTGAAAAAATCCTAAGAGGCATATAAAGTCCTAAAAAAATACAAAAAAATCAAAAAATGCAAAAAAATTCAAAAACAATAGAAAAGTGCCTTGGTGAAAACCTAGAAACAGGTGCCTTGGTAGCAAAAATATAAAAAAATCAAAAAAATCAAAAAAATCTCTAAGTGGTGAAAACTTGGAAATAGGCACTACTTGAGGCCTTTGCACCCTTATTTCTTAGCATGCATCCTCAACACTTAGCCTTTCTCCATCATGCCTTGTCCTTGTTGCCTTAGTTTGGAATTGGTCTTTGTCTTTGTCTAGGGGGCATAACTATGTTAGCTTTGGTCTCTAGGATGCGTTGGTCTTTAGGACATCTTGCAAATGGTGTTTTTCAACACCACCCCAATTGTGTTTTTCAACACTACCCTAGCATCAAGTGTTTCTCAACACTTATCAAATATCTTACCTACAGTCTAGCATGATATGATATTTTCCACTCGTAGATGAGATACTCAAACTTTAACTCTATGATCTACACACACGCACTTAAACACTTGACTCATTGAGACTTGGTTGACTTTATTTCTTTGTGTGCTATCTATGATGATTTTTTTAATGAGTGTTCTCTCCCTAATAGTTTTTGATGATGCCAAGCTAGAAGACTGGGGGCATGAGGACATGTTTTATTGCTTTTTCTGCTTGTGGGTATATTTTGTTTGTGCTAACTATCATTAGCATCTATGCTTGTTCCTCTTGACACTAGGATATACAAGGTATTATCCTTGACTTTTTTTGCACATGCATACTTATAGTCATCTTGGCTTTCCTTGTGTCTCAATGCGAGTATAATATTTGCATATTAAACTTAGGAAATCTCACTGCACTAGTCATTTTGACTTATATGTCTTTGATGTCTAGGTGGGATTCCCACATATCTATCTGATATAGATCATATTCAGATTCACATAGTTATACTAGTATGTATATTATGATCTTGTGACGCTACCAATAATGCTTGATGATGAATATTAGAGTCTAAAAGCTTTGTAACCTTGCAAGTAAACCACTTTTCATAGTAGCTTGCATTCTTAGGTTCATGTTAGTTAGTTTTGCATCTCACATATGGAGAGAGCTCTCCTTTCATCTTTCATGGACTTGTCTGTCAACTGTGCTCACCTTTCAATTTTTCTCGATCATGTCTTTCACTCCTTATCTTTCACATCACATCCTTTTCCTATCATTGCAAGGGGTTAATCTTATCATCATATCTATATCAACAAAGAGATCATTTTTAGAAACATGAGTCTATATCATAAACATGAGAACTAAACATACACCTATGATAGAGATTATACGTGAGCATATATAAGTATACATCATACATTTTGAGAAATATAACAAGACAATAAAACTAAAACATCCATCATAAGTGGGACAAATACACAAGATATATCATAAATCCAGTAAATCTCATATATATATGAATGTTATGATAAAAAATACAATGTGGGATCCAAAATATGGATAATGTCCCAGGATATTTCTTTATACATCTAACACCCTAGACCTAAGTCTGACTCCCCCCATCACATGGTGGTGGTACTACTCTATCTGGTACCATGTTAGATCTTCTAGCCCTCTCAGAGTAGAGTGGCACTCGCTGTGCTATGGGTACAACTTGTATGTAGAGACCATGATAATATGTAGCTCATGCTACCTATCTCTGGATCTCTACAGCATTAGCCCATGCTGCTCTCTCCCACCGATCTATCTTGGCTCGTGCATCTGCTAGTTGCTAATCTCACATAGCAATGGTAATCCTAAGCTGCTGCATCTTAGTCTCCAAAACTTGGATCCTAGCTCTGAGATCCTCCCCTCCCTTTGCAGGCTGATCCTATCCTGCATCTACCATCACTGAATTGGTCTCACCTCATCCTCCGGGGTCACCGATCTATTTCTCTCTGACCATCATCGACCCCCTGATCTAGAGCTCTTTCCCCTCCTCCATCTCCCCCATCATCTCCATCATCCCCGTCTCTGCCCTATACCTATGGGTCTACATCAAGAACTATAAATCATGGAAATGACTACCTTCGGTGCTCTATCCTGTAGGCTGCATCAACTCTAGCATCCCCCACATTAGCTAGATAGTCCCAGGGCTCCCTATGTAGACCTATCATCTCCTATACCACCTTCCATTAGTCCAGCATCAGCAACCACCCTAATCCCTCATCCTCCCTGCACCTGGCATATGTGGTGATCTCCATGGATATCCATTCTTGGTGACCAAATTGCCTCCACACCTGAGAGATCATGAACCACTCCACAATCTCTAAATGTTGACCAACTAGTGGCCACCTACATAACATATACCCCAGCTCCTGATCTCGATCACCCCACTACTCATAGGCCCTGTATGGTCTCCACTCAAAGGCTGTGAGCTCATCTAGTAGCCTCCTATAGTATGTCACATCACCGCTATGGGGCTATGAAATAAAACATGCATATCTATAGATATAGGTGTGTCTTCACTTCCTTGGCTGCACTCATGGTTGTGTGTGTGAATTTTGTATCTGATCTGTAGACACAACACTTCAGTAAAACATTAGAGGTTAGCTAAAATTGAAATCATGCAATAAATGAAAAACTAAACTAACTAGGTGATTTATTGCCTTCTAGTAGATGTGAGTATGTATTCTCAGATTATATCGAGATCAGTGACCTTGACGACACCTAAATGAAGGATTTGAATACAAAATCTAGATATGGAATGAATGCAATTAATCTTTTTTTTTTAGTTTTTTCTATGCAATTATGACAATGAAAACTTGATATGAATCTATGCTAACATGGAAATTGATATGCTAAAATGATCTAACAATAATATTCTAAATGATATGGATACTATGCAAAAAGAATGAAAATCTCACAACAACTCGAATTCTCAAGATCGATTCTTCAATCTCCAATTCGACAGCGTGAGTGTGCAATTCATGGATGGATCTTAAATGAAGAGTTGAAGCCTTAATTTATAGAAATCTAGGGCTTTGGAGGTGCATGAAAAAAATCCATAAATCCCTCAAATAACTCAGGTTTATTTTTTAGTTATTTTTAGATAAAGGATAATTAACTCACAAAAATATGCAAAAGCAGAGTTTAACTCAAAATAGAGTTTAGATTTAATTGATAATTGATAGTTGTCTACTTTTCTGATTGTGCATGTTTTATTTATGAATTAATTTAATAATAAAGTGATTTATTTCCAACTTAACTGATTTTGAAAAATAAAACAATTGATTTATGGGTTAACTAATTATTTTTCAAACTTTTATTCAAAAACAATATTATTAAAAATTCACAACTTGCTTTAATTAATTAAATAAGAATTTAATCAATTATTCATAGGATTTTGGATTTATTGTCAAAATTAAATAGTACAATTTAGGAATAAATAGAATTAACTTCAATTAAACAATTAAGTGGCAAAAATAAATCTAATTAATTAAATATTGAGAATATTCAATTAATCAAACTTTAGGATAAATAGGATTTATCGCCAAATAATTATTAAATTAAAGATAATTATGATAAATAGGAATATTGCTAGGAATATTCCCTGATACAGAATTTAAGATAATCAATTAGGATTCGATGATGTTCAAATGTGCCTTAGGTTAGGACTTTGATGTCGATTTTGTTCGATGTGTCGATATAGGAGGTTAATGAACCTGTAGCCCATTTTTGGGGTATTACAATTTGCCCCTCTTTGAATTACTGTATGAAGCGCAGTGGTTCAAAGATAGTCTATGTATGATTTTGAAACTGATGTTTGAAGTTGAAACTGATATGAAATAGAAAATTGATTAAAGTTGATAGGAAGATATTAGGTCCTGAATGACCAAAGATAATGTTAACTATAATAGTAATGAACCGATGAATGCTAAGAAGTGTCAAAATGCCTGATTCTGAACCTTATAATTATGGAGAAGTGAGTGACTGATTCTAGACCTGATTGTCAATAAGAATCACATTGGTATCACATCTGAACCCTTCAGTTACAAAGAACCAAGGAAATAACACTAATGAACTGATGGTTACAAAAAACTGATACAATTTACAAGATTAGGAGAATACTAGATTGATATGGATCTCGATGAATCTGATATGCCCTGAGCGATGATTGATTTGCCCCAAGCGATGAGGTCTTTTTATGAATTAGCTAGGGGTGCAATTTTTGTGAAAAATGGAGCACTTTTGAAAATTGGGTCAAAAGCTATATAAAGGTCGAAAGGGTCATTTTCAAGTCATTTCAACCTTTTGACTTTAGAAGTCTTTGTGGAACCCTCTGAGAAAAATGGCAGATAAAGTGGTAGAACCAAAGGTACCTGTGAGTTCATATCAATTTGAGCACAGCTGGAGACACCAGAGACCCTGAAAATACAGACATCTAGTAAGTGGACCTTTGTGCTTCTCTGTAAATTCCATTTTTGCATGTTTGTAGCATGTTAGTATCATTTTCATACATTTTTAACTTTTTCAATTTTCATTCCATGGAGACTCGTATGACCCTCTAGCGAGGCTCATATGACTTTCTGATAGTAGATAGGTTTTCATTTCATTACCCCTGAAGACTCATACCAGAGGGACCCATGATTCATACGACATTTCATCAGGTCCCTCATAACTTGTACGAGTAGGATTCTAGTGTTGTTTGACTATCCTTTGTCATTTGGTTTTATGTTGAAAGTCCTATGACTTTTGATGCCAGTTTGTACTGTCGTATGGAAAACAATAAGTTTAAAACTCATATTTCAGTCCAAATTGTGAAATTTCTGATGTTGTAGCCTAATACCTATCTTGTTAACCTACCTTATGAAATGTCAAACTACCCCATTTCTATCCATGTAACCTATTCTGCAACCCAATAACTAAGAGGTGTCCCTGTTTTCATTCTATGTAGGTCATATACCCAGATGTGCATGTTCAGATCTCTCATCCTGCCAGATAAAGATTGTGTGTTTCACTTCTGGATCCGATGAAGGTGTATCTGGCTACTTGTGGCTTTGAGTACTTGATACATTTACCCGAGCTTATGGTAAATCATGGTTTATTGATACATTGATTGAGAGGTTTCACTCAGAGACCTAGACTTTCCACTTGCCTACCAGGGAGATTACTATTACCCCCGACGATGTTTATAGGATTTTACAGATTCCTTTCTATGCTCCTAAGAGACTAGAGTATGTGAGTTCTAGGAACTCAAGATTGCTTTCTTTTAGATATATCTTTAGAGATGATACCCAGATGACCTCATCTATTTCCTAGGAGTTTCTTGTATAGAGATATCGACAGATGCACCGATTAGAGTGTATTATTGCTGGTATGATTGGTGGTATCATTATGTTTGACCATTAGCAAAATGGTCTTTTGATGTGCTAGGCACCCATGGTAGCATGTTTGATGGCCACTCCCTCTGAGTTGGCATGGGGCTAGTGCCTCCTTGCACACATGTCTTTAGAGATGCATGAGATTGTTTATCATGATAGTAGATCATTTGCAGTGGGAGCCCTAGTATTGTAGATATGGGTGTGGGAGCACATCCCAGTTGTGAGACCAGTGCACTAGACTTAGCGGCAACCACAGGAGCTGATTATATATGTTTACACTGGATACGTTACACAGGTGTGGATGGGTCACCCTGAGTATTGGAGGTGATGCCTTGATGACATGAATTTTTTTCACTTGAGACCTTATGTAGGTATCAAGCCATGGCCTACTATGTGAGAGTAGTTTAGTTATTTCTTTTAGAGCCATATATTGATAGGAAGATCCTCTACTATCCTTGAGAGGTTCATTATCACTAGAGTATGGTGATAGTATAGGTAGATACAGGATGCCCCTGAGGATTACGCCACATATGCTCAAATAGCTCAGGAGCTCAGGCTTGGTTGGTCAGCGAGGCTCTCATATGCCTTGTGCGCATAGGAGTATAGTGCTATTGTTGGTAGAGATTGGGAGTACTGACCTTAGGTACTCAATGCAGGTGTCATAGATGCTTTCATTTCATGGCTAGCAGACCATCCTATTCATAGATTTTCAGATTTGATAGAGCTGATTCCCTCCATGGAGGAGGTGATGGATGTTATAGGTGTAGCTATGCCACAAGGACCTAGACTAGCATAGGCTCTAGTGATACATCCCACACCACCTAGACCCAAAGCAATGGATCCTCCTTAGAGACCATCTAGATAGATTAGGCCCTCTCATCCCACTACTTCCATAGCAGGGAGATCTACTGGTATGCAGAGATGGAGTAGAGGAGAGAGTGGTACATTAGGTGGAGTTGGTTTAGTAGATGAGGTACTTGTAGTTGAGTAGGTGGTAGGTGGTGGTGTGGACTTCATAGAGGGGGATACTGGTTTTGATTTAGGTGTAGAGGTCAGACGCCACAAGGTGCAGAGATCAGAGATAGGAGAGCAGTCGGTGGAGGACATAGATATGCCAATAGCTAATGTTGATTTAGTTGTTCCTCTTACCCCACAAGAGACCATTAGACATCTCAGAGTTCAAGTCAAGGACCTAAAGATACATAGTGCTAAGTGGGAGGAGAGATTAATAGAGGCTGATAGATAGTGCACTGCACTCACTAGAGAGGTACAACATTTACAGGCAGAGGTGATTCATTAGACCTTGAGATCTTCATATTATGTATCGGCTTATTATACTACAGTTCCTTCAGCATAGAGAGTTCCTTCCTACTCACAGTTCATGATGGCATCAAAGGGAGCTAGGGCCCCAAGAGAAGAGCTAGTGCCTGATGCACTACCTCCACCTCCACTAGATGGTGAGGATCAAGCTAATAGATGATCTATCCTTGTGATATATTCTGATATATGATACTTCTCTTTTTGATATACTGTGCTGACATTGATAGCTCACATGAGCTCATTCTTTTGTATACCATGCCAGTAGTGCACCCCTGATCAGTATGATATGATTTTTTTTGATATATATGAGATTGAGATTTTGGTTGTGACTTCATATTTACTTTTCATGTTTCAATTTTTTATGATATCATCTGATGTTTATGCTATAAGTAGAGTAGAATGTATGTATGGATATAGGCAATGCAATGATTTCTTTCATATGTATGGATGTTATGCAAATGTATTTGATTATGGAAAGATGTATGTATGATTTATGCTTAGGAAAATGGATGAATTGTAATGCAACAAATGGTTATGATATGTAAATGCAATGATACACATGATATGTTTTGTGGGTATGATGAAGACAAGTACTTAGTCTTATGTCAAAAAGGATGTTTAACCCAGGATAGTAACTGCTTGCGGTTCTATGAAGAGACCTTCGAGTTAGGTTTCAACTTTTGTTAGATTTGAAGAGATTAGTGAAGAATCCTTTAAGCATTTGAAGTTCATTGAGTCATTGTGAGATCATGCAAATAAGAAAAATGCAAACAGACATGCAGAATGAAATGCAACCTAAGACCTAGGACCTAGTCACTGATCATGTGTTGGTCATTCTCATCATTGAATTTTTAGGTAACTAGATAAATCAATACAATTCCCACTAGTTATGAAACCATAAACATATGAATATCAATTTGTATACACAAGAATCAATACAACACCCACTAATTATGAAACCATGGACATATCAATATTGATTTTGTTTTTGGAATGTCGGATTAGATATAAGCACCAAGGCATAAACACCATGATGACCTGAATATCATGTCCATTTTGATATAGAAATTTGTATAAGCATCAAAACATAAATGTCATGATGACCTAAATATGCCTTGCATTCAATCACAGCAAACAGTCAATGTGAATTACCCGTAGTGATCCTTTATCATCCACATCCTTAGGAAAGACCGTGTTTCACAGTAGGAGTAAGAACTCACTCAAAAAGATAATAGTTAGATCAAACCTCCTTAAATTTTTTGGGTATCAATGGTCAAGGTACGCATGGCCATCCAATTCAAGATAGAGGCTCTTACAGTCGGACACCATTTAAATCCAGAATTTCCAAAGTTGTTAGATTTTCTCATACAAGCAGAAAAAAAGGAAAAGATTATGCCCCCAATCATCACTCTCTAGATCTTGTAAAGGACATCATCGAAGAGCTCGAAGGGACATAATATGCAAAAATCTCAATGCGAATCAGTAAGCATACAAGGAGATAAAAGCATGTAAAAAGCATAGATTGTTTTCAGTTTGTGTTTTATGTTTGATTTCATTGTTGTAGATGGAAAATCCTTTCTGGAGATAAGACAAACTGACTAACTCAAATGAAGCTTCAAAGGACTCTAACTAGATATGATATGTCTGAGGTATACTAGAGACCATAGGATATCACATTGATTGAGCCCAAGTGTTAAGCATTGATAGGATACAGACGCTTGAGCTGATTGGTGTACCGACTGACTTATTGAAAACTAGAAAATAGGAACAAACTAGGAGATATGTACAAACTAAAGCAAGACTGAAAGCTAGGAAAGACCAAGATTGCACTGATAGATGGAGTGTTTTTGAACAAGTGGTGCCCATTTTCTGGGCTTTCACCATCTTGGCAGATATTCTATTTTTGCTACCAAGGCACCTGTTTCCAGGTTTTCACCAAGGCACTTTTTCTTTTTCTCATTTTTTTGTATATTTGATATTTTCAATTTTTTTGTACTTTTGATATTTTTTACTTTTTTTTGTGAATCATCAAGGTGCCTATTTCTAGGTTTTCACCAAGATGTTTATTTTTTCAGGACTTTTTCAGATTTTTAAGATTTTTTTCAGGACATTTTACCATAGACTGAATGTCTTAGGTGAAGAATTTCTTTAGATGGAGAATGTTGATTGGTTCTTAGAGCTGTTCTCCTTCATTTGTTGAGAGTTGATAGGCACTAGAGCCAAAAGTAGCAGTGATAACAAAGGGAACCAGCCAGTTGGGTTCAAAATTCCCCTTGTGTTCTCAATGTGATTGATTTTTAGGATTCTCTCTCAAGACTAGATCACCAACCTGAAATTCTCTGTGTTTAACTTTCTTGTTGTAGCCTCTAGACATTCTTTTCTGATATACTTTGAGATGATCATACACTGCTTTCCTGCACTCATCTAGTAGTTCAAGTTTTTGCAACCTAGACACTCTGTGGTCATCATCAGTTACTAGACCATGCATTCTGATTCTTAGTGATGGGATTTCAACCTCAATAGGAAGTACTACTTCAGACCCATAAACTAAAGCAAAAGGTGTAGCCCTGGTAGGCATTCTGATACTTGTCTATAGGCCCAAAGAGTTGGATTGATCATGAGATGCTAGTTTCTTCCTATTTTATTAACTATACGGTGCAAGATTTTCAATAGATTCTTGTTAGAAGCCTCTGCTTGTCCATTCCCTTGAGGATAGTAGATAGAAGACCAATGTTGTGTGATCTTGAATTTGGCACATAGATCATCTAGGTCTTTATTTTTGAATTGTCCCCCATTATCTATGATTATGGAATGTGGGATCCCATATCTACATATGATATAGTTCAATATGAACATAGATATTTGTTTTGCAGTTGCTTGTGTCAAAGGGATTGCTTCTACCCATTTTGTAAAATAATCTGTAGCTATGATTATATGGGTATGTCCATTAGAAGAATGAGGATGTATAGCTCGTATAAGATCAAATGCCCATTGGTGAAATGGCCATTGTATAGTAAAGGGAATTAGATCTCTCCCTGGAGCATGAATTAGGTTGCCATGCACTTGGCATTTTTGATAGTTATTAGCAAACTTGATAGACTCTTTCTCCCTTTCAGGCCAATAGTACCCAGCCCTAATAAGTTTTTGAGCTAGTGTTAAACTGTTCAAGTGTGACCAAAAACTACCATCATGGACTTCCTCTAACACATGTTGAGACTCTTCCCATTCTAAACATCTAAGTAGCATACCGTCTAGACCTAATTTGTATAGATCATGACCAATGATGACATATCAAGAGGCATTATAGATAAGGTATCTCTTTTCATGGCGGTTGAAGGTATCGGGAATGATTTGGTCTTGGAGATAGGAAAATAGGTTTTTGTATCTGGATGAATCATGACCAACAACAATGCAAATCATGTAGGTTTGGGGGAATCATATGCAGGATAAGATAGTGCTTCCACTAGGAACTCATAGTGTAGCTCATGTTCAAGCTACTGTAATAAAGTAGATAGTGTTGCCATTGCATCAGCAACCTTGTTCTCCATTCTAGGAATTTTCTCAAATGTGATAGATATGAAATACTTCTTAAGATCATCTACCATTCTCTTGTAAGGAATGAGCTTTTCATCTTTAGTTTGGTACACATCATTGACTTGATGGATAACAAGTTGTGAGTCTCCATAAATGTGTAATTCTATTACTCTCCATTCAATTGCTATCTTCATGCCATTAAGAAGGGCTTCATATTCTTCAATATTGTTTGTGCAAGGGAACTTTAATCTGAATGCTTTTGGGATTGAGTATCCTTGAGGAGTTATGAACAATATGCCTGCTCTTGAGCCATGTTGTGTATAGGAGCCATCAAAGAATAACTGCCATTCTCTAGAAGAAAGAGTCATGATAGAGGAATCTAGAAATTCCATTTGCATTGGTGTATCATCAATCATAGGTGCATCTACTAATTGATCAGCAATAACCTATCCTTTGATAGCTTTTCTTTCCACATATTCAATGTCAAATTCACTTAAGAGCATGACCCATTTAGCTAATCGACCTGTGAGGGCAGCTTTGCTTAGTAGGTACTTGAGTGGATCAATCTTAGCTACCAATTGTGTGGTATGAGCTCACATGTAGTGTCTCAATTTCTATGATGCAAAGATCACATCTAGACAAGCTTTCTCAATCATTGAATAGTTCTTCTCATTTGCAACCAATGTTCTACTGATATAGTATATAGCTATTTCCTTTTTGTTCTCATCATGTTGTGCTAGCAATGCCCCCAGTGATGTATCTGTTGTGGAGACATATAAGATCAAAGCCTTCCCTAGAATGGGAGACATCAAGATAAGAGGATTTGATAGATACTTCTTGATATGATTAAATTTGTTCTCACATTCTTCATTCCACGCAAAGATCACACCTTTATGTAATGTTTTTGTAAAAGGTTGTGATATGTCTGCTAGCTATGATATGAATCTTCTGATAGATTGAACTCTCCCTTGCAATGTCCTCATTTGACTAATATTCTTTGGAGGTTGCATTTCCATGATAGCCTTTACTTTAGCTAGATCAACTTCAATACCCTTCTTTGAGACTATGTATCCTAAGAGTTTTCCAGAAGTGACACCAAAAGCACACTTCTTAGGATTTAGTCTGAGACTAAATTTTTCCATTCTGTCTAGTATCTTGCTCAATTCATTTAGATGTTCAGTTCTAATCATAGATTTTGCTAAAGTATCATCGACATAATCTTCCATAGTCCTATGCATCATGTCATGAAAAATAGATGTCATGGCTCTCTGATATGTAGCACCAACATTTTTAAGCCCAAATGGCATGACATTCCAACAGAAGGTGTCCTATGAACATGTGAAAGTAGTTTTCTCTTGATCCTCTGGAGAAATTTTTATTTGATTATATCCATAAAAACCATCCATTAAAGAATACATCTCAAAGCCCGTAGTCATGTCCACTATCATATCAATGTTAGGTAATGGAAAATCATCCTTAGGGCATGCTCTATTTACATCTCTAAAATCCATGCACACTTTGATTGATTTATCTAGTTTAGAAATAGGTACAATATTAGAGATCCACTTAGCATAATCAATAACGCTGATGAATCTAGCTTTTAGGAGCTTCTTTAATTTAGCCTTTACCAAGAGTGCAACATGAGGATGCATCTTTCTCAATTTTTGCTTGACAGGTTTGACATTTGGAGCTATAGATAAATGATGCATTATAAGATTAGGATCCAACCCTAGCATATCTAAATATTTCCATGCAAATTTGATCTTCTTTTCTATTAGGAATGTTGTAAATTTTTGCTTCTCTTCTTCTCATAAAGATTGTGCTACATGAATCAACTGTGGTTCTTCTGTTGTTCCCTAGTTGATGGATTGAGTGGGCTCAATCAGAACTGGAGATCTATCCTATAAATGACTTGGAAGGACATCAAATATCTCATCCTTAGGCACCTCAAAGAGGTTTTCACCTTTGGATACATCTTTTATTTTTACTTTTGTAGGTTCTGAGACTGCCACAAAGTGGTTTTCACACTCAGAACTCTTTTTCTTTTTCTTTTTATTCTTATTTTTCTGACTAAGATATTTGATGTCTGACTCTTTCATGCTAACACTTAGTTCACTAATGGAAGTCCTCATAGGCTCAACTGCATTGAGGTAGCAAGCAAGGGCATAGTCATTCAGGAAGGTATAAATACCATGGCTTGGATTTGTGGAGGTTTGATCAATAAGGTTTGGATATTGGATAGTCAAAGTGGGGAAAGATTGGGAGATAGTGTTTACGGATATGGATCTGTCATCATTGGTCCTAACCCAATGCTCAAGTTCAAAGGTGATATTACAATTTAAGACATTCAATTCATGAATAGGCTCAATGTCATTGTGGGAGTCCAATTCAGCCATAGGTGGATTAGACTTGTTAAGTTCATTACTTCGCTCTAGACTTACGTTGGGTTTAGGTGCTTATTGGTGAATAACATCAACATGTTTTTCTATAATAAGCTCATCCTCTTCTGGAATGGCTCCCCATTCATAGTCATTAGATTCTTCATCTATGCCTCTAGGAAATCTAAGAACATGAGTAAGGTCAGGATGAATACCCCAAGAAGGGTTACCCTCAAATTCAGATTTGAATTCACACTCATGAGAATCTATCTCAGAATAACTACCACCTTCCTCTTTGTCTATTTGATTGTCTTCGAGATTAGTTGGTTCTTGTGTTGCAACTATCTCTTGATTGATAGTAGGTTCTTGTGTTTCTACTACATTAATTCTTTTGATTGGATCATCTTCAGCTTTAAGAAGGTCTTTGATTTCTTTAGGCAAATTCTCATAAGGGATAAGTTCAGAGCTATCTGAATCACTATCTGATGGTTCAGTTTCTTCCTTCTTAAGAAGAGATTCTCCTAGTGTGATTTTCTCTATGACATGAGAACAATTACCTTTGAGGTGAAAGGGTTTATTTTTAAAGCCTAGGCCAATATTATCTTTGTTTTCCCTACCAGTATGTGAAATAGGTGTTATGAGACCTTTTCCTCTGACTCCTAGAGGTCCTTTAACTGAATATCCCATCTTAGCTATTAATTTATCTCCTAGACCATATGCCTTGGAAGGGATATTGGATACTGTAGAGTCACTAGTTTGAACCACTTGAGATTTAGGTTCATCTTTGTATAGCCATGCAAGAAAAACTTCATCCTCTTCAAATTATTTCTTGGAGGCTTGTTCAGCTACAAAATTCTTTTTATATGCCTCAAGAGGTTCTTTAGAATCTTGTTTGGACTATTTTAAAGATTGTCCATAAGATTTAGGTGAGATAGGGAGAGATGTCAAAGATAAGACTGGCTCTATAGTGTATTCTCCCATAACATTTTCTTTGATATTGACCTCTCTTGCAAGATCTTCCATTTTAGGTGTGGATGCTTCTTTAGTTGGCTCAATGGAAGATTCTCTGTTATTAGGCACAAGTTTATCTACACTTTCCTTCAATGTATTGCAAGTGGTGGATATGTCTGTTGGAATAGTGACTTCTACTCCTTCATAAGGAAATTTCAAGGATTGATGGAATGTAGAAGGAATAGCCTTCATCTCATGTATCCATGGTCTCCCTAGAAGAATATTGTAAGCCAAAGGTAGATCAAGAACTTGACATATAGTATCTTTGATAATTGGACCTACTCTAATAGGTAAGACAATGGTGCCTTTAGAAGATCTTTCTTGTTCATCCTAGGCTTTTATAGTTATTTTCTTTCTAGGATCAATAGCCAATTCTAAAAATCCCAATTATGTGACCAAGCTGTAAGAACAAATGTTTAGGCCAGTGCCCCCATCTATCAACACACATTTGACTATATGGTTCTGGATCAAGAATTCTATATGCAAGGGATGATTATGTGGGTGACTCAAGGAGTTGTCATCTTCTTTTGAAAAGGAGATATATTGTGGAGATGTAAGATGTCCAACCATGGTCTAGAACCTATCTAAATCAAGGTCATCAAGAACATTGGACCCAAGCAAAGCTTTGTCTAGAATAGCTCTATGAGCGGGAGATATCTGAAGCAACTCAAACATGGATATTTTTGCATTAGTGTGTTGGAGTTGTTGAACAATGCTATAATATTTTGGCCTCGCATCTTTAGGATTGGAAGATTTAGAAGTAGCCTTCTATTTGGATGTAGAAGAAAGATTGAAGGGAATCTTAGGGACATTTGATGAATCTAGGATTTGTCCATTCAGATGTGCCTAAGCTTATGATTGAGTCACTATGTTAGCTGAAGGATGATCTCTATTTCTTCGCACAATTGTGATGATATTGCAATGCTCAGAGAGACAAGGTTCAACCATATTGATAACATCATTATTTCTAGGGTAAGCATAATTGACCTTTGCCCCCATATTAGGCTGAGAAGATGAAACTTCTTGACCATGTTTCAAAAATGGTTTTGTGACTGCTATGTGATCATTATTTCTCTTATGATTAACAATGGTGATATCTCCCTTATCAATCAGATCTTGAATAGTATGTTTCAAGCGTAAGTAGTTATTAGTTTTGTGACCTTTACCATGATGGAAATCACATAATTCATTCTCTCTCCACCATTTTGGTTTAGGATCAGGGTCAAATTGTTGGATCTAAGGAAAAGAAATGATGTTATTATCCAATAGAATTCTCATAGCTGATTCGAAAGATTCTCCAAGAGGAGTGAACTTTCATTTATTATCTGAGGACCAAGATTTGTATTCTAGCTTCCTTTGAGATGATTTAGGAACCTTTTGTTCTAAAGCTTTTATGGCTTGGGTACCAATAATTACATTGAAAGTTGGTGCCTTTGATGGAGCATAGATAGTATCAACAATGCCATCTATGATGATGCCTTTATTCTTGATCCAATTTTTGTTCTTGTCTTTAGAACTGGATCCTGATTCATACTTGTCCTTTTGAAGTGTGATTTCTCCTTTTTTCAAAAGTACTTTTTCAATTTTGATCACATTGTCTACAATCTTATCAAAAGATGTATGATCTTGCATTTGTAAAGGGTAGTTGATTTCTAGAACAAGATTATTGATGAAGATTTTTAGTTTCTCAGTTTCTAGAATAGGCCTAGCATATAGAGAGAATTTCTTCCTCCATCTCTTAAGAAATGTTAGGAATGGTTCTCCTAGATATTGTTTGAGATTGTAGATATCAATCATGGTGACTAGATGCTAAATATTGTAGGAGTAATGCTGATAGAACAATTTGATCAACTCCTCAAAATTTTTGATGGTAGAAGGCAATCTAGAGAACCAATGAATGGCTGCTCCCCCTAGAGATCGAGGAAAGAGATGCATCAGATAAGTTGGTTCATGCATGAACTCCATAGATTGTGTAAAAAATTCTCTGACATGATCTTGAGGATCTGAGTGTCCATCATACTTATCATATTTGGGCATCTCCACTCTTTTTAGAAATGGTGGCATGTACAAGTCTTTGTCAAATGGAAAAAGACATAGGGCCTCCATGGAGAACTCCTTGGGTTCCTTTTCTTTCTCAAGGTTATTAAGTTTGAATTTCATGGCATGCATTTGTTTCATCATAGCTGTGAGTGGAGTTTCTTCCTCATGTGTAATGATATCTTCAACATTAAAGTTGGGAGGAAGTTCAGCTCCATGATGAGTTAATTGTAAAAAGTATGCTTCTCTATCCTCTTTTAAGAAATGCTTCATCATTCATTTGAAGTTATCATCATTTTGATATTAAGCAATTTCTTCAGGTGTGGGTTCCTGATCTACACCATGTTGAGATTGAGCTCTTTGAGAGCCAAAGTTTGTCCCTGCTTGAGACATGGTGGGAGTTCTAACTGGGATAGATTGATGAGGAGTTTGTTGATTACCCCCATGAGTTGATGAAGGAGGAATGTAACCAGTTTTTAATCAAAGATTGCCAACACCATCGTCTTCATAAAGACTAGAATTGTAGAGTTGCTCAAAAGTTGGACTTTGGATCTGAGTCAAAGGTAAAGTATGAGATATTTCCCTAGATTTCTTGTGAGAGGAAGCTCTAGTTTCCACCATTAACCTTGGGTGAAATAGAAGAAGGATCTAATTCAAGAAGATCAAATGACGTAACCTTGTCAAGGTTTGATTGATTGAAGCTTAGATTAGATGTAAATGAAGGAGCCTGTGCCCTGGATGTATGGGCAGATTCCCAAAAGATAGCGGACATGAGTTCACAACAATTAGTCATTTTGATAGTTGATTGAAGATTGATAGTTATGACAAGGTTTTGACACAAGATGAAAAAGACTCAAATCGATTAAACAAAAGGCTAAATCAGTAATTGTTGCTCTGTTCCTGGCACAGTGATTTTCTTGATAGACTCTGGAAATAGGCTGGAAAAATTGGGTCTCTGATAGTTCTGACAACTTTTCAAAATATCTCAAATGACTTTCTACAGGCTCGTATGACATTGGGTATAGCATGAAATGCCAATTGACAAGCTCATACGACAGTTGACAACAGGAAAATTAACTTTTGAAAATGACTGGCAGAAACACTCGTATGACAATATACAAGTTACCATATGACAATTAGGGAGTTATGAAATGACTCTTGACCAAAACTCATACGATTTTATGACTTGATGAGATGACTTTTGACTCCAGAAAGGAATTTTACTTCAATTTTTGCAAATTTTTGGGTTTTCAGTTTCAAATTGTTTGCAAATTTCAATGTCTAGATTTGAGGATTGTAACAGATTTGTTCATTTTTAGTAACCAGATAGATAAGCAAGCACACAAAATAGCAAGCAAGTGATTTCAAGCATGTCTGGAAACAATGAACAAGGGCAAAAGCAACCTTGTGCATGAATAATCAAGTGACTTATTTGTGCTAATCCTTAGAAGTGCTAATTGTGCATGTTCCAAAAAGTTTTGCATTAACACACAGATTCCTAGAAAATGAAAATTTATCCTCACTAGGGTTTTTAGTAATGGTTTGACTCTACAACTTTTATTATCCAAGAGGGCGAACTCTAATCCAAGCGCATCGGGGTTTTGACATAGTCTGAGAACTTAATCTTCAGGATCTACTAGGGAGATATGACAGCCCAACAATAGACCACACCTGTGGAGATTTCTTCCAACATGACATTTATATAGCGGTTGTCACTACCACGGCAAAAATGGATATTACTACTTGAGGTTCCATCAACATGGTTGACCCAATTAAGGGAATGTCCACTACAATTAACCCTCTCTAAAGGTGACTCAGAAGATATACCACATGGAGACTAGTTCCAGATTCAAGGATCTGAGTTTCTGGTACTACCCAAAAAGGGAGTAGAGCATAATCCTCTAGCCTTTTCACTTTTAACCCAAACAAAGCAGACAGATTAATCTGACATGGTAAGACTAAGATTTTCTCACAAAGATCTATGACATCAACCCCTTATGATCTATCAACCTCTCCAGAGAGAGAATGCATCAATCAAAAGTTGAAGACACATGGATCTAGTAGAACGTGAGATGCCCTTAGTATCCTTCCTACCTACAAGGGTTCCTTCATTGAGAAGAGTTTCGCTAGAAACTCACTCTCTCAAGAGCCACAAATAGTGTTCATAGGGCCTATTTACTATGTGTAACAAAGATGTTGAAAAGCAAATCTATGTTCATTTTTATAGCCCAAAATGAAATATGTGATATGAAAGCAATAAAGGTCACACAAGCTAGACACGCAAGATGTTCATTTTAATCCAAATCAAAATATTATTAACTGAGAAGGTTACCTTAATTCCTCACAATGCACTTAGTAGATTTTTACCTTTTTTTAGCAATTCTTGCACTTTTTCCAATCAAAAACTAGTGAAAATCAATCAAAAGTAGAGAATTTCAATTGTTAGGGTTAGCTGTTAGTCAAAATCTGAAAATCAAATCTAACAAACTACCTGAAAAAGTGAAATGACAATTGAACCCTGGCACTAAAACTCGTACGAGAGTGGGTTACCTTCCAAACAACAATCAAGAAGCTTGTACGATAATGGGTATCAGATCACATGACAATCCAGCTTCCACACGATACTGGGTTTCTGCTTGTGCGATCCTTCATCAAATCAACTGTCATACGATAGTGGATATCTCTTGGTATGAGTTTCTGACAAAAATCGTATGAAAATTGTAGCTCGGAATAGAAAAAGATAAGGAAATGATAGAAATTGATAAAATTTGAAGGGAAACCCATTTCAGGGCCCCACAGTGGGTACCAAAAATGTGTGTGTGAATTTTGTACCTGATCTGTAAACACAACACTTCAGTAAAACATTAGAGGTTAGCTAAAATCAAAATCATGCAATAAATGAAAAACTAAACTAACCAGGCCATTTACTTCCTTCTAGTAGATGCGAGTATGTATTCTCAGATTATATCGAGATCAGTGACCTTGACGACACCTAAACGAAGGATTTGAATAGAAAATCTAGATATGGAATGAATGCAATTAATTTTTTTTTTTTGGTTTTTCTGTGCAATTATGATAATGAAAACTTGATATGAATCTATGCTAATATGGAAATTGATATGCTAAAATGATCTAACAATAATATTCTAAATGATATGGATACTATGCAAAAACAATGAAAATCTCACAACAACTCGAATTCTCAAGATTGATTCTTCAGTCTCCAATTCGACAGCATGAGTGTGCAATTCGTGGATGGATCTTAAATGAAGAGTTGAAGCCTTAATTTATAGAAATCTAGGACTTTGAAGGTGCATAAAAAAAGCCATAAATCACTCAAATAACTTAGGTTGATTTTTGAGTTATTTTTAGATAAAGGATAATTAACTCACAAAAGCATGCAAAAGAAGAGTTTAACTCAAAATAGATTTTAGATTAAATTGATAATTGATAGTTGTCTTCTTTTCTGATTGCGCATGTTTTATTTATGAATTAATTTAATAATAAAGTGATTTATTTCCAACTTAACTAATTTTGAAAAATAAAACAATTGATTTATGGTTTAACCAATTATTTTTCAAACTTTTATTCAAAAATAATATTATTAAAAATTGACAACTTGCTTTAATTAATTAAATAAGAATTTAATCAATTATTCATAGGATTTTGGATTTATTGTCAAAATCAAATAATACAATTTAGGAATAAATAGAATTAACTTCAATTAAACAATTAAGTGGTAGAATTAAATCTAATTAATTAAACATTGAGAATATTTAATTAATCAAACTTTAGGATAAATAGGATTTATCACCAAATATTCATTAAATTAAAGATAATTATGATAAATAGGAATATTCCTCGATGCAAAATTTAGGATAATCAAATAGGATTCGATGATGATTAGATGTGCCTTAGGTTAGGACTTCGATGTTGATTTCATTTGATGTGTTGATATAGGAGGTTAATGAACCTATAGCCCATTTTTGGGGTATTACAGTGGTCACACTACATCAATGTGCTCCCACACCCATATCTGGGTGAGAACGGCCCCACATGCCCAAGTCCTGCTCTACCTATACACTATCTCATGCAACTCATGGTAAATGTCTGCTAAGATAGTCGGGCCCCATGCCATCCACCTCAGATGTGCTACCAGATCTATAACCAATCTGCCCCAACCCAGTGGAAATCCTCTCTAGCTTCTGTTTGTGATAAGGGTCTATGCTACTATAGAACATACAATGCACAGAACTGGGAAATCCCTAATGAACTCCTCAACTAACCGATCCCAGCTAAGATGCCTCTCAATAATAGTGACATCCTGGAAACGGTCTTGTATGGCCTATTGTCCCTTTGTTAGGGTCTGATCATAATATACCTATGCCAACAAACAATCATGTCAATTTTCATCATCTGGAAACATTATACTAAAAAATCATTTATAGACATGATTATACTCACAAGATCCCTGTGGCTAGGTACCCGCAGAATTTTATAGACATCATCTAGTGTAATAGATGCCTCTCTAGTCGGCAAGTGAAAGGTATTATGCTCACTGTGCCATCTCTTAGCCAAAGCTATCAACAAACCATGGTTTGCCTGAATATTGGGCATATGTAGCAAGTATTTGAAACCCATATCCCATAAGTCTGCTTGTCCCAGATCATTAAGATCTCGGATGCAGTGCAATCCCACTACTCTTGATGTTCTAATGATCAGTGCCTGGAAAGCCTCCTGCAAACCATAAACCCCAAAACCAGATGTCAGAACATATCATGATGGATGATTAAAATCAGTACAAGTCATAACAAATGCAAAAATTGTCTAGACCCATGTTACATTATTCAAATTAATGCTATGCAATACTTCATGTTATACTGGTGTGACACTTCTTGTTGATATTTTATCATGTCATACTTTGTTACATAGTGGTGTGATACTTTCACCCAATGTGATAGTTCACCCAATATCACACGACATTTCATCAAGCATTGTACGATGCTTTCTTGAAAGGACGTGTGATATTTCCTTAGCTTACAAAGTATCGCATGATACAATGTATAACTAGTGTATGATACTTTAGAAGTATCACATGACATTTCGCATTCATAAAATTTGAAATATTTCAAAAATATTAAAAACATGTGTTTAAATGCAATAAATGCTCATAAATGACTCAAAAAGCAAGTTTTTCTAAAAACTTATCGGGGCACCATAGTGAGGAGCCCGATATGCAACCGACCATGCTTGAATCGATGTGTGTGGACTGGAATTGCTACTTTCTGGGCCATAGTCTCTCTCTAAGCTCTAAAAATTCTGAAATCACAATAAGACAAATGATTTTTAAAATGACCCTTTTTGCCCCTTATATAGCATTTTGACTTTTTGACCTAATTTTCAAAACATCTCAGAATTTTGTGAAAATTGCACCCCTAGCTAATTTTGACATCCTGGATCCATTTTTGGGACCAAAATTGAAATTCAAGTTCATCTTGATCATCAAAATTGCATTTCAAAATTTCCCCTTCTTTTGCGCAGTTGACTGACCATTTGAGGCCCGATCCTTTGATCTTTGTCAGAGCATATTCAATTCTTCATCCCCATCTCTTTCAACCTTCTAGTCTTTCATTCATCTTCATTCACTTCTGAGGTTTGACTTCATCTTTATCCTATATCTTTCCTAATCAAACCTAGTCAAACTGGGGCATATCTTCATTGCTTGATGGTTATCCTATCATCTTTCATCTTTGATTATGATTTCTAGTGATTTGATCAGATTTATCAATTTACTATTTCTCCTCTACCTGATTTCAATTTTGATTCCAAGGGGGTAGTACCTATCAGCTTTAATCCTTGATTCAACTTTATCAATCAAACCTTGCTTGAGATTCTTATCTCTTATTTGAGACTTGACAATCTCCTATTCATAGGTGTGTTGGTCTTGTCTTTCAGCTTAACTTTATCAGCTTACTGTTGTCCTGATATATTCCCATCCGTCGAACACATGTCTAGATTATTTTGTGATCCCAAATCGATCTCACATTTCAATTCCATTCTTTGACCACATGTGATCCCAAATTGATCTCACATTATTTGAAGAGGGGAAAATGTATGCACCCTAAAATGGTTGCCTAAACTTTGGGCCCCCATTCACCAATTTATCAAATCCTTAAATCAATATTTTCAATTATATCAATTTCCTTGATCAAATCCTATTCTATCATTTATTTGATTATTTTCTATGGGCTAACCATTTTATCCTAAAGTCTGTATTTAATTAAAAGGAATTTCCTCCCCTTTTATTAAATAAAAAGCCCCCACTTTTCCTCTTATCCTAAGTTGCACAAATAAACCATTATTCTTATTTTATAAAAAGATGAAAATGCCTTTTTGTCTCATATGGACACAAAAGTCGACTCTTATTTTCTCATTGGAGGAGACTTGTGCACATGGATTGCTCCTCTTTCAAGCTCCACCCTTGATTAAATCTTTTGCCTCTTAATCTCCATGGTCCATTCCTTTTCAATTCCTTTAAAAGGAGAGCTCTTTTCTCATTCTAGGATCCCAAGTTTGAATACTAATCTTATGCTGCAGAATTTCTTGGAGACTTTGGAGATTTGGAGATCTTCATACATTTAGCTTTCATTCTTGCACCATAGCTTCATGTTTATGCTTTCATGGCATCTTAGCTTAGTTTCCTTTATGCTCTAGATTAGCTCACCTAGTTTAATTAGTAAGGCTTGTAATACTTTCATTTCCATAGCTTAGCTTGCATCTTCATTATTAGCATAGTTGCATTGCATTTCCATTGTTGATTCTTGAAGATATTGACATTCTTGCCCTTGTCTCTTTGAATCTCCCATTGTGTGGTTTACTAGCAAGGTTGCATGCTTCAATAGCTTTAGCTGAGAGCACTATCAAACATCCTTGTGACTCCATACCTAGGGAGCTCTAGGTCACTTTCTCAAGGTTTTTCATTCATGGATTCTCTTGGAAGTAATGACTTAGAGAAGTGCACAATCTAGTGTGTATAGATACAAATCCAAAATTTATATTTATGGAAAGATATTTGAGTTAGCTTTAATTTTACATTGGTTTTAATTAATTTTTTCTTCAATTTCAAAAGTTATGATCAATTTAGTGCAGACTGGTTAGAATCTAATTTTTTATGATAGTAGGTTTTTCAATTATCAAATGACATATTATCTTTGACTAACCTATTTTGCTACCACTTGGGGTTGACAAGTTATGTTTTTTTTTTAATGGATTTTTATAACAATGGGTTCCATGTACAAGAATAGGTAAGTTTTTCATAACAGTGGTTTGTAGGTGCAAGTGCAGGTACATCCCATGGGTACAAAAGATACAAGACAAATTTTCAAAAATTGCTAAAATAGGTAAAATATACTAAGCGCATTGTGAGGAACTCAGGTATTCTATTACACCTGATAACACTTAATTTTGGGACATAAAATGAATTCTCTTGTGTCAAGCTTGAGTGCCTTTATAGCTTTCATAATTCACACTTCAGTTTTGGGTTATAAAATGAACATAGATTTGCTTTTTGCATATCTGTTACACATAGTAAATAGGCCCTATTAACACTAATTATGGATGATATTGAGAGAGTGGGCTTCATTAGCTTGTTCATGGATGTGAAGCTCTTCTTGATGAAAGATCTCATTGTAGGTAGGGAGGATACTGTGATTGTCTCACGTTCTAATGGGTTTGGTCCTCAGCTTTTGATTGATACATTCTCTCTCTGGAGAGATCGATAGACATAGTTGTTGACCTCACAAATCTTGGTGACATAATTTCAATCTTAGCATGTTGGATTAATCTATCTATTGTGTTTGGGTAAAAGTGATAAGTCTAGAGGATTATGCTCTACTCCCTTTTTGGGTAGTATCAGAAACTCAAATCCTTGGATCTGGACCAAGTCCCCATGTGGTATCTTTTTTGAGTCACCTTTAGAGAGGGTTAACCATAGTGGACATCCCCTTTATTGGGTCAACCACATGGACAGAACCTCAATCAGTAATAGCCATTTTCATCATGGTGGAAAAAACCTCTATATAAATGTCTTTGTGGAAGAAATCTCCATGAGTGTGGTTTCTTGTTGGGTTGTTAGATCTCCCTAGCAGCTGCTGATTGTTTAAATTCTCAGACTGTGTCAAAACCCCAGTGCACCTAGATTGGAGTTCACCCTCTTGAGATCACAAAATTTGCAGAGTCAGACCATTCCTAAAAACCCTAGCTCGGCCAAATTTTTCATTTTCTAGGACTATCTGTGTTATTGAAAAACTTTTGAGAACATACACAAGTAGCATTCCTAGGGATTAGCATAATAAGTCACTATTGCTTGTTCATGTGCAAGGTTGCTTTTTCCCTTGTTCATTGCTTTAAGACAATTGATTGCTTGAACTCCCTTTCTTGCTATTCTATGTGCCAAGTATCTATTTGGTTATTGAAAATGAACAAATCCAAGACAAACTACTACACAAATCTTCAAACCTGGACAAAAAATTTGCAAACAATATGATACTGAAAAACTAAAAAATTGCAAATCTGAAGCAAAAATCCTTTCTGGTGTCAAAATTCATCTCAAAACTCATATCAAATCAAAAGTCAAAGTTGTTAGAAACCCTCTAGAATTTGTTAGAAATCCATTTTTACAGCCTACTTCCAGATTCTGTCAAAATATTCACTATGTGAGGAACATAGTAGAAACTAGAAAGAATCCAATCTATTTGCCTAAAAGTGGTCTCTTGAGTTTGATACAGCCTTCTAATCTATCAATTTGAATTCCATCTGATCTTGTGTCAAAACCTTTTCAAAACTATCTTCAACTCAATCTTCATCAAAATGGCTAAGTGTTGTGAGCTCATGTCCGCCATCTTTTGGGCCTCTACCCATACTACTAGGGCATAGTATCCTTCATTTACATCTAATCTATCTTCAATCAATCCAATCTTGACAAGGTTGCATCATTTGATCTTCTTGAATCAAGTCATTCTTCAGTTGTCTTCACCTTTCTCTTTTTCTTCACCTAAGGTTAATGGTGGAAACTAGAGCTTCATCACAGCGAAAACAAGGAGAAAAACCCAGATTCTCTTTAGCCGCATCTTCTATGATTGCTGAGACATTTCATCAACCTTTTGACACAACTAAATTTGTAGAAGATGCTCTTGGAAATCTTTACTTGATAGGTGGTTATGTCACCCCTCCTACATCAACCCACACAGGTCATCAAGAAACTCCTCATCGATCAATCCCTTGTAGCTCTCTCAACAATACTATATCTCAAGGAGGAGGCGCAAGCCAAGGTTCCCAAGGAAATCACTCACAACATGGTACAGATCAAGAACCAATACCTTCTGAAATTGCCCAATATAAAAATGATGATAACTTCAAGAGAATGATCAAACATTTCTTGAAGGAAGACAAAGAGGCATACTTCCTAGAGTTAGCTCAACAAGGAGCTAAACTTCCTCCAAACTTTAATGTTGAAGATATCATCACACATGAGGATGAAACTCCTATCATGGCCATGATGAAACAGATGCATGCCATGCAAGTCAAGCTCAAGAAACTCAAAAAAGAGAAGGAAGCTAAGGCGTTCTCCATGGAGGCTTTATGCCCTTTTCCATTTCATAAAGACTTGTACATGCCACCATTCCCCAAAAGAGTGGAGATGCCTAAATATGATAAGTATGATAGAAAATCTGATCCTCAAGATCATGTTAGAGAATTTTGTACTCAATCTATGGAGTTCATGCACAAACCAACCTACCTAAAATGTCTTTTCCCTCAATCTCTAGGAGCGTCAGCTATTCATTGGTTCTCAAAAATGCCTCCAACAATCAAGAATTTTGAAGAGTTAATCAAACTATTCTATCAACAATACTCCTACAACATCCAACATCTAGTCACCATGATCAACATTTTCAGTTTGAGATAGAACTTAGGAGAACTATTCCTGACTTTTTTCAAAAGATGGAGGAAAATGTTTTCTCTATATGCTAGACCTATTCCAGAAAATAAGAAGCTAGAAATTTTCATCAACAACCTTGTTCCAGAAATCAACTACCATTTGCAAATGGAAAATCATACCTCCTTTGATAAAATGGTAGAAAATGTAATCAAAATTGAGAAAGTACTTGTACAAAAAGGAGACACATCACTTCAAAAGGACAAGTATGAATCTGGATCTAATTCTAAAGACAAAGGGAAAAATTGGAACAAGAATAAAGGCGTCATCACAGATGGTGTTGTTGATAATATCGGTGCCCCACCTAAGGCACCCAATTTCAATCTCACTATTAGAAACCAATCTATCAAATCCGTAGAGGCAAAAACAATAGAGTCAAACAAGAAGTCATTTGACCATCAACCTTGGGCTACAGATCCTAAACACAAGTTTACTCTTCTTGGAAAGTCCCTGGAATCTACCATGAAAACTCTGTTGGCCAACAACATCATCACCTTGCCTGAGATAAAGGTATTTGATCTTGAACCTACACCAAAATGGTGGAGAGAGAATGATTTCTATGACTTGCATCATAATAAGGGTCATAAAACCAATAACTGCATATGCTTGAAACACATCATACAAGACAAAATTGATAATGGAGAAATCTTAATTGACAATCATAAAAGAAATAATGATCATACAACATTCACAAAACCATTTCTGAAGCATAATCAAGGAAATTCATCTTCTCATCCTAATATGGGTGCTAAAGTCAATTATTCCTACTCTTGAAACAATGCTGTCATAAACATGGTTGAACCTTGCTTATCTGAACATTGCAATTTCATCACCATTGTAAGAAAAGATAGGGATTATTAGCACTTGTAAAAAAAATTTCATGGCTCTAGCCCTTTTGTTCTAGTCTCTGCAATTTATTTTTGGTCCCTGGAACAAACCCTTGGTTCAAAATTTTGAAAAAACTAGCCATTGCATTCAAAAGCCTAAGTGTGCCCTAGTTTTGTTCTAATTTCATCTTACTTTTTCAGGCCACTTAGTTTTCTTTTATGTCATTTTCACTTTTCATCTTTCAATCAGTCAGCAATTCACAAAGTCTCCTAGTAGTTGGCTCTACCTTTTCACGATTACATGACTGAGTGTTCACTTAATATCTTAAAGATTGGCGGTTACCATCAAATATTATGTGACCCAGTGAAGCGGCTTGTTTTCCTTTAGTCGCTGAGTCACAAAATGGTAGGCCCTTTTCATAGAAGTGTTAGATGTGGACCGGCTATCAGATTTATGCCAATTTTTCTTGCAAGTATTGGTTGCCGAAAATGAATTGTATCATGTCAGCGGGCCTAATTTTAGTTCATCCTAATCCGACAGTGGGTGTATCTTCTCAAGAAATGTGTCAAATGCATAAGATCTTGAGACAACCATTGATTTGCTTTCATGACATAGCCTTTCCTTCAAGTGGGTCCACTGCTAGGTGTGTTGACTTGGCAGTATCTCATTGGTCGACAGAATTATGAAGTGGAGTGGTGTCAGTGGGACCGGTCTTCTGGGTGTTTAGGAGGATTAAAGTTTGGTCTAATCTTGTGGCTATCATTATACCATTGATATAACATGCTTGATTTTTAATGCAGTGGTATAGAGACCGTCGTTGATTCTCCTCAAGCCTGCAGGTGGGTCCATTGACATGTATGCACAGTTGGTGAGCTATGATTGGTCCATGTATTAACACTGTGACATGCTATCAGTGGCACCTAGTTTTCAGATGTGTCAGAGGGTCTTGATCCTATCAGTGAATCAAAAAATGACATATGATCTTATGGGTTTTGTTAGAGGCTTAAGATCTTGTGATGACCGTTGATTTCTTCCAGTGTCAGAGGGTTGTTAGAGTAGGGAGGAGATTCTCGATCTAATGGTGGGCGTGTAATCTGATAGAATCTCAGATGGGTATGCCAACTTCAAATGACCCTTGATCTTCCATGAAAAGGCTTAGTGGTTCTGATAAATGTTTTGGCAGTCTGACAAATTTCCAGGGCTTCGCTTGTTTGTGTGAAATAGTGGTGGTTCTCTAAATGTTTTAGTGGTTCAGCGAACAAGCATTCGTGAAATCGCTAAACTTTCTGGTGGATAGATAAGGTGTTTCATGAATTAGTGGTGTCCCTTTGTCACTAGTTTTCTAAATGTGGGACTAAGGTTATGTATCTTCCTGTGGTCACCAGGTCGTGGAGTTAAATGATGAGTTAAGTTTTCTTTTCGTGAACAAGAGATGCGTTGTTGCATGGTCGCTAAAGGTAAACTCGGGGTATCTGGTTGAGTTAAAAACTTAAAGACCATGAAAGGAAGAGATTTGATGGTCAAGACTTAAAGTTGATTTGACTTTAAATGTTGACCGCTGATTTTTTGTTAAAGTCATAAATGACTGTTGAAGTTCAAATTCAAATTTGCAGAGGATTTCAAGCGACATAAGGTACCAAAATTTATGGTTTTAATGGCCGGTTTCATTTGATTTGGTAGCGTTGGTTGTTGCCGACTGTTCTGAGGGTCTCTATGGTAGGTGGCATGATGTTTTTGTACTAGGAGAAGTATGGTTTTGTGCTCAAGGTTTATTTGTAGGTGGCCGATTTGATTGGTTTTCATGGCAATTCCTTGTTGTTTTGTACTGTCCTCACAGATTTTGATGATTGCAGATCTATTTGAGATTCATTTTCTTTGGGTTGCTTATGTTTCTTCCGCTACAATAAATTTTGATGTATTTTTTGGTTGGTTGAGTTGTTGAAACCCTAACCCTAGTCACCCGAAGCTTGATGCATCCTTTTTGAGGATTCCAAGGTGACTAGGGGTATAAGAAGAAAAATGTTTTATTTTGAAAGGGTTCTGATCTTGATTAGTTCCAAGAAGTTGTAGCAGGTGGTATCATATTGTATTAGATTGAATAGAATTTCCTTGTAGTCTTTTGTAGGTTATTGAAGTGGTTTTCTCTCTTCTCTTCTTTGAACATGTACATGATTCATTATACTTAATACAATTATTTCAAGCTTTCAAGTCTCTCCTTGGTGTCAATCTTGTGAATTCTAGATTTTTTGATCTATTGCATAGGGTTACCTTTGTATATGTTCTAGTCTTTAGTTCTTGATCTAGGATCAAGTGAAATATACTTTGGATAGGACATAGATTCACTTTGATCTCTCTACAGAAGGATATTATAAGTAGTAGATGGGCTGAAATACTTATGTTTATGGCTATGAGTCTTTGACAATAGTTGGTTCATGTTTCAATGTTTGTATTTGAGATTTTCCCAATGGATAATGGCACTGATCAAAGATTAGTATATTCAGTCGAGTTCAGTGCTGGATTGCCCCTTGCTTATTTCCTCCCATCTCTAGATATCAACACTTTTCAAGTTTTATTTGTATTTGGTTGATAGTAGTAATACCCTATAGTAATAGAGAGTCAATGAATGTGAGGTTAGCATTTAGCACTTTCTTACTTTTCAATCTATTTTTTAGACACAATCTTTGGTGTGTGTAATATAGTTTTCACTGGGTTAGGTGCACCCACCTTAGTTTTGCAGAGCCAGAAGTGAAGAGGGCAGTCTTGTCCCTATAGTTGGTCCAGTTTCCCTAAGATCCTTATACATTTTGGAACTAACCAATCCTAAAATCAACCTAAGGGTATATTGGTAGCCTAATAGCATAAGCATCCATTTTGAACACCAACAAGATGGTGACTCTACTGGAGAAGTGTTACACAAGTCTATAGTAACCAGTAGGTCATCATTGAAAAATAGGGTTATTCTTGTCCCTTGTCTTGTAGTCTCATTTGGATATTTGTTAAGTGTTATTGTAGGATTCCCAATATACTTGGGTGGTGACTCAAACATCTCTGCAATAGTGCTAGTCAATATATTTTTATCAAATGAGTTATAGAGGTACTAGGTCCCAGAGAAAGGAGCATCCTGAAAGCTTAATGGAAGAAGGTATTCCAAGCACTTTCAGGCCTAGTCAAACAAGGGGAGGAAAGAAGAAAGGAAATCCTTCTCATACTTGAAGAAATAAGAAAGGTACAAGACAAGAAACTCAAACCAAGCCTAGTCAAGAAGAAAATATTTTAGAATATGAAGAGGTTGTTGATTTGGGATTGAACCAGTATGAGGATGAGTTTCATGTGGGAGATGATGAGTCTAAGACTACTCTCCTTGAATCAAATGAGATCTTTGAGGAGGTCTATGAACTAGAAAGAAGAGTGCAAGAACAAGTTGCTATCAGGCAACAAAGAGAAAAGGATAAAGAGGACAGAGTAACACAAGCAATGATAAGGGCTAATTAGCTAAAGAGGTAGTTGTTAGATTTGGAGGCAATTAATTTTTTCCTAGAGCCTGAAAGAGAAAAGGAACATGTTGTGTATAAAACACATGAGATAACTAGGCCTAGAGATAAGGGCAAACAAAAAACTGTTGGAGTGTAGATTAGTGAATAGATTCATGTGGAAAACCAATTAGATCAAGGGTTGAGATTAGATGCATACCTTGAGAGGGCTAGAAAGGAGAAAGAAATGAGGGATAAAGAACTAGAGAAAGCAGAGTTGGAGGCTACTATTGCAAAAATGAGGAAGAAGATTGATTTTCTCAAGCATACCTTAGGACCTTCAAATGTTGCTGCTTCCTTTTTGGGACAAGGTGGAAATCATGGTAACCTTGCAGCTCAAACAAATGGCATTCCAGGTGCTGCGAAAATTCTTGATGGTTCAAACACAAGGAAATCTACATCTCAAGGAATGGATCCGCCATGAGTTCCTGTTCATGAAAGGTACAAACAACTTATTTTTTTTGGTATTCCTGGTTATCCTAATGTTTTTCTTGATGAAATTAGAAAGAAACTCCCTAAGTTTACTGGAAACAATGTCATTACATGTGAAGAACATCTAAAAAAAATTATGGAAGTAATAGATGACTATAATATTGAGCCTGATGATGTTGTAATGAAGTTATTTGTACAATCTCTAATCGAGGATGCTAGGGATTGGTTTAGAGGATTGCCCCATGCTAGTATAGGATCTTGGAATGAATTTAAGAATTGTTTCAAAGAGCATTATGGAGATAAAGAAAATGAGGGTTTTATTTTTAATGAATTCAATAACATAAAAAAAAATTAGAATGAAGAGGTCCTTGAATTTAATATAAGATTCCAAAAGGCTATGCATAGGCTACTGCAAGTTATCAGATTAGATGATAGGGTGTGTCTTGTGACATAATTAAATGCTTTTGATGCAAAGATGGGTTACCTCTTAAGGGATAAGAACCCTAGAAATCTTGGGGAGGCTTACAAGTTGGCTATCAACATAGAAAGTAATAGAAGAATATCAGGAAAATTAGGGAGAAGAGATGATTATAGGCCTCAAGTGCAAAACAAGAAAGAAATGGGAAGGTCTGCTAATTTTAAGCCTAAGGAGGAGGACAATCTAAAGTAGATTCTAAGTGCTTTAGAGAGTCTAAAGCCTAATGAAAAAAGAAACAATAAGGTTGCAACAAATGATAGGCCAGCTTCAAGTAATTTTAGCAGGCAACCAAGAATGAAAAATTACCCATACAATACTCAATGGAAGGATGGCAAGCCCATTTTTCCAATTAAAAGGGATAGGCCTGATGATAGGATTCCTAATCCTTTACAAATAAATTTAGTTAATATGAATGATGATATCCCATGGTGTACTATTTGTCAATCTCCTCATAGTCCAGAGCATTGTGTTATTGCTTTGAATTTACCTGATAACCAAGAACAAGATGAGCAGTATGATAAGAGTGGTTGTGGAATGACTTCTTCACATGCATGGGATGAGATTGACTCTACTGATGATGAGGAGGAAGAATTTGATGATGTTGGATGTGGTGCAGTGAAGTGTGAGGAACATGTTTCCTTAAGGAGACCCTCTAGTGAGGAAATTGCACAAATCACTGCAGACATGGTCACTCAAGCTAGGAGTAATTACAATTTGAGAAGCAAGATAGTTGAGGGCACAAGTGGTAAATTAGGTAGCATGTTTATCATGAATTCTAAAAGGAACACACAACAACATGAGGAAAAGGAAAAGGGTGTTAGTGTTGTCAGTAAGGTTAAAATAAAAAAGAAGAGTGGGCCTACGACGATACCTAAGGGTAAAGTAAAGACATCAGAAGTAGTTGTCCCCATACCTCAAAAGAAAAATGAATTTTTACAAAAGAGTAACTTTGACTTGATTGTCTAGAAAGAGGATAAATATATCTCTGAGATTAAGGAAGATATGGGCAACCATTCTTATGTTCCCATTGATATGACTAAATTGCTTTCACAAATAACTATCAAGGTTCCATTGTTAGAAATGATGAGAATAGAAGAGCACAAGGTCAAGGCCTTGGATTGGGTAAATGGTGCCTCTTCCATAAAGGTCCAAGAAATGAACAGAGGTGAAAAGCATGTGGCTACTTTAGATGACACACCTGATAGTAAAAATGAAGAAATTGTCTTTGAGATTCCTCAGAGGTATTTGGATGCAAACATTGTAAATATTGCATCAGGGACAGTTGATCCTTTTTTCTTGTCCCTTATGATAAATGGAAAATTATTGAAGAATTGCATGATTGATTCTGGAGCATCAAACACTGTCATGCCTATAGAGATCATGAAGTCACTGGGACTAAAGGTTGATACACCTCATGGGAGATGCCAAGCTATGGACTCAAGAGAAGTGCCAGTTATTGGTACCATTAAGGCTTTTCCTTATAAATTAGCAAAATTTCCTGAAAAATAATTAACTATGAGTGTTCTTGTAGTTAACATTCCCCCTCAATATGGAATGTTGTTATCTAGAAAGTGGAGTGCCTCTATGGGAGGAATTATTCAGTGTGACTTGTCCTTTGCCACTTTTAGCATTGAAGGAGAAAATGTGAAGGTCTCAAGGGAAGCTATAACTCCACATATGATTGAGGAGGATGAAGAGGACAATATGAATTGTTTTTTGGACACTGACATTGGTTCTTTCCAAGTTTAGGAGAGAGAGGTGGAAGAGAAGGTCAAGCTTGTCCTTCTGGCTGATGATAAAAGTAACATGGTAGAAGGTAATGTATTATGGACCCTATATTTTGATGGAGCAATTTCAAAGGAAGGTGTTGGAGTAGGAGTGCTATTGATATCCCCAAGTGGTAAGACTTTTAAGTTTTCTTTCACTCTCTTGTTCCCTTGGACAAATAATGTTGTTGAGTATGAGGCCCTACTGATTGGTTTGAGACAAGCATCAAAACATGGGATCAAACATCTTAGGGTGATTAGTGACTCTAAGTTAATAGTTTCTCAGATTAGATCAAAGTATGCATCAAAGAATCAAAGGTTGAAACAATATAGAAATGTTGTTTGGGATGAAATTGAAGGTTTCAGTGCCTTTGGTATTGATTGGGTGGATAGAAGCCAAAACAGGATGGCTGACTTACTAGCAAACATAGCATTAAGGCTAGAGGATATTACCTTTGTAGGGATATCTAGGATTCAGTGCAAGTCTCGACCTTCTATCCTAGACAATGTTGAGAATTGGTAGGTATTTTTTGATAATTGAGATATACTAAGGTTTTTGCAATGTGAATCTCATTTTGATGGGTAGGAGATGGATTTCAGCACTTTTGTTGACATCAAAAATGGAAAAGAGAATGTTCTTGGGAAGGAAGTTTTGCAATTAAAATCAAATAGGATCCCAAGGGGATTGGTTGCTCTTGAGAGGGCATTTGATGATAAAGAAAGGACTTGTTTTCCTAAATTTGTTGATAAGATAAATGATTTGGAAGAAGTAAATTTAGGAACAAGTTGAATGCCCAAAAATGTTTACATAGGTAAATGTTTGTCCCAAAGAAATAGGAATAATCTAATTGATCTTCTCAAAAGTTTAGACATGTCTTTGCATGGTCTTATGATGATTTCAAAGCCTATAGAGAAGATTTATTCCAACATGAAATACCATTGAAGGAAGGAACCAAACCTTTTAGGCAGAAACTAAGGCCCGTGAACCCTACTTTGGTACCAAAAATGCAAGATGAACTCAAAAAGATGATGGATGCTGGCATTATCAAGCCTACCAGACATTCTACTTGGGTGTCAAACTTGGTTCCAGTCAAGAAGAAGAATGGTGACATTAGGTTATGTTTTGATTTTAGGGATTTGAATGTCAATTCTTTGAAGGACAATTATGGTTTGCCTAATGTGGAGAATATGCTGCAGAAGGTTACTGGATCAGAGTTAATGTCAATGATGGATGATTTCTCTGGATATAATCAGGGCATGGTCAAGGAATTAGAACAATTTAAGACTGCATTCACTACCCCTTGGGGAACATATGTTTATGTTAGAATGCCTTTTGGTCTGACAAATGTAGGAGCTACTTTTTAGAGAGCTATGGATGTAGCCTTTGCAGACTTTATAAACAAATTTCTAGTGGTGTATCAGGATGATCTCACAGCATATTCAGATAAGGAAAGTCAACATTGTGAACATCTTGAGAAAATTTTTATTAGGGCCTTGGAGTATGGGATCTCTTTGAATCCAAAAAAGTGTTCATTTGGTGTTGTGGAAGGCAAGCTCTTAGGACATATTGTGTCCAAGGATGGAGTGAGAATTGACCCTGAAAGGGTTATGGCTATAGATAAAATTTCACCACCTAGAAGTGTTAAAGGAATACAATCTTTCTTTGGGTAGGTAAATTTCCTAAGGAGATTTGTTACAAATTTTGCAGAAATTAGTATCCTTATCTCTAGGATGTTGAAAAAAGAAGAAAAGATTGAGTGGAATGAAGAATGAATCTTTTAGTAATATCAAAAGGGCGATCAAGGATGCTCCAGTTTTAAGGACACCTAATTATGCTAAGCCCATGCAGATATTTTCTTTTACTTATTATCATACAGTTGTAGTAGTTTTATTATAAAAGAATTTAGATGGATATGAACAACCCATATCATTTTTTAGTAAATCCTTATAAGTAGCAGAATTGAAATATGATTTTATTGAGAAATAGGCTTATGCCTTAGTCAGAGTAGTCAAGGCTTTTAGATGTTATCTTGTAGGAGCTAAGGTCATTTCTTATGTTCCTAGTGCTATAGTTAAGGATATATTGGTGCAACAAGAAGTTTCAAGAAAAAGATGTAGATGGATCAATAGGATCCAAGAATTTAATATTGATATCTAGATTTAAAAATTGGTAAGAGGCTTAGGTCTTGAAAAGTTGATGGTACAAAGTAATTTAGTTGCAAATCATGTGAATGTGTTAGAAGAGGAACAAAGGCCATACATTTGTGATATGGATTATTGTGATTGGTACAAGGATGTTATTGGTTACTTGCAAAAATTGGTCCTTCCCCCTGAGATGGATGAAAATAGAAGGATAACTATCAAGTTACAATCTGCAAGGTTTTCCATTATACATGGTAAGTTGTGGTGGAGGAGCAATGAAGGAGTATTGCTAAAATGCATAGACCATGAGAGGTCTGAGGGTCTATTAAAGGAAATGCACCAAGGTATGTGTGGAGGACATTATATGGAAAAGACCATAGCCCACAAGATCCTTAGGTCTAGATTTTGGTGGCCTATAGTTTTTAAGGACACCCATCAGTTTGTAAGAAAATGTGATGCATGTTAGAGATTTGCTGGAAAGTTGAAGTTTAATGGGAATTTACCACTCAGACCTGTTGTAGTTTAGGCTCCATTATAGAAATGGGGTATTGACTTCATTGGGGAAATTCAAAATAAGTCTAGTGGTGGACATTCTTACATACTAGTGGCAACAAACTATTTTACTAACTGGGTTGAAGCTATCCCCACTAGAAAGGATACTAGTAGAGTGGTGACACATTTTATGATGCAAAACATCCTTACCAGGTTTGGTTGCCCAGAGGTAATTGTGGTTGATAATGCAATGTGTTTTAGATCACAGGAATTTAGTGATTTTTGTTAGCGGTATGGGATACACATTTCATTTTCCTCTCCATATCATCCAAAAGGAAATGGCCAAGCTGAGTCCAGTAATAAAAGTTTGATTTAGATTCTCAAGAGAGTGTTGGACAAGAATAAGAAAGCTTGGGACTCAAAGTTATGGTGGGAACTGTGGGCTGATAGAGTAATTGTAAAGAAGGCCATAGGTTGTGCTCCATTTGATTTGGTATATGGAATAGGTGCTAGATTGCCTCAAAATATCTATTGCAGATGTATAGGTTTATCCAAGCATATGAAGAGGACATGAATGATTAAATGAGAGTAAGAATGGATGAACTGATCCAATTGGAAGAGGTAAGGAGGGATGCACATGAAAGAAATGAGGCATTGCAGAGACAATGTAAAAATTTGTTTGATAGGAGGGCCACCCAAAGAAGTTTTGAAATTGATGACCTCATCTTGATGTGGAATGCAAGGTTGGAAGATAAGGGGAAGCATGGAAAGTTTGATCCAATTTGGTTGGGCCCTTATCTTATTGAAAGGAAATGGGGGACAGATTCTTATGTTCTCAAAGATTTAACTAGTGGTACTTTGAAATTGCCTATTCATGGACAATTCCTAAAGTTTTACTTCTCTTGAAGTATCCTTTCGATGAGCAGTAGTTTAGGTTTCCCTTGTGCAGTTGTTTGTTTTTTCTTTTTGTGTGTCAAATTTTTGAGTTGGTATGCTCTTCTAGAAGATTCTAGCTTTCTTATTGTATCTGTAGGAGATACATGTCCCTGAGTATGAGCCACTATTAGCACTTGTAAAAAAAATTTCATGGCTCTAGACCTTTTTTTTTGGTCTCTACAATTTATTTTTGGTCCGTGGCACAAACCCTTAGTTCAAAATTTTGAAAAAACTAGCCATTACATTCAAAAGCCTAAGTGTGCCCTAGTTTTGTTCTAATTTCATGTTAGTTTTTTGGGCCACTTAGTTTTCTTTTATGTCATGTGCACTTTTCATCTTTCAATCAGTCAACAATTTGCTAAGTCTCCCAATGGTTGGCTCTACCTTTCCATGATTACGCAACTGTGTGTTCACTTAATATCTTAAAGACTAGTAGTTACCATCAAATATTATGCGACCTGGCGAAGCAGCTTGTTTTCCTTTAGTCGTTGAGTAGCAAAATGGTAGGCCCTTTTCATAGAAGTGTTACATGTGGACCGGCTGTTAGATTTATGCTAATGTGTCTTGCAAGTATTGGTTGCCAAAAATGACTTGTATCATGTCAGTGGACCCGGTTTTAGTTCATCCTGATCTGACAGTGGGCGTATCTTCTCAAGCGATGTGTTAGATGCATAAGATCTTAAGACAGCCATTGATTTTCTTTCATGACATAGCCTTTCCTTCAAGTGGGTCCACTACCAGGTGTGTTGACTTAGCGGTATCTCATTGGTCGATAGAAGTATGAAGTGGAGTGGTGTTAGTGGGACCGGTCTTTTGGGCGTTCAGGCGGATTAAAGGTGGATCTAATCTTGTGGCTATTGTTATACCATTGATATAACATGCTTGATTTTTAATGCAGTGGTATAGCAATAGCTATTGATTCTCCTCAAGCCTGTAGGTGGGTCCATTGACATGTATGCATAGTTGGTGAGCTATGATTGGTCCATGTATTAACACTGCGGCATCCTGTCAATGGGACCTAGTTTCCAGATGTGTCAGAGGGTCCTGATCCTATTAGTGAATTGATGAATGATGTATGATCTTATGGGTTTTGTCAGAGGCTTAAGATCTTGTGAAAATTATTGATTTCTTCCAGTGTCAGAGGGTTGTCAGAGTAGGGAGGAGATTCTCGATCTAACGGTGGGTGTGTAATGTGATAGAATCTCAGATGGGTATGTGAACTTCAGATGGCCGTTGATCTTCCAGGTGAAGGCTCAGTGGTTCTGATAAATGTTTTGGTGGTCTGAAAAATTTCTAGGGCTTCACTCATTCGCATGAAACAGTGGCGGTTCTCTAAGTGTTTTAGCAGTTCAGCGAACAAGTGTTTATGGAATCGCTAAACTTTCTAGCAGATAGATAAGTTGTTTCATGAACTACTGGTGTCCTTTTGTCACTAGTTTTCTAAATGTGGGACCGATGTTATGTATCTTCCTCTGGTCACTAGGTCGTGGAGTTAATGATGAGTTAAGTTTTCTTTCTACAAACAAGAAATGCATTGTCGCATGGTCGCTAAAGGTAAACCCGAGGTATCTAGTTGAGTTAAAAACTTAAAGATCATGAAATGAAGATATCTGATGGTCAGGACTTAAAGTTGATTTGATTTTAAATGTTGATTGCTGATTTACTATTAAAGTCATAAATGATTGTTGAAGTTCAAATTCAAATTTGCAAAGGGTTTCAAGCAACAGAAGGTACCAAAATTTATGGTTTTAATGGCCGGTTTCATTTGATTTGGTGGTGCTAGTTGTTGATGACTGGTCTGAGGGTCCCTTTGGTAGGTGGCATGATGTTTTTGTACCAGGAGAAGTATGGTTTTGTGCTTGAGGTATGTTTGCAGGTGGCTGATTTGACTGGTTTTCATGGCAATTCCTTGTTGTTTTGTACTATCCTCATGGATTTGATGATTATAGATCCCTTTGAGATTCATTTTCTTTGGGTTGCTTATGTTTCTTCCCCTACAATAAATTTTGATGTAGTTTTTGGTTGGTTGAGTTGTTGAAACCCTAACCCTAGTCACCCGAAGCTTGATGCATCCTTTTTGAGGATTCCAAGGTGACTAGGGGTATAAGAAGAAAAATGTTTTATTTTGAAAGGGTTCTGATCTTGATTAGTTCCAAGAAGTTGTAGCAGGTGGTATCATATTGTATTAGATTCAATAGAATTTCCTTGTAGTCTTTTGCAAGTTATTGAAATGGTTTTCTCTCTTCTCTACTTTGAACATGTACATGATTCATTATACTTAATACAATTATTTCAAGCTTTCAAGTCTCTCCTTGGTGTCAATCTTGTGAATTCTAGATTTTCTGATCTATTGCATAGGGTTACCTTTGTATATGTTCTAGTCTTCAGTTCTTGATCTAGGATCAAGTGAAATATACTTTGGATAGGACATAGATTCACTTTGATTTGTCTACAGAAGTATATTATAAGTAGTAGATGGGCTGAAATACTTATGTTTATGGCTATGAGTCTTTGACAATAGTTGGTTCATTTTTCAATGTTTGTATTTGAGATTTGCCCAATGGTTAATGGCACTGATCAAAGATTAGTATATTCAGTTGAGTTCAATGCTAGATTTCCCCTTGCTTACTTCCTCCCATATCTAGATATCAACACTTTTCAAGTTTTAATTGTATTTGGTTGATAGTAGTAATACCCTATAGTAATAGAGAGTCAATGAATGTGAGGTTAGCATTTAGCACTTTCTTACTTTTCAATCTATTGTTTAGACCCAGTCTTTGGTGTGTGAAGTATAGTTTTCACTGGGTTAGGTGCACCCGCTAAGGTTTTGTAGAGCCAAAAGTGAAGAGGGCAGTCTCTTGTCCTTGTAGTTGGTCCAGTTGCCCTAGGATCTTTATACATTTTGGAACTAACCAATCCTAAAATCAAACTGAGGGTATATTGGCAGCCTAAGAGCATAAGCGTCCATTTTGAACACCAATAGGGATAATCCATCAGCAAACATAGTTACTTGATCTCAAGCTTAGGTGCATCTAGAAGAACAAAATTTGAATTCATCAAATGTCCCTAAGATGCCTTTGAATCTTTCATCTTCTTCTAAATAGAAGGTTGCATCTAAAAATCAAATTCTAAAGACACGAGACCTATATCATACATCATTGTCTAATCACTCTAGCATGCAAATGCAAAAATCTCCATGTTTGAGTTCCTTTGGATATCTCCAGCTCATAGAGCCATTCTAGAAAAAGCTTTTCTTGGATCGAGTATATCTCCTTTTTAGAGGAAGATGATAACTCCTTCAGTCATCCCCATAACTAGCCCTTGCACATTGAAGTCTTAATCCAAAACCATTGTGTCAAACATGTGTTGATAGATGGAGGCGTTGGTCTCAACATTTGTTCTTATAGCTTGATTACACAACTAGGATTATCAAAAGCTGCCATGGATCCTAAAAAGAAGATAACTATCAAGGAATATGATGAAAAAGAAAGATCTTCCAAGGGAACAATTGTCTTACCTATCAAAACATGTCTAGTTATTAGACACATCACATGTCAAGTTCTTGATTTACCTTTGGCTAACAACATCCTTCCAGGGAGACCCTGGATACATGAAATGAGAGCTATTCCTTCCACATACCATCAATGTGTAAAATTTCCTTATGAAGGAGTAGAGGTGATGATTCTGGATGATCTATCAACCACTTGCAATGCATTGAAAGAAAGTGTTGATAAACTTGTTCCTAATAATAGAGAATCTTCCACTAAGCAACTAGATATTTCTTCAATGTCCAAGATAGAATAACTTGCTAAAGAAGTCAAAATTAAAGACAATGGTATGGGATAATACACAATGGATCCAATTTTATCCCTCACATCTCTCCCATCATCCCCAAAATCTTATGGACAACCTTCTAACAAAGTGAAACCTATAGCTAAAGAATCCCAGGTCATACTCAATGGAAGCTTTGTCACAGAACAAGTATCTAAACAAGAGTTTGATGAAGAAAAAGTTGTGCTTGCATGGTTATACAAGGATGAGTCTCAATCCCAATCAGTCCAAAAATGTGACTCCACTTCAATCAAAATTCCTCAAAAGTCATATGGACCAGGAGACAAATTGATCACAAAAATGGGATACACTGGAAAAGGGCCTCTAGGACTACAAGGTAAAGGTCTTCTATCACCTCTTGAACATCATGGCTAAACAAACAAGAATACAATAGGTTTAGGATATCAAAAGAAGCCTTTCTAATTTAGCAAAAACTGTCCACATGTCTTAGAAAAAATTGAACCATCAACAACAATTCAACCAATGGAAGAATCAGCACAATCTGACAGTGATGAGTCATACACTATTGATGAGCTCATTCCTTATGAGTGTTTTCCCAAAGAAATACTAGAGCTTCTTAAAGATGAAGACAAACCTAAAGAGAATATCAATGTAGTAGAAATACAAGAACCTACTATGGAACAAAAGATAATTGCACCACAAGAACCAGCTGATCTCAAAGGAAACCAAATAAATAGGGAGGAAGCTGGTAGCTATTTTGAGATAGATTATCATGAGTATGAATTCAAATTAGAATCTGTGGGTAACCCTTCTCGGGGTATTCATCCTAACTTTACACACGTTCTCAAATTTCTTGGAGGCATAGATGAGGAATCAAATGATTATGAATGGGGAGCCATTCTAGAGGAAGATGAGCTTATTATAGAAAAAAATATTGATGTTATTCACCAATATGCACCTAAACCCAACATGAGTCTAGAGTGAAATGATGAACTTAACATGTCTCATCAACCTATGGCTGAAATGGATTCCAACAATGATGTTAAGCCTATTCATGAATTGAATGTTTTGAGTTGTAATATCACCTTTGAACTTGAGAGTAGGGTTAGGACCAATGATGATAGATCCATATCCATAAACACTATTTCCTAATCTTTCACCACTTTGACTATCCAACATCTTGAACTTCTTGACCAAACCTCCACAAATTTGAGCCAAGATATCTATACCTTTCGAAATGACTATGCCCCTACTTGCTACCTAAATGCAGTTGAGCCTACAATGACTTCCATCAGTGAACCAAGCATTAGCATGATGGATTCAGACATACATAACCACTTTCTAGTAGTTTTAGAACATACAAAAGTAAAAATAAATGATGTATTCAAAGGTGAAAACCTCTCTGAGGTGCCTAAGGATGAGATATTTGATGTCCTTACGAGTCATTTATAGGAAAATTTCTAGTATTGATTGAGCCCACTCAATCTATCAACTTGGGAACAGCAGAAGAACCACAGTTGATCCATGTGGCACAATCCTTATCAAAAGAAGAAAAGAAAACATTTACCAAATTCCTATCACAAAAGAAGATCAAATTTTCATGGAAATATTTAGATATGCTAGGGTTGGATCTTGATCTTATAATGCACCATTTATCTATAGCTCCAGGGGTCAAACCTGTTAAGAAAAAATTGAGAAAGATGCATCCACATGTTGCACTCTTGGTCAAAGATGAATTAGAGAAACTACTAAAAGCTGGATTCATTTGTGTTATTGATTATGTTGAATGGATCTCAAATATTATACCTATATCAAAACTAGACAAATCTATAAGAGTATGCACAAATTTTAGAGATGTAAACAAAGCATGGCCTAAGGATGATTTTCCACTACCTAACATTGATATGATACTTGACATGACTGTAGGTGTCAAGATGTATTCTTTAATGGATGGTTTTTCTAGATACAACCAAATAAAAATTGCTTCAGAAGATCAAGAGAAAACTGCTTTCACATGTGCATGGGGTACCTTCTGTTGGAATGTTATTCCATTTGGGCTTAAGAATGCCGGTGCTACATATCAAAGAGCTATGACATCTATCTTTCATGACATGATGCATCAAACTATGGAGGATTATGTTGATGATACTTTGGAAAAATCTATGATAAGATCTGAGATCTGAATGATTTAAGAAAAATACTAGATGGAATGGAGAATTTTAGTCTCAAACTAAACCCTAAGAAGTGTTCTTTTGGTGTCACTTCTAGAAAGCTCTTAGGTTACATTGTTTCAAAGAAAGTAATTGAAGTAGATTTGGCAAAGGTTAAAGCTATCATGGAGATGCAACCTCCCAAGAATATTAGTCAAATGAGAACATTACAAGGGAGAGTACAATCTATCAAATGCTTCATATCTCAACTAGCTAACATATCATAGCATTTCATGAAAACATTACATAAAGCTATGAATTTTGCATGGAACGAGGAATGTGTAAAGAACTTTAATCATATAAAGAAATATCTATCAAATCCTCCTATTTTGATGCCTCCTATACAAGGGAAGCCATTGATCTTATATGTCTCCACCATAGATACATCACTGGGGACATTACTAGAACAACATGATGAGAACAAGAAGGAAAGAGCTATATAGTATATTAGTAGAACATTGGTAGCATGCAAGAAGAACTATTCCATGATTGAGAAAGCTTGTCTAGTTGTGATCTTTGCATCACAGAAACTGAGACATTACATGTTGTCTCATACCACACATTGTTGGAAATTTGGCTGAGTTGATTACATAGATGTTGTCATTATGCCAACATATGATCCACATGAAGATCGCACAGGTCAGAGAGAAAATATGACAGAGCACATTGCAAATTTGTCTAAGTGTGAGACAATGTTTTTACCAGTGAACTTGGACATAGTTTTTGTTTGCGATGTTGATTGGAGTAAGTTTAGTGCTTTCACACTTGAACATAGACTCTATGATGTCTATTGAACACCCATCTCAGAGAGAAAGTCATTACGACATGTATGAAAGAAGTTATGATAGTTTTACCGAAGACAGTGTCAAGCCGACTGGACAGAATATGAAGACAAAACTAGTAAAGAGTTAAGGGATTACTTTGTTTATAAAAATAATGACTTAAAAATATAAAGGGAATTCATCCTATATGTTAACCCTTGGATAAAGTTATTGGTATAAATGTAAATGTAATTGTAATTGTAAAACAGGACAATAGTGGACAATTGATGTATAGTGAACTGATATGATGCGAAATATATGATGCATATGTAATAGCGATAGTGAAAGAGTGGTGAAGAGATATTCATGCAAGAAATATAAGGTTATGTACCTTAACCTATTTTTGTAATTAGTGTATATTTTACATTACTTGTTTGAGTAGTGGGCTCATCTGGTAATCACATTTTGTACTACCAACTCGTAATAGGGTTGAGGCTTCTAGCAAGGCCTATAGTCCCTTAATCAGGACTGATACACTATACACTTGTAATAGAATCCTAATAGGGTCAACATCCTTAACAGGATACTTTTGATTAGTGGATCTTTGTGGGTACCATCCCCACTGGGGTTTTCCCTTAGCTAGGGTTTCCTCGAGAACAAATAATGTGTTATGAGTTCTTTAGTATTATTTCTATGCATGTTGTTTAGCTTCTTATGTTATGCATGTATAAAGATAATTTATTATATCCATAATTGGGAAAAAGATAAAGTTTTTAGAATACTGATTCAACCCACCCTCTTGGTATTCCCTATTTCTAACAATTGGTATTAGAGCTTAGTTACTCGGAAAATAATCATTCAAGGAAAGCCTAGTAGCTTGAGTAAGATACTTTGAAAATAAAGTATGATGATGCAGAGAACCTCATTGAGAAACTAAAAAAGAAATTGGAAGATCTATGATTTGAAAAGGAATCTGAAGTTCTTATTGAAGATTGTGATGACAATTTAGAAAAAGAAAATGAGATCCTTAAGCATGAATTGAAGATAGAAAATTTGAAGCTTAGTTTAAAAGATGGAAATGGCAAGAATGAAGAAAATATGAAATCTGAGAATGAAATTCTAAAGACTAAAAATGAAGGACTAAAATCTAAACTTTGTAAAGTAACATCTAAACTTGAGAAATACAATAAGATTGTGAAAGGTGATCTGACTCAATCCAAACAACAAATTGAAGGGCTATATTCAACTAGTGACAAGATTGATGAACAAATATCTTATCAAAAACCATTCTATGATAAGATTGGTCTTGGATTCAACACTTTTAAAGAAAATGATGAAAGAAAGGAACCAGATCTGAAAATATCTGAAAGCATAGATGAGAAGAAGTCTAATGAGATCAACAAATCTAAAGATACACGTAAAGAAGAAGAATCACTGAAGCAAGAGGAATCACCCAAAGGTATGCAAAGAGAATTCAAAGGTAGATGTTTTGCTTGTAATACTATTGGTCATATGAAGAGAGATTGCACAAGTAAACAATTTAAATCTATTAATGGTTATTTTTACAATTGTCATGGTTTTAGACATAGAGCTACTGAATGTAGGAAACCTAAATATATTGAGAATAATGACGGTAGTAGAATGTTTAGGAATACTAAAAATGTAGATAAGAAATCTACTGAAGATATGAACAGAAGAAATGGAGTAATATGCTATAGATGCAACAAGGTTGGACACATTGCTAGAAACTACAGATCACAAATCAATCAACTTGGATCAAGATATGGAAAGAATGGAATTTTTTGTTAGATATGCAACAAGATTGGACATACAGCAAGGTTTTGTAGAATGAACAATAGAGTTTTTCATCCTAATCCTAATCCCAGAAATCATGCAAGAATAAATGAAGATGGAAGTAATAGTCAAAAAGGATGTTGTAGTAATTTAGATGAAGTGAAGTTTATCAAAACCACAAATCTAGGAGACATATTCAACATTGAAAGTAATTAGGAAGGTGAAGTATTGAAAGGTAAGAATGAATCTTTACCTGACCCGTCTCAAAGTACTTAATTTATAAAAATTGCAGTAGAATAGGAACTTAGATTAGTGTATAAGTAGATATATGATGAATTGAGTCTTGCACAATTAATGAAAAGTATTTTATGATGTTCTAATGCTATGGTCAAGAGTGCAAAGAAAAATATTATGTTTTGCAAGATCGCAAGAAATTTTAAGTTTTGCAGGTTAGCAGAAACAACTTTTTGGAAAGAAGCAGCAAAAGAATTGAATGCGATGTCAGATCTAAGTGAGATTGAATTAATAAAAAGTTATGATCAGTGTTATTTGATCATCAAAGAGAATTCAAGTGTCAAGGAGATCAAAGAGCAGTGATTGGAAGCATTTTGCAAGGATTTGGAGAAGAATTTTGTGTCGAATCTACGCAAGCCCTAAAATCATGAAATTAAGGTATTTTACTTGACAGATCTTTTAATCAGTAAAGGAATTTGAAGAAATCATGGATGTTTCTTTAATACACAATGTCAGAGATAAGAATAGACCTAAATTTAAAAGGGAACCAGTAGAACCCTTGGAAGATGACGCTAGGTTTGCTTTATCATCTGTACCAGACAGAGTTTTACACCTAGAGAATGTTAGAAGTTATCTTGGATGTAAACTAGAAACAATTAGTGATAGTGATTTCAAAAATGAATATCAGAAGATTTACAATCAGCATATGACACTGAAACAAGGTTTTGAATATTTGGAAGATAAAGAAATTGTTAAGTATGGATTATAGTATGAATTCGATAATGAAGAATGCACTAAGATTATCTTGAGAAGAATTCATAATGGAAAGTTTTGGTTAGAAGATAGAGTGATAGATATTACACCTGATTTGATTCATGAAGTCACTGGATTATCTAAAACTAGAGCTATTATTTTAAATAAGAAAAACATGAGGAAAATAGTCATTGACAACACAAATTCATCCTATAATGGCAGAGGAATTGTGATTAGTAAGATCAAACAAGATGATGTGAGATACTTATGCAAGATCCTAACCACTAATTTTTGTGCAAATTCAAGAGAGGATGACATGGCAACTGGAATGATACATGCAGCCTATCTAATGTGTGTTGACAGGGTACAAGTTGATATGTGTGAACTTCTAAGAATTCAATTGTTTGAGAACTTGGAGAAGATTAAGAACACTAAGTATACACAGTTTAGGTTCTCATCCTTAATCACTTATATGTTTTTTCATCTATTAAGGATATTTCCTTACACCATTGGAAATGACTGGAATGATGGAAAAAATACAATGGAAAGGATTAACCTAGTGTACAGAAGACATCTTATTGACAATGTAAATGAGAGTGTAGTACTGCTAATCAAGACATTTCAGAATATTGTGTCTAGCAGATCAAGGATCCCAAAGTCTCTTGTTGAAAAGTATAAAGATGATATATGTTTTATGGTGGATACTGACTTTACCTATATTGAAGTAGTAGAGCCTAGAATAGAGTTCATAGACCCTCTTGGCTATGAGATATCTGAGGTAGAGATAGAAGACTATGTTAGCAGGTTACTTAAGTGTAAGTTGGACACTTGGTGTAATAGGTTTGGAACCTTTGAGGAGAATTTCAACTCTGTAAAGATCTTAATTGAAGAGAAACAATCTAAGAAAAGAGTTGAGAGCACTATAAAGAAAATCCTAAAAGATACAGGGATGATAGAGCATGAGTTTTTGGTAGCAAAACAAACATTAGTAGCAATCAAAGAGAGTGGACAAAAAGAAGTTTTGTATATTCCTCCTTTATCATCAATTGCAGTACAATAGGAAGAACCACAAGTGAAGGTGAAAGTGGAAGTAATTGAGAAGGATCAAGAAGCAAAGATATCCACTAGATCCACTTCCTCCACACCTAGCAAAAGAGTAAAGGAAAGTGCCACTAGACCATGAAAGAGACATAAAACTTTAGTGCAATCAGTTCCAAGAAAAATTGTAGAAATAAAAAATGATGTCACTACTATTAAGAAGAAAGCTTGGAAACCCAAAGTTGAAAAGCTTAATGAGTAGATCATTGAGGATGGTAACTTTACAAGAATGAACAAGTACTATGATCTTTATGAATATATAGATAGATTTAATCTGGAGAATGTAGTTTTAAATCATATGATTTTGGCTAATAACAAGTTTGATACAATTCAAGGTCAGATACCTGATGATTTGTATAATAAACTTGTGAATAGGAAGAAGAGAGCAACAAAGGAGGACACAACTATCAGAGAAAAGATTGTAAGGAAGCTTTGTGAAGTAAGAGATGAAACACATTTTAATCATATCATCAAATCCTTAAGCACCTATCTAAGAACCAAAAGGAGAACTATTTAGATTATGGGAGGTAGATATGAAGAAATCAATTATGAGATAGAACAAGCAATTATCAAGGTTATGACAGAAAATGTTGGAGAACCATCAGTTGCAGCAAAGAAAGTAGGTGTGACAGAACAAGAGGACATTCCCTCTCCTACAGCCATTAACATTGAAGATGAAACCATGAATGTAGAAGGAACAAAGATCACCTTGGATACTGATGAAAATGTATTCAAGAATTTGGAGAACATTTTTGACAATTCGGCCTTTGAAGAAAAGGAAACTACAAAAGAAGAAGAGATACCAGAGACAATAGTTGTATAACCCCCAATAATAGAGAAACAAGTACCCATTCCCACCAAAGAAGATATTAGTCTTACTCCTGAGACTACAAAGAAGAACCAAATTGGATCTATGATTGAGCATTTGGAAAAGGAAGTAGATGATGATGATTAGTTGGAATTGATCACATCCTTGAATAAAATCATTGGCAAGAACAAGAAAGTGAAAAGTCTTGAAGGATGTCTGAAGGATGTCTGAAGGAACAAATTGTAGAAGCAAACCCTATGGAGAAGGAAAATGAGGTAATGAGCACTTTTGACAATGAATTCACAAACCTATCTGATATTGCAAGAGTGAGAGCACAAGTAGCCTATGAGGCTAGAATCCTTTTGAACATCAACCAGAATATCAGGAATGATATCAACAATCTTGATATCTGTATCAAAGATTTGAGGAAGCATTTGGAAATAGGTAAATCTTTGTACATACAGTGTACAAGAACAGAGACCTTGACAACAGAAGTAGATCAGAAGATAAAGTTGAAGGAAGCATAAATTCTGAATGAAACTAATCTTCTTTCTCACCCCAATATGAAGGTATGTGATGTTGAGAAGAAAGTTCGGAAGCTATATGATGAAATCAGATTTGTGCAAGCTAAGAGAGATAGTAAATTGAAAAGATTGACTCTTTTGAGAGAGCATACTTCTATGAAGTTAAGCATTATTGAAGAGTAGTTGGAAGAATGTCTTTCAGCGAAGACATCTTTTCAAAAGTTTAACTTTGAAACCCTCCAAGCATGTGAAATAGCATCTTATGGACTGAGCGCACTACTTAGTGTGGCAGATTCCATTAAGAAATCATGGGAGAAGGAGATAGAAGCTATGAAGATAGATTTTGCATATTGTGTTGCAAGCCTACCGGCTTTGCAATAAATGAATTGAGGTATAATCTTTTTTTTGAGATATAGTTTTGTACCCTCCCTACCTTTATTTTGTCATTGTTGTCAAAGGGGGAGAGATATATAGAATAAAATTGATAGTATATGATAAGGATTGATACTCCTAGGGGGAGTACTATATTAGAGATAATATTTTTTGAGGAGTTATAAGGATAGTATATATTTTATACTATGGCCACAATTTTGAGCAATTTTGAGATTTTGAGTTGTACACTTTGCTAATTTTCTCATATGTTGCCACCAGTGACAAAGGGGGAGATTGTTGGCAATTTGGCTAAGTTGATTACATAGATGTTGTCATTATGAAAACATATGATCCACATGAAGATCACACAGGTCAGAGAGCAAGTATGATAGAGCACATTGAATATTTGTCTAAGTGCAAGATAGTATTTTTACCAGTGAACCTGGACATAGTTTTTATTTGCAATGTTGATTGGATTAAGTTCAATGCTTGCACACTTGAACATAGACTCTATGATTCCTATTCAACACCCATATTAGAGTGTAAGTTAGTATGGCATGTACGGAAGAAGTTATGACAGTTTTACTAAAGATAGTGTCAAGCCGACAAGACAGAATGTGAAGACATAACTAGTAAAGAGTTAAGGGATTATTTTGTTTATCAAAATAATGACTTAAAAGTATAAAGGGATGACATCATAGATGTTAACCCTTAGGTAAATTTATTGGTATAAATGTAAATGTAATTGTAATTTTAAAATAGGACAATAGTGGATAATTGATGTATAGTGAAGTGATATGATGTGAAATATATGATGCATATGTAATAGTGATAGTGAAAGACTAGAAAAGAGATATTGATGCAAGTAGTATAAGCTTATGTACCTTAACCTATTTTTTTAATTAGTGTATATTATACATTACTTGTTTGGGTAGTGGGCTCATCTGGTAATCACATTTTGTACTACCAACTCCTAACAGGGTTGAGGCTTCTAACAAGGCCTTTAGTCGCTTAATCAGGACTAATACACTATATGCTTGTAATAGACTCCTAACAGGGTCAACATCCTTAACATGATACTTTTGATTAGTGGATCTTTGTGGGTACCATCCCCACCAGGGTTTTCACTTGGCTAGGGTTTCCTTGAGAATAAATAATGTGTTATGAGTCCTTTAGTATTATTGCTATGCATGTTGTTTAGCTTCTTATGTTATGCATGTATAAAGATAATCTATTATATCCACAATTGGGAAAAAGATAAAGTTTTTAGAATACTGATTCACCCCCCCCTCTCAGTATTCCCTATTTCTAACACACATTTGGTAGCTAAGATTGATCCACTAAAGTACCTACTAAGAAAAGCTTCCCTCACAAGTAGATTAGCTAAATGGGTGATGCTATTAAGTGAATTTGACATTGAATATATTGAAAGAAAAGAAACCAAGGGCCAAGTAATTTTTGATTAACTAGATAACACACCTTTTTTTCATGATACACCAATGAAAATGGAATTCCCAGATTCCTCTATCATGTATCTTTCTTCTAGAGAATGGAAGTTATTCTTTGACGGCTCTTGTACATAGAATGGATCTGGAGTAGGCATATTATTCATCACCCATCAAGGATACTCAATCCCTAAAGCATTCAGAATAAAGTTTCCATGCACAAACAATATTTATGAATATGAAGCTTTACTTAATGGCATGAAGATAGCAATTGAGTGGCAAATAATAGAGTTACACATTCATGGAGACTCACAGCTAGTCATACACCAAGTCAATGATGTGTACTAGACCAAAGATGAAAAACTAGTTCCATACAAATGCATGGTCGATGACCTTAAAAATAATTTCATATCTATCACCTTTGAGAAGATTCATAGAATGGAGAATAAGGTTGCTGATGCTATGGAAACCCTATCATCTCTATGGTAGCAGCTGAAACATGAGCCACATTATGAGTTCCTGGTAGAAGCACTGTCATTTCCTACATATGATTCCCCTGAGACCTGCATGAGCTACACAATTATTGGTCATGATTCTTCCAGATACAAACACCTTTTCTCCTACCACCAAGACCAAATCATTCTTGATTCCTTCAACCATCATGAGAAATGATACCTTATCTGAAATGCATCTCAGTATGTCATCATTGGTAATGACCTATACAAACGGATTCTAGATGGTACATTTCTTATGTGTTTAGAATGTGAAGAGTCTCAACATGCATTAGAGGAAGTCCATGATGGCATATGTGGATCACATTCCAATGGTTTAACACTAGCTCAAAAAATTATTAGGGCTGGGTATTATTGCCCTAAAATGGAAAAGAGGCTATAAAGTTTGCAAAGAATTGTCAGAAGTGTCAAGTACATGGAAACTTGATTCATACACTACATCTGATTCCCTTCACTACACAATGGCCATTTCATCAATGGGAATTTGAACTTATAGGAGCCATACATCCTCATTCTTCCAATGGACATACCCATATTATTATAGCTATAGACTATTTCACAAAATGGGTAGAAGCAGTCCCTTTCACTCAAGCAACCGGCAAACAAATTTCAATGTTCATTTTGAACTACATCATATGTTGGTATGGAATTCCACATTCAATAGTCACAAATAATGGTGGCCAATTCAAGAATAAGGACTTAGATTCCTTGTGTTCAAAATTTAAGATTACACAACATTGGTTATATATTTACTATCCTCAAGGGAATGGACAAGCAGAGGCATCCATCAAGAATCTGTTGAAAATTCTACACCGTATAGTTAATAAAAGAGGAACAGACTAGAATCTCATGATTAATCTAGCTCTCTGGGCCTATAGAACAAGTATCAGAACACCCATTGGGGCTACCCCATTCACTTTAGTTTATGGGTCTGAAGTGGTACTACCTATTGAGGTTGAAATCCCATCACTAAGAATTAGAATGCATGGTCTAGTAACTGATGATAACTATAGAGTGTCTAGGTTGCAAGAACTTGAACTACTAGATGAGTGTACACATGCAGCATATGATCATCTAAGATTCTATTAGAAAAGAATATCTAGAGGCTACAACAAGAAAGTCAAACATAGAGAATTTTAGGTTGGTGATCTACTCTTGAGAGAGAATCCTAAAAATCAATCACATAGAGAGTGCAAGGGGAAGTTTGAACCCAACTTGTTGGGTCCCTTTGTTATCACTGCTACTTTTGGCTCTGGAGCCTATCAACTCTCAATGACTGAAGGAGAACAGCTCCGTGAACCAATCACATTCTCCATCTGAAGAAATTCTATGCCTAAGCCATTCAGTATTCAAAAATGTCCTAAAAAAATCATAAAATTTAGAAAATGTCCTGAAAAAATGATGATCCTCATGAAAACCTAGCAATAGGTGCCTTGATGTATCAAAAAAAGATAAAAAAATATCAAACGTACAAAAAAATTGAAAAAATGAAAAATACAAAAAAATGAGAAAAAGAAAAAGTGCCTTGGTGAAAACCTAGAAACAGGAGCCTTGGTAGAAAAAATAGAATCTCTACCAAGATGGTGAAAACTTGAAAAACATGTACCACTTGTTCAAAATGCTCCATCTATTAGCACAATCTTGGTCTTTTCCCAGCTTTCAACCTTTCTTTAGTACCTCCCGGATTGTTTCTGTGTTCCTGTTTTCAATAAAGTTAGTCTGTACACCAATCAGCTCAAACGTCTATATCCTATCAATGTTTCAAACTTGGGGGCAATCAAATTCATATCCTATAGTCCTTAGTATCATAGATGTGTCATATCTGGTTAGGGTCCTTTGAAGCCACAATAACACAAACAAACATCAACACAAACGAAAAGAGTCTTTTCTTCACATGCTTTTATCTCCTTCAATGCTTACTGATTCACATTGATATTTTTGCATATTGTGTCCTCTCGAGCTCTTCAATGATGTCCTTTATAGGATTTAGAGAGTGATGACTAGGGGCATAATCTTTTCTTTGTTTTCTACTTTGAGTGAAAATCTAATAACTTTGGAAATTTTGGATTGAAATGGTGTCCATCTGTAAGAGCCTCCATCACATGTTGGATGGCCATGAGTACCCCGAGCATTGATACCCAAAAAATTTAAGGTAGTTTGATCTAGCTTACATATTTTTGAATGATTTCTCAATCCTACTATGAATGACTATTATCCAAGGATGTGAACAATAAAGGGTCACTCCAAGTAATTCACATTCGAGACAAGAATGAATTCTTCATGGTGTGTTTGTTTTGCAAGGTGTATTTAGGTCATCACAATGTTTGTGTTCTGACGCTTATACCAATTGCTATATCAAAATGGACATGATATTCAGGTCATCCTAGCATTTATGCCTTGGTGCTTATATCTAATCCAAAATTTTGACAATAAAATCAATATTCATATGTCCATGGTTGTCTACCCAGTGGGTGTTGTATTGACTTTGGCACAAAAATCAATATTCATATATTCAGAGTTTCCTAACTAGTGCATGTTGTATTGATTTACCCAGTTACCTAATAAAAATTCAATGGTGAAAATGACTGACACATGATCAGTAACTAGGTCCTAGGTCTTAGGTTTGCATTTCATTTTGTACTTTGCATGATTGCATTTATATCAAGATTGCCTAAATCAGCTTGACACTCAAATGATTCTTCAAAACTATGCTAAACATATCATAAGGACTAAGTATCGCATGAAGGTCTTCTTAACAGATCACCAAGCAAGCACCCCTAGCTAATTTTTGTTGGCAATTTGGCTAATGTGGATGCATAGATGTTGTCATTATGGAAACATATGTTCTCTATTAAGAGCGCAGAATCTGGAATGCAAGTATGGCAAGTTGAAGGAATAAATTGTCTAAGTATGGATATAGTGATCCTGACAGAGCACCCGATGAAGATTTAGTTGGTGATGTCCACTGGAGAAATATTTTTGTTTGCATAGCTAACTAAAACTTCTAAAGAGTATGAGGATACCCCATCTCAGTGTGCATAAAGTTTGGAGCAATACAGACAAAGTTATTTGAAGTTTACCGAAGACATTTTTTGTAGACAGAACAGTTTTGGAGATAGTATTAGCGAAACAGTTAAGGGATTATTTTTGCTTGTCAAAATAATGACTTAACATTATGAAGGGATGACATCCTAGATGTTTAATCTTGGATAAATATTCTAGTAGCCAACCATGTAAAGTTATTATCTCTAATAACTCATATATTAGGCATACTTGAAATGTAATGAAAGATATATGTGATATGTAAAAAGAAAGAAAAGATAACTTGCGATAGTTGTATATTGTGATAGCAGCAAAGGCTATTGATGCGAAGTTGTAAGTAGTACCATATTACAGTCAGAAAAATTTTGTATTACCTATTTGGGCAGTGATCTCAGCCGGTGATAAGGTTTTGTAATCTAACTCCTAACAGGGTTAAGGCTTCTAACAAGGCCTAAAGTCCTTTAACCAGGACATATCTACTATATATTGTAAATTGACTCCTAATAGGGTCCAATATCCCTAACAAGATACTTTTGATTAGTGATCTTTATGGGTACCATCCCCACCAGGGTTTTCCCTTGGCCAGGGTTTCCTCGAGAACATATCATGTGTTATGAGTTCTTTCTATTTACTACTATGTTTGTTAATCAGCTTGATAATCTTTGTATGCACTAAAGTAATCTATTATATCCATAAGTGGGAAAAAGAAAAAGTTTGTGAAATACTAATTCACCCCCCCCCCTCTCAGTATTTCCTATTTCTAACAAGTGGTATCAGAGCACAGTTACTTGGAGAAGGAACATTCATGGAAAGCTTAGCAGGTTGAGTAAGATCTCTATGGATATGGATCAACTTTAGAAGAATCTTGAAGAACCTCTTGAACAGATTGATATGCTTACTGATGAAAGAAACTCCTTAAGAAGAAAATATGAAGATGAAAAGAATGCTATTGACAAATTAAAAGGTAAGATTGAAGATCTGAAATCTGAAAAGAAATCTGATATGCTTGTTAAAGATTGTGATGAATTAGAAAAAGAAAATGAGATCCTTAAGCATGAGTTGAAGATAGTAAATCTGAAGCTTAGTATGAAAGATGGAAATTTGAGATCTGATAATGAAAAATTGAAAATTGAGAATGAGGATCTGAGGTCAAGACTTGAAAAGGAAACATCCGAATCTAAAAAAGTAAAAGTGCAGTATGTGGAACTTGAGAAGTATAATAAAATTGTGAAAGGTGAATTAACTCAATCTAAACAACAACTTGAAAGGCTATATTCAAATAGTGATAAGACTGGAAAACAAATTTCTTTTGAAGAACCATTCTTTGATAGGACTGGATTTGGATTTAGTATGTTTAGAACAATCCATGAAAGTAAGAAGCCAGATCTGAAGACATCTGAAAGTGTGGAGGAAATAAAGCTAGATGAGAACACATTGGAAGATCCACCTAAAGAAGAACCACCTAGAGAGAAAGAAGAATCAAAGCAAGAAGAATCAAAATAGGAAGAATCATCTAAAGGTATGCAAAGACAATTCAAAGGTAGATGTTTTTCTTGTAATACTATTGGGCACATGAAGAGAGATTGCACAGGTAAGCAATTTAAACCTCTTAATGGACATTGTTATAATTGTCATAGTTTTGGACACAAAGCTAATGAATGTAGAAGACCTAAAGTAATTGTGAATAATTATGATAGAATGATTGGGAATACTAACAATGCAAATAAGAAATCTATTGAAGAAATGAATCAAAGAAAAGTGGTAGTATGTTTTAGATGCAATAAAGTAGGACATATTGCTAGAAATTGTAGGTCGCAGATTAACCTACAAGGATAGAGATTTGGAAACAATGGAATCATTTGTCAGTTATGCAACAAGTTTGGACACTCGGCAAGATTTTGTAGAATGAACAATGGAGGTTATCATCATAATCCTAACCCTAGGAACAATGCAAGAAGGAATGAAAATGCAGGAAACAAAGAGAAAGGTTGTTGTAGGATTAAAGATGAAGTAAAATTTGATAAAGGTATAGATCAAGGAGGTATAGTTAGCACTAAAAGTAGTCAAGAAGGTAATGTAACTAATGGTAAGGATGAATCTTTACCTGACCCTTCTTTAAGTACTTAAATTATGTAAGTTTCTGTAGTTTAGGACTTAGGATTAGTGTAGATTAGGAATTTGAATGAGTTAAGTTTTGTGCAGTTAGATATAGGTTTATTATGTTGTACTAATGCTATGGTTAAGTGCGCAAAAGAAAATATTGTTTTTTGCGAGGTCGCATAAAGTTTTATGGTTGCAGGTTTGCAGAATCAACTTTTTGAGGTTTTAGCGGCAAAATGAATGAATGCGATGTCAGATCGAGTTAATGTGAAGTGTTATAAGGTTGAAATCAAAGTTATCATGATTAAAAAGTGATTGAAAAGAGATTTAAAAGAAGAAAAAGGGATTTGAGGATGATTTGAAGAAGTTTGGAAGCAGTTTGTAGTGACGATCATACCGAAACCCTAGATTTGCAAAGTTGAGGTATTTTTTGATCTTTAATCAGTTGATAAGATAGATATTTCTATGGTTCATAATGTTAAGGATAAGAATAGACCTAAGATTAAGAAAGAACTAGTAGAACCAACTGAAATTGATAATAGTCTAGCACTCTCATCCATAGCAGATGGAGTATTCTACATTGAGAATGTTAAAGGATATTTAGGTTGCAAGTTTGAAACTTTGGAAGATGCAAATTTTAGTGATGATTACAGGAAATTGTACAATCAAGACATGTCAGTTAAACTAGCTTATGGGCATCTAGAGAACAATGAAATTATCAAATATTCCATGAAGTATGAATTTAATGATGAGGAATGTATCAAGATCATTTTAAGTAGAATCCACAATGGGAAATTTTGGATGGAGGATAGAGTTATTGATATAACTGCCAACCTAATTCATGATGTTACTAGATTATCTAAAGTTGGAGAGATTCCACTGAATGAAAAGAACATGAGAAATATTGTTTTAGATAACACTGGATCTAGTTATAATGGTAGAGGAATTGTGATAAGTAAGATTAAGCAAGATGATGTTAGGTACCTTTGCAAGATCCTAACAACTAAATTTTGTGGTAGTTCAAGGGAAAATGACATGGCTGTAGGAATGGTTCATGTAGCTTATCTTATGTGTATTGAGAAGAAACAAGTAGACCTATGTGAAATTTTGAAAATTTAGTTATTTGAGAACTTAGAAAAGATTAAGAAGGCTAAGTACACACAGTTTAGGTTTTCATCTCTGATAACCTATATGTTTTTCGATATTTTGTGAAGATTTTCTTACACAGTTGATTGGAGTGACAATGTGAACACAATGGAAATAATAAACTCAGTATACATGAAGCACCTTTTTCATAAAGTTAATGACAGTGTGGAGCTTGTATTGAAGACTTTTCAGAATATTGTTAAGAACAAATCAAGGATTCCTCAATCCTTAGTTGAAAAACATAAAGATGACATTTGTTTTATGGTAGATACTGATTTCACCTACATTGAAGTAGTTGAGCATAGAATGGAATTCATAGACCCTCTTGGCTATGAAATATCTGAAGCAGAAATAGTAGGATATGTGAATAGATTGTTAAAGTGTGAGTTGGATGGTCATGCAAATAGGTTTGGAACCTATGAAGTGAATTTCAACTCTTCAATAAGTTTGAGAGAAAAGAAGCAATCTAGTAAGAGAGTTGAATCTACTATGAAGAAAATACTGAAAGAATCTGGTATGTCAAGTCATGAGTTTGACATAGCTAAGAAGACTGTAGAAGCCTTGAAGAAAAGTGAAAATCTTATAATTTCACCTGAGACATCTAGTGTAGATCCTGTTGATCCTATTGCAGTAAAGGTAAAAGTTGAAGTACTTGAAAAAGATGAAGGAGATAAATCTTTTTCTCCTATTCCTAGCAAAAGAGTAAAAGTGAGTGCAACAAGACCCGGCAAGAGACAGAAAGTTATAGTACCACCTGTACCTAGAAATGTAGCAGTAATTAAAGATGATGATGTAGTTTCAATCAAGAAGAAAACTTGGAAACCAAGAATTGAAAGAGTTAATGAAGATATATTGAAGCATGGAGACTTCACTAAGTTGAATAAATTCTATGATCTATATGGATCATTTGACAGATTGAATTTTGAAAATGCAATGATTACACATATGATTGTGACAGATAAGAAACTTAGCACTATTCATGGTAAGATCCCAGAAGATTTGTATAATAGACTTGTGAATAGAAAACAAAGAGCACAAGAAGAGGACATAAAAATGAGAGAACATGTAATCAGACAGTTCTGTGAAGTTGAGGATGAAGATCATTTGAAGAGATTCTTGAAGTCTCATGGAACTTTATTGAGAACTAAGAGAAGAACAATCCTTATAATGGGAGGCAAAAAGGAGGAAGTACAAAAAGAGACAGAGCAAGTAGTAATGCAAGTTCTTGCAGACATAGTCACAAAAAATCATGTTGAATCAGACCCTCGACAAAAGCAATCAAAGGAACCGCATGCAGAGGAAGTTGGTATTGAAGAAGTTCCATCTTCTTAACATATCAATATTGGCAAAGAATCAATGGACATTGAAGGAACCAAAGTGACACTAGAGTCAGATGATGTAGTATTTCATGATCTAGGAAACATTGTTGACAATTTGGCTTTAGAAGAGCAAGAGAAGATTACAAAATCAGAAAAGGATATAGAGGCAGTGGAAGCACCAGCAGTATCAGAATCAGTTCCAGTAGTACAGACAGTTAAAGGTAAACAAATTTTGATAGAGGTCACTAACCCTAGTGCACCTGACAGTAAGAAGAGACAAATTGGTTCAATTTTTGAAGACCTTGGAAAAGAAGTTGAAGATGATGATCAGCTTGAGTTCATCACATCTCTTAATAAAATAATTGGAAAGAATAAGAAGGTGAAGGACCTTGAAGGCAAAGTTAGAGTTTTGACAGAGAAACTTGAGAGTGTGATCAGCACTAAGGTATCTAAATCAGATCCACTTGAGAAAGCTAAAATAGTAATAAACTCTTTTGACACTAAATTTTCTAACTTAAAGGATATTGCTAGAATAAAAGTTCAGGAAGACTTTGAAGCAGAAATGAAACAAAATTTAAGTGTAAATATTCAGAGTGATATTGGTAGTTTGGATGTATGCATAAAGAATTTGAGGAAACATTTTGAGACTAGAAAGAGTTTGTATATACAATGCACAAAATTAGAAATCCTAACAGCTGAAGAAGATAAGAAGATCAAAGAGAAGATAGATGCAATTACAGCTGAAACAAACACCTTGTCAAGCCCAAATGTAAAGATAAGTTCTGTAGAGAAGAACATAAGGAAGTTAAATGATGAAATCAGAATGTTAGCAGAGGAGAAGAATAGAAAGATGCTCAGGTTTAACATATTGAGAGAGCACATCTCAATCAAGACCTCAATTATTGAAGACCAAATTGAGCAGTGTCTTTCAGCAAAGACATCTTTTCAGAAGTTTAGCTTCAATTCCCTGCAAGCTTGTCAGACAACAACATACAAATTGAGTACTCTACTCAATGTTGCTGAATCCATCAAGAAGGTATGGGAGAAAGATTTTGAATCATGGAAGTTAGAGTTTGGTGACTGTGTTGCAAGCCTACCGGCTTTGCAATAGCTGATAACAAGGTATAAAGTTTTTTGAAATTTTTGTACACCCTATCTTTGTCATTGTTGTCAAAGGGGGAGAGATAGCAGAAAATTGGATATATGTTGATGAAGGATAATCATAGGGGGAGATATTCTATGGATTACAATATTGTATATGTGTTGGATAACTTTTGGCCACAATTTTGTGTAAATACTTTGAAGTTTTGTTTGTACACTTAGCCAATTTTCCCATATGTTGCCACCAATGACAAAGGGGGAGATTGTTGGCAATTTGGCTAATGTGGATGCATAGATGTTGTCATTATGGAAACACATGATCTCTATTAAGAGCACAAAATCTAGAATGCAAGTATGGCAAGTTGAAGGAAGAAATTATCTAAGTATGGATACAATGATCTTGACAGAGCACCCAATGAAGATTTAGTTGGCAACGTCCACTGGAGCAATATTTTTGTTTGCGCACTTAACTCAAGCTTCTAAAGAGTATGAGGATACCCCATCTTAGTGCACATAAAGTTTGGAGCCGTACGAACAAAGTTATTCAAATCTTACTAAAGAAAATTTTTGCAGACATAACAGTTTTGGAGATAGTATTAGCGAAAGAGTTAAGGGATTATTTTTTCTTGTCAAAATAATGACTTAACATTATGAAGGGATGACATCCTAGATTTTTACTCTTGGATAAAGATTTTGGTAGCTGACCATGTAAAGTTATTAGCTCTAATAACTCATATATTAGGCATACTTGAAATGTAATGAAAGATATATGTGATATGTAAAAAGAAAGAAAAGATAACTTGCGATAGTTGTATATTGTGATAGAAGCAAAGGCTATTGATGTGAAGTTGTAAGTAGTACCATATTATAGTCAGAAGCATTTTGTATTACCTGTTTGGGCAGTGAGCTGAGCTAATGATCAGGTTTTGTAATCTAACTCCTAATAGGGTTAAGGCTTCTAACAAGGCCTAAAGTCGTTTAACTAAGATAGATCTACTATATATTGTAAATTGACTCCTAATAGGGTCCAATATCCCTAACAGGATACTTTTGATTAGTGATCTTTGTGGGTACCATCCCCACCGGGGTTTTCCCTTGGCCAAGGTTTCCTCAAGAACATATCATGTGTTATGAGTTATTTCTATTTACTGCTATGTTTGTTAATCAGCTTGATAATCTTTGTATGCACTAAAGTAATCTATTATATCCATAAGTGGGCAAAAGAAAAAGTTTGTGAAATACTAATTCACCCCCCCCTCTCAGTATTTCCTATTTCTAACAATTTTGACTTTTTGAACCAATTTTCGGGATCAAAATCAAAATCTAAGATCATTTATATTGTCAAAATAGAGATTTCAAATTTTTAGACCCAAGACAGCCGACTGTTTGCATAATCAACCTTCAATCATCATGAAAATCTAGAATTCAACTTAATTGATTATCTTACATCAAACTATCAAAATTTCAACTTGGTCACCCATGGTCAACTCATGGTCAGACCTAGTCAAACTTGGTCTCCAAGACCTCTAAATGATGCAGAATGTGTATAACCACTTCTCAAATCAATTAACATGCTTCTAAACCATTCAACACTGACTTTTCTTGTCAGATTTCAATTTTAATCACAAAGGGGGCATGTTATTTCACATCAATCAAAACTTTCTTTCAGTGATCAAAACAATAACCATGTCTAGTTGTTGATTCATCAAAATAGATCGTCGCTTCGAGGACATTGCTTGGGGCATATCAGATTCATCGAGATCCATATCAATCTGGTATCCTAATCAATCTTGTAAACTGTATCAGCTTTTCATAACCATTGGTTCATTAGTGTTATATCCTTGGTTCTTTGTAACTGAAGGGTTCAGATCTGATACCATTTTGATTCTTTTGGACAATTAGGTCAGTCACTTCATAATCATAAAGTTTAGAATCAGGCGTTTTGATACTTTTTCGTAATCACTGATTCATTGTTGCTATAGTTGACATCATCGTAATTCTTGGTCAACTAGGACCTGAATCATCTTTTTCCAATCTTTCAAACGGTTTCTATCTTAGAATCAGTTTATCTCTCAAATCAATTTTCAACATCAAAAATAGATTAATCATTGAACCACTGCGTTTCACATAGTAATTTAAAGAGGGGAAAAATGTAATACCCCAAAAATGGGCTATAGGTTCATTAACCTCTTAGGGTATGTTCAAGATCATGAGGGGCCAAACTATGCCCTTAAGTGGCAATGAAAAATCAGCAAATCAGGGTTAGTCAACTTGACGTGAAAATTTCAACTAGCTATGAACCTAATATCAAAAAGTTGTAAGAATAGAATCTATAGAAAATTGAATGTAGTTTCTAAACTACTAGGCCTTTTTTGAGAAAAAGTTAGTATGATTGGTGAAAAATATAGATTTCAATGCAGCAGTACAAATATTTTAGGAAAAAAATAAGAAGTAGGTGTATGTCTGACCACCTTAATCATAATCAAATGATAATATTTTATTATAAGATTTTATATATAAGTAGTAGACTCATGCCTAGATGCGACGCATATTTTTTTGTAATTTTATTCCAAAAAAATAATTAATTATGATTTTTTTGCTACAACATTTTTAGAATAAAAAAACTCCCATGTCTGACCACCTTAACTCATTAAAAACTTTACAAAATTCAAATTTTATTTATTTTTCCTTATAGTAGGTGAAGCATAGAATGTGACGCATTTTTTGGATTTCAAAAATGTTATACCGTCTGAAAGTTATAGTCATTTTTCAATCAGTATATAAATCAGCACTTTAGAGGTAGCTCAATTAGAAAATAACTAATAATTACTTACTGAATTCAAAATTTGATAGCAATTATATCGATAGAAAGCTAATAATCTCCTTAAGATACCCTTTTCATTTTATCAAATTCGGGTGAAAAAAAAGTCATCAGCTACATTGTCAAAGTTTTGAACTGACATCACCACTTTTTGGCCCCTCATGATCTTGCACATACCCCTTACATCAACAATCTGATCGAAATTGACATCAAAGTCCTAACCTAAGGCACATCTACAAATCAGTTTATCAAAACTCTAATTGATTATCTTAAGTCTGCATTGGGGAATATTCCTTGAATATTCCCAATTTATCATAATTATCTTTAATTGAATATTATTTTAAAATAAATGTCATTATTTATCCTAAAGTTGATTAATTGAATATGATGAATATTTAATTAATTAATTTAATTATGCCACTTAATTATTTAATTATATTTAATTCTATTTATTCCTAATTAATATTGTTTTTATTTTGACAATAAATCAAAATTCTTAAAAACAATCAATTGAATATTTATTCAACTAATTTAAAATCAAAGTTGTCAAATTTAATGATTTAATTGGAATAAAGTTTGATTTAATAATTGATTAACCCATAAATCAATTGTTTTAATTCAAAATCAGTTAAGTGGAAAATAAATCACTTTATTTATTAAATTAATTCATATTAAATCATGCACAATAAGAAAAGCAGTTAACTTTAAATCAATTTTCAATTTCAATTTGTTAACTTTCTAAACTCAACATCTGATGATGTGTTGAAAAAGAGCTAAAATCTATTTTGAGATAAAAAGTGCTTTTGCATGATTTTATGAGTTTATTTATTCTTAATTTCTTGTTAACTAAAAAATCAACCTGAGTTTATCAAGAGTGATTTATGGTTTTTCTTATCCATCCTCATGTTAGAATAACTAAGAGGGGTGAATTAGTTATCCATAGTCCCAATCAAAAAATGTATATCCAAAAATAATCTACTAAAACTTCTCTAGCTCAATAAACTAAAATAGTATTCTATCTGTGCTTTTACCAATCAAATCTAGTATGCAACATTTAAAGTATGATAACAAACAATCATCACAATCAACACATCACACAAGAGATTTAACGTGGAAACCCTGTGAAGGGAAAAACCACCTGGGACCGGCAACCCAAAAATTGTTCACTCTTCTGAAGTGAGGTCAGTGAAGATCCAACCCTGTTAAAGATTACAAACACATTGTGAGGCGCGACCTTGTTAGAGGATTTTAGACCAACCGTTATCATCCAACCAGCATTCACTATGGGGTTGACAGGATAACAAATGTACACTCTATGAATGACATTACAAGACTTTCTAGTCCACTCCGTTAATAGATTTCTCTATTTACAATGGCTAAAATGTAACAGTAGTTAATCTGATTACAACACAAAAACAATTACAAATTATCAAATCTATGTTAAGCTCATTCAAATCCTCTGATCAATATATCAATTCTATTTCAATCAATATTTAGTAACTTACTGTCGCTTGGTAATAGCTTTCTGACACTCGGTTATCTCTGCAGTTCGGTTCTCCTTAACTAGTCTAATCAGGCATGCATGAAGCTTGTTCATGTGATATCTTCTGCAATCTCCTTCTTCTGGCATGATTTCATCATGAAATATTAGTCTCTTAAATAGATGAGTAAACCGCTTTAGTTCCATCCATCAGATCTCCTTTGAATTATGTTAGTCGTCGATCTTCATAACAAACATTATCTTCATCTCTGATTTTGATGTACTTTACTGCTCAGCAACTTCCATCAGCTAAACTGGTCATTTACTTCTTTTCTTCTACTTAGTTAACAAAGAAATGTGTTAATGAACACAGGCTCAGTTTGTAATATGATCGATAAACACTACACCGCATCGGTGTATGCTGAAATGGTTCATTAACTCACAACACTACCTTGTGCATTTTTCTCTATCCTTCATCATAGATGAATGCAACATAATCAAGTCAATAATATAAGGTCATAGACTCATCCATAAGTTACTCAATGTATTCCTTATCCTTATCTATCATATCCATCTTCCTCATGTAGATATATCTATTCCTCATCTCTTTTCTTCTTCTTCTACAAATGTTTGAGTATAGTAACTTACAAGATAAGTACTATCAAAACTAGTTAACATCAATGACAACATATTACTAATTTAATCATCTTGCATATCTAATCAGCAACTCAGTAATCTTAAATCATAGATCTTCAAGTTATACAATGTATTCAAATCAGTTGTAGTTCATCAATCTCTCCCTTTGGCATTAATGGCAACACAAGCAATATTAAATATGCCATACACATACCAAACATGTATTCTACAACTCTGTCAACAAATAATATAGCTCTCCTTAGCTTAATATGTTTAATCACTACGTTACATAAAAGCATTTGCAAGTCTAGACTAAGTTCTACAAATATGATCTTTTCAGCTCACTTTTTTGTATCTCTCACCCTTTGTCTTTGGATCCATATTCTTCATATTGATCTCTCTCCCTTTAACAGCAATGCCAAAGAGAAATAAATACATATAGCTCTATAGTAGCCATGTAACTCTCTATTACTGAGTGCATTCTCTGTATCTTAGTATACTATTATGAAAATCTATTCTAGTACTTCAACCTTTCATCAATCTAGATAGAAATCCAAAGTGTGAACTTTTCTGCATCAACATGTATGATCTTCTAATAAGATTAGGCTGATGCAACCTCTAGATCACCTTACTAATTGGTAGATAGGGGATGGACCCCAAGTCTAGTCCTCAAATATTCATATGTTGTTGGAGATTTTCCAGCAGGCTAGTACTGATTGTATGTTTGTCATTGATGACAACATATGGAAACTAGCATGCATGGAAGTCTTATGCAGTAATCTTTTAGTATATGTAGCATGGATATGATATCAACATAATATCATAGGCGCAGAGGTTAACTATTAGTACAGACAGTTATATAGCAGTTGGTGTTAGTAGTGTTCCTAATAGAGTAACAGATAGTGTTTTGTGTATGATTGTCTATAGAGTTATCATGCATCCTTGCCCACTTAGATATATGTTGAAGACATGTTAGTGATGTTTGAGTTATGGATGCATAGTCTGATGATCAACCCAAGTGAAGTTATGCAGTCGCTATTCACCAGTAGCAGTTTCCTATGTTTGTTTAGAAGAGCCGATAGATATTATATTGGTTCTTGAGTTGCGCCTATCTTGAGGGTATGCACCCTTGGAGTTAATCTTGGAGAAGTTTTATTGATGTTCAGTAAAGAGTGCATGAGTTAATTCAGCTTACAAAGAAAGTTCTAGTTGTTTTGGTAGAGCCAACAGTATGTAGCATGCGTCTACAATTATTTTATTAGACAGGTCCCAGAATGAGTTGGGTGCATAATAGAGTCGATAGAATATTTTTTGGAGTTTATTATGGTTTCTCTAATACGATTTCAAGGTGGTTCTAATAGACTGACTTGATTATATCATTTGGAGGAAAGATATTTATAGGTAGTCATTTGTGATTGTTGAAGTGTGGTTCATGGTTGATTAAGCATAGCAAAGTAGAGTGTATGAAGTGTTGAACCATCAGAAGAAGGTCTATGTGACCAAGTAAAGTACTTGTGCTATTCATTGGAACTGATCCAGATAGCAGGTCAAAGTGCAGCTCACCAAGATCCAAATATAGTGCATATCTATTATTCAGAAGGTTGTAGCCTTCACCCATTTGAGCAGTGAGCTCTCAGATAGTGCATCCCCTCCCCTAACAAGGATAATTGTAAAAGATTACTAATAGGGTTTGACCCTTAACCAAGTCTACTATACTTAATATATTGTAAAGCTACTCCTAACAATATAAAGGATCTTCTAGCAATGATCATTATACACTAGTACAGAATATTAGTGGGTATCAAGTCCCACCAGGGCTTTTACCTATTTGGGTTTCCCCATAACCAAAATATTGGTATTGTGTTCAAGTGTTCTTTCATTGTGTTTATGCATTATGTTTAAGTATACTTAATTGCATAAAGAATTGAAACTTGTAGATAACTAATTCACCCCCCCTCTTAGTTACCTCTTGGGACTATTCCTAACAATTGGTATCGGAGCCAAGTGCCTTGGAGAGAAATTTTAACAGCTTGAGGTTTATCAGATGGCATACTTCAGGAAATAAAGTCCTAAGTTTGATGGAGATGATAATGTTGATTGGAAGAACAAGATGGTAACCCATTTGCAGTGCATTGCTTTTGATGTTTTTAATGTAACCATCAAAGCAGCCAAGATTCCCACCTTAGAAGACCTTGGAAAAGATGATGCTACTGACACAAAAAAGGAATTGTTTCATCATAATGCTATTTCTAAAGAAGCCCTTATCAGCACCCTATCTGATGGTGAATTTTCAGAAGTAAAAAAGATAGATACAACCCATAGAATATGGAAGCACCTAGAAGACACATTTGAAGGAGACAAACAAGCTAAGCATGACAATAGAAAAACATGGAAGAAAAGATACAATGCATTAGAGATGCTACCTAAAGAAAACATCAGAGCTTACAATCAGAGGACTAATGCACCAGTTGCTAGAATCAGGAACAATGTTGGAGAGATATCAAAAGAGGACATTATGGATAAAGTGATGACTACTCCTACTCCAAAATATGAAAACAAGATCAACATCCTTGATGAGACCATGCAGCTTACATCAAATTTCAAGAGAGAGACCTTGATCAACAAGATCTTAGCTTTTGAGATTTCAAGATTGAAGATAGAACCCAAGAGTGAGACAACTTTCAAAGCAATAGTTCATGGTAAGAAATCTGCAAACACTTCTAGTAATTTTAATGATGATGATGAAGATAAAACACTAGATGATTTTATTGCTATGATTGCCAAAAGAGAAAAGAAAGGAAAAGGAAAATATGAAGGTCAATTACCATTTAAGTGCATTTCATTTAATTAGATCTATGTTAAGCTCATTCAATTCCTTTGATCAATATATCAATTTTATTTCAATCAATATTCAGTAACTTATTGTCACTCGGTAATAGCTTTTTGATGCTCAGTTATCTCTGCAGTTCAGTTCTCCATAACCAGTCTAATCAAGCATACATGAATCTTGTTTATGTGATATCTTCTGCAGTCTCCTTCTTCCAGCATGATTTCATCATAAAATCTTAGTCTCTTAAATAGATGAGTAAACCATTTTATTTCCATCAATTAGATTTTGCCGCTTAAACCTTCCTCAGCTGATGTGTCAGTAAAATGTTTTGTTTCAATCCATTAGATCTCCTTCAAATTATGTTAGTCATCAATCTTCGTAACAAACATTATCTTCATCTCTAATTTTGATGTACTTTACTACTCATCAACTTCCATAAGCTAAACTAGTCATTTAGATCTTTTCTTCCACTCAGTTAAAAAATAAATGTGTCGATGAACACAAGCTCAGTTTGTACTATGATCAGTAAACACTACACTACATCGGTGTATACTAAAATGGTTCATTAACCGACAACATTTCCTTATGCATTCTTCTCTATCCTTCATCATAGATGAATGCAACATAATCAAGTCAATAACATAAGGTCATAGACTCATCCATAAGTTACCCAATGTATTCCTTATCCTTATCTTTCATATCCATCTTCCTCATGTAGATATATTTGTTCCTCATCTCTTTTCTTCTTCTTCTACAGATGTTTGAGTATAGTAACTTACAAGATAAGTATTGTCAAAACTAGTTGACATCAATGACAACATATTACTGATTTAATCATCTTACATATCCAATCAGCAACTCAGTGATTTTAAATCACAGATCTTCAAGTTATACGAGGTATTAAAATCAGTTGTAGTTCATCAATCTCTCCCTTTGGCATTGATGGAAACAGAAGAAATATTAAATATGCCATACACATACCAAACATGTATTCTACAACTTTGTCAACAAAAGATGTAGCTCTCCCTAGCTTAATATGTTTAATCACTACGTTACATAAAAGCATTTGCAAGTGTAGACTAAGTTCTGCAGATATGATCTTTTTAGCTCACTTTTCTATATCTCTCACCCTTTGTCTTTGGCTCCATATTCTTCATATTGATCTCTCTCCCTTTGACAATAATTCCAAAGATAAATACAAACATACAGCTTTGTATTAGCCATGTAACTCTCTATTTTTTAGTGCATTCTCTATATCTCAGAATACTATTATGGAAATTTGTTCCAGTACTTCAACCTTTCACAACTCTAGACAAAAATCTAAAGTGTGACCTTTGCTGCATCAACATGTATGATCTTCTGATAAGATTAGGCTGATGCAACCTCAAGATCACCTTAATTACTGGTAGATAGGGGATGGACCCTAAGTCTAGTCCTCAAATATTCATATGTATCCTTCGATAGAGGCTTTGTAAATATGTTAGCAAGTTGTTCTTTTGATGTAACAAATTCTAGCTTAACTTGCTTCTCCTGTACTTGTTCCCTTGAGTAGTGATACTTAATTGATATATGCTTTGTTTTAGAGTACATCACCAAATTCTTTGAAATATTAATAGCACTAGTGTTATCACAATATATAATCACCAGCTTAGTGATTACCTCATTCATACCTTCTAACACTTGCTTGATATATGCAATATTTGAATAGTTAGTAGCAACAACAACATATTCTTCTTTAGCTGTAGACTGAGAAATGTAAGCATGTTTCTTACTTATCCATGTAACAAGTCTTTCACCAAAGAAGAATGCTCGTCCAGTGGTACTCTTTCTATCATCCACATTTCCAGCCCAATCAGCATCGGTGTATACCTTCAGTTCAAACTTGCCCTTCTTAGGATACCACAGTCCATAATCTTTAGTTTTCTTCAGGTATCTTAAGATTCTCTTTGTAGCAACCATGTGTGACTCTCTAGGGTTTTTAGAAAATCTAGCAACTATTCCAACAACATGTGCTATATCAGGTCTACTACAAACTACATACATTAACTTACCAATCATGGATTGGTAGAGTATCTGATTTACCTCCATAGTTCCATCTTCTTTAGTCAGTTTACATCTAGTAGCCATTGGTGTTCCCACAAGTTTAGCATCTTCCATGCCAAATGTCTTCAAGACTTCCTTTATATATTTAGATTGTGTGATGAATATACCATCATTTTGTTGAATCACTTGTAAGCCTATAAAGAACTTAATCCCTCCAAACATAGACATTTCAAATTCACTTTTCATTTCATCAGCAAATGACTTACAGATTTGATCTTGTCCTCCAAATATTATGTCATCCACAAATATCTCAATAATCAAGATAGTATCATCAGAATTTGCTTTCATGTATAGATTACCGTTCTCACTTGTTCTAACAAATCCAATACTCAACAAATAGTTATGCAGCCTCTCATACCAGGCTATCTGTGCTTGCCTCAAACCATATAAAGATTTATGTAATCTACATACCATATCTTTGTTTTTTGGATCAATGAACCATTTAGGTTGTTCTATGTAGAATTCTTCTTCAAGTATCCCATTTAGAAAAGCTTATTTGACATCCATTTGGTAAAATTTGAACTTTTTGTGTGCATCATATGCAAGTAACATTTTTACTCCTTCTAATCTAGCAACAGGTGCAAATATCTCACCATAATCTATTCCTTCCTCCTATGCATATCCCTTTCATACTAACCATGTTGATCTTTTTAGGATCACTGCAAATATAATAGCACTTCTTGTATTGTATATGGTATGTATTTTCCAAATGTAACAATCTCTCTTATTTATATTGGGAATGAGGCTATGAGAGACATGTCCCTTAATGGGACATGTCTATTCATTTTATAATGTTTCATTAATCAATCATATATTAGAATAATATATATTAAAAATAATATAACATATATATATATATATATATATATATATATATATATATACATACACACACACAAAAAAATAAAAAAATTAAAAAAAATTAAAAAAAATACAATATATTATTATTAATCAATATCTAAGTAGTATATGTATTCTAAGTGATCATACGAGTGAAGCTACAAACATTAACAATCCATCTTAGCTAGGGTGGATGATCAAATAGAATGTGTTGTGGTCTCCCTTGTCAACACATATGACTCTAACTATAGCCATACAAAACATTAGAACTCCCTCTTATCTAGAGAAGATAAAATTCATCAAGGTAATAATTCATTAATTTTGAAAGAGAGGAGATATCACCCCACTGTGATATTAGGAGATATGGTATATGCAAGAATATCAAGTCACATGATATTCACCATAGCTCATAAATATCCATGGTATGTCTAATGCCAATATGTCTCATGATGTTTGTCATATGGATACTAAGGTTACGTAGAGACATGTCACTATGTGATATGTTTCATAGGGTCCAATCACTATGTAATACTAAGTTTAGAAGGATCCTAATATGATTCATATGGATACTGAGAAATCATATATTACATAATTCATGATATGAAGTATCACCTAACATGTGATATGAGGAATCACCTAACATGTGATATCCAATTTTCAATATCACCTAACATGTGATATGAGGAATCACCTAACATGTGATACCCAGTTTTCAATATCATCTAACATGTGATATGAGGAATCACCTGATATGTGATACCCAATTTTACATATCACCTAACATGTGATATGAGGAATCACCTAACATGTGATACCCAATTTTCAATATCACCTAACACGTGATATGAGGAATCACCTAACATGTGATACCCAATTTACATATCACCTAACATGAGATATGAGGAATCACCTAACATGTGATATGAGGAATCACCTAACATGTGATACCCAATTTTACATATCACCTAACATGTGATATGAGGAATCACCTAACATGTGATACCTAATTTTCATACCACGTTGATATGAGGAATCACCTTAGATCGTGATACCTAATTTTCATACCACCTTAGATTGTGATACCTAATTTTCATACCACCTTGATATGAGGAATCACCTTAGATCGTGATACCTAATTTTCATACCACCTTGATATGAGGAATCACCTTAGATCATGATACATAATTTTCATATCACCTCAGATCATGATACATGGATTTAGTAAATAAGAACATTACATTCCATTTACATATAACCCTATTATGGTATGTGCACAAACATATAACTGTCTACCATAATGAATATTTATTACAAGATCATCACCTTGTAACATCAAATACAAGTGTTCATTGTCAAAAAGTTGTCACCTTTCTCCAATGTTCACAAGAGGGCCCATAAGTCCTAGAGTCACACACATGAAATCCACCTTGACTCATCTTAGAGGGTGGATCCATCATGAATCATTCCAAAGTGTGGAAACAAGGGCTTTCACCTTAGACTTCTCTCTCAAAGAGAAGAATGAAATAACATACAAGATAATAAATCATAGATATTGAAACTTATTTTCATTTCAGGCTTCATTCTCCAACATACCAAGTTTATCTTGAAGGTACACAACCTTCCCTCCAGCAAGAAACTTGACGAGAATATCAACCATATGTTCTGTAGTGATAATGTACCTTGAATAGCATACATATGCACTATATCTCTTATATAGTTTGAATCACTCTAGGTGAACCCCCATTTATGTAGGAGATAGCATAAAATAATTTTAGCCAGCACACATGAGACTCAATCTCATGATCATAGTTTTTTGGATGCTTCCTTTAAGGTCTTGTAACAAACTCCTCACCTCCTCATCCAAGGTTGTTTTAGATGAACTATTATACTCCCTCTGAATCTAATATCAACCTTCTATGAGGAATTCATGTCTTTGTTCTTTAGTCTACATTATTCTCTTTTCTTGAATTCCCAACCATCTATCTAGGAATATCATGACTTAGATATCTGCATAAAATCCTTCTAGTTCACTTACATGGAATTTCATCATTTGAATCATAATTATTTTTCCTTTTATAGTTACTGGTCACTAGGGAAACCATCTCGATATGGTTTACTCCCTCTGTATCAATATGACCAAGATCCTTGAAAATCAAATAAGGCATGTCCTCTAGATGTTGTACTGACTCCCTCTGAATCTTTGAGTACTAACATCAACATTTAACCTTCTCATCCAAGGTTTCCTTCTTTTAGATAAAGTTTTAGACTCCCTCTAATTTTGATATCAACTCTCAACTCAGTTCCATAACTGCAGGCATTAAGTTCTTTCTCCCTTGAATGCAATCTTGTATGCTTCTAGATTTTTCCTCAATGCACTTCAAAAGAGATTATAGTTAGTTCATAAAACTAAACTATCCTAAAGGAAAATATTAATTATAGAAGTATAAAATATTTACTATCCCAATCTTATGCCATGAATTAATGACTCAAAATTTATAAACATTACTCAAGGATAGAAATACTTATCTCTTATTGCCAAATATTACTAGCCTCGGGATGTTTCTTCCACCAACTTGAATTATTATTGTGATCCTCCCAAAGCTAAATTCAACACTCCCTCTTAGCTAGGGAGGAATCCTTCTTGATAACTTCTGGTTTGTCATCCTCATGCTAAAATAAACATCCAATACCTTCATCAAAGGGGATTATTGTGGACTATTTCAACATATCACTCCAAACCACAGAGTTCATAACTATACATGAGCCTTCTAAAATATTCCTATCTTGCTATAGGCCTATTGAGCTAGTATATTATAAGACAGTCGAGCCTTTCATAGTCACTATTCATTTCTATATGATACTAATGTCAAATTTTCAAAAAAGGAGATTAAGTTGTGTTTGATGATTTACAAATGTGAACTTCACAACACTAAGATTCAATAGGCATTCCAGTCATATTTTGAACTTGTGTAACTACAAGATGAAAGGGAAGCACACTACACTAGACCATAGTGACAAAATTTTGCATTTATGCATTTAGTTGATTAATGGTGGCCACATTCTCTTTGCTTCTAATATTAGCCTTTATATTTATTCGACACATATCTAGAACTCTTGTACATCATTTTTCTATTATCAAGATGCATCAACTTTCAGGTCTTGTATGCTCACTCAACCACAGAAGGGGGATTTATCTGTTAACAGACATGATAAAATTTTAAACACCATTAGAGCCCAATTAGATATTAAACCCTCTATTATGCTAGGTCTTTACAAGGTATTGGATGGAGGTCTCTCAAGAGCTATCTTCCCAAATGTCCCCTTCCAGAAGTCATATAGGATACGAAAGGTAGCTTGAGTCACATCTCCATTTAACAAACATTGTGCCAATGCCTTACCATATATTTCTCCTGAGCAACAATCTAGATTTATCTTATAGAAATTTTGAAGAACTCATGCTCTTGCATTTGGATGCTACTTCAGAATCTCTATGAGCATGGCAGCTAAACCAGCAACAACATATGATCTTTCTCCAATATCATCACAAATTGCCAATTTGATTGCAGGAGCCTGATCATTAAACCGCATGGGTAGTATACTAGGGGAATCTAATAAATCTAGGTCTTGACCAATTTGAACCCACTTTAATTCCCTACTAACCCTAGGTCTAGATGCTACTGCACACATATTCTATTTAAGCAGGTAGTTAATCAATGATGATTTTCCAACATCTGGATACCCAACCACTCCTGCTCAAGTATGCATTAATCTAAAACACAAACATGCATAAAGAAAAATATTAGCACCCTATTTGCCCTGATTTTCTTAATGCCAAGATGGTTGCTAATATATTACTACAATTATCACGTCCCTTGGGATTCATAAATGCAGTCTTGAAAAATAGCAAAAATTGTGGAGTTTAGGTCTACGTTTTCCCATTGCATCATTCTCTAAATTCTATTATTTGCATCGCTATCTACAAGAGGCATCTAGGATCGCAACATGGTGTGGATCAAGAACCAACACCTTTTGAAATTTCCCAATATCAAAATGATGATAACTTCAAGAGAATGATGAAACACTTCTTGAAGGAAGACAAAGAGGCATACTTCCTAGAGTTAGCTCAACAAGGCTTTAATGTTGAAGATATCATCACACATGAGGAATAAACTCTTATCACGGCCATGATGAAATAGATTCATACCATGCAATTCAAGCTCAATAAAATAAAAAAAGAGAAGGAACCCAAGGACTTCTCCATGGAGGGTCTATGCCCTTTTCCATTTCATAAAGACTTGTACATGCCACCATTCCCAAATAGAGTGAGATGCCTAAATATGATAAGTAAGATAGAAAATTTGATCCTCAAGATCATGTTAGATAATTTTTTACTCAATCTATGGAGTTCATGCACAAACCAACCTACCTAATGCATCTTTTCCCTCGATCTCTGGAAGGCTCAGCTATTCATTGGTTCTCATAAATGCCTCAAAAAATCAAGACTTTTGAGGAGTTAATCAAACTATTCTATCAACAATACTCCTACAACATACAACATCCAGTCACCATGATCAACATTTGCAATCTGAAATAGAACTTAGGAGAACCATTCCTGACTTCTCTCAAAATATGGAGGAAAAAGTTTTCTCTATATGCTAGACCTATTCCAGAAACTGAGAAGCTATAAATTTTCATCAACAACCTTGTTCTAGAAATCAACTACCATTTGCAAATGCAAAATCATACCTCCTTTGATAAAATGGTAGAAAATGCAATCAAAATTGAGAAAGTACTTGTACAAAAAGGAGACATATCACTTCAAAAGGACAAGTATGAATCTAGATCTAATTCTAAAGACAAAGGAAAAAATTGGAACAAGAATAAAGGCATCATCATAGATGGTGTTGTTGATAATATCGGTGCCCCACCTAAGGCACCTGCTTTCAATCTCATTGTTAGCACCCAATCTATCAAAGCCTTAGAGGGAAAAGAAATGGAGTCAAACAAGAAGTCATCTAACTATAAACCTTGGGCTACAGATCCTAAATGCAAGTTTACTCCTCTTGGAAAGTCCTTGGAATCCATGATGAAAACTCTATTGGCCAACAACATCATCACCTTGCTTGAGATAAAATAAAGGTATTTGATCCTGAACCTAAACTGAAATGGTGGAGAGAGAATGATTTCTATGACTTCCATCACAATAAGGGTCATAAAACTAATAACTGCATATGCTTGAAACACATCATACAAGACAAAATTGATAATGGACAAATCGTAATTGACAATCATAAGAGAAATAATGATCATACAACATTCATAGAACCATTTCTGAAGCATAATCAAGGAAATTCATCTTCTCATCCTAATATGGGTGCTAAAGTCAATTATGCCTACTCTAGAAATAATGATGTTATAAATATGGTTGAACCTTGCTTATCTAAACATTGCAATTTCATCACCATTGTAAGAAAAGATAGGGATAATCCTTCAGCAAATGCAGTTACTCGATCACAAGCTCAGGCACATCTACAAGGACATAATTTAGATTCATCAAATGTCCCTAAGATACCTTTCAATATTTCATCTTCTTCTAAATAGAAGGCTACATCTAAACCATTAAATTCTAAAGACACGAGACCTATATCATACAACATTGTCAAACAAGTCCAACATACAAATGCAAAAATCTCCATGTTTGAGTTGCTTTTGATATCTCCAGCTCATAGAGTCATTCTAGAAAAAGTTTTGCTTAGATCCAGTGTTCCTAACAACCTTGATTTAGATATATTCCATACTATGGCTGGTCATCTGACATCTCCCCAGTATATCTCCTTTTGGGAGGAAAATGATAACTCCTTCAGTCATCCACATAACCAGTGCTTTCACATTGAAGTCTTAATCCAAAAGCATTGTGTCAAATGCGTGTTGATAGATGAAGGTGTTGGTCTCAACATTTGTTCTTATAGCTTGATTACACAACTGGGATTATCAGAAGCTTCCATGGATCCTAAAAAGAAGATAACTATCAAGGCATATGATGAACAAGAAAGATCTTCCAAGGGAACAATTGTCTTACCTATCAGAATAGGTCCAGTTATCAGAGACATCACATGTCAAGTTCTTGATTTACCTTTGGCTTACAACATCCTTCTAGGGAGACCCTGGATACATGAAATGAGATCTATTCCTTCCACATACTATAAATGTGTAAAATTTCCTTATGAAGGAGTAGAGGTGATGATTCTAGCTGATCTATCTACCACTTGCAATGCATTGAAAGAAAGTGATGATAAACTTGTTCCTAATAACTGAAAATCTTCCACTAAGCAACTAGATATTGCTGCAATGTCAAAGATAGAAGAACGTGCTAAAGAAATCAAAACTAAAGACAATGGTATGGGAGAATACACAATGGGACCAGTTTTATCCCTCACATCTCTCCCATTGTCCCAAAAATCTTATGGACAACCTTCTAACAAAGTGAAACCTATAGCTAAAGAATCCCAAGTCATATTCAATGGAAGCTTTGTCATAGAACAAGTATCTAAACAAGAGTTTGAGGAAGAAGAAGTTTTGCTTGCATGGTTATAGAAGGATGAGTTTCAATCCCAATCAGTCTAGAAATGTGACTCCACTTCAAGCAAACTTCCTTAGAAGTCATATGGACTAGGAGATAAATTGATCACAAAAATGGGATACACTAGAAAAGGGCCTCTAGGACTACAAGGTAAAGGTCTTCTATCACCTCTTGACCATCATGGCCAAACAAAAAAGAATACAATAGGTTTAGGATATCAAAAGAAGCCTTTCTATCTTAGCAAAAACTCTTCACATGTCTTAGAACAAATTGAACCATCAGCAGCAATGAACCAATGGAAGAAACACCACAATCTGATAGTGATGATTCAGACACTATTGATGAGCTCATTCCTTATGAGTGTTTTCCCAAAGAAATACTAGACCTTCTTAAATATGAAGAGAAACCTAAAGAGAATATCCATGTAGTAGAAATACAAGAACCAACTATGGAACAAAAGATAGTTACACCATAAGAACCAACTGATCTTGAAGGAAACCAAATAGACAAGGAGGAAGGTGGCAACTATTTTGAGATAGATTCTCATGAGTATGAATTCAAATCAGAATTTGAGGGTAAGCCTTCTTGGGGTATTCATCCTAACTTTACACATGTTCTTAGATTTCCTAGAGGCATAGATGAGGAATCAAATGACTATGAGTGGGGAGCCATTCCAGAGGAAGATGAGCTTATCACAAAAAAACATATTGATGTTATTGACCAATATGCACCTAAACCAAACATGAGTGTAGAGTGAAATGATGAACTTAATGAGTCTGATCCACCTATGGCTAAAATGGATTCCAACAATGACATTGAGCCTATTCATGAATTGAATGTTTTGAGTTGTAATATCACCTTCAAACTTGAGATTCAGGTTAGGACCAATGATGATAGATCCATATCCATAAACACTATTTCCCAATCTTTCACCACTTTGACTATCCAACATCCTAAACTTCTTGACCAAACCTCCACAAATCTGAGCCAAGATATCTATACCTTTCCAAATGACTATGCCCCTACTTGCTACCTCAATTCAGTGGAGACTATGATGACTTCCATTAGTGAACCAAGTATTAGCATGATGGATCCAGACATCAAGTATCTTAGTGAAAATAATAAGAGTAAAAATAAAAATAAAAAGGGTTCTAAGGGTGAAAACCACTTTGTGGCAGTTTCAGAACATACAAAATTAAAAATAAATGACGTATCCAAAGGTGAAAACCTCTCTGAGGTGCCTAAGGATGAGATATTTGATGTCCTTCCAAGTCATTTATAGGAAAGATCTCTAGTACTGATTGAGCCCACTCAATCCATCAACTTGGGAACAATAGAAGAACCACAGTTGATCCATGTAGCACAATCCTTATCAAAAGAAGAAAAGAAAAAATTCACCACATTCCTAATAGAAAAGAAGATCAACTTTGCATGGAAATATTTAGATATGCCAGGGTTGGATCTTGATGTTATAATGCACCATTTATCTATAGCTCTAGGGGTCAAACCTGTTAAGCAAAAATTGAGAAAGATGCATCCACATGTTGCACTCTTGGTCAAAGTTCAATTAGAGAAACTACTAAAAGCTGGATTCATTCGTGTTATTGATTATGTTGAATGAATCTCAAATATTGTACCTATATCAAAACTAGACAAATCTATAAGAGTATGCATAGATTTTAGAGATGTAAACAAAGCATGCCCTTAGGATGATTTTCCACTACCTAACATTGATATGATACTGGACATGACTGCAGGCTTCGAGATGTATTCTTTAATGGATTGTTTTTTAGGATAGAACCAAATAAAAATTGCTCTAGAAAATCAAGAGAAAACTGCTTTCACATGTGCATGGGGTACCTTCTATTGGAATGTCATGCCATTTGGGCTTAAGAATGCTGGTGCAACATATCAAAGAGCTATGACATCTATCTTTCATGACATGATGCATCAAACTATGGAAGATTATGTTGATGATACTTTGGAAAAATCTATGATAATATTTGAACATCTGAATTATTTGAGAAAAATAATAGATCGAATGGAGAAATTTACTCTCAGACTAAACCCTAAGAAGTGTGCTTTTGGTGTCACTTCTGGAAAGCTCGTAGGTTACATTGTTTCAAAGAAATGAATTGAAGTAGATTTGGAAAAGGTTAAAGATATCATGGAGATGCAACCTCCAAAGAATATTAGTCAAATGAGAACATTACAAGGGAGAGTACAATCTATCAGATGCTTCATATCTTAGCTAGTTGACATATCATAGCCTTTCATGAAAACATTACATAAAGGTGTGAGTTTTGCATGAAATGAGGAATGTGTAAAGAAATTTAATCATATCAAGAAATATCTATCAAATCCTCCTATTTTGATGCCTCTATACAAGGGAAGCCATTGATCTTATATGTCTCCACCATAGATACATCACTAGGGGCATTACAAGCATAACGTGATGAGAATAAGAAGGAAAGAGCTATATACTATATCAGTAGAACATTGGTAGCATAGAAGAAGAACTATTCCATGATTGAGAAATCTTGTCTCATTATGATCTTTGCATCACATAAAATGAGACATTACATGTTGTCTCATACCACACATCTAGTAGCTAAGATTGATCCACTAAAGTAACTACTAAGAAAAGCCTCCCTCATAGGTAGATTAGCTAAATGGGTGATGCTATTAAGTGAATTTGACATTGAATATGTTGAAAGAAAAGATACCAAGGGCCAAGTAATTTCTGATCAACTGGTTGAAGAACCTTTGTTTGATGATACACCAATGAAAATGGAATTCCTAGATTTCTCTATCATGAATCTATCTTTTAGAGCATGGAAGTTATTCTTTGATGGCTCCTATACATAGAATGGATATAGAGCAGGCATATTATTCATCACCCCTCAAGGATACTCAATCCCTAAAGCATACATAATAAAGTTTCCTTGCACAAACAATATTTATGAATATGAAGCTTTACTTAATGGCATGAAAATAGCAATTGAGTGGCAAGTAATAGAGTTACACATTCATGGAGACTCATAGCTAGTCATACACCAATTCAATGATGTGTATGAGACAAAAGATGAAAAACTAGCTCCATAAAAATGCATGGTCGATGACCTTAAAATTTTTTTCATATCTATCACCTTTGAGTAGATTCCTAGAATGGAGAATAAGGCTACTGATGCTATGGAAACACTATCATCTCTAAGACAACAGCTCAAACATGAGTGCCATTACGAGTTCTAGGTAGAAGCACTATCATTTCTTGCATATGATTCCCCTGAGACCTACATGATCTACACTATTATTGGTCATGATTTTTCTAGATACAAACACCTTTTATCCTACCATAAAGACCAAATCATTCTTGATTCCTTTATTTTCCATGAGTAATGATACCTTATTCGAAACACTTCTCGGTATGTCATCATTGCTAATGACCTATACAAACAGAGTCTACATGGTACACTTCTTATGTGTTTAGAATGTGAAGAGTCTCAAAACACATTAGAGGAAGTCCACGATGGTATATCTAGATTAGATTCCAATGGTTTAACACTAGCTCAAAAACTTATTAGGGCTAGGTATTATTAGCCTAAAATGGAGAAAGAGGCTATAAAGTTTGAAAAGAATTGTCAGAAGTGTCTAGTACATGGAAACTTGATTCATACACCAAGGAGAGATCTGATTTCTTTCACTACACAATGGCCATTTCAACAATGGGCATTTGACCTTATAGGAGCCATACATCCTCATTCTTCTAATGGACATACCCATATTATTATAGCTATAGAGTATTTCACAAAATGGGTAGCAGCAGTCCCCTTGACTCAAGCAACCTGCAAACAAATTTCAATGTTCATTTTGAACTACATCATATGTTGGTATGGAATTCCACATTCAATAGTCACAGGTAATGGTGGCCAATTCAAGAATAAGTACATAGATTCCTTATGTTCAAAATTTAAGATTACACAACACTGGTCATCTATCTACTATCCTCATGGGAATGGACAAGCAGAGGCATCCAACAAGAATCTATTAAAAATTGTACACTGTATAGCTAATACAAGAGGAAGAGACTGGAATCTCATGATCAATCCAAATCTCTAGGCCTACAGAACAAGTATCAGAACACCCACTGGGGCTACACCATTCTCTTTAGTTTATGGGTGTGAAGTGGTATTGCCTATTGAGTTTGAAATCCCATCACTAAGAATTAGAATGCATGGTCTAGTAATTGTTGATAACAATAGAGTCTAGGTTGCAAGAACTTGAACTACTAGATGAGCGCAGACACGCAGCATATGATCATCTCAGAGTCTATCAAAAAAAATGTCTAAATGCTACAACAAGAAAGTCAAACATAGAGAATTTCAGGTTGGCAATCTACTCTTGAGAGAGAATCCTAACAATCAATCACATAGAGAGTGCAAGGGGAAGTTTGAAGCCAACTGGCTAGGTCCCTTTGTTATCACTACTACTTTTGGCTCTAGAGCCTATCAACTCTCAATGACTAAAGGAGAATAGCTCCGAGAACCAATCAACATTCTCCATATGAAGAAATTCTATGCCTAAGGCATTCAGTATTAAAAAATGTCCTGAAAATATCATAAAAATAAAAACAAGTCTTGAAAAAATGATCATCCTAGTGAAAACCTAGCAATAGATGCCTTGATGTATCACAAAAAAATAAAAAAATATCAAAACTACAAAAAAATTGAAAAAATGAAAAATATGTAAAAATGAGAAAAAGGAAAAGTGCCTTGGTGAAAACCTGGAAATAGGCGCCTTGGTAGAAAAAATAGAATCTCTACCAAGATGGTGAAAACCCAACAAACACGCACCACTTTTTCAAAATTCTCCATCTATTAGCGCAATCTTGGTCCTTTCCTAGCTTTCAGTCTTGCTTTAGTACCTCACAATTTGTTTCTAGATTCATGTTTTCAATAAAGTCAGTCTCTACACCAATCAGCTCAAATGTCTATATCCTATGAATGTTTCAAAGTTGGGGGAAATCAAATTAATGTCATACAGTCCTTAGTATCTCAGACGTGTCATATCTGGTTAGGGTCCTTTGAAGCTACATCTGAGTCAGTTAGTCAGTCTCCTTTCCAGAAAGGATTTTGCATCAACAACAACACAAACAAACATCAACACAAATGAAAAGAGTCTTTGCTTCACATGCTTTTATCTCCTTGTATGCTTATTGATTCACATTGATATTTTTGCATATTATGTCCTCTCGAGCTCTTCAATGATGTCCTTTATAGGATTTAGAGAGTGATGACTGAGGGCATAATATTTTCTTTGGTTTCTACTTTGAGTGAAAATCTAATAACTTTGGAAATTCTAGATTGAAATGGTGTCCATCTGTAAGAGCCTCCATCACATGTTGGATGGCCATGAGTACCTCGACCATTGATACCCAGAAAATTCAAGGTAGTTTTATCTAACTTACATATTTTTGAATGATTTTTCAATCCTACTGTGAATGGCTATTATCCAAGGATGTGAACAATAAAGGGTCACTCTGAGTAATTCACATTCGAGACAAGAATGAATTCTACAAACTGTTTGGCGTGTTTGTTTTGCAAGGTGTATTCAAGTCATCACAATGTTTGTCTTCTGATGATTATACCAATTGCTATATCAAAATGGACATGATATTCAGGTCATCCTAGCATTTATGCCTTGGTGCTTATATCTAATCTGACATTCTGACAATAAAATCAATATTCATATGTCTATGGTTGTCTAGCCAATGGGCGTTGTATTGACTTTGGCACAAAAATCAATATTCATATATTCAGAGTTTCCTAACTAGTGGATGTTGTATTGATTTTTCCAATTACCTAATAAAAATTCAATGATGAAAATGACCGACACATGATCAGTGACTAGGTCCTAGTGTTGGAAATTGCAATTGAAAAAATTGTTGTATTGTCATTGATGTCAAACCTTAACTGGTAAGACCGTTGCTACTTAGGAAAGTACTATATCTATTTGAGTGTTGCTCTGGAGCTAGGCAAGGTTGGTAACAATAGCACCTAAGGAAAGGTTGAGTTATCTTGATACTACAAAGTGTACTTCACTATGTTGCACAATGATGAGACAATGTATTGTTTATACTAGTAAGATTGAAGACTAAATTGGTAGGCTCGACTAAGCAAAGAATCAAGAAATCATGTTTAAGCCAAGTAATGTTAGTGTCGACTGAGTTAGTATGTCCGCAACAAAATTCTAGTGTCGACCGAATAATAGTTAATTGCCGAGGAAGACAGTGTAAGCCAAGGAAACATTTTTAGTAATAACCGAGGTTTCAACATGAATATCTAGTAGTTGATCATAGTATTGACCGAGCATCAACAATTTTATATTTGAAGAGAATTTACTTTTGGAGCTGAAATTATTGAATTCTTGGATTATGTAAAATGTCTTGACTTTATTTATTGATTGTGTGAAAGCATTAAATGCATTATAAAATGTTTTATTGTAAATCTTTAAAAGATTTGAGATGATTCTAGAAAAGGAGCCGAAGAACATGAAGTGGGTAGATTCATTGAATCTGACCTAACCCTAAGATGTATGAATGAGATTGAGTAGCATAAGATGAGTTAACCTAATTTAGGAAAGTATAAAGGGAACCTGAGCATTTCGATATGCAAGTGCATGGGTGAACAAAGAATGCTGGAAGATCAGTAAAGTTTTATTGACTGTATAAGTAGAAAAGGTTGAAGGAGAATTGTGATGGTTGCTTGAAGAAAAGTTCTAAGCAGATCATAGATGGAGATGCAAAAGTTTCAAAGTCAGTAAACTAGCATTAGTGTACAGAATCAGATCTGATATTTGCAAAGTGAGTTGTATACTTTTCAAATAAATATTGCTGTTACTTTCTAACCATTGTAATAGTCAAAATATTTTTAACAAAGGTTGACCTAACAGTCATATGTTAAATCCTTTGAACAAGGTTGCATTCTAATGGAGTGTATGTAAGTCCTATGACTAGGCTCACTTTTAACAAGGTGATTGAAATCATTTAACTGGTTTACACCTGATAGTGTTTATTGTAACCTTTGACAAGGTTGGCTTTTTATCGAGCTCACTTCAGAAAAGTGAAAATAATAGTAGAATGTTACAAAGTGGTTTTTCCCAAGTTGGGTTTCCACTATAAATCCTAGTGTTAATACTTGTGTGAATGTTTTAGTTTGAACATTTCTATGTTTTACTAGTTAAGTTATAGCTAGGTAGTGGACTGCATTATTGTATGTTTCTATTATTGAATCAGTGATGACCGAGTTTCTTTCGGTTATTGGATCTGATTTAAGGAAAAGTTTTTGAGATTGTTTTATACATCAGGACCTGAGAACAACTGATTCAACCCCCCTCTTTGTTGTTCTAAACCATATTAAAAATTGGTATCATAGCTTTGTTTCTTATTATTAGTGTTTACAAAAATCAAGTTTAAAGGGGCTTGAAGCAAATGATCGGGATGTATAAGAAGGAGGTACTGAAGCTGAATAAGGAAAACGTCCCTGGATGGAAAAGCTTCATGAAGCTACATCTAGCTGATATTGGTGACTCTGCAAAGTCTTACATTAAGAATAGCTATGTCTCACCTGTCGCACCTTTGACTGCTGAAGAAATGAGAGCTAAGCAAGAACATAATCAGGCAATGCTGGAAATTGCATATGCCCTAAGCTATCTAGAATTTGAGGACATTAAGGATTGCACAACTACTAAGGATATGTGGGACACTCTTTCAAGAATCCATGGTAGTGACTTAAATGTACTGAAAGGAAAGTCTGAGAGTCTTAGAGGTAAGTTTGATGAAATGAGAATGAAAGAAGGTGAAAACATTGCACAAAATTATGGTAGAATAAAAGAAGTTGTGAATGCTATTAGAGGAGGAAATGGGGCTATTGATGATGAAACTATAATTGGGAAAGTACTAACAACCCTACATCCTATATATGCTATTAAGATCTTAGCTATTCAAGAATCTAGATGTAACTCTGCTAATGTGCTTACTTTGGAAAGTTTGGTTGGTAAGCTGACTACTTTTGAACTCTCTAACTATGATAATTTCATTGTTGGAAGCATTGTTAATGTTGAATCTTCTTTCAAGTCACAACTAGTTTTGAACAAGCCAAAGAAAGAAAAAGAAAGATGCATCAGTAAAAGTGAAAGTGATAGTGAAAGTGAAAGTGACAGTGACATTTTTTATGAAGAAATAGAAGATCTAGAAGCTCTTATGGCTAGAAGACTGAGAAGGGGAAAGGGAAAGTATAAAGGTAAACTCCTTATTATATATTTTGCATGTAATAAAGTTGGTCATATAGCTGCTAGATGTCCTGATAGGAAGGATAAAGATGATGAAAGAAAAAGAAAAAAAAAAGATAGAAGAGATGACAGAAGCTACCGATGGAACAAAGACTACAAAGGAAAAGGTAAGAAATCTTGTTACATTGCTGAAAAAGAAACTGACACTGATAGTGATGATTTTGAAATTGAGGTAGTCTATGTTGCAATGAAAGATGAATCTGATGAGGATGAGAAAATTGCATTGATATCCTATGTGAACAAGAATGATAAATGGATTATTGATAGTGGTTGTTCACATCACATGACTGGTGACAAAAATAAGTTTCAGACCTTACATCATTACAGAGGTAAAAGTGTAAAATTTGGTAATGATCCACCATGTCCTGTTAGAGGAAAAGGTTTGATTAAACTGACTGATAAGATATCTTGTGAAAATGCATATTTGGTTGAAGGTCTTAATTATAATTTGTTAAGTGCTGCTCAACTTAACAAAACTGGTTACTAAGTGGAATTTCATCACAAGCAAGCTAAAATATTTGATGCTACCGGAGAACTAATTGGAAGTGGAGATCAGACTAGAGGTAATTTGCTCTATCTTGACCTATCTAAAGAAACATGTTTAATTGCACAACTTGATGATATTTGGTTATGGCATAAAATGCTATGTCATTTTAACTTTGACAATCTGGTAGAGATAAGTAAGAAGAAAAAGGTAAGAGGTCTACCTAGATTGAAGAAACCTGAGAATGTGATGTGCAAGGAATACCAATTAGGAAAAATGACAAAGTCAAGTTTTAAGAGAAAATCCTTTACTTTTAAAAACATTTTAGATTTGGTTCATACTGACCTTTGTGGACCTATCGGTGTACAAAGTTACTGTGGTGCTAGATACTTTATCTCATTTGTTGATGGTCATACTAGGATGATGCATATAATGTTTTTAAAAGAAAAATCTGAAGCTTTTCATTTCTTTAAGTGGTATTTGGCTAAGGTTGAGAAGGAGACAGGTAGGAACCTAAAATGTCTTAGATCTAACCGAGGTGGAGAATTTACATCAAATGAATTTAATATATTTTGCAATGATAGAGGAATTAAAAGATAGATGTCTGCACCTATAAGACCTCCACAAAATGATATAGCAGAAAGGAGAAATATATCTATCTTGGATTGTGCAAGGACATTGTTGATTGAAAATAATGTGGCACATAAATATTGGAAAGAAGCTATAAGCACTATTGTCTACACTCTTAATCAAGTATAGATCAAGAAAGGTACAAATCTGACACCCTATGAATTATGGCATGGGCATGCACCGAGTGTTAAATACTTTAGAAAATTTGGAAGTAAGTGCTATATATTAAAAGACACTAGGAATGGAAAGTTTGATGCTAAAAGTGATGAAAGCATATTCCTAGGTTATTCCACAAAAAAGCTTATAAGTGTTTGAACTCTAACACTAACAAAATTGTGGAAAGTGTGAATGTCAAAATTGATGAGTATGCAGAAAGAAATGAATCTGATAGAAAAAGAGAACCAAAAGATTATAGATCTTTTGTGTACATTGAGGAAGAAGAAGAGGCAAGTAACATACTTACACTTGATGCTGAGTCTCAGGTAAGTAATGTCGAGCAACAAATAGATGTTGTCAAGCATTAGGAAAACAATGTTGAAAGAGAACAAGAACATGCCAAGCTACAAAAAAATGTTGTTGAGTATCAAGAAGAGGTTGCCGAGAATTTAGAAGTTGAATTTGACAATCTTGTTGGGGAACATAATGAAATAGAGGAGAGAGGAGCTGAACCTATTTTGGGAAAATATGTAAGAAGACATCACAAGCCTGAACAGATAATTGGAGACAAAAATACTAGAATTCAGACCAGAAGTAAGACTAAGGATCCAACATGTCTACTATGTGAATTTGAACCCAAGTCAACTAGAGAGGCATTGGAGAATGAGGACTCGATACAAGCAATGAATGAAGAAATTGACTAGATTGAAAGGAATGATACTTGGACTGTGGTGCCGAGACCTAAAAATAAAAATGTTATAGGAACAAAGTGGGTGTTTCAAAATAAGATGAATGAAAATGGTGAAATAACTAAGAACAAAGCTAGGCTGGTATGCAAAGGCTATGCACAAGAAGAAGGAATAGATTATGGGGAGACATTTGCCCCTATAGCTAGATTGGAAGGAGTATTAACTTTTCTTGCATATGTTGCTTATAAAGATTTCAAGGTATATCAAATGGATGTCAACTTTTCATTTTTGAATGGTATACTAGAAGAAGTTTACATAGAATAGCTATAAGGTTTTATTGATCCAAATAGAAGACACACAGTGTGCAAACTGAACAGAGCACTATATGGATTGAAATAAGCTCCTAGAGCATTGCATGAGAGGTTGCACAACTACTTGATACACAATGGATTTTCAAGAACAAATGACACAAGTAATCTATTGTACATGAAATATGAAGATGGTAAAGGTATCCTGTTGGAAAAAAAATTTGTGGATGACATTATTTTAAGTGGACAAGATGCATTGTGTAAAAGATTTTCAAATGAAATTCAAACTGAATTTGAAATTGAGTATGTTTGGTGAGATCAAATCATTTGTTGGTTTACAAGTATATCAGAAGAAGAATGGAATTTTCATTACACAGTCTAAGTATGTTAATGAAATACTAAAAATTTTTGGGATGGAAGATGCTAAACTAGTGAATACTCCTATGGTTAATGGACAAAAGTTCTCTAAGAGTGATCATGCTACAGAAGTGAATCAAAATTTGTAAAGATCCATGATTGGAAAATTACAGTATGTTGTACATAGTGGACTAGATATTGCACTAGCTGTTGGGATTGTGGCAAGATTCTCTGCCAATCCTAAGGAAACACACATGATGGCTGTGAACAGAATTATGAGATACTTGAAAGGAACTGCTAACTATGATCTATATTATAAGAAGGATGAGAAATTTGAGCTCAGAGTTTATACAAATGTTGATTGGGTAGGAAATGTAGATGACAGAAAGAGTACTAGTGGTGGAGCTTTCTTTCTTCAAAAGAGATTAGTCTCCTGGACAAGGAAGAAACAAAATTGCATTTCCTAATCTACTGTCAAGGCCAAGTATGTTGCTATTGCAGTAAAATATTCAAACTTGGTATGGATAAAACAATTGTTGATAGGCATGAAAGAAGAAATCACTGAACCTGTTGTTATTTTCTGTGACAACACAAGTGCTATCAATATTTCTAAGAATCCAGTGATGCACACTAAGACCAAGCACATAGAAATCAAGTATCACTACTTGAGAGAATTAGTACAAGATAAAGAAGTCCGAATGGAATATGTGAATACAAAATAACAATTATCAGACATATTCACTAAAGCTTTACCTAGAGAAGCTCATGAGTATTTGAGAAGTCAATTAGGTGTCCTTCCCCTAAGTGAGGCTGCCTAGACAAGCTAGGAGCACTACATCAAATGTGCTACAATAGAATATTTGACAAATTGATGTAGAAGATTGTCACACTTAGGGCTAGGCTAGAGTTTTGAAAAGGAGCAAAGACAAGGAATCAGTCATAAGCAAGATGACAGAGAGAGAAACACTGAGCTTCATAGATATTATCTACATCTGATGGATGTATATTTTAGTTGCTGCTTTGACATTTTTGTCAAAGAGGGAGATCAAATGATGTGATAACACATGACACTGAAAGTAAGGATGATGAACTAAAATGAAGGATCAGGATACAGTGAGATATGAATACTTCTGATGGTCACAGAAGTGAGGCTTATAGGATTTTGAATCAGAATGAAGCTAAGGATATTATAAATAATTCTCTGATGAAGAGATAAGTTTTTGGATTGGTTGGTAATCCATGTGTTATTCAGGTGATATCACATGGTGTTTCCATCAATTCCAAAGAGGGAGATTGTTGGAAATTGCAATTGAAACAATTGTTGTATTGTCATTGATGTCAAACCTTAACTGGTAAGACCATTTCTACTTAGGAAAGTATTATATCTATTTGAGTGTTACTCTAGGGATAGGTAACGTTGGTAACAATAGCACCTAAGGAAAGGTTGAGTTATCTTGATACTACAAAGTGTACTTGACTATGTTGCACAATGATGAGACAATGTATTTTTTATACTAGTAAGAATGAAGACTAAACTGGTAGGCTTCATTGAGCAAAGAATGGAGAAATCATGTTTCAGCCAAGTAATGTTAGTGTTGACTAAGTTAGTATATGCCGAGAAAAATTCTAGTGTCGACCGAACAACAATTAATTGCCGAGGAAGACAATGTAAGCTGAGGAAATATTTTTAGTAATGACCAAGATTTCAACATGAATACCGAGTAGTTGATCACAACATGGACCCAACATCAACAATTTTATATTTGAAGAGAATATAGTTTTGGAGCCGACATTGTTGAATTCTTGGATTATGTTAAATGTGTTGAATTTATTTATTGATTGTGTGAAAGCATTAAATGCATTGTAAAATGTGTTATTGTAAATCTTTAAAAGATTTGAGATGATTCTAGAAAAGGAGCTGAAGAACATGAAGCGGGTAGATTATATGAATCTGACCTAACCCTAAGATCTACAAATGAGATTGAGCAGCATAAGATGAGTTAACCTAATTGAGGAAAGTATAAAGGGAACCTGAGCATTTGGATATGCAAGTGGATGGGTGAATAGAGAATGTTGGAAGATCAGTAAAATTTTATTGATTGTATAAGTAGAAAAGGTTGAAGGAGAACTGTGATGGTTGCTAGAAGAAAAGTTCTGAGTAGATCAGAGATGGAGATGGAAAATTTTCAAAGTCAGTAAACTAGCATTAGTGTACAAAATTGGATCTGATACTTGCAAAGTGAGTTGTATATTTTCCAAATAAATCTTGCTGCTGCTTTCTAACCATTGTAACGGACAAAATCCTTTTAATAGAGGTTGACCTAACAGTCATATGTTAAATCCTTTGAACAAGGTTGCATTCTAATGGAGTGTATGTAAGTCCTATGAATAGGCTCACTTTTAACAGGGTGATTTAAATCATTTAATTGGGTCACACCTAATAGTGTGTATTGTAATCTTTGATAGGGTTGGCTTTTTACCGAGCTCACTTCAGAAAAGTGAAAATAATAGTAGCATGTTACAAAGTGGTTTTTCCCAAATTGGGTTTCCACTATAAATCCTAGTGTTAATACTTGTGTGAATATTTTGGTTTCAACATTTCTCTATTTTACAAGTTAAGTTACAGCTAGGTAGTGGACTACATTGTTGTATGTTTCTATTATTGAATCAGTGATAACCGAGTTTGTTTTGGTTATTGGATCTAATTTAAGGAAAATTTTTTGAGATTTTTTTATACATCAGGACCTAAGAACAACTATTCACCCCCCCTCTTTGTTTTTCTAAATCATATTAACAATTGGTATCAGAGCTTTGTTGCTTATTATTAGTGTTTACAGAAATCAAGTTTAAATAATGATCATGATGTATAAGAAGGAGGTACCGAAGCTGAATAAGGAAAACCTCCCTACATGGAAAAGCTTAATGAAGCTACATATGGCTGGTATTGGTGACTCTACAAAGTATTACATTGAGAATAGCTATGTCTCACCTGTCACACCTTTAACTGCTGAAGAAATGAGAGCTAAGCAAGAACATAATCAGGCAATGCTGGAAATTGCATCTACCCTAAGCTATCTAGAATTTGAGGACATTAAGGATTGCACAACTGCTAAGGATATGTGGGACAATCTTGCAAGAATCTATGGTGGTGACTTAAATGTACTGAAAGCAAAGGTCGAGAGTCTTAGAGGTAAGTTTGATGAAATGAGAATGCAAGAAGGTGAAAACATTGCACAATATTATGGTAGAATAAAAGAAGTTGTGAATGCTACGAGAGGAGAAAATGGGGCTATTGATGATGAAACTATAATTGGGAAAGTACTAACAACCCTGCATCCTATATATGCTATTAAGATCTCAGCTATTCAAGAATCTAGATGTAACTCTGTTATGAGCACTTTGGAAAGTTTGGTTGGTAAGCTGACTACTTTTGAACTCTCTAACTATCATAATTTCACTGTTGGTAGCATTGGTAATGTTGAATCTACTTTCAAGTCACAACTAGTTTTGAACAAGCCAAAGAAAGAAAAAGAAAGATGCATCAGTGAAAGTGAAAGTGATAGTCAAAGTGAAAGTGACAGTGACACTTTTCATGAAGAACTAGAAGATCTAGAAGCTCTTATGGCTAGAAGACTGAGAAAGGCAAAGGGAAAGTATAAAGGTAAACTCCCTATTATATGTTTTGCATGTAATAAAGTTGGTCATATAGCTGCTAGATGTCTTCATAGGAAGGATAAGGATGATGAAAGAAAAAGAAAACACAAAGATAGAAGAGATGATAGAAGCTACTAATGGAACAAAGACTACAAAGGAAAAGGTAAGAAATCTTGTTACATTGCTGAAAAAGAAACTGACACTGGTAGTGATGCTTTTGAAATTTAGGTAGTCTATGTTGCAATGAAAGATGAATCTGATGAGGATGAGAAAACTGCATTGATATCCTATGTGAACAAGAATGATAAATGGATTATTGATAGTGGTTGTTCACATCACATGACTGGTGACAAAAATAAGTTTCAGACCTTACATCATTATAGAGGTAAAAGTGTAAAATTTGGTAATGATGCACGATGTCCTGTTAGAGGAAAAGGTTTGATTAAACTGACTGATAAGATATCTTGTGAAAATGCATATTTGGTTGAAGGTCTTATTTATAATTTGTTAATTGTTGCTCAACTTAACAAAATTGGTTACTGTGTGGAATTTCATCGCAAGCAAGCTAAAATATTTGATGCTACTGGAGAACTAATTGGAAGTGGAGATCAGACTAGAGGTAATTTGTTCTATCTTGACCTATCTGAAGAAACATGTTTAATTGCACAACTTGATGATATTTGGTTATGGCATAAAAGGCTATGTCATGTTAACTTTGATAGTCTAGTAGAGATAAGTAAGAAGAAAAAGGTAAGAGGTCTACCTAGATTGAAAAAACCTAAGAATGTGATGTGCAAGGAATGCCAGTTAGGAAAAATGACAAAGTAAAGTTTTAAGAGCAAGTCCTTTACTTGTGAAAACATTTTATATTTGGTTCATACTGACTTTTGTGGACCTATGGGTGTACAAAGTTACTGTGGTGCTAGATACTTTATCTTATTTGTTGATGATCATACTAGGATGATGCATGTATTTTTTTTAAAAGAAAAATCTGAAGCTTTTCAATTCTTTAAGTGGTATTTGGCTAAGGTTGAGAAGGAGACATGCAGGAACCTAAAATGTCTTAGATCTGACCGAGGTGGAGAATTTACATCAAATGAATTTAATATATTTTTCAATGATAGAGGAATTAAAAGATAGATGTCTACACCTAGAACGCCTCCAGAGAATGATATAGTAGAAAGGAGAAATATATCTATCTTGGATTGTGCAAGGACATTATTGATTGAAAATAATGTGCCCCAAAAATATCAGAAAGAAGCTATAAGCACTATTGTCCACACTCTTAACTGAGTATAGATCAAGAAAGGTACAAATCTGACACCCTATGAATTATGGCATGGGCATGCACCAAGTGTTAAATACTTTAGAATCTTTGAAAGTAAGTGCTATATATTAAAAGACACTAGGAATGGAATGTTTGATGCTAAAAGTGATGAAGGCATATTCCAAGGTTATTCCACAAAAATTAAAGCTTATAAGTGTTTGAACTCTAACACTAACAAAATTGTGGAAAGTGTGAATGTCAAAATTGATGAGTATGCAGAAAGCAATTAATCTGACAGCAAAACAAAACCTAAAGATTATAGATCTTTTGTGTACATTGAGGAGGAAGAAGAGGCAAGTAACAAACTTTCACCTGATGCTGAGTCTCAGGTAAGCAATGCCGAGCAACAGATAGATGTTGTCGAGCATTAGGAAAACAATGTTGAATGAGAACAAGAACATGTCGAGCTATAAGAAAATGTTGCTGAGTATCAGGAAGAGGTTGCCAAGAATTCAGAAGTTGAATCTGACAATCTTGTTGGGGAACATGATGAAATAGAGGAGAGAGGAGCTGAACCTATTTTGGCAAAATATGTAAGAAGACATCACAAGCCTGAACAGATAATTGGAGACAAAAATACTAGAATTCAGACCAGAAGTAAGACTAAGGATCCAACATGTCTACTATGTGAATTTGAACCCAAGTCAACTAGAGAGGCATTGGAGAATGAAGACTGGATACAAGAAAATAATGAAGAAATTGACTAGATTGAAAGGAATGATACTTGGATTCTTGTAATACCCTAACCAACTCAAAGCAAAAGAACTACCATAGAGAAATAAACATATCAAACAAAGAAAAGTATAACGCGAACAAATTTTTAAAAAAAAAACAATATCCATTACAATTAACCTTGTACAACAAGTTCAATAGAATACTCATAATCAGCAGTGTAATATTTTTCAGATCATAACATCCGAGTACGACATATCGTTACTCTTACAAAAAGTAAAACAACAACTATTAAGGTACATCCAAATTAACCACTGATTCTAAAAGATAAGACGTCAACTTTCTTCTAGATCTGTATTCATTTATATCTCAAACCTGAAATCAAATCATAAAAAACACAACACACCAAGCAGGGCTTAGTACAGAAATCAATCTGAAATAACCTCCAAAACCTGCACGTTAGATTTAATAACATCTAACATTATTAAATCCAAATAACAGAAGTATTGATAATACAATTTTCTTTTCACATCAAAATTGTAAAGCAAGTACATAATTTCATACATGCAGATATGCAGAAAATAAACCCGCATAGAATATGACAAGGTGATGATCCAGTAGTCCATGGGTGTCAACATATGAATCTACGTTTAGCCACTCGTAGAACTCATTATGTCAGGTGAAACCATAATATTCTTATCTTTTTATATGATTCCCATCCCATGAATTTTAATTGTTACCACTTGTTTAAATAACTGTCATAAACTTTCCCATAAGGATCCAGACTGAAGTCGGAGGGCATCCGACAACGTATTTCTTTCACCACAAGTTACTCACTTTATGACAGCCACCCAACCTAAAGGATCACACTTGCATAATCTAACATACACATAATTCAAATCATACTAATTGGAAGAAAACTTAAACTAATTTTCTGATTCCAACTAATATACATATATTTCTTTTGCCACAATAAAACAATTGCACCAACAAACAGAAACATCATTTGAATCCAAATTTCCATCTTTCAAGTACCATTTGAAACCATATTTATAACCACATTGTTCAATCCTCTAACAGCTATATCTAAATCTAATAACAAGAAATGTCTTTTCTAAGATACATTTAACTTAAATTCCATTAAACAAGATATTACTAATGAAACTATCCATATAAATATAATTATAACAAATTATAAAAACAATCAATTTCCATTACCAAAACAGTATTCACTATAATTTTTGGATTATAAATCTATGATAAAACTAACAGTGAATTTCATAAGAATATACATATACATTGATACCTATAAATAAATACTTATACATACACATATACTCAGCACCTATAAGTATACATACAAATACTTACCTACATATATCAAAATATACGTAAAATCTTATTAATTTAAAGTTAGCTCTAAGCTAGAAAATAATCATTTCCGCTGTACATCAATAACCAATTGTTTCCAGATAACAAATTTCACTACTCTATTTAGTAATGGTGTTGACAATAAAATGATATCATAGTAGTTGTTTTCGTTTCAGAGCTCTCAAACTCAACCCATTAAAACATACTCTCAAATCATCTAAATACAATACAGTCAACAAAAAATGTTTGTATGCATTCAATGATTCAAGCTAATACACAAGATGATAGTCACAATACTCTTCGCTATGCCATGGTTTAACCACAATATCAAAATCCTGCATATACTACAGTAGGATTTGAATATTGCTTATAATCCAATCTCTGAATTTGCAAATGATTAATCTATACAATTAATGGAATCCAAACCCTTTAAAAGTCAAACTCAAAATCTTATAAAAATATATACACTTACATATATATATCACACAGAATTTTTGAACCCAAATTTGCAAACAACTTAACAATAATGGGACTGTAACTTCAGACCCGAAACTCATTGAGATAATCAAACGATGCCATCCGAATAACATTTATACAAATGTTTGGTTCCCTATTTATTGCCGAAACCCTTCTCCTACACAAAATTTATAATAATACAACACATATAACAACAATGGCTTGACAAAAAGAAACCAATTCTCTACACCAAGTTTATAACTACTACTCAGGGTCGTGTCTCAAAGTCAATGCAAATTCGCGACCAAAAGCGAATAAATCCATAATCACAAATTCATAGCCGGGTTACAACTGTAACAAACTTTTAACCACAAAACAGAGTACCCACTGAGCTCAGCTCAAAATCACAGCCCACACTTTATGCTATCCACAACCAACACAAAAACTACAATTACAGCAACCACATAAAATCACAAACCCCGTATACGCCCATGTTTCCAAGGTGATATCTCCATTCTCATTCAAACACGGGTATATGCAAAATAAACTTCGCTAAACAAACCATTCTCTATAATTTCCATGATGAGATGTACTAAATACCATTTAAACTGAAAGACCTTAATACTTAAAACATTTCAAAACTTTCGAAGGAGATAATGTACAGAAATATCAAGCATCTGAATAAATTTTACATCTGAAACTGGGGTACACTAGATTAAGCTATGGAAACCCCATACCCTGCATACTCTTAAAGCTGGGTACAAATTTCCAAACACAACATTTTTAATAGTCGATAACCACCATATCATACTAAAATAATACAGATAAAAGAGTAGGGTTTTGAGAAAGAGCCCCCTGCCTGTGATAATATGAAATGACATAGGAGTTGATGCCCGATAAAACCCTCTGCTATCAAATTTGCAACACTCCAATCCTTGCCACAAAGAACCAGAGAAAGCCTTTTAAGAAAAGATACTAGAAGAAATGCAGCAACAAAACAACAGAACCACAATAAATGAAATTGTGAACGTTCGAAATGCTGAGAAGAAACGGTTTCCTCCATAGTTGCCATCAATTTCCCTACGATAACGCAGAGAAAAATGCTCGACAGAGCATCCATAACCCCAACCACGACCAACGATGGTGGTCTGAATACAACATCGTGCCAAATTAATGCTCATAACAGCGAGCAAGAAACCAAAATTCATACGCAATGCAGATACCAACACATGGCAGCCGAGGTACCAACTCACCAATCGAGAAGCCTGCTCTTCATAAAAACCCACTAACTTGCCGCCATAAGCCAAAAACCCAAAACCCCCATAACAAGCGCTAGTCTAAGCATCAACTAACTTAGGTGAGTTTAGTTAAAAGTTTTATGGAAAAGCTGAATCCTTCGATAGGTAAGATAGTTACTAACTTACATATCAACATAACATTAGATACTAACAACACTATCCATATTAACATCAATGTTAAGATCAATATTAACATTGACTTTAATATTAATATTAATTTACTAATTAATATTCTTATCAATATTAATATTAATATTAATATTAATATTAATATTAATATTATTATTAATATCGATATCCAAATTAATAATACTAATGTTGTTTTCCAATTAATAAGTATACGTATATATATATTTTTATAAAATCCAGCTTAAGAACAAATCTGAAAGTACGAATCAGACGAAGGTAAACTGAACCATACTAACATCATTAATAAAATTTGATCTCTGAATCCAAACTGATTCAGATATTAAGATTCTGAAAGTAGTGAAATACTGACAACATAAAAACCTCTATTTCTGAGAATCAGATTTTGAATCAACTCTGAATTCTCGAAAAGTTCAACATAAAAAAAAAATCCCAGAATAATAGAAATAACTTAACAAGTGTCAACCATCCAGAAAATGAACTAATCTCAGGTTCCAAGGTATCAACTACAGTTGGTCAGGGTCATGACAATTCTGGTGCCGAGACCTAAAAACAAAAATGTCATAGGAACAAGGTGGGTGTTTCAAAATAAGATAAATGAAAATGGTGAAATAACTAAGAAGAAAGCTAGGCTGGTATGCAAAGGCTATGCACAAGAAGAAGGAATCGATTATGGGGAGACATTTTCCCCTGTAGCTAGATTGGAAGGAGTATTAACTTTGCTTGCATATGTTGCTTATAAAGATTTCAAGGTATATCAAATGGATGTAAAGTTTTTATTTTTGAATGGTATACTAGAAGTAGAAGTTTACATAGAACAGCTATAAGGTTTTATTGATCCAAATAGAAGACACACGGTGTGCAAACTGAACAAAGCACTATATGGATTGAAATAAGCTCCTAGAGCATGGTATGAGAGGTTGCACAACTACTTGATACACAATGGATTTTCAAGAACAAATGACACAAGCAATCTGTACATGAAATATGAAGAAGGTTAAGGTATCCTGTTGGCAAAAAAATTTGTGGATGACATTATTTTTGGTGGACAAGATGCATTGTGTAAAAGATTTTCAAATGAAATGCAAACTGAATTTGAAATGAGTATGTTTGGTGAGATCAAATCATTTGTTGGTTTACAAGTATATCAGAAGAAGAATGGAATTTTCATTACACAGTCTAAGTATGTTAATGAAATACTGAAAACTTTTGGGATGGGAGATGCTAAACTAGTGAGTACTCCTATGGTTATTGGACAAAAGTTATCTAAGAATGATCATGCTGCAGAAGTGAATCAGACTTTGTAAAGATCTGTGATTGGAAAATTACAGTATGTTGTACATAGTAGACCAGATATTGCACTAGCTATTGGTATTATGGCAAGATTCTCTACCAATCCTAAGGAAACACACATGATGGTTGTGAAAAGAATTATGAGATACTTGAAAGGAACTGCTAACCATGATCTATATTATAAGAAGGATGAGAAATTTGAACTCAGAGTTTATACACATGCTGATTGGGTAGGAAATGTAGATGACAGAAAGAGTACTAGTGGTGGAGCTTTCTTTCTTCGACAGAGATTAGTCTCCTGGACGAGCAAGAAACAAAATTGCATTTCCCAATCTACTATCGAGGCTGAGTATGTTGCTGCTATAGTAAACTATTCAAACTTGGTATGGATAAAACAATTGTTGATAGACATGAAAGAAGAAATCATAGAACCTGTTGTTATTTTCTATGACAACACAAGTGCTATCAATATTTCTAAGAATCTAGTGATGCACACTAAGACCAAGCACATAGCAATCAATTATCACTACTTGAGATAATTAGTACAAGATAAAGAAGTCTGAATGGAATATGTGAATATAAAATAACAGTTATCAGACATATTCACTAAAGCTTTACCTAGAGAAGCTCATGAGTATTTGAGAAGTCAATTAGCGGTCCTTCCCCTAACTCAGACTGCCTAGACAAGCTAGGAGCACTGCATCAAATGTGCTACAATAGAATATTTGACAAATTGATGTAGAAGATTGTCACACTTTAGGGTTGGGCTAGAGTTGTGAAAAGGAGAAAAGACAAGGAATCAGTCATAAGCAAGATGATAGAGGGAGAAACACTAAGCTACACAAATATTATCTACATCTGATGGATGTATGTTTTAGTTGTTGCTTTGACATTTTTGTCAAAGAGGGAGATCAAATGATATGATAACACATGACACTGAAAAGTAAGAATGATGAACTGAAATGAAGGATTAGGATAGACGGAGATATGAATACTTTTGACAGTCATAGAAGTGAGGCTTATAGGATTTTGAATCAGAATGAAGCTAAGGATATTATAAATAATTCTTTGATGAACAGATAAATTTTTGTATTGGTTGGTAATCCATGTGTTATTTAGGTGATATCATATGGTGTTTCCATCAATGCCAAAGAGGGAGATTGTTGGAAATTGCAATTGAAACAATTGTTGTATTGTCATTGATGTCAAACCTTAATTGGTAACACCATTGCTACTTAGGAAAGTACTATATCTATTTGAGTGTTGCTCTGGGGCTAGGCAAGGTTGGTAACAATAGCACCTAAGGAAAGGTTGAGTTATCTTGATACTACAAAGTGTACTTCACTATGTTGCACAATGATGAGACAATGTATTGTTTATACTAGTAAGACTGAAGACTAAACTGGTAAGCTTGACCGAGAAAAGAATGGATAAATCATGTTTAAGCCAAGTAATGTTAGTGTCGAGCAAGTTACTATATGATGAGAAAAATTATAGTGTCAACCAAACAATAGTTAATTACTGAGGAAGACAGTGTAAGCTGAGGAAACATTTTTCGTAATGGCCAAGCTTTCTACATGAATACCGAGTAGTTGATCACAATATTGACCCAGCATCAACAATTTTATATTTGAAGAGAATTTACTTTTGGAGCTGACATTGTTGAATTCTTGGATTATGTAAAATTTGTTGACTTTATTTATTGATTGTGTGAAAGCATTAAATGTATTGTAAACATTTTATTGTAAATCTTTAAAAGATTTGAGATGATTCTAGAAAAGGAGCCGAAGAACATGAAGCGGGTAGATTCAATGAATCTGACCTAACCCTAAGATCTACAAATGAGATTGAGTGGCATAAGATGAGTTAACCCAATTGAGGAAAGTATAAAGGGAACCTACGCATTTGGATATGCAAGTTCATGGGTGAATAGAGAATGATGGAAGATCAGTAAAGTTTTATTGATTGTATAAGTACAAAAAGGTTGAAGGAGAATTGTGATGGTTTCTTGAGGAAAAGTTCCGAGTAGATCAGAGATGGAGATGGAAAAGTTTCAAAGTTAGTAAACCAGCCTTAGTGTACAGAATCAGATCTGATATTTGCAAAGTGAGTTGTATATTTTTCAAATAAATATTTCTGCTACTTCCTAACCATTGTAACAGTCAAAATCCTTTTAATATAGGTTGACCTAATAGTCATATTTTAAATCCTTTGAACAAGGTTGCATTCTAATGGAGTGTATGTAAGTCCTATGACTAGGCTCACTTTTAACAGGGTGATTGAAATAATTTAACCGAGTCACACTTGACAGTGTGTATTGTAACCTTTTACAGGGTTGGCTTTTTACCGAGCTCACTTCAGAAAAGTGAAAATAATAGTAGCATGTTACAAAGTGGTTTTTCCCAAATTGGGTTTCCACTATAAATCCTAGCTCTAATACCTGTGTGAATGTTTTGGTTTGAACATTTCTATGTTTTACAAGTTAAGTTATAGCTAGGTAGTGGACTACATTATTTTATGTTTCTATTATTGAATCAGTGATGACCGAGTTTGTTTTGGTTATTGGATCTGATTTAAGGAAAAAAAATTGAGATTGCTTTATACATCAGGACCTGATAAAAACTAATTCACCCCCCTCTTTATTTTTCTAAATCATATTAATAGCTAGGTCTTAGGTTTGCATTTCATTTTGTACTTTGTATGATTGCATTTATCTATAAATTGCCTAAATCAACTTGACACTCAAATGATTCTTCAAAACTATGCTAAACATATCATAAGGACCGAGTATCGCATGAAGGTCTTCTTAAAAAATCACCAAGCAAGCACCCACTACTAATTTTGATGTTTTCAACCCATTTTCGGGATCAAAATCAAAATCTGAGATCATTTGTATTGTCAAAATAGAGATTTCAAATTTTCAGACCTAGGATAGCCGATTGCTTTCATAATCGACCTTCAATCATCATAGAAATCTAGAATTCAACTTAACTAATTATCTTACATCAAACTATCAAAATTTCAACTTGGTCACCCATGGCCAACTCATGGTCAAACCTAGTCAAACTTGGTCTCCAAGGCCTCTAAATGATGCAAAACATGTTCTTGAACGTGTATAACCACTTCTCAATGTTATAAATAGGAAATACTGAGAGGGGGGGGTGAATCAGTATTTCACAAACTTTTTCTTTTTCCCTCTTATGGATATAACAAATTACTTTAGTGCATACAAAGATTATCAAGCTGATTAACAAACATAGCAGTAAATAGAAAGAACTCATAACACATGATATGTTCTCGAGGAAACCCTGGCCAAGGGAAAACCCCAGTGGGGATGGTACCCACAAAGATCACTAATCAAAAGTATCTTGTTAGGGATATTGGACCCTGTTAGGAGTCAATTTACAATATATATTAGATCTGTCCTAGTTAAAGGACTTTAGGCCTTGTTAAAAGCCTTAACCCTGTTAGGAGTTAGATTACAAAACTTGATCACCAACTGAGCTCATTGCCCAAACAGGTAATACAAAATGTTTCTGACTATAATATGGTACTACTTACAACTTCACATCAATAGCCTTTGCTGCTATCACAATATACAACTATCGCAAGTTATCTTTTCTTTCTTTTTACATATCACATATATCTACTGTCATTACATTTCAAGTATGCCTAATATATGAGTTATTAGAGATAATAACTTTACATGGTCGGCTACCAAAATATTTATCCAAGAGTAAAAATCTAGGATGTCATCCCTTCATAATGTTAAGTTATTATTTTGACAAGCAAAAATAATCCCTTAACTCTTTCGCTAATACTGTCTCCAAAATTGTTCTGTCTGCAAAAACTATCTTTGGTAAACTTCGAATAACTTTGTCCGTACTACTCCAAACTTTATGCACACTAAGATGGGGTATCCTCATACTCTGTAGAAGCTTTAGTTAACTACACAAACAAAAATATTTCTCCAGTGGATGTCGCCAACTAAATCTTCATTGAGTGCTTTGTCAGGATCACTGTATCCATACTTAGACAATTTCTTCCTTCAACTTGCCATACTTACATTCCAGATTCTATGCTCTTAATAGAGATCATATGTTTCCATAATGACAACATCTATGCATCCACATTAGCCAAATTTCCAACAATCTCCCCCTTTGTCATCGGTGGCAACATATGGGAAAATTGGCTAAGTGTCCAAACAAAACTTCAAAGTATTTACACAAAATTGTGGCCAAAAGTTATAGAACACATATACAATATTGTACTCCATATAATAGCTCCCCCTATGAGTATCCTTCCTCAACATATATTCAATTTTCTACTATCTCTCCCCCTTTGACAACAATGACAAAGATAGGGTGTACAAAAATTTCAAAAACAACTTTTATACCTTGTTATCAACTATTGCAAAGCCTTTAGGCTTGCAACAAAGTCACCAAAATCTAACTTCCATGATTCAAAATCTTTCTCCCATACCTTCCTGATGGGTTCAACAACATTGAGTAGAGTACTCAATCTGTATGCTGCTGTTTGACAAGCTTGCAGGAAATTGAAGCTAAACTTCTGAAAAGATGTCTTTGCTGAAAGACACTGCTCAATTTGGTCTTCAACAATTGAGGTCTTGATTGAGATGTGCTCTCTCAAGGTGTTAATCCTAAGCATCTTTCTATTCTTCTCCTTTGCTAACATTCTAATTTCATCATTTAACTTCCTTATGTTCTTCTCTATAGAACTTATCTTTACATTTGGGCTTGACAAGGTGTTTGTTTTAGCTGTAATTGCATCTATATTCTCTCTAATCTTCTTATCTTCTTCAACTGATAGGATTTCTAATTTTGTGCATTGTATATACAAACTCTTTCTAGTCTCAAAATGTTTCCTCAAATTCTTTATGCATCCATCCAAACTACCAATATCATTTCGAATATTTACACTTAAATTTTGTTACATTTCTGCTTCAAAGTCTTCCTAAACTTTTAATCTAGCAATATCCTTTAAGTTAGAAAATTTAGAGTCAAAAGAGTTTATTACTGTTTTAGCTTTCTCAAGTGGATCTAATTTAGATACCTTAGTGCTGATCACACTCTCAAGTTTCTCTATCAAAACTCTAACATTGCCTTCAAGGTCCTTCACCTTCTTATTCTTTCCAATTATTTTATTAAGAGATGTGATGAACTCAAGCTGATCATCATCTTCAACTTCTTTTACAAGGTCTTCAAAAATTGAACCAATTTGTCTCTTCTTACTATCAGGTGCACTAGGGTTAGTGACCTCTGTCAAAATTTGTTTACCTTTAACTATCTATTCTGCTGGAACTAATTCTGATACTGTTGATGCTTCCACTGGCTCTGTATCCTTTTCTGATTTTGTAATCTTCTCTTGCTCTTCTAAAGCCAAATTGTCAACAATGTTTCCTAGATCATGAAATACTACATCATCTGACTCTAGTGTCACTTTGGTTCCTTCAATGTCCATTGATTCTTTGCCAATATTGATATGTGAAGAAGATGGAACTTCTTCAATACCAACTTCCTCTGCATGTAGTTCCTCTGATTGCTTCTACTGAGGGTCTGATTCAACATGCTTTTCTGCAACTATATCTGCAAGAACTTGCATTACTGCTTGCTCTATCTCTTTTTGTACTTCCTCATTTTTGCCTCCCATTATAAGGATTGTTCTTCTCATAGTTCTCAATAAAGTTCCAAGAGACTTCAAGAATCTCTTCAAATGATCTTCATCCTCAACTTCACAGAACTATCTGATTACATGTTCTCTCATCTTTATGTCCTCTTCTTGTGCTCTTTGTTTTCTCTTCACAAGTTTGTTATAGAAATCTTCTGGGATCTTACCATGAATAGTGCTAAGTTTCTTATTTGTCACAATCATATGTGTAATCACTGCATTCTCAAAATTCAATCTGTCAAATGATCCATATCGATGATAGAATTTATTCAACTTAGTGAAGTCTCCATGCTTCAATATATCTTCATTAAATCTTTCAATTCTTCATTTCCAAGTTTTCTTCTTAATTGAAACTACATCATCATATTTAATTATAGCTACATTTCTAGGTATAGGTGGTACTATCACTTTCTGTCTCTTGCCGGGTCCTGTTGCACTCACTTTTACTCTTTTTCTAGGAATAGGAGAAAAAGATTTATCTCCTTCATCTTGTTTAGGTACTTCAACTTTTACCTTTACTGCAATAGGACCGATAGGATGTGCACTAGATACCTCAGGTGAAATTACAAGATTTTCACTTTGCTTCAAGGCTTCTGCAGTCTTCTTAGCTATGTCAAACTCATGACTTGACATACCAGATTCTTTTAGTATTTTCTTCATAGTAGATTCAACTCTCTTACTAGATTACTTCTTTTCTCTCAAACTTATTGTAGAGTTGAAATTCTCTTCATAGGTTCCAAACCTATTTGCATGACCATCCAACTCACACTTTAACAATATATTCACATATCCTACTATTTCTGCTTCAGATATTTCATAGCCAAGAGGGTCTATGAATTCCATTCTAGGCTCAACTGCTTCAATGTATGTGAAATCAGTGTCTACCATAAAAAAAATGTCATCTTTATGTTTTTCAACTAAGGATTGAGGAATCCTTGATTTGTTCTTAACAATATTCTGAAAAGTCTTCAATACAAGCTTCACACTGTCATTAACTTTATCAAAAAGGTGCTTCATGTAGACTAAGTTTATTCTTTCCATTGTGTTCACATTTTCACTCCAATCAACTGTGTAAGGAAATCTTCTCAAAATATGGAAAAACATATAGGTTATCAGAGATGAAAACCTAAACTGTGTGTACTTAGCCTTCTTAATCTTTTCTAAGTTCTCAAATAACTAAATTTTCAAAATTTCACATAGGTCTACTTGTTTCTTCTCAATACACATAAGATAAGCTACATGAACCATTCCTATAGCCATGTCATCTTCCCTTGAACTACCACACAATTTAGTTGCTAGGATCTTGCAAAGGTACCTAACATCATCTTGCTTAATTTTACTTATCACAATTCCTCTACCATTATAACTAGATCTAGTGTTTTCTAAAAAAATCTTTCTCATGTTCTTTTCATCCAGTGGAATCTCTCCAACTTTCGATAATCCAGTAACATCATGAATTAGGTCAGCAGTTATATCAATAACTCTATCCTCCATCCAGAATTTTCCATTGTGGATTCTACTTAAAATGATCTTGGTACATTCCTCATCATTAAATTCATACTTCATGGAATATTTGATAATTTCATTGTTCTCTAGGTGCCCATAAGCTGGTTTAATTGACATGTCTTGATTGTACAATTTTTTGTAATCATCACTAAAATTTGCATCTTCCAAAGTTTCAAACTTGCAACCTAAATATCCTTTAACATTCACAATGTGCAATACTCCGTCTGGTACGGATGATAGTGCTAGACTGTTATCAATTTCAGTTGGTTCTACTGGTTCTTTCTTAATCTTAGGTCTATTCTTATCCTTAACATTATGAACCATAGAAATATCCATCTTATCAACTAATTAAAGATCAAAAAATACCTCAACTTTGCAAATCTAGGGTTTCAGTATGATCGTCACTGCAAACTAGTTCCAAACTTCTTGAAATCATCCTCAACTCACTTTTTCTTCTTTAAAATCTCTTTTCAATCACTTTGTAATCTTGATAACTTCAATTTTGACCTTATAACACTTCACATTAACTCAATCTAACATTGCATTCATTCATTTTGCCGCTAAAACCTCAAAAAGCTGATTCTACAAACCTGTAACCATAAAACTTTCTGCGACCTCGCAAAAAACAATATTTTCTTTTGCACACTTAACCATAGCATTAGTACAACATAATAAACCTATATCTAACTACACAAAACTTAACTCATTCAAATTCCTAATCTACACTAATCCTAAGTCCTAAACTACAGAAACTTACATAATTTAAGTACTTAAAGAAGGGTAAGGTAAAGATTCATCCTTACCATTAGTTACATTACCTTCTTGACTACTTTTAGTGCTGACTATACCTCCTTGATTTATGCCTTTATCAAATTTTACTTCATCTCTATTGCTACAACAACCTTTCTCTTTGTTTCCTACATTTTCATTCCTTCTTGCATTGTTCCTAGGGTTAGGGTTATGATGATAACCTCCATTGGTCATTCTAAAAAATCTTGCTGAGTGTCCAAACTTGTTGCATAACTAACAAATGATTCCATTGTTTCCAAATCTTTGTCCTTGCTGGTTAATCTATGACCTGCAATTTCTAGCAATATGTCCTACTTTGTTGCATCTAAAACATACTACCACTTTTCTTTGATTCATTTCTTCAATAGATTTCTTATCTGCATTGTTAGTATTCCCAATCATTCTATCATAATTATTCACAATTACTTTAGGTCTTCTACATTCGTTAGCTCTATGTCCAAAACTATGACAATTATAACAATTTCCATTAAGAGGTTTAAATTGCTTACCTGTGCAATCTCTCTTCATGTGCCCAATAGTATTACAAGAAAAACATCTACCTTTGAATTCTCTTTGCATTCCTTTAGATGATTCTTCCTATTTTGATTCTTCTTGCTTTAATTCTTCTTTCTCTCTAGGTGGTTCTTCTTTAGGTGGATCTTCCAATGTGTTCTCATCTAGCTTTATTTCCTCTACACTTTCAGATGTCTTTAGATCTAGCTTCTTACTTTCATGGATTGTTCTAAACATACTAAATCCAAATCCAGTCCTATCAAAGAATGGTTCTTCAAAAGAAATTTGTTTTCCAATCTTATCACTATTTGAATATAGCCTTTCAAGTTGTTGTTTAGATTGAGTTAATTCACCTTTCACAATTTTATTATACTTCTCAAATTCCACATACTGTACTTTTACTTTTTCAGATTCAGATGTTTCCTTTTCAAGTCTTGACCTCAGATCTTCATTCTCAATTTTCAATTTTTGATTATCAGATCTCAAATTTCCATCTTTCATACTAAGCTTCAGATTTACTATCTTCAACTCATGCTTAAGGATCTCATTTTATTTTTCTAATTCATCACAATCTTCAACAAGCATATCAGATTTCTTTTTAGATTTCATATCTTCAATCTTACCTTTTAATTTTTCAATAGCATTCTTTGCATCTTCATATTTTCTTCTTAAGGAGTTTCTTTCATCAGTAAGCATATCAATCTATTCAAGAGCTTCTTCAAGATTCTTCTGAAGTTGATCCATATCCATAGAGATCTTACTCAAGCTGCTAAGCTTTCCTTGAATGTTCCTTCTCTGAGTAAATGTGCTCTGATACCAATTGTTAGAAATAGGAAATACTAAGAGGGGGGGGGTGAATCAGTATTTCACAAACTTTTTCTTTTGCCCACTTATGGATATAATAGATTACTTTAGTGCATACAAAGATTATCAAGCTGATTAACAAACATAGTAGTAAATAGAAAGAACTCATAACACATGATATGTTCTCGAGGAAACCCTGGCCAATAGAAAGCCCCAGTGGGGATAGTAACCACAAAGATCACTAATCAAAAGTATCTTGTTAGGGATATTGGACCCTGTTAGGAGTCAATTTACAATATATAGTAGATCTATCCTGGTTAAAGAAATTTAGGCCTTGTTAGAAGCCTTAACCCTGTTAGGAGTTAGATTACAAAACCTAATCACCAGCTGAGCTCACTACCCAAACAGGTAATACAAAATGTTTCTGACTGTAATATAGTACTACTTACAACTTCGCATCGATAGCCTTTGCTGTTATCACAATATACAACTATCGCAAGTTATCTTTTCTTTCTTTTTACATATCACATATATCTACTATCATTACATTTCAAGTATGCCTAATATATGAGTTATTAGAGCTAATAACTTTACATGGTCGGCTACCAAAATATTTATCCAAGAGTAAACATCTAGGATGTCATCCCTTCATAATGTTAAGTCATTATTTTCACAAGCAAAAATAATCCCTTAACTCTTTCGCTAATACTGTCTCCAAAACTATTATGTCTGCAAAAACTGTGTTCGGTAAACTTTGAATAACTTTGTCTGTACTACTACAAAATTTATGCACACTAAGATGGGGTATCCTCATACTCTGCAAAAGCTTTAGTTAACTGCACAAACAAAAAGATTGCTCCAGTTGACATCACCAACAAAATCTTCATCGGGTGCTCTGTCAGGATCACTGTATCCATACTTAGATAATTTCTTCCTTCAACTTGCCATACTTGCATTCCAGATTCTACACTCTGAATAGATATCATATTTTTCCATAATGACAACATCTATGCATCCACATTAGCCAAATTGCCAACACTCAAATCACTTAACATGCTTCTAAACCATTCAACAGTGACTTTTCTTGTCAGATTTCAATTTTAATCCTAAAGGGGGCATGGTATTTCACATCAATCACATCTTTCTTTCAGTGATAAAAAAAAAACCATGTCTAGCTGCTGATTCATCAAAATACCTCATCACTTCAGGCACATCGCTTGGGGCATATCAGATTCATCGATATCCATATCAATCTGGTATCCTAATCAATCTTGTAAACTGTATTAGCTTTTCATAACCATCGATTCATTAGTCAATTCTTGGTCAACCAGGACCTGAATCACCCTTTTCAAATCTTTCAATCATTTTCTGTCTCGGAATTAGTTTATCTCTCAAATCAATTTTCAACATAAAAAATAGATTAATCTTTGAACCACTGCACTTCGCAGAGTAATTCAAAGAGGGGAAAAATGTAATACCCCAAAAATGGGCTATAGGTTCATTAACCTATTGCATCAACAATTCGATCAAAATTGATAGCAAAGTCCTAACCTAAGGCACATCTGCACATCAATTTATCAAAACTCTAATTGATTATCTGAAATCTGCATTGGGGAATATTCCTTGAATATTCCTGATTTATATTAATAATCTTTAATTGAATATTATTTGGTGATAAATGTCATTATTTATCCTATAATTGATTAATTAAATATGATGAATATTTAATTAATTAATCTAATTCTACCACTTAATTATTTAATTAGATTTAATTCTATGTATTCCTAATTAATATTGTTTTTATTTTGACAATAAATCAAAATTTACTACAAACAATCAATTGAATATTTATTTAATTGATTTAAAATCAAAGTTGTCAAATTTAATGATTTAATTGGAATAAAGTTTGATTTAATAATTGATTAACCCATAAATCAATTGTTTTAATTCAAAATCAATTAAGTGGAAAACAAATCACTTTATTTATTAAATTAATTCATATTAAATCATGCACAATCAAAAAAGCAGTTAACTTTAAATCAATTTTCAATTTCAATTTGTTAACTTTCTAAACTTAACATCTGATGATGAGTTGAAAAAGAGAACTAAAATCTATTTTGAGATAAAAAGTGCTTTTGCATGATTTTATGAGTTTATTTATTCTTAATTTCTTGTTAACTAAAAAATCAACCTGAGTTTATCAAGAGTGATTTATGGTTTTTATTATGCATCCTCATGTTAGAATAATTGAGGGGGTGAATCAGTTATCCATAGTCCCAATCAAAAAATGTATATCCAAAAACAATCTACTAAAACTTCTCCAGCTCAGTAAACTAAAATAGTATTCTATTTGTGCTTTTACCGATTACCAATTAGTAACATGTAATGATTACCGATCAAATCTAGTATGCAACATTTAAAGTACGATAACAAACAAACATCACAATCAACACATCACACAAGAGATTTAACATGGAAACCCTATGAAGGGAAAAACCATCTGGGACCAACAACCCAAAAATTGTTCACTCTTCTGAAGTGAGGTTGGTGAAGACCCAACCCTGTTAAAGGTTATAAACACACTGTGAGGTGTGACCTTGTTAGAGGATTTTAGACCAACTGTTATCATCCAACCAACATTAACTATGGGGTTGATAGGATAACAAATGTACACTCTATGAATGACATTACAAGACTTTCTAATCCACTCCGTTAACAGATTTCTCTATTTACAATGGTTAAAATGTAACAGCAGTTGATCTGATTACAATACAACTTCAATTGAAAATTATCAGATCTATGTTAAGCTCATTCAAATCCTCTGATCAATATATCAATTCTATTTTAATCAATATTCAATAACTTACTGTTGCTTGGTAATAGCTTTTTGACACTAGGTTATCTCTGCAGTTCGGTTATCCTTAACTAGTCTAATCGAGCATGCATGAAGCATGTTCATGCAATATCTTCTGCAGTCTCCTTCTTTCGGCATGATTTCATCATGAAATCTTAGTCTCTTAAATAGATGAGTAAACCGCTTTATTTCCATCCATCAGATTTTGCAGCTTAATCTCCTTTGTCAATTTTGTCACTTAAACCTTCCTGGGAAAATGTGTGAGTAAAGTGTTTTGTTTGAATCTATTAGGTCTCCTTCAAATTATGTTAGCTGTCGATCTTTGTAACAAACATTATCTTCATCTCTGATTTCGATGTACTTTACTACTCATCAACTTCCATCAGCTAAACTGGTCATTTACTTCTTTTCTTCTGCTCAGTTAACAAAGAAATGTGTTGAAGAACACAGGCTCAGTTTGTATTATGATCGGTAAACACTACACCACATCAGTCTATACTGAAATGGTTCATTAACTGACAACACTGCCTTGTGCATTTTTCTCTATCCTTCATCATAGATGAATGCAACATAATGAAGACAATAACATAAGGTCATAGACTCATCCATAAGTTACTCAATGTATTCCTTATCCTTATCTATCATATCCATCTTCCTCATGTAGATATATTTTTTCCTCATCTCTTTTCTTCTTCTTCTACAGATGTTTGAGTATAGTAACTTACAAGATAAGTACTATCAAAACTAGTTAACATCAATGACAACATATTACTAATTTAATCATCTTACATATCTAATCAGCAACTCAGTGATCTTAAATCATAGATCTTCAAGTTATACAATGTATTCAAATCAGTTGTAGTTCATCAATCTCTCCCTTTGGCATTGATGGAAACACAAGAAATATTAAATATGCCATACACATACCAAACATTTATTCTACAACTCTGTCAACAAATAATATAGCTCTCCTTAGCTTAATATGTTTAATCACTACGTTACATAAAAGCATTTGCAAGTCCAGACTAAGTTCTGCAGATATGATCTTTTCAGCTCACTTTTCTATTTCTCTCACCCTTTGTCTTTGGATCCATATTCTTCATATTGATCTCTCTCCCTTTAACAGTAATGCCAAAGAGAAATACAAACATACAGCTCTATAGTAGCCATGTAGCTCTCTATTACTCAGTGCATTCTCTGTATCTTAGTATACTGTTATGCAAATATGTTCCAGTAATTCAACCTTTCATCAATCTAGATAGAAATCCAAAGTGTGAACTTTTATGCATCAACATGTATGATCTTTTGATAAGATTAGGTTGATGTAACATCCAAATCGCCTTACTAACTAGTAGATAGGGGATGGACCCCAAGTCTAGTCCTCAAATGTTCATATGTTGTTGGAGAATTTCTAGCAAGCTAGTACTAATTGTATGTGTATCATTGATGACAACATATGGAAACTAGCATGCATGGAAGTCTTATGTAGTTAGCTTTTAGTATATCTAGCATGGACATGATATCACCATAATATCATAGGTTCAGAGGTTAACTATTAGTACCGACAGTTATATAGCAGTTGGTGTCAGCAATGTTTCTGATAGAGTAACAAATAGTGTTCTATGTATGATTGTTCATAGAGTTATCATGGATCCTTGTGTACTTGGATATATGTTGAAGACATGTTAGTGATGTTTGATTTATGGATGCATAGTCTGATGATGAACACAAGTGAAGTTATGCAGTCAGTATTCACCAGTAGCAGTTTCCTATGTTTGTTCAGAAGAGCCGATAGATATTTTATTGGTTCTTGAGTTGCACCTATCTTGAGGGTATGCACCCCTAGAGTTAAGCTTGGAGAAGTTTTATTGATGTTCAGTTAAGAGTGCATGAGTTAATTTAGCTTACAAAGAAAGTTCTAGTTGTTTTGGTAGAGCCAACAGTGTGTAGCATGCGTTTACAATTATTTTATTAGACAGGTCCTAGAATGAGTTGGGTGCATAATAGTGTCGAAAAAATATTTGTTGGAGTTTATTATGGTTTCTCTAATATGATTTCAAGGTGGTTCTAACAGGTTGACTTGATTATGACATTTGGAGGAAAGATATTTATAGGCAGTCATTTGTGATTGCTGAAGTGTGGTTCATGGTTGATTAAGCAGAGCAGAGCAGAGTGTGTGAAGTGTTGAACCATCAGAAGAAGGTCTATGTGACCAAGTAAAGTACTTGTGCTATTCATTGGAACTGATCCAGACAACAGGTCAAAGTGCAGTTCACCAAGATCCAAATATAGTGTGTATCTATTATTCAGAAGGTTGTAGCCTTCGCCCATTTGAGTAGTGAGCTCTCAGATAGTGTGTCCTCTCACCTAACAAGGATAATTGTAAAATACTCCTAACAGGGTTCGACCCTTAACCAGGTCTACTGTACTTAATATATTATAAAGCTACTCCTAACAAGATAAAGGATCTTCTAGCAAGGATCATTATACAATAGTATAGAATATTAGTGGGTATCAAGTCCCACTGGGGCTTTTACCTATTTGGGTTTCCCCATAACAAAAATATTGGTGTTGTATTCAAGTGTTCTTTCATTGTGTTTATGTGTTATGTTTAAGTATACTTAATTGCATAAAGAATTGAAACTTGTAGATAACTGATTCACTCCCCCTCTTAGTTACCTCTTGGGACTATTCCTAACAATTGGTATCAGAGCCAAGTGCCTCGGAGAGAAATTTTAATAGCTTGAGGTTGATCAGATGGCATACTTTAGGAAATAAAGTCCTAAGTTTGATTGAGATGATTATGTTGATTGGAAGAACAAGATGGTAACCCATTTTTAGTGCATTGCTTTTCATGTTTTTAATGTAACCATCAAAGCAACCAAGATTCCTACCATAGAAGACCTTGGAAAAGATGATGCTACTAACATAAAAAAGGAATTTTTTCATCATAATGCTATTGCTAAAGTAGCCCTTATCAGCGCCCTATCTGATGGTGAATTTTTAGAAGTAAAAAAGATAGATACAACCCATAGATTATGGAAGCACCTAGAATACACATTTGAAGGAGACAAACAAGCTAAGGATGATAGTAGAAAAACATGGAAGAAAATATACAATGCATTAGAGATGCTACTTGAAGAAAACATCAGAGCTTACAATCAGAGGATTAATGAAGCAGTTGCTGGAATCAAGAATAATGGTGGAGAGATATTAGAAGAGGACATTATGGATAAAGTGATGACTACTCCTACTCCAAAATATGAAAACAAGATCAACATCCTTGATGAGACCATTTAACTTACATCAAATTTCAAGAGAGAGACCTTGATCAGCAAGATATTAGCTTTTGAGATTTGAAGATTGAAGATAGAACCAAAGAGTGAGATAGCTTTCAAAGCAATAGTTCATGGTAAGAAATCTGCAAGCACTTCTAGTAATTTTGATGATGATGATGAAGATAAAATAGTAGATGATTTTATTGATATGATTTCCAATAGAGAAAAGAAAGGAAAAGGAAAATATGAAGGTCAATTACCATTTAAGTACTTTTCATGTAATAAGATTGCTCACTTTGCATCTAAGTGTCTCACTACAACTAAAAAGTTCAAAAAGGATTACAAGCCTAAGTATTCTAAGGAATAATACTATGCTGGAGATGGATTTTCAGATGAAGAATAAGGTGAAGAATAAGGTGAAGAATAAATTGGATTCATTTCTATTGTAGACAAACTAAATAGTGAGTGAGTCCCTAAAAATGAGAAAGTAAATCAAGAGCTAGCTTTGATTTCCCAAGAAGATATAAGAATAGACTGGATTATAGACAGTGGTTGTTCACATCACATGACATGTGATAAAGGAAGGTTTTTTCATTTGGACAAATATAATGGAGGTATGGTCGGATTTGGATGCAACACTCCTAAACCTATAGTTGGTAGAGGAGCCATCACTTTGGATGGAAAGAACAATACTGATGATGTTCTTTATGTTGATGGTCACAAATATAACCTTCTTAGTGTTGGATAGTTACTTGGAAAAGGCTATCAGTTGGAATTCAAAGATGACAAATGCATCATTAACAAAAAGGATGGTGTTATAATTGCATCAGTCTCAAAGATAAGAGGTAATGTGTTTCAACTCAATTTAGAAGCAAGTTGTTTTGTTGCTAAAGTTGATGATAGTTGGTTGTGGCATAAAAGACTATGGCATATCAATCTGATAACATAGTGAAGATAAGAAATGTAAAGGCAGTAAGAGATGTACCTAGCATAGCAAAGCCAATTGATACTATATGTAGGGAATGTGTGATGGGGAAGCATGTGAGAAATTCAGTCAGGAGTAAGCAGAATTCAGCAAAGAACAAGTTGGATCTGATTCATACAGACCTATGTGGTCCAACACAAAAAAGATCATATTATGGTGAAAGGTATTTCATTTTTTTTTTTGATGATTATACTAGGATCACGTGGGTTGCATTCTTAAAAGATAAGTTAGAATCTTTTCCGAAGCTCAAAATATTCAAAGCTAAGGTTGAGAATGAATCTGGATTAAAGATAAAATGTTTGAGATCAGATAGAGGAGGAGAATTCACCTCTGACAGATTTTATGAGTACTATGAAGAACATGGCATAAAGAGATGGTTAAGTGCACCTAGAACACCTCAGGAGAATGGAATTGTAGAGAGAAGGAATAGGATCATTCTTGATACAATGCACACCATTATGATAGAAGAAAAAGTTGCACACACCTATTGGAGAGATGTGGTCAATACAATAGTCTACATAATCAATAGAATTCAGTTAAGGCCTAGCACTGACAAAACACCTTATGAGCTATGGTTTGGTAATTATCCCATAGTAAAATACTTTAGAATCTTTGGAAACAAGTGATACATCAAGAGGGATGAAGTAGTAGGCAAGTTTGATACAAGAAGTAATGAAGGTATTTTCCTTGGTTACTCTACTAAAAGTAAAGCTTATAGATGTTTCAATTTAAGATTGAAAAAGATCAATGAAAGTCCTCATGTAAAGATTGATGAAAAGTTTATGATTCAAGAAAGATATCATGATTACTCACCCATGATTGAAGAAGAACCTAGACCCTCTAATAGTGAGATAGTTATTGAAGAAATGTTTGACAATATTGATGTGTTATTCAATGACCCTGAGACAAGTGAAGAAAATACTCCTAAGGCTATTGAATCAACATCACCTAAAGTTCCAAAGTTTACATCAAGAAATCATTCCAAGGCAGACATCATTGGAGATCAGAGTGGAAAAGTCTTAACAAGATCACAAGAAAAGAACTCAGCTAGTAGTGATACGGTATGTTTACTATCTCAGATTGAACCTTTAAGTGTTGAAGATGCTTGTAAGGATTCAGATTGGCATGATTCTATGAAAGAAGAACTTGATCAGATTATTAAGAATGACACTTGGAAATTGGTCCCAAGATTGAGTGATAAAAATGTGATTGGAACAAAGTGGATATTCAGAAACAAGATGAATGAAGATGGTTCAGTAGTAAGAAATAAAGCAAGATTAGTATGTAAAGGATATGCACAAAGAGAAGGCATTGATTATTCAAACACATTTGTGCCTATGAGTAGATTAGAAGCTATTAAGCTATTTTAGCTTATGCTACATTTAAAAACTTCAAATTTTATGAGATGGATGTCAAATCAACATTCTTGAATGGAGACTTAAAAGAAGTATAAATTGAGTAGCCTGGAGGATTCACCTTATTAGACCAACTTGATATGGTATGTAGATTTAAGAAATCCCTCTATGGACTTAAGAAAGCCCCTAGAGCATGGTATGAGAGACTAGATGGATACTTAATAAATATTGGATTCAAGAAAGGAGCAACATATTGTAATCTATTCATTAGAGAGACATATGAAGGTTTACTTCATGTAGCTATATTTGTTGATGAAATTGTCTTTGGAGGTAATGAAAAACTCAGTGCTGAATTTTCTAAAGAAATGCAGAATGAGTTTGAGATGAGTATGATTGGTCTTACCAAATACTTTTTGGGACTAAATGTGCAGCAGAAAGAAAAAGGGATTTTCATAAATCAATCAAAGTATGTAAAAGAGATACTGAAGAAATTCAAGAGGATGATTGCAATCTAGTAGGAACTCTTATGATCACTAGATGCAAGCTTACAAAAGAAGATGACTCACCAGTAGTAGATATAACATTGTATAAGTCTATGATTGGTAAACTCATATATCTTACTTAGACTAGACCTGATATTTGAAATTTAGTTGGCATAGTTGGAAGATTTGTAGCAGAACCTAAACAAAGTCACCTCATGGCAGTAAAGAGAATATTCAGATACTCGTAGGACACTATAGATTATGGTCTATGGTATCCTAATTCAAAAAATGTTGAGCTTCATGTGTACATTGATGCAAATTGGGCAAGATTTGTTGATGACAGAAAGAGTGCTTAAGGTGGAGCAGTGTTTCTTTGTAATAGACTTATCACTTGGACAAGCAAGAAACAAAATTGTATTTCTCAGTCAACAGAAGAAGTGGAGTATGTTGTAGCAGCCTTGAATTGCTCTATAATTGTTTGGATCAAGCAGATGATAAAAGATTTTGGAATTCAGATTGATTATCCTATTTTTATTCACTGTGATAACACTAGCACTATCAATATGTCAAAGAACCCTATGATGCATGCAAAGATAAAGCACATTGAGATCAAGTATCACTTCCTAAGAGAGAAAGTAGTAGAGAGAGAAGTCAAGTTGGACTATGTAAGTACTAAAGAATAGTTGGCAGATATATTCACAAAGCACTTGCCTAAGGATACTTTTGAGTGTCTTAGGGAGAAGTTGGGAGTCATTCCCCTCCTTGATTCTTCTTAGAGAAAGAAGGAAAGGCATTAGTCCTTTGGGACTGGTGGAAGGTTGACTACTCTACCTCAAGAGTAGTACCAGTGCTTAAAATGAATGGTGCCCTTTTCCATTGATGTCAAAGGGGGAGTATATATAGAGTTATGAAAAATAGAAGTAAAATAGGAGTAATATACTAAGGGGGAGCAACATTCAGTTATGACAGCATTACAATTGAGGAAATGGAGAATATTAGAAAATATTGTAGTAGATGGAGGATTCATCTTTGGGGGAGTTTTGAAGAGGAAATGGAGAATGTTATATAATAAATGTTCATTTGGGTTGGTGGTGGTTTTTCATTCCACATGTTGCCATCAATTCCAAATGGGGAGATTGTTGGAGATTTACCAGTAGGCTAGTACTGACTGTATGTTTGTCATTGATGACAACATATTGAAAGTAGCATGCATGTAATTCTTATGTAGTAAGCTTTCAGTATATGTAGCATGGAATGATATCAGCATGATATCATGGGTGTAGAGGTTAACTATTAGTACAGATAGTTATATAGCAGTTGGTGTCAACAATTTTCCTGATAGAGTAACAGATAGTGTTCTATGTATGGTTGTCTATATAGTTATCATGGAGCCTTGCATGCTTGGATATATGTTGAAGACATGTTAGTGATGTTTGAGTTATGGATGCATAGTGTGATGATGAAGGCAAGTGAAGTTATGCAGTCGTTATTCGCCAGTAGCAGTTTCTTGTGTTTGTTTAGAAGAGCCGACATAGATTTTATTGGTTCTTGAGTTGCTCCTATCTTAAGGGTAGGCACCCTTTCATTTAAGCTTCAAGAAGTGTTATTGATGTTTAGATAAGAGTGCATGAGTTAATTCAGCTTACAGAGAAAGTTTTAGTTGTTTTGGTAGAGCACGACAATGTGTAGTGTGCATCTACAATTATTTTATTAGACGGGTCCTAGAATGAGTTGCATGCATAATAGAGCCAATAGAATATTTGTTGGAGTTTATTATGGTTTCTCTAATATGATTTCAAGGTGGTTCTAATAGGCCAACTTGATTATATCATTTGGAGGAAAGATATTTATAGGCAATCATTTGTGATTGCTGAAGCATGGTTAATGGTTGATTAAGTAGAGCAGAGCCGAGTGTGTGAAGTGTTGAACCATTAGAAGAAGGTCTATGTGAAAAAGTAAAGTACTTGTGCTATTCATTGGTACCAATCCAGATAGCAGGTCAAAGCATAATTCACCAAGATCTAGATATAGTGTGTATCTATCATTTAGAAGGTTGTAGCCTTCACCCATTTGAGCAGTGAGCTCTTGGATAGTGCATCCTCTCCCCTAACAAGGACAATTGTAAAAGACTCCTAACAGGGTTCAACCCTTAACCAGGTCTACTGTACATAATATATTGTAACGCTACTCCTAACAGGGTAAAGGATCTTCTAGCAAGGATCATTATACACTAGTACAAAATATTAGTGGGTATCAAGTCCCACTGGGGTTTTTACCTATTTGGGTTTCCCTGTAACCAAAATATTGGTATTGTGTTCAAGTATGCTTTCATTGTGTTTATGCTTTATGTTTAAGTATACTTAATTGGATAAATAATTGAAACTTGTAGATAATTGCTTCAGCCCCCCTCTTAGTTATCTCTTGGGACTATTCCTAACATATGTATCCTTTGATAGAGTCTTTGTAAATATGTCAGCAAGTTGTTCTTTTGATGTAACAAATTCTAGCTTAACTTGCTTCTCCTGCACTTGTTCCCTTAAGTAGTGATACTTAATTGATTTATGTTTATTTTTAGAGTGCATCACTGGATTCTTTGAAATATTAATAGCACTAGTGTTATCACAATATATAATCACCATCTCAATGGTTATCTCATTCATACCTTCCAACACTTACTTCATATATGCAATATTTGAACAGTTATTAGTAGTAGCAACATATTCTTCTTCAGCTGTATACTGAGAAATGCAAGCATGTTTCTTACTTGTCCATGTAACAAGTCTTTCACCAGAGAAGAATACTCCTCTGGTGGTACTCTTTCTATCATCCAAATTTCTAGCCCAATCAACATCAGTGTATACCTTCAGTTCAAACTTTCCTTTCTTAGGATACCACAGTCCATAATCTTCAATTTTCTTCATGTATCTTAAGATTCTCTTTGTAGCAACCATGTGTGACTCTCTAGGGTTTGTAGAAAATCTAGCAACTATTCCAACAACATGTGCTATATCAGGTTTACTATGAACTACATACATTAACTTACCAATCATGGATTGGTACAGTGTTTTATATACCTCCATAGTTCCATCTTCTTTAGTCAGTTTACATCCAATAGCCATCGGTGTTCCCACAAGTTTAGCATCTTCCATGTGAAATGTCTTCAATACTTTCTTTATATATTTAGATTGTGTGATGAATATACCATCATTCTATTGAATCACTTGTAAGCCTATAAAGAACTTAATCTCTCCATACATATGTTGGCATTAAGTATATTTGTCATTAGTGACAACACTTATTAAGACTCAGTGTGCTTACCAAGCTCATCTAGCAGAATAGTGTTCACCGAGAAAATTGAGCTTCACAGTGCTTACCGAGTTATCATTACCAAGTGATGAGATGAGCAGTGTTTACCGAGTGCCAACATAGTAAACAAGGAATTCAGTTTCTACTAAGTGACACTATATCTACCGAGTCTCCAGTGTATACCAAGTTTGAAACTACAACCAAGTGGTTAGTATGGACTGAGCCTCCACTCCTACTAAGAGCAAGATGATGTCGAGTATTGCAGTGGATGCTGAGTATCAGAAAGTCACCGAGTTAGTTTGCAAGAACTTTGTAACTATATTTGGGCCGACTCAGTAATACTTGTGTTGACTTGTATTTTAGCAGTTGACTTTTTAATTATTTTAGATTGATATATAAGCAATGTTTTGTATCATATCAATAATAGAGTAGTGTGTGAAAAAGAGAAAAAGGCAGAGATAGGTGAATTACAAAGGGCTAGAGCAGTATAAGGAGCAGTACAGATATATCTATCACAGAAAGTGATCAGTACATCAAAGAATCTCAATCAGCAAGTACAGTTGCAAGTAAGAGATCTACTGTTTCATCCTAACCAGTGAATCAGCTTGAAATCCTTTAACAGGGTAGACTTAATAGTCTTTTGTAAAATCTCTTAACCAAGTGCATACTTCATTGTATGTTTGTAAATCCTCTAACAAGGTGGACCTAGTAGTCCTAATTGATACTAATAGGGTAGATCATTAGAAGTGATCATTGTAAGCCTTAACTAGCCAACTTTATATTGCAGTATTGAAGTTTTGTGGGTATCATCCCCACCCTAGTTTTACTTTCTATTTGGAAGGTTTCTGGGTCACCAAATCTATGTGTTCAAAGTGTTATGAATGTTTTATTCTTTCTGTTACTCATGCATGCAATTAGCTTATTGATCTAAATGTTGTTTGGAATATGGTTAAGATCTGAAATTAATATAAAAGTTTTGAAGTTACTGATTCACCCCTCCCCTCTTAGTAACTTGGCTAGTCTTGAATATTTCCAGCAATTGGTATCAGAGCTTTGTGGTTCTCAGGATAAAGTTTGGAAGCTCGAGAAAAAGGGATACTACCATAAGATGTTATACATGCACTAAACTTGGTCATATAGCTAAAAATTGCATGAATATAGGAAGAGTTGTAGACGAAAAGAAAGCAAAAGTAGATAGCATCAGGAAGTAGATGAGACAACAGTGGATTCCTAAACCTACCAAACAAATGAGTCAAAGTAATGAAGTCACTCATGAAGAGGGTAGCGAGCTATAAATTATAAGTCTCCAAGGAAGCACTGGAACTGTATCTTCATAGAAAAAAAATTCCAAATAGTTCCTGAATTCAAAAGAAAGAAATATCCAAATCAGTATGCAAGATACAATAGGATCACTAGGAAGGTTGGTATCAGTTACCACCGAGAAAGGTCGCGAGTAACCTAATTTCATATGGTTACCAAGTAAGGTTGGAGTAGTATGAATTTGTATGTTCACCGAGTTGCAGAATCGTCATCGAGAAATTAATGCATAGTGGATGACAGTCTGTCTAGTTCAATGCCCTAATTCCTACAAAGCATTAATGACAAAATTTTAACAAAAAGCATGAAATTGAGTTCATTCTTCACCATGAATATCAACATATTGAGCAGAGAAATTTCCTAGTGCGATCAAACGATTCGAAGAAAAATTTGTAGCAAAAATTTTTTGAAGAATTTTCTACCGAGCTACCATGGCATCATCCAGCACTAAAGTGAAGAAAGGTTCAGAAATGTTAGTTCAAGGAGAATGGAAAGCACTGAACTTCAAACTCGTACCCGCGATTGTAGAAGCCCTAGACCTCAGTGGAGCTCAATCTCAGATCCCTCCTAAGGTACTTCTTGTAAATGACATTCACAGTCATTTTAAGGGTACAATTCAAGAGCTTGGAACCCTAGAGATAGATGTTGTTCATGATGAACTATGTGTTGATGGTGTTCTCAAACTGGAACATAAACATTTGGAAGATAAGGGTTTGACACATATCACCCACTTGCCTCAGAGTTTCCAAGTAAAATGGATTAGATATATCCTAAGTTGAGTGCATGAAGGTAAAATTTGGCTTGAGCAACTAGTGGAAATAATAGAGAAGATGATTCATCAGATCACTGGTCTTCCCATGCTTGCCAAGGCAAAATCTACAAAAACCCTAGGTTGAGTAGAGCTGGAAAAGAAAACCCTAGCTGAATGGGATGGTAGAGGTATGAAGATAAATAGTATTACTGATGCAAAACTAAAATTTGGCACATATGTCATAGCTCACAAGATATACAGTTCGATTTGACAAAATAGTGTTCGATGTGAAGTAGTTGACCTAGCTTACAAAATTATAAAGAACAACTTGTCATTTGACCTAGAAGATTTGTTGTTGAAGTAGTTCAACAAGAATATAGAGAGCATCCAAACCTCAAAGAACAATCCATGTAAGTTTGGCTCACTGTTGGTTTGTTTATTTTTCTATGCTCAAAATTTTTTCCCATCAAAAGGCACGGTAAAATGGAGAAAAGATGTACCTGTTCTTTATCAGATAAATGAGTACATTGCAGAAATGGGTGAGAATTTTGTAAACATAATGGATAACTATTTTGAATCTTTTAAGGAAAAGATGAATAATAGATTCTGGATTCCACAAAAGTTGGTGGAAGATTATAAAGATGATATTTGTTTCATGGTTGATTGTGATAGAGTATACATCCAGGTAGTAAGGCCTAGGATTGTATGGGTGAAACCTCTTCCTTATGAGGTAAATGTTAGAAAGTAAAGATCCCCAAGATAACTAAGGGGGGGCTGAATCAGTTATTAGATAATTTATCCATTCAATAGCTTTAAACAATATAATCAATGTACTAATCAACCATAGAAAGATAATCATACACAATTGCACAATAACACAAGATATGTTAACTAGGGAACCTCTTGAAAAGAGTAAACCATGGTGGGAATGATGCCCACAAAATAATGCACTAATATGAAAGTTCCTTGTTAGAGGATGGACCCTGTTAGGAGTCTTATGAAATACATTTAGTGCATATAAATCCCTATTAGGAGATTTTGAATCCCTGTTAAAAGATTCTAACCCGGTTAAGAGTTTATGGAAGACAGAAGGACCCACTGCCCAAACAGCTTCAAGGCAAGATCTCTGAACCCACTATCCAAAAGATTTTAGAATTATTCAATAGAATAATATGAAATATATTACCTCCTTCACACTATGCCAAAACTACACTCTCTGCTACACAAGATCACAATTCCAGATCTCTGTACTCACAAGTCTTCCTTCATCACTAAATTAGCTCTTTTCTTTACTTCATGCATATATTCGCATCACAATCTTCATAGTACACATTACAATAAGGAAAAAATTCCTTCTTATATACCAAACTCAAATAATTACAAATGAGTCGATCCTTAATTATAAAATAATAAATTCTACACGCTATACACAAAATTCACATAAAACTGTCGGCTTCCAGTTACTGTAACTTTCTCCAAACATATCCTCAAAGTTTGTACTGTGAACCATGTCATCATTAATGAGTCTCCAAAATCCCTTTAACTACACAAAATTAGATTCCATCTCAGCTAAGAGATATCCTCTGATTTCTGAACATCGCTACACAGAAACATTGTCTAAACACTGCTTTCACCAAAATGCTCATAACTCTTACAAATGAATGAATTTATTTTTGCATTGTTAACCATAGGTTAATAACACACCAAAGAACATACCATCAAATACACAAAAGCCAATCTACAATACAACATGTGCATGAAACAAAACTGTACTTGCTTTCCTGCTAATATCCAGAATATCACTGTGTTGACATCAATGACAATCCAAGTCATGAATGCAACAACAACTACTATAGAATGACTGCCAAAACACTTTTCATTCATTCCTAACAATCTCTCCCATTGGCATTGATGGAAACATAGATGAAAAACATCCAATGTTCCAAAAATCCAATACTGCAACATCACTGCAAAATATCAAATCAAATCTTGCTTTATTTTCCTATTCAGCTCTCTCATACAATCCACAATTTTTTTCATGTATATCTCTCCCCCATTGACATCAATGATAGAAATTATATCACTAAGTCAACAAAAACTTAATGTCAAAAGACACTTTTCATAAAAATACAATAACAAGAGTCCTCATGACTCAGCTCATAAACTCCCCCATAGAGGAAGTTCCAACATTGAATCCAGAAGAAAGATAGGGCTCATATACCACTAGATGGATGCAATCATCTGCATCAATTCTAAAAAACAAGTTGGGGCATAACCCCAAGCATACCTCTCAGATACAAAAATGTATCATTAGGTAAAGGCTTTGTAAATATATCTGCTATCTGCTCCTTTGTACTTATGTACTCCAATCTTACTTCTTTTTCTGTAACTTTCTCTCTTACAACATGATACTTGATCTCAATATGTTTAGTCTTAGAATGTAAAACAGGATTTTTTGACATACTCACTGTACTGGTGTTATCACAATGTATAACAATAGGCTCATCAAACTTTATTCCAATATCTTTCAACATCTGCTTCATCCAAATAATCTTATTACAATTATTTGTTGCAGCAACATATTCGGCTTCTGTTGTGCTTTGTGAAGTACAATTCTACTTCTTACTTAGCCAAGAGACCAATTTACCTCCAAGAAAAAAGGCTCCACCACTGGTGCTTTTCTTGTCATCGACGATGCCTCCCCAATCTGCATCAATATAGGCGCATAAAGTAAAATCATCAAAATTCTCATACCATAATCCATAATCCATTGTTCCTTTAAAATATCTCAGTATCCTTTTTACTACTGCATAATGTGATTCTCTAGGTTCTGCTTGAAATCTTGCTACAATCCCCACCGAATGTGCTATATCAGGTCTTGTATGTGTCAAGTACTGCAATCCTCCAATCATAGATCTATACTTTTTCTGCTCAACTGCTGGTGTCTCATCTTTGCTAGATAACTCATGTCCGATTACCATAGGTGTTCCAATAGGTCTAGAATCTTCCATTCCAAATCTTTTCAATAATTCATTTAAATACTTAGTCTGACTTACAAATATACCTTCCTTGCTTTGTGTTATCTGTAATCCCAAAAAATATTTCATTTCTCCAATCATGCTCATCTCAAATTCAGTCTTCATTTCATCTGCAAATTTGTCACTAGCTTCATTTTCCCCTCCAAAGATAATATCATCAACAAATATAACTATAACCAACAAATCATTCTCAATTTCTTTTGTGTATAAGTTACTATCTGCTATTCCTTTTATAAATCCCAATTTCAATAAATACTTATCCAATCTTGCATACCAGGTTCTAGGTGCTTGTTTTAATCCATATAAAGCTTTCTTTCACTTACATACCATATCTCCTTCTTGTGTCAAAGGAAAAGCTTTAGGCTACTCAATGTAGACTTCTTCTTCCAATTCACCATTCAAAAATGCTGACTTCACATCCATCTGATACACTCTAAATTTCTTGTAAGTTGCATATGCTAAAAAAATTCTCACTACTTCAAGTCTAGCCACAGGTGCAAAAGTTTCTTCATAGTCAATTCCTTCTTGTTGTGAATATCCTTTACATACCAATCTTGCTTTGTTTCTTATCACTTCTCCTTGTTCATTCATCTTGTTTCTGAATACCCACTTTCTTCCAATCACATTCTTGTCTTTAGGTCTAGGGACCAATTCCCATGTCTTGTTTTTTTCAATCTGCTCTAGTTCTTCTTTCATAGCATTGATCCAATGTTCATCTTCACAAGCTTCATTAGTAGTCTTAGGTTCAATTTGAGAAATCACACATAAATGTACCTTATTCTGAGTCAAAAATCCTCTATCTAAACTTCCAATAACTTGCTCAGCAGGGTGATGTCTTGAAGTATACCTATTAGGTGTCATAGTTATTGATCTTGTTCTGACTATAGATTCTTCTCTACTTTCTTCTCTATTTTCTTCTCTGTTTTCTTCTTTTTTTTCTTCTCTATCTTCTTCAGTATGACTTTCATTTAGCAAATCACTATTAGTTTCAAAAAATAATTCTGCATTTTCAATGATAGGCTGAGGTTGTGCTTCTCCACTAGATTCATAATCAAGCATTCTTTCCTAAATTTTAAACTTCTCATCAACTTTTACATTTGCACTTTCAACAATAGTCTTAGTTCTTTTGTTAAAACATCTATATGCTTTTCTTTTTAAAGAATATCCAAGAAATATTCCTTCATCACTTCTAGGAACAAACTTTCCTATATCATCATCTCTCTTTATATAACATTTACTTCCAAAAATTCTAAAATACTTAACTAAGGGTGTATGTCCAAACCATAATTCATAAGGTGTCTTGTTTGTATCTACTCTGATTTGTACTCTGTTCATAGTGTATACTTCTGTGTTCACTACTTCTCTCCAAAAAGTCTTAGCCAAATCATTTTCAAACAACATAGCTCTTGTTGCTTTGGTTATTGTCCTATTCCTTCTTTCTACAATACCATTTTATTCTGGTGTTCTAGGGGCTGAAAGTTGTCTCTTAATACCATTCATTTCACAAAAAAGTGTCAAACTCTCTAGATGTAAATTCACCACCCCTATCAGATCTTAGACACTTAATTTTCATTCCAAATTCATTCTCAAATTTTCTTTTCATGATCTTAAATTTATCAAATGCTTCAGATTTTTCTTTCAAAAGTGCAATCCACATCATTCTTGTAAAATCATCAACAAGAATCATAAAATACCTTTCACCATAGAATCCTCTAGTCCTAGTAGGACCACTCAAGTCTGTATGAACAATCTCCAACTTCTCTGCCAATGTGAACTCCTTTTCTGCTTTGCCATCATACATTCTTTGCAAATCATGTTAGTAGGTTTCATAATTCTAGGTAAATCTCTTACCACATGTGTAGTGCTAACCTTGACAATATTATCAAAGTTTATATGACAAAACCTTTTATGCCAAAACCAAATATCATCAATCCTAGTTATCAAACATGTCATCTCAGTAGGATTCAACTGAAATACATTACCTCTAGTTCTGGATCCTTTTCCAATCAGATTTCCATCTTTATCTTTTATCACACAAGTTTTCTCAGAAAACCAAACTTGATAACCCTTATCAGCTAATTGTCCAACACTTAGTAGATTATGTCTTAGTCCATCAACAAAGTAAACATCATCAGTGTTAGTCTTTTTATCAAGAGTAATAGATCCTATACCCTTAATCAAACAAGGTGCATTGTTACCAACCCTAACAATTCCTCCATCATAATTATCTAACTTAACAAACTTTCTTTTATCTCCAGTCATATGATGTGAACAACCACTATCTATAATCCAGTCAAATTTATTTTCAACTTGTGAAACTAATGCTTTTTCTTCCCTTTTATCAGATTTAGAACTTTATTCTTTAATTGCTACAAATCCTATTTCCTCAAAGTTATCATTATCACTGTCACTTAAATTTTTTTCAATTCCTGCTTCAAAATCTTCATCATTTGCATAATAACATTCTTTAGATATCCTAGGTTTAAAGTTTCTTCTATTCTTCTTAACTCTTTTAGGACATTTAGATGCAAAATGACCATTTTCTTGACAAGTCCAGCATTTAAAGATTTTCTTACCATCTGGTTCTCTTTTTACAAGTAATGCAATACCTTCTTCAATCTTCTTATCTTCCTTAGATCTACTACTACTGGTATAATCTCCATTCACACTAGTACTTCTTGTAGGTCTAATGCTAAGAGCACTGAATGATTTTTCCATTCTAGGTAGCTCTCCTGATAATCTCAAGTTCATCTCTGCTATTTCTAATCTTCCAAGAAGAGTCTCTCTTGAAAAGTTCAATGTACAAGGTATCACTTGTTCAATCATCTGTGTTTTCTGCTTGAATACTGGTGTCAAAGTTCTCAAAATTTTCCATATGACTTCATTCTCTATCTTATCACCTCCACAAGACTTTATTCCTGTGACAATCTCAGACATCCTACCAATATAACTTCTAATAGATTCATCTTCCATCATTCTGATATCTTCAAATGCACAAATCCAATTATGTAATCTAGCCTTCTTTGCATGTTCGTCACCTTCAAAAGTAGAATGTAAAGCTTTCCAAATTTCATGAGATGTTTTCAAACATCTTACTTGACTATATTCATTCTTTGGTAGTGCTGATAAAAGTGCTTCTCTTGCAAGTATGTTACACATGAATAGATCTAGTTCATCTTTAGTTCCTGCCTCTAGATTGTCTTCCTCAATGATAGTCTTCTCATTCTTTGTAATCAACTAATAACTTGGTCCTAAACACAATAGATGTGTCTTCAACTATTCTTTCCAGCTGTTAATATTTACTCCATCAAACTTAGGGCTTTCTTTTCTAAAATTCACCATGGATCTCCTTAAGTTGTTAAACTTTTCTTTCAAGGACCTGCTGCTCTGACACCAATTGTTAGAAATTAAAGATCCCCAAGATAACTGAGAGGGGGGGGGGGTGAATTAGTTATCAGATAATTTATCCATTCAATAGTTTTAAACAATATAATCAATGTACTGATCAACCATAGAAAGATAATCATACACAATTGCACAATAACACAAGATATGTTAACTAGGGAACCTCTTGAAAAGAGTAAACCCTGGTGGGAATGATGCCCACAAAATGATGCACTAATATGAAAGTTCCTTGTTAGAGGATGGACCCTGTTAGGAGTCTTATTAAATACATTTGGTACATATAAATCCTTGTTAGGAGATTTTGAATCCCTGTTAAAAGATTCTAACCCGGTTAAGAGTTTATGGAAGATAGAATGACCCACTGCCCAAACAACTTCAAGGCAAGATCTCTGAACCCATTGTCCAAAAGATCTTAGAATTATTCAATAGAATAATATGAAATATATTACCTCCTTCACACTATGCCAAAACTGCACTCTCTGCTACACAAGATCACAATTCCAGATCTTTGTACTCACAAGTCTTCCTTCATCACTAAATTAGCTCTTTTCTTTACTTCATGCATATATTCACATCACAATCTTCATAGTACACATTAAAATAAGGAAAAAATTCCTTCTTATATATGAAACTCAAATAATTACAAATGAGTCAGTCCTCAATTACAAAATAATAAATTCTACATGCTATACATAGAATTCACATAAAACTGTTGGCTTCCAGTTACTGTAACTTTCTCCAAACATATCCTAAAAGTTTGCATTGTGAACCACATCATCATTAATGAGTCTCCAACATCCCTTTAGTTGTGCAAAATCAGATTCCATCCCAGCTAAGAGATATCCTCCGATTTCTGAACATCACTACACATAAACACTGTCTAAACACTACTTTCACCAAAATGCTCATAACTCTTACAAATGAATGAATTTATTTTTTTTCTGTTAACCATAGGTTAATAACACACCAAATAACATACCATCAACTAAAAAAAATCCAATCTATAATACAACATGTGCGCAAAACAAAACTATACCTACTTTCCTGCTAATATCCAGAATATCACTGTGTTGACATCAATGACAATCCAAGTCATGAATGCAACAACAACTACTACAGAATGACTACCAAAACACTTTTCATTCATTCCTAATAGTAAACATTGATGAGACAAATGATATAATTGAATCCCTAGTAAATCAACCTGTTGATCCAAAGGCTCCATACTTTGGAACATATGATGAAGAAAAGATAAGAATAGAACTAAGCATAAAGCTTCCACAGGTGGTTAACAAAGGTAGAAAGAGGATGGCCAAGATGCAATCTAGCACACCTCTAATGTTAACCAAGGGAAAAGGAGAGGACATTGAAGAAGAAGAAGAAAAGAATGAGAGTTAAGAAGAACAAGTACCTATGAAGAAGAAAGGGAAGGCGACAATCACTAAGGCACCTAAACAATCTACTGCAGTCTTCACAAGAAAAACAAGGGGCAAGGTAGGTAAAGTTAGTGATGATATAGTACTCAAAAGGCCTCCTCCCTCATTAGAAGAAAAGATTAAGGATTTGAGAGAAGGATCTGGAATTTCAAATTTCAAATCTCTCAAATATGAAATTAAATCAAAGTCAGAGTAGTAGGAAATTGAAGATGTTATTGAGAAAATGGGAAAATGTAAGTACTCACCTGATGATATGGCTTCTCAAATTCTAGGTATTCTATTGGATGAATTTAAGATGAGATGGTCCAATGCAAGGCAAACTATCAAGGACATATATGCTTAAACCTTAAGACAGTTGATGCCCAGTTTGAAAACTGTTGAAATCAATAAGGCATTGATAGAAAATGAGTGCAAGATGACACTGAAATTCAACAGCTGTTTGATTTTGATCAAGGACATAGAGTCAATTGTGAAGAGTGAAAATTCTACTTGGAAAAACATCTATCATCTTCACAAACTGAGTGTTGAAACTGTGATAATAAAAGATATTGAAGATGACAGTGATGAAGATAAAGAAGAAGAAGTTGCCATAGAAATATTTCAGCTAGATAGTATTGAAGTTGAAGAAGTAGCAGAGGAAGAAGCTACCGAGGAAGCTAAGAAAAATGTTGAGGAAGATGATCCAATTCAGATAGCTATAGAGGTAATTGCCTCACTTCCTCACTCTCCAGCAAAAGTTGCTATATCTAGCCCGGAGATAGCTTCAAGTGTGATTGTGACAACACCTACAGATGCATCAAATATTTAATCATCCCAAGCTCACACATAGCTCAATGTATCAATGAAAAAAGTCTCCAACATCATCTTCAGTACCTTCTTTAATTTTGGATACCTCAGTAAGTACTTCAGATTCTAGAGTTGTAAATACTTCAGTTTTGGGTTTATCAAGTATTCCAATTAGCATTCCATCAGTTGGAAGTTTATCATTTTTCACTGCAAGTCCTACTATGTCTACAATAATTTCTACTACAAAGGCATTAAGTACAATGACAATTGAACCTAAGGCTCAACCGAGTACAAGATTTTTGAGTAGGAGTAAAGACATAGAAGAAGATATAGATTTGGATGAGCAAATAGAAATTCCACAATTAGATTTTGCAAATCTTTCAGCAGACCAAAGGCAAATGGTTTGTGAATTTCTCCAGAAGAAAGCAAAATAGAAGAAACTAAAAGAAGAAAGAGATAGGGAGTTTAAGATCATTGAGGATGCCAAGAATATTTTGATAGAAGAAATAGGTGTTGAAGTTGATTCCTCTCAACACATTTTGTTATAGTTGGCAGAGGCAGTAAACAAGTTCAATGAGGACTCTTTTGGTCAAGAAAAGTTTCTTCAGAAGGTTGAGAAGAAGTTTGATAATAAAGTGCTTGAGTGTATTTCTCAGTGAATAGCTATCAATCAGGCAGGGTTATCTTTAGTTTTGACTAACATTGAATCCTCCTATTCCAATGTAACATCATTGTTTGTCAAGCTATGTAATGTTTCTGAGTTCTCAAAGGAGATTAAGGACAAAATAAATAAGATTAATGAGGATCTGAAGGTCAGTGCACAAAAGTTGCAACTTGAACCTAGTTCAAGCTCTGCACATCATATGACAATCAAATTCCTATCTGATAAGCTATCAAAGTTATTGAAAGAGGATGCAAGGATCAGGTCAACATTAATAGATATTCAGAACATGATCCTTCCCATCATGGATACAATGTAGAAGCATATTGCACACTTAAAAGCATTGATCCATGACAATCAATTTTCAATTGCAGATCACATGATTGAACTCTCTGCAGAAGTCCAAGTTGCAATCCATACATGCAAGATTCTACAAGAGAATTGGGATAGAACTCTAGCATTGATTGGCAAGGTACATTCTAATTTTCTCTCACATTTTTGCATCTCTGTGTAAAATATTTGTATATACACCTTTGGCACTATTGTCAAAAAGGGGTAGAGTATGTCATGAATGGGGGAGATATGAGAAGAGATATGAGAACAGGTGATATAGGAGATATAAGATACTTGTATATATGTATACTATATGGTTGAGACATGAAATGTATATACAATAGATTGACAAAGACAAATTTTGAAAAATCAAAAATAGATTCAGCATGATCTTTGTATATAAGTTTTGGGCAATAAGTGTTTTTGTCACCAATGCCAAAGGGGGAGATTGTTGGCATTAAGTATATTTGTGATTAGTGACAACACTTATTCAGACTCAGTGTTCTTACCAATCTCATCTAGCAGAACAGTGTTTGCCGAGTAGACTGAGCTTCACAGTGCTTACCGAGTTATCATTACTAAGTGATGAGATGAGCAGTGTTTACCGAGTGCCAGCATAGTAAATAGGGAATTTAGTTTCTACCGTGTGACACTATATCTACCGAGTCTCCAATGTATACCAAGTTTGAAACTACAATTGAGTGGTTAGTATGGACCGAGCCTCCACTCCTGCTGAGAGCATGATGATGCCGAGTATTGCAGTGGATGCCGAGTATCAGAAAGTCACTGAGTTAGTTTGCAGGAACTTTGTAACTATATTTGGGCTAACTCAGTAATACTTGTGTTGACTTGTATTTTAGCAGCTGACTTTGTAATTATTTTGGATTGATATATAAGAAATGTTTTGTATCATATCAATAATAGAGTAGTGTGCAAAAAAGAGAAAAAGGCATAGATAGGTGAATTACAAAGGGCTATAGTAGTATAAGGAGCAGCAGAGATATATCTATCATAGAAGGTGATCAGAACATCAAAGAATCTCAATCAGCAAGTACAGTTGCAAGTAAGAGATCTACTATTTCATCCTAATTGGCAAATCAGCTTGAAATCCTTTAACAGGGTAGACTTAACAGTCTTTTGTATAATCTCTTAACCGAGTGCATACTTCATTGTATATTTGTAAATCCTCTAACAAGGTGGACCTAACAATCCTAATTGCTCCTAACAGGGCAAATCATCAGAAGTGATCATTGTAAGCCTTAACCGGCCAACTTTATACTGCAGTATTGAAGTTTTGTGGGTATCATCCCCACCCCAGTTTTACTTTCTATTTGGAAGGTTTCTGGGTCACCAAATCTGTGTGTTCAAAGTGTTATGTATGTTTTATTCCTTCTGTTACTCATGCATGTAGTAAGCTTATTGATCTAAATGTTATTTGGAATATGGTTAAGATCTAAAATTAAGATAAAAGTTTTGAAGTTACTGATTCACCCCTCCCCTCTTAGTAACTTTGCTAGTCTTGAATATTTCCAGCAACATAGACATTTCAAATTCACTTTTCATTTCATCAGCAAATGACCTATAGATTTGATCTTGTCCTCCAAATATTATGTCATCCACAAATATCTTAGCAATCAAGATAGTATCATTAGAAATTCCTTTCATGTATAGATTACTGTTCTCACTTGTTCTAACAAATCCAATACTCAACAAATAGCTATGCAGTCTCTCATACTAGGCTCTTAGTGCTTGCTTCAAACCATATAAAGCTTTATGTAATCTACATACCATATCTTTGTTTTTTGGATCAACGAACCATTTAGGTTGTTCTATGTAGACTTCTTCTTCAAGTATCCCATTTAGAAAAGCTTATTTGACATCCATTTGGTAAAATTTGAACTTTTTGTGTGCAGCATATGCAAGTAACATTCTGACTCCTTCTAATCTAGAAATAGGGGCAAATGTCTCACCATAATCTATTCATTCCTCCTATACATATCCCTTGCATACTAACCTAGCTTTGTTACTTGTTACCTCTATATTCTTATTAAGCTTGTTTCTAAATATCCATTTAGCACCGATAACATTCTTATCCTTAGGTCTAGGTACTAAACTCCAATTTTTGTTCTTCTCTATCTATTCTATTTCCTCTTTCATTGCATTAACCCATTCATCATTTTCTAATTTAACTTTTACATTCTTTGGTTCATATTCACAAATTAGACATGTACCTTGTCTTTTTTTACTCCTTGTTTGCATGATAGCTTGTCTGTTTCTAATGAGTCTTCCTCCATCATCATATATCTTCACTTTCTTTCTCTCAAAAGAAACTCAGTGGCCTGAATTGTTCAGTTGTGCCACACTTAGCAAATTATAGTTTAGACCTTCTACCCAATAAGAATTATCACATCTAATTTTATCATTTATCATTAGGGATCCTTTTCCTCTAACCATGTAGGGTGCATCATTACCCATTCTAACAGATCCTCCATTGTGTTCTTCAAGATGATCAAATTTCTCTTCATCACCAATCATGTGATGTGTACAACCACTATCTATAATCCATGTATCATTCTTATTAACCTTAGAGATAAGTGTTGTCTCTACATACCTCTCATCTTCCTCTGAGTCATCCTTCATTACAACAAATACTACCTCCACATCTTCATCAGTGTTATTATCGGTGACATCTTCTTCAGTAATGTAGAAAACCTTCTTTCCTTTATCATTATTGTCTCGGTTGTCTCTATTGTAGTATTGGTAACTTCTGTTGCCTCTTCTCCCATAGCTTCCTTCACCAGATCGGTCTTTGTTTTTATCATCATCTTTCCTGGGTGGACATCCAGAAACAATATGACCATCCTCTTTACAATTAAAGCATGCTAAAGGTAACTTACCTCTATACCTTCCTTTACCTTTAGCTAACCTTCTAGCCATAAGAGCTTCAAGTTCATCAAGCTCATCATCAGTATTTATATCACTATCATCATACTTATTTCTGCTACTAGACTTACCAATCTTTAGAGAAGACATAAAAGAAGATTCAATAGATGGTACAACACTATTGTCAAATTTATTCAGTTCAAAGGTTGTAAGATTACCAATTAGATTATCAAGAGTAAGGTTGTTACCAGATCTAGACCTTGTTTCATGAATTGCAGATATTTTGATTGCATAAACTGGCAATAAGGTTCTGAGAACTTTTCTTACCACTATCTCTTCATCAATAACACCATCAGATGCTCTAATAGCATTTACTACCTCTTTCAGTCTATTTGTGTACTGCACAATATTTTCTCCTTCCTTCATCTTCATATCACTAAATTTTCCCCTTAAGCTTTCAGCTTTGGCTCTTTTGACATTCACATCACCACTATAAACTTGAGCAAGTTTATCCCACATACCTTTAACAATAGTGAAATCTTTAATATCTTCAAATTCAGCATTGGTATAGGTAGCAACAATCTCCATCATAGTAACATTATGTTCATGCTTGTCTCTCAATTGATCAAGGGTCAAAGGACCAATGAGTGGTGCAATGTAGCCATTCTCCATTAGTGTCAGGGTAGAATTCCCGATTCTAGATACATGCAGCTTCATTTGGCTTTGCCATACTATGAAGTTATCCTTGTTTAGCTTTGGCACTTCCCTCTTATACATTTTGAAATCTTTGTGCTGAAGTCCTTAAAATTTTATTCCAAGCAACCAACTCTCTAATAGAAATTGTTAGAATAACTAAGAGGGGGGTGAATCAGTTATCCACAGTCCCAATCAAAAAATGTATATCCAAAAACAATCTACTAAAAATTCTACAGCTTGGTAAACTAAAATAGTATTATGTCTATGCTTTTACCAATTACCAATTAATAACATGTAATGATTACCAATCAAATCTAGTATGCAACATGTAAAGTATGATAACAAACAATCATCACAATCAACACATAACATAAGAGATTTAACGTGGAAACCCTGTGAAGGGAAAAACCACTGGGATCGGTAACCCAAAAACTATTCACTCTCCTGAAGTAAGGTTGGTGAAGACCAAACCTTGTTAAAGGTTACAAACACATTATGAGATGTGAACTTGTTAGAGGATTTTAGACCAACCATTATCGTCCAACCAGCATTCACTATGGGTTTGATAGGATAAAAAATGTACACTCTATGAATGACATTACAAGACTTTCTAGTCCACTCTGTTAGGAGATTTCTCTATTTACAATGGTTAAAATGTAACAACAGTTGATTTGATTAAAACAAAAATTCAATTGCAGATTATTAGATCTATGTTAAGATCATTCAAATCCTCTAATCAATATATCAATTCTTTTTCAATCAATATTCAATAACTTACTGTTGCTCAGTAATAGCTTTCTGATGCTTGGTTATCTTTGTAGTTCAGTTCTCCTTAACCATTCTGATTAGGCATGCATGAAGCTTGTTCACATGATATCTTCTATAGTCTCCTTCTTTCGGCATGATTTCATCATGAAATCTTAGTCTCTTAAATAGACGAGTAAACTGCTTTATTTCCATCCATCAGATTTTGCCGCTTAATCTCCTTTGTTGATTTTTCCACTTAAACCTTCCTTGGTTGATGTGTCAATAAAATGTTTTGTTTCAATCCATTAGATCTCCTTCAAATTATGTTAGCTGTCAATCTTCATAACAAATATTATCTTCATCTTTGATTTCGATGTACTTTACAGCTCATCAACTTCCATCAGCAAAACTAGTCATTTAGTTTTTTCTTCTACTCAGTTAAAAAAGAAATGTGTCAGGGAACATATGCTCAATTTGTACTATGATCGCTATACACTACACTACGTTGGTGTATAATGTAATGGTTCATTAACCGACAACATTTCCCTGTGCATTTTTCTCTATCATCATAGATGAATGCAACATAATCAGGTCAATAACATAAGGTCATAGACTCATCCATAAGTTACCCAATGTATTCCTTATCCTTATCTTTCATATCCATCTTCCTCATGTAGATATATCTATTCCTCATCTCTTTTATTCTTCTTCTACAGATGTTTGATTATAGTAACTTAAAAGATAAGTACTATCAAAACTATTTGGCATCAATGACAACATATTACCGATTTAATCATCTTACATATCTAATCAGAAACTCAATGATCTTAAATCACAGATCATAAAGTTATACAATGTATTCAAATCAATTGTAGTTCATCACCTCAAAGCTTGGATTTCTATAAAAACAAGGCTCATCTCAACAATGTCTCAAATTTGTACAATTACTCTAGTGAAATTACATATGAAGAATCAAGCTTTTGCGACAAGCGACTTTGTGAGATCAATTCATAATTTTTGATAGTTTTGCATATTTTTTCATATCAATCCATATCATTGTTAGAATAAATCTACATATCATTTCATTCAATTCTAGATTAGATTCTTACGGTTTTTTATCCTAATTGCATAGAAAATACAAAAATCTAGACTAATCTTCAGTCATTCTACATTCATCTTTTAGCCTTAAATTGTTCGTTTAGGTGTTGCATTGTCACTGATCTCAGTCTAATCTAAGAATACATACTCGCACCTACTAGAAGGCAATAAATTGCCTAGTTAGCTTAGTTTCAATTACTTGTAGATTTTGATTTTGCTAACCTCTAATGTTTTATTGAAGTGTTGTGTCTCTAGCTAGGTACAATTTTCACACACATAGTTAGGAGCTTATTGAAACATTACAATACATAGTCCTTGTTAGAGGAAAACCCCTATTAGGAGTCAAGAAAGAGAGGTGGGCTTACTTCCCAGGCTCACTGCCTAAAGAAGGTTAAATCCACCTTCAGAACTCACTGTTCGTAACAAGTGTATATGAAGAAATACATGACCCTTTGAATTGTCTGATAAAAATTTTCTTTTCTTGATTAGTTCCAATGAAGTTCTCCAATAATCCTCTGCTCTAAATCAATAGACATAAGCTCACATCTTTGCCAATACCTTTTACATCACTTATATTCCCTCCATATATTTTCCAAACAAAAATATCTTACATATATACCCTATTACATTCTACATGATAAGGTCGGCCCATTAGCCTTTCCTAATTACATAAACTCTTGCTAAGATACACATGGTACCTACAACAAGTATAAAATGACTCTATTACACTAATTAGGGACCGACATCCTTAATTCATGTTCACCAAACAAAATATCCACTACATCTCCCAAGTCAGCTCCCAAATAAATCTTCTCAGAGCATATGTCATAGCTGACACCATCTATATAATATGTAACATCCCTCAATCTTGCATACACTTAATCCATATAATATGTAACATATACCAAAAATATAGAACCTCATTATGTCAGCTTCCACTGCCACTATCCAGGAGCCAATCCTTACCAAAACACATGTAACTCATTCAATATGAAACTTTACATGATGTGATATTGGATATACGATCACAAAATCTTCCTATTCTCTCATCTATCTTCACACATTTTGAATCATCCGTATAGTATCTATACATTGGCATACTCAGCCTGTACTCTTCATAGAAATATATGTTGACATCAGTGACAAACCACAAATGACAATAGTATGAATGCCCATTCAATAACATAGTGATTAAACATATTAAATGTATTAATCACCACCCCGTGCATTAGCAATATCCAAAAATCTCCCACTTTGGCATTGATGTCAACATATGGGAAAATCTATCATTCCAAAGTAATATCAATCTAAAGCTCTACAGCCAGATAGTACTTCATACAATCTCCCCATACAGTAGGGATTTTCTCTTAGCAACACTTCCCCTTTGACAATAATGGAAAAAGGTTCCATGAGTCAGCAACTATTCTTCAAGGCCTTCTTTCTAAAATCACTCCTCCTGAGGAGTAAATCCCTACATCTAGTATAGAATATGATAAGCCTATGAAAACATCTGGACTGATACATCCCTGCATCATTTAGTTTTGACTAGGAGGGGTTTGAACCCCAAGTATACCTCTGAGATATTCAAAGGTATCTTTTGGAACCAGTTTGGTAAAGATATCTACAATTTGTTCCTTTGTACTGAGATGCTCTAATTTTATTTCCTTCTCTGCCACCTTGTCTCTCAAGAAGTAATACTTTATATAAACATGTTTAGCTTTAGAGTGCATCACTAGATTCTTTGATATATTCACTCTACTGGTGTTATCACAATGGATAACTATAGGCTCATCAAAAGTTATCCCAATATCCTTTAGTATTTTCTTGATCCAAACAATTTGAGTTTAGTTAACAACAACAACAATATACTCTACTTATGTAGTAGATTGAGCTATACAATCTTGCTTCTTACTTAACCATGAAACCAACTTTTTCCCAAGGAAAAATGCACCACCACTAGTACTTTTTCTATGTTTCCTACTCAATCAGCATTAGTATAAACATGAAGCTCAAAAATATCATTCCTATCATACCATAGGCCATATGTTCCTTTTAGATATCTAAATATCCTTTTTGCAATAGCTAAGTGTGTCTCCTTTGGATCTTCCTAATATCTAGCCATAATTCCAACAGCATTAGCAATATCTAGTCTAGTATGAGTTAGATATTGTAATCCACCACCCATTGATCTATATTTGGTCTAAAATACACATTGAGTTTCATCATTACTTGATAGTTTATTACCAGTCACTATGGGTGTTCCTGTTAGGAATAGTCCCAAGAGATAACTGAGAGGGTGGGGGGGGGAGTGAATCAGTTATCTACAAGTTTCAATTCTTTATCTGATTAAGTATACTTCAACATAAAGCATAAACACAATGAAAGAAAACTTGAACACAACACCAATATTTTGGTTATGGGGAAACTCAAATAGGTAAAAACCCCGGTGGGACTTGATACCCACTAATATTCTATAATAGTGTATAATGATCCTTGCTAGAAGATCCTTTACCCTGTTAGGAGTATCTTTACAATATATTAAGTATAGTAGACTTGGTTAAGGGTCAGACCCTATTAGGATTATTTTACAATTGTCCCTATTAGGGGAGAGGACACACTATTTGAGAGCTTACTGCTCAAATGGGTGAAGGCTACAACCTTCTAAATAATAGATAAACACTATATCTGGATCTTGGTGAACTATGCTTTGACCTACTATCTGGATCAGTTCTAATGATTAGCACACATTCTCTAATTGTTCACATAGACCTTATTTTGATGGTTCAACACTTCACACACTCTGCTCTGCTTTGCTAAATCAACCATGAACCACACTTCAGCAATCACAAATGACTTCCTATAAATATCTTTCCTTTAAATGATATGATCAGGTCAACCTATTACAACCAACTTGAAATCATAATAGAGAAACCATAATAAACTCCAACAAACATTCATCAGCTCTATTATGCATGCAACTCATTTTGGGACCTGTCTAATAAAATAATTATAGACGCATGCCACACACTGTTGGCTCTACCAAAACAACTGGAAATTTCTTTGTAAGATAAATTAACTTATGTGCTCTTAACCAAACATCAATAACACTTCTCCAAGCTTAACTCCAAGGGTGAATATCCTCAAGATAGGTACAACTCAAGAAACAATAAAATCTCTATCAGCTCTTCTGAACAAACACAAGAAACAACTACAGGTGAATAGTGACTACATAACTTCACTTGCATGTCTTCAACACAAGGAACATCACTAACATGTCTTCAACATATATCCTATAGTGCATGCCCATAAGACAACTATATGGACAACCATACATAAAACACTGCCTGTAACTCTATCAGGAAGACTATTGACACAAGCTATTATATAACTATCTGTACTTATAGTTAACCTCTGTGCCCATGATATCATGCTAATATCATGTCCATGCACCATATACTAAAGGCTTACTACATAATACTTCAACACATGCTACTTTCCATATGTTGTCATCAATTACAAACATAGAGTCAGTACTGGCCTGCTGGCAAATCTCCAACAATCTCCCCCTTTGGAATTGATGGCAACATGTGGAATGAAAAACCACCATCAACCCAAATGAACATTTCTTTTGTAACATTCTCCATTTCCTCTTCAAAACTTCCCCAAAGATGAATCCTCCATCTACTGCAATATTTTCTAATATTCTCTATTTCCTCAACTATACTGCTGTCATAACTAAATGTTGCTCCCCCCAAGTACATTAGTCCTATTTTTCATGAATTTGTACACTACTCCCCCTTTGACATCAATGGAAAATGGTGCCATTCATTTTAAGCACTGGTACTACTCCAAAAGTAGAGTAGTCAACCTTCCATCAGTCCCAGAGGACTGATGCCATTCCTCCTTCCTTCTAAGAAAAATCAAGCAAGGGAATTACTCCCAACTTCCCCATGAGATACTCAAAAGTATCCTTAGGAAAGGGCTTTGTGAATATGTCTACCAACTATTCCTTAGTATTCACATACTCCAACTTAACTACTTTCTCTACCACTTTCTCTCTTAGGAAGTGATACTTGATCTCAATGTGCTTTGTCTTTGCATGCATCACAGGGTTCTTCAACATATTCATAGTGCTAGTGTTATCATAGTGAATAACAATAGGATAATCAATTTGAATTCCAAAATCTTTCATCATTTGCTTGATCCACACAATTGTAGAACAATTTAGGGCTGCTGCAACATACTCCACTTCTGCTATTGACTGAGAAATACAATTTTGTTTCTTGCTTGTCCAAGTGACAAGTCTAACACCAAGAAACACTACTCCTCCTGATGTACTCTTTCTATCATCAATACATCCTGCCCAATCTGCATCAGTGTATACATGAAGCTCAACATTTTCTAAATTGGGATACCACAAACCATAGTCTATAGTGCCTTGTAAGTATTTGAATATCCTTTTTACTTCCATGAGGTGACTTTGTTTAGGCTCTGCTGCAAATCTTCCAACTATGCCAACTACATTTGAAATATTAGGTCTAGTCTGAGTAACATAAATCAATTTACCAATCATTGACTTGTATAATGTTATATCAACTATTGGTGAGTCATCTTCCTTTGTAATCTTGCATATAGTAATCATAGGGGTACCTACTAGCTTGTAATCATCAATCTTGAATTTCTTTAGTGTCTCTTTCACATACTTTGATTGATTAATGAAAATCCCTTTTTCTGTCTGCTGCACATTTAATCCCAAAAATTAATTGATAGGACCAATCATACTCATCTCAAACTCATTCAGCATTTCTTTGGAAAATTCAGCACTAAGTTTGTAATTACCTCCAAAGATAATGTCATCAACAAATATAGCCACAAGTAATAAACCTTCAGATGTCTCTCTAATGAATAGATTACAATCTGCTGCTCCTTTCTTGAATCCAATCTTTGTTAAGTATCCATCTAGTCTCTCATATCATGCTCTAGGGGCTTGCTTAAGTCCATAGAGGGCCTTCTTCAATTTGCATACCATATCAGGTCTATCTAATAAGGTGAATCCTTCAGGCTGCTTAGTGTATACTTCTTCTTTTAAGTCTCCATTTAAGAATGCTGATTTGACATCCATCTTATAAATTTTGAATTTTTTTACTGTAGCATAGGCTAGAAATAACTTAATAGATTCTAATCTACTCATAGGTGCAAATGTGTCTGAATAATCAATGCCTTCTCTTTGCACATAACCTTTACATACTAATCTCTCTTTGTTCCTTACTACTGTGCCATCTTCATTCATCTTATTTTTGAATATCCACTTAGTACTAATCACATTCTTATCACTAGGTATTGGGACTGGTTCCCAAGTGTCATTTGTAATGATCTAATCAAGTTCTTCTTTCATAGCATCATGCCAATCTGAATCTTTACATGCATCTTCAACACTTAAGGGTTCAATTTGGGATAATAAACCTACCACATCATTGCTAGCTGAGTTCTTTGCTTGTGATCTTGTCAAGACTTTATTGCTCTGATCTCCAATGATGTCCTTCTTGGAATGATTTCTAGATGTAAAATTTGGAACCTTAGCTGGTGTTGACTCATCAGCCTTAGGAGTCTCTTCCTCACTTGTCTTAGGGTCATTGAACAACACATTAATGATGTCAAACATTTCCTCAATAACTGTCTCACCAGTGGAGGGTCTAGGTTCCTCTTCAATCATGGGTTAGTAATCATGATATCTTTCTTGAATCATAAACTTTTCATCAATCTTTACATGAGCACTTTCAATGATCTTTTTCAATCTTAAATTGAAACATCTATAAGCTTTACTTTTAGTAGAGTAACCAAGAAAAATACCTTCATCCCTTCTTGCATCAAACTTGCCTATTGCTTCATCCCTCTTGATGTAGCACTTGCTTCCAAAAATTTTGAAGTATTTTACTATGGGAACATTACCAAACCATAGCTCATAAGGTGTTTTGTTAGTGCCTAGCCTTAGCTAAATTCTATTGATTGTGTAGACTATTGTATTGACTGCATCTCTCCAATAGGTGTGTGCAACTTTTCCTTCTATCATAATGGTGCACATTGTATCAACAATGATCCTATTCCTTCTCCTCACAATTCCATTCTGCTGAGGTGTTCTAGGTGCACTTAAATGTCTCTTTATGCCATGTTCTTCACAGAACTCATAAAATCTATCAGAGGTGAATTCTCCTCCTCTATCTGATCTCAAACATCTTATCTTTAATCCAGATTCATTCTCAACTTTATCTTTGAATATTTTGAACTTATCAAATGCTTCTAAAAAATATTTCAAGAATGCAACCCACATCATCCTAGTATAATCATCAACAAATAAAATGAAATACCTTTCACCATAGTATGATCTTGTTTGAGTTGGTCCACATAGGTCTATATGGATCAAATCCAACTTGTTTTCTATTGAATTGTGCTTTCTCTTGAATGAATTCCTCACATGCTTTCCCATCACACATTCCCTGCATATAGTATCAATTGGCTTTGCTATGCTAGGTAGATCTCTTACTGCCTTAACATTTCTTATCTTCACTATGTTATCAAAATTGATATGACATAGTCTTTTGTGCCATAACCAACTGTCATCAACTTTAGAAACAAAGCAACTTGCTTCTGAATTGAGTTGAAAAACATTACCTCTTGTCTTTGAGCCTGATGCAATCATAACACCATCCTTGTTGTCAATGATGCATTTGTCATCTCTGAACTCCAATTGATATCCTTTTCCAAGTAATTGTCCAACACTGAGAAGGTTATGTTTCAAACCATCAACATAGAGAACATTATCAGTACTTTTCTTTCCATCCAGAGTGATGGCTCCTCTACCAAGTATTGGTTTAGGAGTGTTGTCTCCAAATCTAACCATACCACCATTGTATTTGTCTAGATGAACAAATCTGCCTTTATCACCTATCATGTGATGTGAACAACCACTGTCTATAATCCAGTCTATCCTTATGTCTTCTTGGGAAATCAATGCTAGCTCTTGATTTAATTTCTAGTCTTTAGGAACTGACTTACTATTCATTTTTTCTACAATAGCAATGAATCCAATTTCTTCCTCACCCGATTCATCATCTGAAACTCCATCTCCAGCAAAGTAACATTCCTTAGAGTACTTAGGCTTGTAATCCTTTTTGAACTTTCTAACTCTAGTAGGACACTTAGATGCAAAGTGACCTATCTTATTACATGAAAAGCACTTGAAAGGAAATTGACCTTCATATTTTCCTTTTCCTTTCTTTTCTCTTTTAGCAACCATAGCAATAAAATCATCTAAAGTTTTCTCTTCATCATCATCATCAAAATTACCAGAAGTGTTTGCAGATTTCTTACCATGAATTATTTCTTTGAAGGTTGTCTCACTTTTAGGTTTTTTCTTCAATCTTGAAATCTCAAAAGCTGAGATTTTGCTGATCAAGGTCTCTCTCTTAAAATTAGATGTAAGCTGCATGGTCTCATCAAGGATATTGATCTTGCTTTCATATTCTGGAGTGAGAGTAGTCATCAACTTGTCCATAATATCTTCTTCTAAGATCTCTCCACCATTGTTCTTGATTCAGGCAAATGCTTCATTGACCCTTTGATTATAAGCTATGATGTTTTATTTAGGCAACATCTTTAATCCATTGAATCTTTTCTTCTATGTCTTTCTACGTGCATCCTTTTCTTGCTTGTCTCCTTCAAATATGTCTACAAGGTACTTCCATATCTTGTGGGCGGTGTCTACCTTCTTTATCTCTAAAAGCTCACTATCAAATAGTGCACTTATAAGGGCTTCTTTATCTGTAGCATTATGATGAAACAGTTCCTTTTGAGTATGAGTAGCATCATCTTGTTGAAGGTCTTCTAAAGTAGGAATCTTGGCTGCTTTGATAGTTACATTGAAAACTTCATAAGCAATACACTGCAAATGGGTCATCATCTTGTTCTTCCAATCAAGATAATTCTCTCCATTGAACTTAGGAATTTCTTTCATGAAGTATGCCATATGATCAACCTCAAGCTGTTAAACTTTCTCTTCAAGGCACTTGGCTTTGATACCAATTTTTAGCAATAGTCCCAAGAGATAACTGAGAGGCGAGGGGTGAATTATTTAACTACAAGTTCAAATTATTTATCCAATTAAGTATACTTAAACATAAATCATAAACACAATGAAATAACACTTGAACACAACACCAATATTTTGGTTACGGGGAAACCCAAATAGGTAAAAACCCCGGTGGGACTTGATACCCACTAATATTTTGTACTAGTGTATAATGATCCTTGCTAGAAGATCCTTTACCCTATTAGGAGTATCTTTACCATATATTAAATATAGTAGACCTGGTTAAGGGTCAAACCTTATTAGGAGTCTTTTACAATTATCCCTGTTAGGGGAGAGGATGCACTGTCCAAGAGCTCACTGCTCAAATGGGCGAAGGCTACAACCTTCTGAATAAAAGATACACACTATATTTGGATCTTGGTGAAATACACTTTGACCTTCTATCTAGATTAGTTCCAATGAATAGAACACATTCTCTACTTGGTCACATAGACCTACTTCTGATGGTTCAACACTTCACTCACTCTACTCTACTCTGCTTAATCAACCATGAACCACACTTTAGTAATCACAAATGATTGCCTATAAATATCTTTCCTATAAATGATATGATTAGGCCAGCCTATTAGAACCAACTTGAAATCATAATAGAGAAACCATAATAAAATCCAACAAACATTTGTCAACTCTATTATCCACGCATCTCATTCTAGGACCTGTCTAATAAAATAATTGTAGACGCATGCCACACACTATCGACTCTACCAAAACAACTAGAACTTTTTCTGTAAGCTGAATTAACTTATGTGCTCTTAACTAAACATCAATAACACTTATCCAAGCTTAACTCCAAGGTAACATATCCTCAAGCTAGGTGTGACTCAAGAAACAATAAAATATCTGTCAGCTCTTCTGAACAAACACAAGAAATAACTATTGGTGAATAATGATTGCATAATTTCACTTGCGTTCATCATTAGACTATGCGTTCATAACTGAAACATAACTAACATGTCTTCAACATATATCCTAAGGTGCATGCCCATAAGACAACTATATAGACAACCATACAGAGAACACTGCCTGTAACTCTGTCAGGAACACTGCTGACACAAGCTACTATATAACTATCTGTACTTACAGTTAACCTCTGTGCCCATGATATCATGTTGATATCATGTTCATGCATCATATACTAAAGTCTTACTACATAAGACTTCCACACATGCTACTTTCCATATGTTGTCATCAATGAAAAACATACAGTCAGTACTGGCCTGCTGGAAAATCTCCAACAGTTCCTACTATTTTACAATCTTCCATTTGAAACTTCTTTAGCATTTCTTTGAGATACTTAGTCTGAGAAATAAAGATACCTTTCTCATTCTGAATTATTTGCAGTCCAAGAAAAAATTTCATTTCACCTATTATGGACATCTCATATTCATTTTCCATCTCCTTAGAGAATTTCTTACATAATTCATCATTGCCTCCAAAGATAATATCACCAACAAAAACTTCAATTTTCACAACTCCATCTTCACTAGTTCTTAAGTATAAATTACTATCAGCATTACATTTTTTGAATCCAAGGGGAAGTAAGTATTTTTCTAATCTTGCATACCAAGCCCTTGGAGCTTTCTTTAGTCCATACAATGCCTTCTTCAACTTGCATACGATGTCTTTGTCTTTGGATAGAGGAAATCCATCTAGGTTTTCTATGTATACCTCTTCTTCAAGATCCCCATTCAAGAATACAGATTTCATATCCATCAGATATACCTTGAAGTCTTTATATGTAGCATAAGCTAAGAACAATCTTACAGCCTCTATTCTAGAAATAGGCAAAAATTTTCTTGAAATTGTATGCCTTCTTGTTGTGAATATCCCTTACATACCAGTCTTGCTTTGTTTCTTACTACAACTCCTTCTTCATTCATTTTATTTCTAAAAACCCATTTAGATCCTATCACATTTTTGTTCTTAGGTCTAGGAACGGATTCCCAAGTGTTATTATTATTTATATGATCTAACTTTTCTTCCTAAGCATTTATCTAAGATTCATCTCTACAAGCTTCATCTGTATTCTTTGGTTCATGTTACCATATTTTTACTTATTTTTTTGATTGGTGACCTAATTACTAGATGAGGCTACAATACCCTAGTTTTCATTATTAGGTGATCTTGTTTAAGTTTGTGTTCATTTCATGAAAAGGTACATAAAGGAAAATAAATTTCTACATCTAAATGTTACATGTATATATGCCAAATATCTATATATATTGAACAAAGGAAAGAACTTGAAAATAAGATCATCTAGACTCACACAGGCTGTGACCATAGCCAAATTTCAGGAATATATAAATGAATACAGACATACATAAAGTAGGTGAACACAAAAGTATAAGGGTACCAGATATTTCCTGGTAATGAAGTGTTGATCTAGGTTTAATCCAGCATGCCCCTATGATCCAAAACCTATAGAGAAGATAAAAATGGATGGGGGTTAGATCCAATGGATCTAATAAATGGATGATATCCTAATACTTACCCCATCTATAGTCATGCATATACATAGTCATCCTCATAATTCTAAAAAGGACTATGCTATAGGGCATCTACACTCAAAAAGATGTTGTAGGAGGAAGAGGACACCATGTTTTACTAGCTTGTTTGTTCCATGTGTAGATACAAAAGAAGTTGATTCTCTGTTGTTTACCTCATTTAGATAATCTAAGTACTGATAGGATGGTCTTTCCAGAAGACCATCCTAGAAGTACAAAGATTGTCTAAACAAAAACAATCACAAGGTGCTTAAATGTGATGAATGAGGTTTCCCTGTAATGTGGGCACTCTCAAAAAGCCCAAATCTCCTTAACAGAGACCACATTATAGGCCAAGAGCACCCATGATCCATAAATGATAAGGAAAGTAGTTAGTAAAGAAGCAATATCAATAGGGCATTCAGAGATCATGAAGGAAGAATAGTGAAAGCAGTAGAAAGCATGGAAGTAAAAAATAGAGATCAACACAAAAGATAAAGGTACAAAATTGTATCATTTATACATATTCATGAAATGGCATGTTTTTTAATTTGCATTATGAGATAAGTAAAAGAGGCTATAGTTGGTGAAATAATGGCATGATGCCTCTGAAGAATGGCATATCATTATGTGGAACAGTGAGTAAATGAGCCATAAACACCAGACAATGTGTTATCAAATGGATCGCAATGAATATCATTGAGACAACATGCTATCAAATGAAGATTGATAGATGCCATGTCAATATGGTGTGATAGTAGAAAATGGAACATCAAGATCTCATACCAGTGAACACAAACTAGTACCATTAAATCTACAAGCAAGGGACATACTACCTTCAACATGAAGAGAATGAGAACATAAAAAATACGGGCCTTCAAAAATAGAGCAGTGAATACTAACAAAGATATCAACAATTGATAATCAAATGGAGAGAAGTAAGTACAAGCTTCATAATAAGCATCAACAAAAAAAAATCAATGATGTTCATAGAATCAACAAATCACAACAATTTACAATGGCATCATACCCTATAGCTTTCTCATGGGTTGGCATCATGATAAGGTGTATTCAAGAAATGAGGCAATACTTCAATGCTCACATGCTTTGCAACTAGTAAACCTGTGACCTCTATGCAATAGAAAATGCAAAAGGAATTGGTTTAAATGGAAGCATGATGCCATGGAAACAATGAGCCCAATCAAGTAATAAAAAATGCCAAAGTTCATGCCTCACGAGCTACATAATTAGTGAGTAATAAAAACAAGAGAAAACCATCAAAGTATGGCTTAAGGGTCCTCAAATTGAACTCAGTAACAACAAGTAAAACTAGTAAATGTAGCAGCAATACATGGCGCCATGAATAGACATGAACTATAGATTCCTCATGGGCTATAACATGGTGTTAAAACATAGGGAACATGGCATGTAACTAGCAGTAAATACAGTAAGAAGAGATTTTAACATATGTTGTCAGTAAGGCCCTAGCTTGAGGGCCATAAGGAGACAATACCAGTAGATATAGAAACACCAATACACAAGGCTCGTGGGCCATCAGATATCTCAATAAAAATAGTGACACCAATTAAAACAATGATACCCTATCTTGTAGCCTACAGGTTATCAAGGTGTATTTCATGACAATGAACAATGGTAGTGCTCATTGATGCCATCAAAACCTTGATCATATATGCCAATTACAGCACTAGAAAATCAAACATTAACAACGATTAAGAGCTCGCGTGCCATGATAATTAATAATGAAATCTCAGCATGGAGCCATCAAGTATCAAATACATTATGCCTTACAAGATACATAGGAGCATGCTGAAGACAAAACAATCAAATGTGATACTATTGATCATAATATAAATATCAAATACAGAGGAGATGTCGAATAGAGAATCCAATAAACATATCCAAACATGATACTCTAGCATAAATGATGGTGCCATAAAAATTCAAAGAGGACAAACAATAAAAGAAAATGCTATCACAATGCCCTAAAAAATGCAGAGAATATCACAATATGAATCAAGATAATGTAGAAGAGATGCGGAAAGAGTGATCACCTACCTCCCCGTATTTCAGTTCCAAACTTCAACAATTGGAAACATCCCAAAAAGCCACACCATCTTTCCCAAAGGAGATACAGTTTGAGCTCGAGTTAGAGTTAGAGTGGTAGAAGACCGATTTGAAAGTGTTTTAAGGAAGCATCTTTTAAAGATATTTTGGCATATTTTTTAAAGCATGGTAAATTTTTGGGGAGATAATGGGTTATTTTTTAAATTCATTAAGTTTCGAGTTAAAATGGATGCTAGGGTTAGATTAAAAGGAGGTCCTAAGTTTTAAGGGGTCACAACTATGTGAAGGTGGATTTATTTTAAAACATGTATATATTTTTTGATATGCTTTCCCCTTTTTAATTAATTTAAATTGGGTTGATAACTATTCATAAAATATAATTAAAATCAACATATATTTAAAAGCATGGATTAGGCATAGTCAAATATTTAAATGAAAATCATTGCTTATATTATTGGAAGGTATTGACAAATGATTTTTTTCTAAATCTTTGTCAAATTTCATTTATTGAGCATGATTTAGAGGGGATAGGGTAGACTTTAATGGCTTATCTTTTGGAATATTTTCACCTTCCCACCTACCCCTACAAATCTAGGAATCTGACATCTGGATTTAAGAGGCATTTTTAACAGACCCTAAATGCATATTTTTTCCATTTTGGTGAGGTTGAGGGTCATGAATGTAGATTCTTACGCTTTGTTCTATATATGTCTCACTTAGGTGATTGAGGTTAGTTCTTCATTCTCTCTCACTTGGAGGGGAATGTTTGTAGCTCTGGAGAAGCAGGTTGTATTTTGGCTCCTTTCAATTCAGTACATAACAATTATCCTTCTTATTCCTATAGTTTCATTTCTTCTTTGATGGGTGTTACATCAATGTATTGTGATTAAGGTTAGTACTTTACTTGATATTTTATTCATTTAGATGCTCATAAATAGTGTTTATTTCCTAAATTACTAATATGTGTGCATTTGAAAGTATTTGGGCCTATGGAATTCATTTTCTCTCCACATTTACAACTAGGATGTTGTTATTTGTAAGGGAAAAATTAGAATTAGGGAGAAGTTGTGATGCTCAGGTTATGTTTTAATCCCATTGTGATTTTGTTTGCAGTTTGTGGATCTCTCCAAATTTGGTGAATCACCTAGGTTTAGTTTCAGTTATTTCAATTTCATGCACTCTCTCTTCCCTTTCCTCCAAAATTTAGTCAAGTTTCAAGGTGATTCAAGAGGAAGCCAACCCCTAATGTGGAGGTCTACTTTCAGATAGGTTACCCACTACCTGAAAGTAGTCCCATTTTTCATAGGATTGCTAGGTTCACACTTAGCCATATTTGAGTGCAATCCTTAGTGATAATAGTTTTTGGCATCTCTGGTGGGACAGTGATGTTTCCCGTAATTCACTAAGATTTTGGTGTGATCCTTAGTGCAATCAGACTTTAGAGGTAGTTTGTTCCAAACACCATGGCGACTTTGAGCAAAATCTACTGATTTAAGCAGTCCAAGTGCTGGTAAGTTTCATAAAATATCTTTTTCACCAACTCATTTGATGAATAAACATGTCAATTCCTAATTCATATTTTCCCTATCACCCCCTACACAATGAGAAAGATACCCATGTGCCTTCATTCAAACCATATCAAGCTGGCCAAGCAACAACATGTAACCAAAATGGCCCACCAATAGAAATTTATTACCATGAACCACCATACCCTCCCACCCAAAATTAAGTATCTTGGTAGCATTCCTATGAACTACCCTATGAGGGTCACCATTAAAATCCTCAGAATCAGTCCAACGCCACTTCAGATATGAACTCCAATGACTGGTTGGAAAATTTTTGGAAAGAAATGAGCTCTTTCATGAAATACTATGTGGAGATGATGGATCAGAAAGAAGAGATCTCAAGGTAGTATATGGAGGTGGTTCCATTCTCAAGGTAGCTAGTGTACAAGATAGAAATTCATGAGAAAAACCTTGAATAGAAGAACTAGCAAGAAAATGTTTATGAGAAGAACCTTGAAAATCGTCAAGAATTAATAAGGGTCATCTATCTGACAGCTACAAAAAATGAGGAGGATCTTCAAAAAGAGTTAGCAGAAAATGATAAATTTCATGATCATGACCAAGAGACAGTTTCTAAAAATATTGCAGAAAAGCATAAATTGATCAAGGATTTTTTGGCACAAGCACCAAGCCAAGGAGATCAAGAAGTTATTTCTACCCCAGTACAAGAAAGTTCACCAGATCCACTAGAGGGAAATGAAAACTCAATACAGTCTTGGAGACCCTCATGGACCATGTATCTAGGTTTTTGAAATGCCAAGTATTTTTAAAAGGGAGATCTAGGAGGAGGTGCCTCATTTTTATAAGAGGGAGGCTACTCTTGTGTGTCCAAAGTCCCAAGGGGATGTAAGCTTGGAAATGGAGGACCTATTAGATTTGCAGACCAGACGAGAGAATTACAAGGTTCAAATTCCAATTTTCTTGCTTGGTAATTCCCTTATCACTTCTATTGAAATTCCAAGCTTTAGGATTTCTCCTTCAGTTCAAAATCTTAGTCAACAAGACCCTAACCTCCATACATTTTTAGAGCCTACTCATGACCCCATCTCATATTTCTAGTCACTCAATTCTATTCTTATAGAAGAGACACCTAAAGGATTTTCCTTCTGAAGTAGCAATGAGCCCATCCTCTAGAAGATAAAGCCTTATGAGCCAATCTCTAAAGAGACCCTTACACCTCATAGCATTTTAGGACACTAGGGAGATGATTTTTATATTTTAGGTGTACTCTTTCATAATGATCATAAGGAACAACTAGATTTGTTACATAATGATGGATTAGAGAAGCAAGACAAGGGTCAGGAAGCAAGTGAAGAAAGTGAGGTCTTAATTGATCTATCTAAGGAAATGGCTTCTTATATTGAGCAAGAAGAGGCAACACAAGATTTAACAGTTAAGCTCCATAATTGTGATAGTAAAGATGATATAATTACTACTAACTTAGAACAACAAGAGGATTTTGATTTTATAATTGATACTTTCTACTCAACTCTTGATGATTTTTCTCATCCTCCTAAAATAGATAATAGCATGCATGTTCTTAAGGAAGAGTTTGTATTTCAGGAAGTTAATGTTGTCCCAATTGTAGAATCTAGAACTATCTACAATAAAGTGGTGGAAGACTCTCAAGAATCATGTTTCCTGGACCATAAGGAGGGACCAATGATTGTTAAGGACCTAAGAGAGTTTGATAACTTTCATGATTTATTGGATGTTTCGACTGAAGAAGAGGATGATCCTCTAACCCCAGAAGAAGAAATGGTGTGGCAAGCCATCATGGAGGGGAAAATTTTTTATTAGCATGCCGCGGTCATTCATAAGGTGCATACTAAGAAACAAAGGCCTAGATTCATACTCTCAAGGGGATGTCCTATTAGATACCTTGCTTATGTGGGATCAAGTAGGACATCCATACTCAAGGATTCAATGGAGGGTGATGTCAAAAGTCCATTTCTTGATGACCAGGAGCTTATTCAGTCTTATCAAACTCCTTGGGAAGAAAACACCTATGATATAATCAAGGTTAGTAATTTGGACTACCAATTTTAAAAGTGGATATGCTAGGTAGTTCAGTATTTGTTAGTGCTTCATGTTCTCCTTGTTGGTATCAAATGTTCAAAGTATAATACTCTGAGGAGGATGAGAAGTTATTTCAATAGTCCAATCAATAGATTTGTTTGACCAGTTAGGGTAGGCTAGAAGTTTTCAATTTTTTGTGTTCCCTAAGTGCTTTAGCACACGTTTGTTTTCAGTTTTAGTTTTAGTTTTGTTGGAGAGAAGGAGGTTGTTTTGATGGGATCCAAGTTTAGTTTTTGAGGCTTAAGGACTCTATGCCCAAAGGATGCAAAGGCAACTGGTTAATGGTGCTTAGTAGGCGAGCACTCAGTTGAGGTCGCCAGAATGTTACCATATTTTTACTCATTTTTTGGATCAATTTCCTAATTACTAGATGAGGCTATGGTACCCTAGTTTGCATTATTAGGTGATCTTGTTTAAGTTTGTGTTCATTTCATGAAAAGATACATGTAAAGGAAAATAAATTTCTGTATGTAAATGTTACATGTATATATGCCAAATATATATATGTTGAACAAAGGAAAGAACTAGAAAATAAGATCATCTAGGCTTACACGGGCCATGAGCATATCCAACTTTCAAGAAGATATAAATGAATACATACATATATAAATTAGATGAACAGAAAAGTACAAGGGTACTAGACATTGCCTAGTAATGAAGTCTTGATCTAGGTTTAATCCAGTGTGCCCCTGTGATCTAGAGCCTGGAAAGAAGAGGAAAATGGATGGGGTTAGATCCAATGGATCTAATAAATGCATGATATCCTAGTACTTACCCCATCTATAGTCATGCATATATATAGTCATCCATATACTTCTAAAAAGGGCTATGCTACATGACACATGCACTAAGAAAGATGCTACAGGAGGAAGAGGACACCATGTTTTTCTAACTTGTTTGTTCTATGTGTAGATACAAAAGAAATTGATTCTTTGTTGTTTACCTCATTCAGATAATCTAAGTAGTGATAGGATGTGCTTTCCAAAAGACCATCCTAGAAGTACAAAGATTGTCTGAACAACAACAATTACAAGGTGTCAAAAGGTGATGAATGGTGTTTCCCTGTAATGCGGGCACTCTCAAGAAGCCCAAAGCTCCTTGATAGAGACCACATTATAGGCCAAGAGCACCCATAATCTAAAAATGATAAGGAAAACAATTAGTAAAGTAGTAGTATCAATGGGGAATTCAAAGATCATGAAGGTAGAATAGTGAAAGTAGTAGAAATCATGGAAGTACAAAATAAAGACTAACACAAAAGATAAAGGTACAAATCTACATCATTTATACATATTCATTTCATGCAGTGTGTTTTAATCTACATTATGAGCTAAGTAAAAGAGTGATGGAGGAGCATCTCGAGGCCTTCACAATCCTGTGTCATGAAAAAGATTTGAAGTTTGTTTGTGTTGCTCGGTTCCTACTTTGACTGAGTTGGTCAGTATTTTGTCAGTTTCCTTTGGTTACCGAGTATGGTCGGTTATCTCCTGGGCAGTCAATTGTTTCACTGGCACTCGGTGATGCTTGTCTGTTGCTCGGTCATCATTGCTTACCAAGTAGTTTATTTTGAGTTTCTGTTGAGGCTGACTTGTGCATTTATTATGGGTCATAGATTTAATTTTGGTATGCATCATTGGGAAGCATGTGGTCCTAGATTTGATGATTCCTTCCATTGATTATGGATCTGAAGGTTGACTTAGTTCAGTGGCCTCTTGTATAAGTATAATTGTTTGGTTAGAGTTTAGGGAGGTAGTTTTGGTAGAAGATAGAAGACATGAGAATAGAGATTGTGGACAAATCCTCACATGTTGGAGGAATTTTGTAATTCATTGTAATATCTGGCCCTAACTGGGAAGGCTTTATGGCCCGGCATGTATGAATCTATTTGATGAAAATTAATGAAAGATCCTACATTCTCTCTCTCATTGTGTTGTTGTTGCTTCTATGTCTTTTTGAGAAGGTTGGATTTGTAGGGTGTTCCATCATTTGGCCCCTCTTATCCTACCCTTGTGTCAAGTGGTATCAGAGTGAGGTGAGATCTAGGTCTAGGTCTATGGATCTAGGTTTGTAGGTTCCTTCTTGTGAAGCCCTAGTTAAATTGTTGTGGGGTATCAAATTGTGATCTGACCTGCAATTGTAGAGGGTTCTAAGATGGTTCATGGGAGGAGAGAAGTGGATCCAAGATTGGTAGGCATGTTGAGACAACTTTCTTCTAGGTTAGAAACTATTGAAATAGCCAGAGAAGAGGCAGACATCTTGAAGATGTTAGTGATGATGAAGTTGAAGTGGAACAAGGTAAAGCATAACCTGCACCTGCGATGGATCGGGGTGAGAAAAGATTCTTGAAGGCATTGAAAAGCTTGAAGTCAACACCACATTTCAATCCTCTTGAATATAGTGGGAAATTGGATTCTGATGAATTGATAGACTGGATCACTAAGATGGAAAAATATTTTGAATATGAAAATGTATCTAAAGAAAAGAAGGTGAAGATTGCAGGCACAAAGTTGAAAGTGTTGGCAATTTGGCTGAGTTGGTTACATAGATGTTGTCATTATGGTAACATATGATCCACATGAAGATCACACAAGTCAGAGAGCTAGTATGTCTGAGCGCAATGCAAAATTGTCTAAGTATGAGATAGTATATTTTTGCTAGTGAACGAGAGGATAGATTTGATTGGAGATCTTGATTGGAGTAAGTTCAGTGCTTGAACACTTGAAAATAGACTATATGATGACTATTGAAGACTCACCTTAGAGTGAAAGTCAGTACAGAATGTACGGAAGAAGTTATCATAGTTTTACTAAAGACAATGTTGAGCCGACAGGACATAATATGAAGACAAAATTGATAAAGAGTTAAGGAATTATTTTGTTTATCAAAATAATGACCTAACAATATAAAGGGATGACATCCTAGATGTTAACCCTTGGATAAAGATATTTTTTAATTTGATAGCTGACTGAAAGCTATTAATTTTAATAACTTGTATAAAGATATGTAAAGATGTAATTGCAAAAAAAGGAGAGAAAAAGGAATGTATGTAATAGTGATAGTGAAAGAATAGTGAAAAGATATTGATGCAAGTAGTATAAGGTTATGTACCTTGACCTACTCTTTGTAATCAGTGAATTTTTTATATTACTTGTTTGGGTAGTGGGCTCATCTGGTAATCACATTTTGTATGACCAACTCCTAACAGGGTTGAGGCTTATAACAAAGCCTATAGTCCCTTAATAAAGACTGAGACACTATATGCATGTAATAGACTCCTAATAGGGTCTACATCCTTAACATGATACTTTTGATTAGTGGATCTTTGTGGGTATCATCCCCACCATGGTTTTCCCTTGGCCAGGTTTTCCTCGAGAACAAATAATCTATTATGAGTTCTTTTGTTTTATTGTTATGCATGTTGTTTAGCTTTCTATGTTATGCATGCATTAAGATAATCTATTATATCCATAATTAGGAAAAAGTAAAAGTTTGTAGAATACTAATTCACCCCCCTCTCAGTATTCCCTCTTTCTAATAGAAAGGTCATGCATCCTTGTGGTGGGAGCATCTGCAGTTGGATCAGAAGAAGAAAGGTAAAGACAAAATCAAGGTATGGAATAAAATGGTGAATAAGTTGAAAGGAAAGTTCTTACCTTGTGATTATTAGATTAACCTAGTTAGGTGAATGTAAAGTCTAAAGTATAAAGATAGCTCATTTAAATAGTATACTAAGGAATTATATATATTGGATATTAGATCTGGACATGATGAGGATGATGTGGAAAGACTTTCTAGATACCTGAGTGGTTTGAGAGTTTCCATCCAAGAGGAAATTAGTTACATCAAGCTGGAGAACATTGAAGAGGCTTATCAATTTGCATTGAAGGCTGAGGAGAAATTGAACAAGAGACATGAACAGAGACAAAGAGGTCAAGGTGTTAGATTCCTTAGAGGAAGAGGTAGATCTTATGGTGAAAATAGTATATCTGAACCTAAAAAGACAAATCTAGACAAAGGCAAGACCGAGTGGAAAGGTGAAAGTTCATTTAGAGGCAGAGGTAGTAACTACCAAGGCGGTTATAGAAGAGGTAATTTTTGAGGAACTTGTTACAATTGTGGAGAAGAAGGACATAGATCTTTTGAATGTACACATGCTAGTAAGAAGGCTGGTAGTAGTAGAAATGCTTTGGTGCAAGAAGAATCATGAAATGAACTAGAGAAGGAAAATAACTTGATGGTAAGGAGAGCACTATGGAATGAAAGTAAAAAGGAAGATCTGGTAATGAAAAGTTTGTTCAAGACCAGATGTAGAGTTTTTGACAAAGTTTGGAAGGTAATCATTGATAGTGGTAGCTCGGAGAATCTGGCATCTGAAGAGATGGTCACAAAGTTGTAGTTGGAAAGGTTGGAACATTGAAGGCCCTATCAGATTTCATGGATCAAAGATGAGCATACACTCCTAGTAAGTGAACAATGTAATGTGAATATGAAGATTGGAAAGTACTATGATAAGGTGTTGTGTGATATCATGCTTATGGATTGTTGTCATATTTTGTTGGGTAGACCTTGGCAATATGATAGACATGCTATATATGATGGGAGATTGCATAAGTATACTATTGTAGCTGATGGAAGAAAAAAAATCTTGTTACCTTTGATGGAAGAACCTGTTAGTAATGTTTGCACATATGTGAAAGTTTTTTTGATGGAAGGAAGGAAATTTATTAAGGATTTGAAGAAGAATGATGTATGTTTTGTTGTGATTCCTAACAAACCGAGTAAGAAAACAAAGGATAATGTCCATGAGGAGATTGATAAGTTACTCACCAAATACAGTGATATCATTTTTGATAATGTACTTGATGGTTTTCCACCAAAGAGAAGTATTGATCATTGCATGGATCTAATCCTTGGAGCCAGTTTATAGAATAAGGAACCTCATCAATTGATACCTAACAAGAATCAGGAATTGAACTGAAAGATTCAAGAGTTGTTGGATAAAGGTTTGATCAGAGAAAATTTGAGTCCTTGTGTAGTACCTATAGTATTACCACCTAAGAAGAATGGAGAATGGTGAATGCATATAGATTCAAGAGCAATCAACATGATAATAGTGAAGTATAGGTTTCCTATACCAAGAATGGATGACATAATGGACAGTTTCACTGGAGAAAAGTATTTCACAAAGATTGATTTGAAAAGTGGATATCATCAAATTAGAATCAGAGAAGGTGATGAATGAAAGACTATTTTCAAAATAGAAGAAGGTTTGTATGAGTTGTTGGTTATGCCTTTTGGTTTAACTAATGCACCGAGTAATTTTATGAGGCTGGTGAATGAAGTTTTGAAGAAATTCTTGGTTAAGTTTTTTATTGTATATCTTAATGATATTTTGATATTTAGTAAGCCCACAAAAGAAAATTTGTTTCATGTTAGACAAGTTTTGTAGAGATTGAAAGAGGAAAAGTTGTTGATAAATCTAAAAAAGTGTTCATTCATAAAAGAGGAGATTGTGTATTTGGGATTTGTAATTTTAGCTGATGGTTTGAAGATGGATCCTGAAAAGGTTGAAGCCATTCTGAATTGGCCTACATTTGTGAATGCTAGTGAGGTAAGATCATTTCATGGTTTGGCAAGTTTACCAAAATTTCATAAGGAATTTCAGTTCTATTTGTAATGCTATGAATAAGACTATGAGAGGAGATAAAAGAGAGTTCAAATGGACACATGGAGCTGATAAAAGTTTTGAGACTCTAAAGTAGAAGGTTACTGAATTGCCTATTTTGGCATTTCTTGATTTCAATAAGGTACTTCAAGTAGAATGTGATGCAAGTGGTAGTGCAATTGGAGATATGTTGAGTCAAGAAGGTAAACTTATTGCTTTCTTTAGTGAAAAGTTCAATGATGCTAGAAGGAAATATTCTATCTATGATCAAGAATTCTATGCTATTGTTCAAGCACTGAAGAAATGGAGACATTATTTGATACTGATTGAATTTGTGTTGTATACTGATCATAAGACTTTACAATATTTAGGTAGTTAGAATAACTTGAATCAGAGACATATGAAATGGGTTGAGTACTTCCAGAGTTATACATTTGTGATAAAGCATAAAAGTGGACTCACTAACTGAGTTTTTGATGCATTGAGTAGAAGAAGATATTTGATGACCAAGATGAAAATTGAAGTTCTTGGTTTTGATGAGATGAGAGATTTGTATGAAACTAATCCTGATTTTTCTGAGCCATGGAGAAAGTGAAGAGCACCTATTCAAGATCAACCAAGTATACAATGGGAAGAATATTTCATTCAAGAAGGTATGTTGTTTAAAGGTATTCAGTTGTGTATACCGAGAGGAAAAATGAGAACTAATTTGATGAAGGAGAAACATAGTAGTGGTTTGTTTGGACATTTTGGTATTGATAAGACATTAAGTTTTCTTAGGGATAAATACTATTGGCTACAATCGTAGAAAGATGTTCAAAAATTTGTGAAAAGTTGTGGAATTTGTCAAGTTGCAAAAGGAGTAAGTTAGAATACTAGATTGTATACACCAATTGTTGTACTTGAGAAACCTTGGACTAACATCAGTATGGATTTTGTTCTTGGCTTACTAAAGATAGTAACAGGTAATGATTCTATATTTGTTGTGGTAGATAGATTTTCAAAGATGGCACATTTTATACCTTGTAGAAAGACATCAGATGTAGTACATGTAGCAGATCTTTTCTTTAAGGAAATTGTTAGATTAAATGGATTACCAAGGAGTCTTATCTCTCACCGAGACAGTAAATTTTTTGGATACTTTTGGAAGAATCTTTGGAGAAATTTTGGCACTGAGTTGAAATATAGTTCTACATTTCACCCACAAACTAAGGGATAGACATAGGTTGTGAATAGAAGTTTGGGAAATATTTTGAGATGTTTAGTTGGAGACACACCTGGTAATTGGGATTCTATGTTGGCACAAGAAGAGATTGCATACAATAGTTCAGTGAATAGGAGTACTGGAAAAAGACCATTTGAGATTGTGAATGGCATACAACCGAGAGGTGTATTTGATTTTAGAGACATTACTGATGATAGTAATAAAAGTGCTGAAGGAGTGAAATTTGCTGAGTACATGAAGATGTGAAAATCAAGCTAGAAGAGAGTAATCAAAAGTACAAAGATAAAGCTGATAGATCAAGGAGACATAAAACTTTTGATGTTCGTGATGAAGTGATGGTTCATTTGAAGAAAGGTTGGTTTCCTATTGCAACATATGGCAAGCTAAAGATGAAGAAGTTTGGACCTTGCAAGATTTTGAAGAAATTTGATAGTGGAAATGCATATGAGATTGAGTTACCTAATGACATGGACATATCATCAATTTTCAACTGGTGCACGAGCACCTAGGCTAGCCTCCATTGGTTAAGTGTTTCAGCTTGTACTTGACTCTAGCCAAGTCAATAAGTTAGCTTAGTTTTCTTGAAGACCTTAGAAGGTCATTTGCAATGTTGGCTAGGTGAGTTATTCATTAGGACTAAGGTCACACTAATAGCCTTTGTTAGTTCTTTATTTAAATTCTTAGTGTTAGGAGCTTAGATAAGGTTGGAGTCTTAAATGTGTTTTAAACACATCTTGTTGTTGTAAAGATGCCATAAGGTCATAAATGGCTTTGGATCCTCAAGAGATAGGAGGTTAGAAGTCCTATAATATAGGAACATGGCATATGTGGAAGTTTCCAAATGTTCAAAAGAAGTTGTCATCAACATTTGCAATTATTGCAAAAGATTGCATGCCATCCGGGTATCTTTGGATTCCCTAAAGTTTAGGAGATGCTTCTCAACCAATAGTCCTTGAAATGAAGCAAATGATATGTAATGATACGTAAGACTTGAACATCAGTGGTATTCATGCATTTTAATAGTTTAGAGAGAAGTTAATAGAGCTCTACAAGTATTTTTGACAGGGAATTCTCATGTTTTGTGTAGACATTCATACTAAATGGATTGAAAGACTAGATCAAGTGTTTGATTAATGTTCTTTGCTAAGTTTTAAGTTTTTTTCATTTAGGAAGTACATTTATTTGAGTTAATTTATTGGTTTTACAAAAATAGTTTAGTGTAAGACAGTTTACTGGTCTCTGTGAGACTGTTTGTAAGTTCATGGCTGCCACATAAGATTCTACCATGGAAAAGTCAAAGAAATGGATGAATCTTAAAGTGGGGCCAATTTACATTTTGTATATATAGGTAGGAGTCTGTATGAGATTGTTTTCTATTTATAATGCAAGCCCTAGGTGAGCTAGGAAGCTCTGGCTAGGGGCTTGATAGTGGAAGATTTGAAAATTTTATGTAGGGTTGTACGACACCGTACTGCTCTAGGATTTTTTGAGAAGGTGTTCACCCTATCTAACCATTGTATGCGTATTGAGGTCATGTCAATCATCTAGGTTTGGGTTTGAGTAAGATTTCCATTGGGATTTAGACTATCCTAAAAGCTAGGTGAATTATGCCTATTTGTTCTTCTTTATAGGAAGGGGGTGTATGAAGACTTCCAGGCCCAAAAAGTTGTAGGATCCTCAAGAACAGCCAAAAGGGTCTCCAAATCCCTATTTGGTTTGACAATTTGTTTTAGAAAATTTGAAAAGAAAGAGGAAAAGCCTCTGCAAAAGGCTACAAGAAATTAGGCCTACTTTTAAGGTCTCCTATGGTGAACTAGTGATGCCGATGGAAATTTGATGCAAGATCCTTTCAAAATGAATCAAATTGGAAAGGATATAAACAATTTCAAGATGGAGAAAGTGTTAGGAATAGTCTCAAGAGATAACTGAGGTGGGGGGGGTGAATTATTTATCTACGAGTTTGAATTCTTTATCCAATTAAGTATACTTAAATATAAAGCATAAACACAATGAAATAACACATGAAGACAACACCAATATTTTGGTTATGGGGAAACCCAAATAGGTAAAAACCCCAGCGAGAATTGACACCCACTAATATTCTATACTAGTGTATTATGATCCTTGTTAGAAGATCCTTAACCCTGTTAGGAGTTTTTTTACAATATATTTAGTATAGTAAACTTGTTTAAGGGTCAGACCCTATTAGGAGTCTTTTACAAGTGTCCCTATTAGGGGAGAGGATGCACTATTTGAGAGCTCACTACTCAAAGGGGCAAAGGCTACAACCTTCTGAATAATAGATACACACTATATCTAGAACTTGGTGAACTGAACTTTGACCTGTTGTTTGGCTCAGTTCTATTGAATAGCACTAACACTTTACTTGGTCACATAGAGCTTCCTCTGATGGTTCAACACTTCACACACTCTTCTCTTCTCTTCTTCATCAACTACGAGCCACACTCAAGAAATCACAAATGACTAACTATAAATATCTTTCCTCTAAATGATATAATCAATTCAGCCTATTAGAACCACCTTGAAACTATATTAGAGAAATCATAACAAACTTTGATAAACATTTTGTCGGCTCTACTATGCATGCAACACATTCTGGGACCTGTTCAATAAGATAATTGTAGATGCATGCTACACACTGTTAGCTCTACCAAAACAACTGGATCATTCTCCTCAAGTTGAATTACTACATGCACTCTTAACCAAACATTAATAACTCTTCTCTAAGCTTAAATCCAAGGGTGCATACCCAAAAGATAGGCGCAACTCTAGAACCAATAAAATCTTTGTCGACTCTTCTGAACAAACACATGAAATTGCTACTGGCAAATAGCGACTACATAACTTCACTTCTACTAAATATCAGACTATTTTTCCATGACTAAAACATCACTAACATGTCTTCAACATATATCCAAGTGTGCAAGGATCCATGATAACTATATGAACAAGCATACACAAAACACTACTTGTTACTCTGTCAGGGACACTACTGACACAAGCTACTATACAACTATCTGTACTAATAGTTAACCTCTACACCCATGATATCATACTAATATCATGTCCATCCTACATATACTAAATTCTTTACTACATAAGACTTCCACGCATGCTACTTTCCATATGTTGTCATCAATGAGAAACATATAGTCAATACTGGCCTGCTGGAAAATCTCCAACAATCTCCCCCTTTGGATTTGATGGCAACATGTGGAATGAAAAACCATCACCAACCCAAATGAACATATCTTTTATAACATTCTCCATTTCCTCATCAAAATTCCCCCAAAGATGAATCCTCCATCTGCTACAATATTTTTCCATATTCTCCATTTCCTCAATTACACTACTATCATAACTAAATACTACTCCCCCTTAGTATATTACTCCTCCTTTTTACTTTTGTTTTTGATGAATCTATATATTACTTCCCCTTTGACATCAATGGAAAAGGGCACCATTAAATTTAAGCACCAGTACTACTCTTGAGGTAGATTAGTCAGCCTTCCATCAGTCCCTAAGGTCTGATGCCTTTCCTTCTTTCTTCTAAGTAGAATTAGGGAAGGGAATTACTCCCAACTTCTCCCTGAGATACTCAAAAGTATCCTTTTGCAAGGGATTTATAAATATATCTTCCAACTAATCTTTGGTACTCACATAGTCCAACTTGACTTCTTTCTCTACCACTTTCTCTCTTAGGAAGTGATACTTGATCTCAATGTGCTTTGTCTTTGCATGCATCACAGGGTTCTTTGACATATTGATAGTGGTAGTGTTATCATAGTGAATAACAATAGGATAATCAATCTAAATTCTAAAATCCTTTATCATCTACTTGATCCAAAAAATTGTAGAACAATTCAAGGCTATTGCAACATACTCCGCTTCTATTGTTGACTGAGAAATACAATTTTGTTTCTTGCTTGTCCAAGTGACAAGTATATCACTAAGAAACACTTCTCCCCCTGATGTACTCTTTCTTTCATCAACACATCCTGCCCAATCTGCATTAGTGTACACATGAAGCTCAACATTTTCTAAATTAGGATACCATAGACCATAATCAATAGTGCCCTACATGTATCTAAATATTCTCTTTACTACCATGACATCACTTTTCTTAGGTTCTACTACAAATCTTCTAACTATACCAACTACATTGGCAATATCAAGTCTAGTCTAAGTAAGATATATGAGTTTAACAATCATAGACTTGTACAATGTTTTATCTATTGCTGGTGAGTCATCTTCTTTTGTAAGTTTACATCTAGTGATCATAGGTGTTCCTACTGGCTTGCAAACATCCATCTTGAATTTTTTCAGTATCTCTTTCACATATCTAGAATGATTAATAAAAATTCCTTTTTCTATCTACTAGACATTTAGTCCCAAAAAGTATTTGATAGGACCAATCATACCCATCTCCAACTCATTCTTCATTTCTTTGGCAAATTCAGCACTAATTTTTTCATTACCTCCAAAGATAATGTCATCAACAAATATAGCTACAAGTAGTAGACCTTCAGATGTCTCTCTAATGAATAGATTACAATCTGTTGCTCCTTTCTTGAATCCATTCTTTGTTAGATATCCATCTAGTCTCTCAAAACATGCTCTAGGGGCTTGCTTAAGTCCATAGAGGGTCTTCTTCAATTTGCATACCATATCAGGTCTTTCTGATAAGGTGAATCCTTATAGCTTCTCAATCTATACTTCTTTCAAATCTCCATTCAGGAATGCTGACATGACATCCATCTGATAAACTTTGAAGTTTTTTACTATAGCATAAGCTAGAAATAACTTAATATCTTCTAATCTTCTCATAGGTGCAAATGTGTCTCAATAGTCAATGCCTTCTCTTTGTGCATATCCCTTACATACTAACCTTGCTTTATTTCTTACTGCTGTACCATCTTCATTCATCTTGTTTCTGAATATCCACTTTGTTCCAATCACATTCTTATCACTAGGTCTTGGGACTAGTTCCCAAGTGTCAATCTTAATAATCTGATCAAGTTCTTCTTTCTTGCAATGGTTTCTAGATGTAAAATTTGGAACTTTAGGTGATGTTGACCCATCAGCCTTAGGATCACCTTCATCACTTTTATCAAGGTCATTGAATAACACATCAATACTATCAAACATTTCCTCAATAATTGTCTCACTAGTGGAGGGTCTAGGTTCTTCTTCAATCATGCGTGAGTAATCATGATATCTTTCTTGAACCATAAAATTTTCATCAATCTTAACATGAGCACTTTCAATGATCTTTTTCAATCTTAAATTGAAACATCTATAAGCTTTACTTTAGTAACCAAGATAAATACCTTGATCACTCCTTGCATCAAACTTGCCTACTACTTCATCCCTCTTGATGTAGCACTTTCTTGCAAAGATTTTGAAGTATTTTATTGTGGGAACATTACCAAACCATAGCTCATATGGTGTTTTGTCAGTGCCTAGCCTCAATTGAATTTTATTGATGGTGTAGACTCTTGTATTGACCACACCTCTCCAATAGGTGTGTGCAAGTTTTCCTTCTATCATAATGGTGTGTGTTGTATCAAGAATGATCCTATTCCTTCTCTCCGCAATTCCATTCTGCTGAGGGGTTCTAGGTGCACTTAACTATCTCTTTATGCCATGTTCTTTGTAGTAATCATAGAATCTGTCAAAGGTGAATTCTCCTCCTTTATCTGATCTCAAATATTTTATCTTTAGTCCAGATTCATTCTCAACCTTAGCTTTGAATATTTTGAACTTCTCAAATGCTTCTGAGTTATCTTTCAAGAATGCAACCCACATCGTCCTTGTATAATCATCAAAAAAAAAAATGAAATACCTTTCACCATAGTATGATCTTGTTTTAGTTGGACCACATAGGTATATATGAATCAGATCCAACTTGTTCTATGCTGAATTGTGCTTGCTCCTAAATGAATTTCTCACATGCTTTCCCATCACACATTACTTGCATATAGTATCAACTAGTTTTTCTATGCTAGGTAGATTTCTTACTACCTTTACATTTTTTATCTCTACTATGTTATCAAAATTGATATGACATAGTCTTTTATGCCACAACCAACTGTCATCAGCTTTAGCAACAAAACAACCTTATTCTGAATTGAGTTGGAAAATATTACCTCTTTTCTTTGAGCCTGATGCAATCATAACACCATCCTCATTGTTAATAATGCATTTTTCATCTTTGAACTCCAACTAATACCCTTTTCCAAGTAACTATCCAACACTAAGAAGGTTATGTTTGAAACCATCTACATAGAGAACATCATCAATACTATTCTTTCCATCCAAGGTGATGGCTCCTCTACCAACTATGGGTTTAGGAGTGTTGTCTCCATATCTAACCATGCCACCATTTTATTTGTCTAGATGAACAAACCTACCTTTATCACTTGTCATGTGATGTGAACAACCACTATCTAAAATCCAGTCTGTCCTTACATCATCTTGGGAAATCAATGCTAGCTCTTGATTCTCTTTCTTATCTTCATGATCTGATTTATTGTTCATTTTCTCTATGATAGAAATAAATCCTAATTCTTCTTCACCTAATTCATCATCTAAAACTCCATCTCAAGAATAGTATAATTCCTTAGAGTACTTATGCATGTAATCCTTTTTGAACTTTCTAGCTCTAGTAGGACACTTAGATGCAAAGTGACTGATCCTATTACATGAAAAGCACTTAAATGGTAATTGACCTTCATATTTTCCTTTTCCTTTCTTTTATCTTTTGGAAATAATAGAAATGAAATCATCTAGTTTTTTATGTTCATCATCATCATCAAAATTACCAGAAGTGTTTTGCCATGAATTGTTTCTTTGAAGGTTGTCTCACTCTTTAGTTCTGTCTTCAATCTTGAAATATTAAAAGATGAGATTTTGCTGATCAAGGTCTCTCTCTTGAAATTAGATGTAAGCTACATGGTATCATCAAGGATTTTGATCTTTCTTTCATATTCTAGAGTGAGAGTGGTCATTAACTTGTCCATAATGTCCTCTTCTGAAATCTCTCCACCATTGTTCTTAATTCCAGGAACTGCTTGATTTATTCTTTGATTGTAAGCTCTATTATTTTCTTTAGGTATAATCTCTAATGCACTATATTTTTTCTTTCATGTCTTTCTGTGTGCATCCTTTTCTTGTTTGTCTCCTTTAAATATGTCTTGTAGGTGCTTCCATGTTTTTGGGGCTATATCTACCTTTTTTATTTCTAAAAACTCAACATTAGATAGGGCACTGATAAGAGATTGTTTGGCTATTGCATTCTGATGAAATAATTCCTTTTTCCTTTCAATAGAATCATCCTTTGTGTTTATGTTCTTTTTCCCCAAAGGTCAACTTGGCATTAGGATCGACAGGGCTAGTGTCGCATTCACTCAACACTCTAAATTTGACAGGAAAAAGGGCCAACTAACAAGGATCAAAGAGAGATCCTTCTACACTTTGAGCTCCACATCACTTAGGTGGGTATACCTCATCTTCACACTCATACAACTTGTGTCACACTACAGGCCTGCAAGTAACTGACTGTGGAATGGTTCTCAAACTCTTCTAGGTATCTTGTACCTCAATGAAGCCAATATCTCATGCAATAGCCCAAATTGCATGGAATGAGTATGAGAACCAGAGACTTACACTATCAACAAGAAAGAGAAAGGGTGGGATTGAATGGAAATTATTTGAATGGATTGAAAGGACCCCTGAGATGCCCTAAGTCTCTGATAGACCAGTGCCTTATCCAATGGGCCATAGAGCCAAATACCCTATTTCAAATTACAGCTATGAAACAAGAAAATAATATACCCAATGTGTTGATGCCTTACATCAATCACACACCATGACCAAACCTCAACTTAACACCCACCTCTGTATTCAAGCATGTTATTATCCATTCAAAGGATTTTAACCCTCCCCTTAGAAAAGACCTATGAATCAGACAATACATTTACTAGCATCCATCGGAAGACAAGCATGACATATCCTTGATATTTCAGCCCATACATACATGAATACTAACCCTAAACTAGTTATCTCTACAAAGAAAACTCCACCCACAAGCTCTTAGACAATGCAAGGTAGAGAAACCAGACATCCTTCATGCATGACTAATGAGTTTAGAATTCAAATGGAGATAGCTTGACAATAGTAAGAATATATTAACTTCTCACACATAAGAAAAATCACTTACAATATGCATTATGTTCTCAGAACTAGCAAGGAGAGAAGAACACTCTTTATGCAGAGAGAAGGAGAAATCTATAGGATAAAACCTTTCACTGGAACCAATTCTCCCCAAAAATTTGCAGAAGAAGGAACCCTTACAAAATCAAACAACCTACAATTTATACCACTAGTTACCTTGGAATCCCAAATAGTAGGATGCAACAAGCAATGGGTAACCAGGGTAAAATTAAGTCTACAATAGCCACTAAGTACAACAAGAAATGAGAATTTGCAAAAAAGCTTGGAAACCTGAGAAGAAATTAGGTGTACAATTGCATTGGCTTCCTCACCACAAGCTAACTGTGACCACAAGTAGAAGTGATTTCTTGTTGCAGGAAGAACAACTTCAATGTCAGAGCCAGTCTAAAGACTTTGCACGTGCAAAACATAGAGATCTCTAGCATCAATCAAAACCTTAGCCACCCACGCCGAAATAATAGTCCACTACATTTAAATTGACAAGACATCCCAAGTAGCCAAAATCAGATCAGGATAGCCACACAGATCCTCTTCATCATTATCGCAACTACCACCGACCTACCACACTCATCACATACAGCCAAACTGTCGAAAGACCTTGCAAAACAAAGGTTGTTGCATGATTGCATAGCCAGAAACTGGGCTATGCGAACATGTGACACACCACCGAGAATCATCACTGGGTATAGAATCACCATACCACCAATCAGCAGGACCCTCAGGCCAGATCGCAACACCTACCACCATCAAACTAGTCAAATCTGGTGAAGAAACCATAAATTTTGGTACACCCGATCGTGAAAACCATCTGCAAGTTTGAATTTAAATGCAATGGCTAGTTGGAAAAATTTAAAACATGGCCGTCGATCTTTTCCCTTTCTCGGAAAATCAGGTGGTCATATTTAACCTCACAATAGTTGTGGGCCCCATGTGCTTTACATTGCTTTGAAAACTATGAGCCCACTTCATAACTCCGCAACCGTGATACCATCAGTGGTCACATGATCACATAGCTAGGAAATGGGCTATGTGAACATGCGACAAGCCTCCACATCACTGAAACACCGGCCTCACTTTAGTTGGTGAATTGGTGACCAAAGAACTTTTTCTAGTTCGTGAGAAACTGTCCACCATTGCTAAAAAACTTAGCAATCATGTGACCACTGTTCGTTGAATCGCCAAACAAACTAGCGAATCACTTTTTTTGTGTACGAACATGTGAACACATTGAATTTTGTCCACACCGCCAGATCTTTATCCACTCCACCAAACCTCAGACCCCACCTGGGCTCGCCCGATGCCACATGTCACACCACCATTCGCTAGAACCATCGAGTCACCTGACATAGGACCCACCACCGAGAAAAGCCTTACCTTTTGGGAATATCGGATGATGGTCGCATGATCACAAAGGGGAGGAATATTCCTCATGATCATGCGGCAACCATAGATCTCATCTGCATTGTCACTCCGCTTAAGAAATACTGGGCCCACCTGCCATCCTACCACCTTAGACCAATCAAAAGATGCCAAATCACCACCCGCCACTGGGCTCGGGAAGGAAGAACCTTGTCGTATGGTTGCAAGCTATGAAAATGGCCCTTGTGATCATGCGACAAGGCCATAAGACCACCACCTCAACATCCTCTGACAGCCGGCCCACCATGTGTATCCACCTTCCTACGACATCAATGGCTCTCGTTAAAGCACAAAGATCAAAAGGCTTGCATCTTTTCCTCGTGGTATAGCGACAACCACCAATCTTTGTCGCCCATTAAACATTTGTCAGACCCTAGCCGACGGGCCTGCTGGACATGTGTCAACTGGTCACATGGTCACATGTCAAAATTTTTTGACATGCGATCATGTGACAACCAATCAATTTGAAACCCTTTGAAGACCTAAGCCCACCATCCATCACACCTACGCAGTTAAGGAACGCCAGCAAATAGGAAACTATGAGGTCAAAAATGCACAAGGTTTCTGACACCACAAGATAAGCGCACAAAAGTTGGAAGGCACAAGGTTGAAAACAATGAGGGTTTTCACATAGACCAAAAACATCATGGATTTTCAAAAACACTGTGGGTTTTCGACACTGTGGCAGATTTTGAAATTATTTTCCTACAGACCTTAGAATTTGAATAACTCCCTGGGTTTTGTGAATTAGCTTATGTGATCTAGGCTAAAGCAAGGTGATACATTAAAGAGCATGGGGTAGGACACTTTTACAAAAACATTTGTAGGGAAGAGGCCATGTTCAAGGATTTTTGCTATGATAGAAAAATGGCCTAACAGTGGCTCTAGTTGGGGATGCATGGCTCTTGCAAGCATAGCAAGGATTCAGATCTCTGGGAAAAGTAGACCACCCACTGGAAAAACATAGAGACCTCAAAAAACATAGGGAACAAATCAGGAAAGAAACACACAATAGGAAAGGGAAAGATATACAAAGTGTACATTTTTACAAAAACCTGTAGCAACAAACATGAGTTAATTCTTGCCTCTATCAAAAATCTGATTTTCATTTCTTTCTTCATGAGGCACACCAAACATTTTGTTTTCATTTGTCTCCATAGGCTTGTCAACGTGTCCAACTAGCATATCAAGAAGAACAAAGTAGCTTTCTTCATAGTGTATGTAAAAACTTTTGGCACTCTCTCCATCTTTGTCACTATGAAGATACAAATCAGTATACCCATGAACAACACCATCAGATAAGAACCTATTCTTCTCCACTGATTCATGTATGCCATCAATTGGAAACACAAAGAACTCATACTCTACTTTCTAAAAGGCCTCATCTAGACCCTGTCTTTGCATTTCCACAGGTGTAACCGGCTGGACCTCAAATGAATAGTCAGATTGATACCCACAGATGGAAAATGGGCATCTTGATTCAACTAAATTTGAGACCTCCACACGTTCTTCAAACAATGGATTGATAACTCCATGCAATACAACTTGTTGAACATCATGACAAAAAATGGGCTGATAGTCAAAATCTTCATCATATAAAGCATTAGAAAACACTTTAAAATTAGTACCCATCTCAACCTCATGGAGACTCACAGCACATGAAGAAAAATTAGAACCATATGAAGACTCACTGATATCACATTTTATTATTTTTTCTTTATCTTCATACCTTGAGGATGAATCATCCTCAGCATCTTCACTGTCCAAAGAATGTTCACTTCCATCATCACTTTCCTCTTCTGATGTTGCATCTGACTCATATGAAGACACCACACCCTCACTGTCTTCATCACTCTCAACATCAGCACTTAAGGACATGACACTAAGTGCATCCTCAAGCCCAAGGTTGTCATCACTAAGTATCCAATCTCTAACACATATATAATACCCTTCCCACAATGCATCTGACCAATCGGTTGACTCATGAAAACAAAGTTCCAAGAATAAACCAATAACCTCAGATTCAGGAAACTCAACATCATTAGGAAGCTCATCATATGCACCACAAAATCTATCATAGAACAAGGATATGGATAGATCCTATTTGCACCCCACCTTCAATCTTACCAAATTTATGCAATCTCTAAGGATGCCTTGGTCTAATAATACAAGCTCATCCTCAAGCTTACCCATTACAACTTATTAATGCAATACTTCCATAAAATTACAACTGAAAACTTGAAGCATGAAAACCTCTACTCACACCTTACTCCTTTCTTGGTGCTTGACCACTTAACAAGGAGACATTTCAGATCTTTGAAAAAATACCTAGGAATCTTGCAGCAAAAGACCTTTGGCTGGAAGCAGGGCAAATCTAGAGCTCACCATGTAGCTCCATCAAGTTCTTTTCTTTTAGAGATGCCACCTCCTTGTAGAGGAAAGTATTTCACTGATTTGTGTATCTCTTCCAACCAACCAAAACTCACTAGGATAACATGCACTATTTATCAGAAGATGCACTGATCAAATAGAGACAAATCAAAGCTGCCACTCATAGCTAGGTGAGAAAATTTTGCAAATGCTTGATTTTGTATTTGACTCTTTCCAATGGCCCTCCCCAGCAGATTCACCATCTTGTTGGTGTTCTTTTTCCCCAAAGATCAGCTTGGCATTAGGATCGACAAGGCTAGTGTCACATTCACTCAACACTCCAAATCTGACAGGAAAAAGGGCCAACTGACAAGGATCAAAGAGAGATCCTTCTACACTTTGAGCTCCACATCACTCAGGTGGGTATACCTCATCTGCACACTCATACAACTTGTGTCACACTACAGGCCTACAAGTAACTGACTATGGAATGGTTCTCAAACTCTTCTAGATATCCTATACCTCAATGAAGCCAATATCTCATGCACTAGCCCAACTTGCATGGAATGAGTATGAAAACCAGAGACTTACACTATCAAAAAGAAAGAGAAAGGGTGGGACTGAATGGAAATGATTTGAATGGATTGAAAGGACCCTTGAGATGCCCTAAGTCTCTCAAAGACCAGTACCTTATCCAATGGGCCACAGAGCCAAATACCCTATTGCAAATGACAGCTATGAAACAAGAAAATAATATACCCAATGTGTTGATGCCTTACATCAATCACACACCATGACCAAACCTCAAATTAACACCCACCTCTGTATTCAAGCATGTTATTATCCATTCAAAGGATTTTAACCCTCCCCTTAGAAAAGACCTATGAATCAGACAATACATTTACCAACATCCACCGGAAGACAAGCATGACATATCCTTGATATTTCAGCCCATACATACATGAATACTAACCCTGAACCAGTTATCTCTGTGAAGAAAACTCCACCCACAAGCTCTTAGACAATGCAAGGTAGAAAAACCAGACATCCTTGATGCATGACTAATGAGTTCAGAATTCAAATGGAGATAGCTTGACAATATTAAGAATATATTAACTTCTCACACATAAGAAAAATCACTTACAATATGCATTATGTTCTCTGAACCAGCAAGGAAAGAAGAACACTCTATATGCAGAGAGAAGGAGAAATTTGTAGGACAGAACCTTTCACTAGAACCAATTCTCCCCAAAAATTTGCAGAAGAAGGAACCCTTACAAAATTGAACAACTTGCAATTTATACCACTGGCTACCTTGGAATCCCAAATAGTAGGATGCAACAAGCAACGGGTAACTAGGGTAAAATTAAGTCTACAACAACCACTAAGTACAACAAGAAATGAGAATTTCTAGAAAAGCCTAGAAACCTGAGAAGAAATTAGGTGTACAATTGCATTGGTTTCCTCACCACAAGCTAACTGTGACCACAAGTAGAAGTGATTTCTTACTGCAGGAAGAACAACTTCAATACCAGAGCGAGTCTGAAGACTTCACACGTGCAAAACATAGAGATCTCTAGCATCAATCAAAACCTTAGCCACCTGCACCAAAACAATAGTCCACTACATTTAAATCAGCAAGACATCCCAGGCAGCCAAAATTGGATCAAGACAACTACACAGATCCTCTTCATCATTATCATAACTACCACCGAGCTACCGCACTCATCGCATACAACCAAACTACCGAAAGACCCTGCAAAACAAAGGTTGTCGCATGATTGGATAGCTATAAATTGAGCTATGTGAACATGTGACACACCACCAAGATTCATCACCTGGTATAGAATCACCATGCCACCGATCAACAGGACCCTCGGGCCAGATCGCAACACCTACCACCATAAAACTAGTCAATACTAGTGAAGAAACCATAAATTTTGGTACACCCAATTGTGAAAACCATCTACAAGTTTGAATTCAAATGCAACAGCTAGTCAACAAAATTTAAAACATGGCCCTTGATCTTTTCCCTTTCCTAGAAAATCAGGTAGTCATATTTAACCTCACAATAGTTGCAGGCCCCATGCACTTTACATCACTTTGAAAACCATGACCACACTTCATAACTCCACAACCGCAATACCATCAGTGGTCACATGATCACATAGCCAAGAAATGGGCTATGCGAACATGCGACAAGCCTCCATGTCACCAAAACACTAGCCTCACTTTATCTGGAAAATTGGTGACCAAAGAACTTCCTCCAGTTCGTGAGACACTGTCCACCATTGCTAAAAAACTTAGCGATCACGTGACCACTCTTCACTGAATCACCAAACAAACTAGCGAATCACCTTTTTTGTGCGCGAATGTGTGAACACATTGAATTTTGTCAACACCACCAGATCTTTATCCACTCCGCCAAACCTTAGACCCCACCTGGGCCTACTTGATGCCACATGTCACACCACTGAGAATAGCCTTAGATTGCAACAGGGAGGAATATTCCTCATGATCATGTGGCAACCATAGATCTCATCTGCATTGTCACTCCACTTAAGAAATACCAAGCCCACCTGCCATCCTACCACCTCAGACCAATTAGAAGATGCCAAATCACCACCTACCACTAGTCTTAGAAAGGAAGAACCTTGTCGCATGGTCGCAAGCCGTGAAAATGGCCCTTGCGATCATGCAAAAAGGCCATAAGACCACCACCTCAACATCCTCTGACAGCAGGCCCACCATGTGTATCCACCTTCCTACCACATCAACGGCTCTTGTTAAAGCATGGAGATTAAAAGGCTTGCATCTTTTGCTTGTGGTATAGCGACAACCACTGAACTTTGTCACCCATTAAACATCTGTCAGACCCTAGCCGACGGGCCCTCTGGGACATGTGTCAACCAGTTGCATGGTCGCATGTCAAAAATTTATGACATGCGATCATGTGACAACCAATCAATTTGAAACCCTTTGAAGACCTGGGCCCACCATCCATCACACCTACGCAGTTAAGGAACGCCAGCAAACAAGAAACTGTGAGGTCAAAAATGCACAAGGTTTCTGACACCATAAGATAAGTGCACAAAAGCTGGAAGGCACAAGGTGGAAAAAAATGAGGGTTTTCACACAGACTGAAAACATCATGGATTTTTAAAAACACTATGGGTTTTCGACACTATGGCAGATTTTGAAATTATTTTCCTACAGACCTTAGAATTTGAATAACTCCCTGGGTTTTGCAAATTAGCTTATGTGATCTGGGCTAAAGCAAGGTGATACATTGAAGAGCATGGGGTAGGACACTTTTACAAAAACATTTGTAGGGAAGAGGCCATTTTCAAGCATTTTTACTATGACAGAAAAATGGCATAACACTTTGCAAGGTCTTCTAAGGTAGTAATCTTGGTTACTTTGATACTTACATCAAAAACTTCAAAAGCAATGCACTGCAAATGGGTCACCATCTTGTTCTTCCAATAAAGATAATTCTCTCCATCAAACTTAGGACTTTCTTTTCTAAATTATGCCATCTGATCAACCTCAACCTGTTAAAATTTCTCTCTGAGGCACTTGGCTCTGATACCAATTCTTAGGAATAGCCCTAAGAGATAACTAAGTGGGGGGTTGGGGGTGAATCAGTTATCTACAAGTTTCAATTATTTATCCAATTAAGTATACTTCAACATAAAACATAAACACAATGAAAGAACACATGAACATAACATAAATATTTTGTTTATGGGAAAACCTAAATAGGTAAAAACCCTAGTGGGAATTGACACACACTAACATTCAGTACTAGTGTATTATGCTCCTTGTTAGAAGATCATTAACCATGTTAGGAGTTTCTTTACAATATATTTAGTACAGTAGACCTGGTCAAGGGTCAGAACCTATTAGGAGTCTTTTACAATTGTCCCTGTTAGGGGAGAGGACGCACTATCCTAGAGCTCACTGCTCAAAGGGGCTAAGGCTACAACCTTCTGAATAACAGATACACACTATCTAATCTCAAACAATTTATCTTTAGTCCAAATTCATTCTCAACCTTAGCTTTGAATATTTTGAACTTCTCAAATGCTTCTGACTTATCTTTCAAGAAAGTGACCCACATTGTCCTAGTATAATCATCAACAAACAAAATGAAATACCTTTCACCATAGTATGACCTTGTTTCAGTTGGACCACATTTTGTATGAATCAGATCCAACTTGTTCTATGCTAAATTGTGCTTGCTCCTGAATGAATTTCTCACATGCTTTCCCATCACACATTACCTGCATATAGTATCAACTATTTTTTCTATGCTAGGTAAATCTCTTATTGCCTTTACATTTCTTATCTTTACTATGTTATCAAAATTGATATGACATATTCTTTTATGCCACAACCAACTATCATCAACTTTAGCAACAAAACAACTTTCTTTTGAATTGAGTTGGAAAATATTACCTCTTTTCTTTGAGCCTGATGTAGTCATAACACCATCCTCATTGTTAATAATGCATTTTTCATCTTTGAAATCCAACTAATACCCTTTTCACAGTAACTATCCAACACTAAGAAGCTTATGTTTCAAACAATCTACATAGAGAACATCATCAGTACTATTCTTTCCATCCAAGGTGATGGCTCCTCTACCAACTATGCGTTTAGGAGTGTTGTCTCCAAATCTAACCATGCCACTATTGTATTTGTCTAGATGAACAAACCTACCTTTATCACTTGTCATGTGATGTGAACAACCACTGTCTAAAATCTAGTCTATCCTTATATCATCTTGGGAAATCAATGCTAGCTCTTGATTCTCTTTCTTATCTTCATAATCTAATTTATTGTTCATTTTCTCTATGATAGCAATAAATCCTAAGTCTTCTTCACCTAATTCATCGTCTAAAACTCCATCTCAAGCATAGTAGCATTCCTTAGAGTACTTATGCATGTAATCCTTTTTGAACTTTCTAGCTCTAGTAGGACACTTAGATGCAAAGTGACCGATCTTATTACATGAAAAGCACTTAAATGGTAATTGACCTTCATATTTTCCTTTTCCTTTCTTTTCTCTTTTGGAAATAATAGCAATGAAATCATCTAGTGTTTTCTATTCATCATCATCATCAAAATTACCAGAAGTGTTTTACCATGAATTGTTTCTTTGAAGGTTGTCTCACTCTTTAGTTTTGTCTTCAATCTTGAAATATCAAAAGATGAGATTTTTCTAATCAAGGTCTCTCTCTTGAAATTAGATGTAAGCTACATGGTATCATCAAGGATTTTGATCTTGCTTTCATATTTTGGAGTGAGAGTGGTCATTAGCTTGTCCATAATGTCCTCCTCTAAAATCTCTCCACCATTGTTCCTGATTCCAGCAACTGCTTGGTTTATTCTTTGATCGTAAGCTTTGATATTTTCTTTAGGTAGCATCTCTAATGCATTGTATCTTTTCTTCCATCTCTTTCTATGTGCATCATTTTCTTGTTTGTGTCCTTCAAATATGTCTTGTAGGTGATTCCATGTTTTTTGGGTTGTATCTACCTTTTTTATTTCTAAAAACTCACCATTAGATAGGGCACTGATAAGAGATTCTTTGGCTATCTCATTCTGATGAAATAATTCCTTTTTCCTTTCAATAGCATCATCCTTTGCAAGGTCTTCTAAGTTAGGAATATTGGCTACTTTGATAGTTACATAGAAAAATTCAAAAGCAATGCACTCCAAATGGGTCACCATCTTGTTCTTCCAATCAAGATAATTCTCTGCATCAAACTTAGGACTTTCTTTTCTGAAGTATGCCATCTAATCAACCTCAAGCTATTAAAATTTCTCTCCAAGGCACTTGGATCTGATACCAATTCTTAGGAATAGTCCTAAAAGATAACTGAGTGGGGGGTGGGGGGTGAATCAGTTATCGACAAGTTTCAATTATTTATCCAATTAAGTATACTTAAACATAAACCATAAACAAAATGAAAGAACACATGAACATAACATAAATATTTTGTTTATCGGGAACCCAAATAGGTAAAAACCCCAGTGGGAATTGACACCCACTAATATTCAGTACTAGTGTATTATGCTCCTTGATAGAAGATCATTAACCATGTTAGGAGTTTCTTTACAATATATTTAGTATAGTAGACCTGGTCAAGGGTTGGACCCTATTAGGAGTCTTTTACAATTGTCCCTATTAGGGGAGAGGATGCACTGTCCCAGAGCTCACTGCTCAAAGGGGCTAAGGCTAACACCTTCTGAATAACAAATACACACTATATCTAGATCTTGGTGAACTATGCTTAGACCTGTTGTCTAGATTAGTTCCAATGAATATCACTACCACTTTACTTGGTCACATAGACCTTCCTTAGATGGTTCAACACTTTACACACTCTGCTCTTCTCATCTTCATCAACTATGGACCACACTCAAGCAATCACAAATGACTTCCTATAAATATCTTTCCTCTAAATGATATAATCAAGTCTTTCTATTAGAACCACCTTGAAACCATATTAGAGAAACCATAACAAACTTTGATAAACATTTTGTCGGCTCTACTATGGATGCAACACATTCTGGGACCTGTCCAATAAAATAATTGTAGACACATGCTACACACTGTCGACTCTACCAAAAGAACTAGATCTTTCTCCTCAAGCTGAATTACTTCATGCACTCTTAACCGAACATCAATAACTCTTCTCTAAGCTTAAATCCAAGGGTGCATACCCAAAAGATAGGTGCAACTCTAGAACCAATAAAATCTCTGTCAGCTCTTATGAATAAACACAGGAAACTACTACTCTTGAATATTGACTGCATAACTTCACTTCTACTGAATATCAGACTATGCGTCCATGACTAAAGCATCACTAACATGTCTTCAACATATATCCAAGTGCACAAGGCTCTATGATAACTGTACGAATAACCATACACAACACACTGTCTATTATTCTGTTAGGAACACTGCTCAAACAAGACATTACATTGTGTTAGTCCTTCAAGGTGAAGCTTCAATATTTTGACTCTTATAATAGAGTTTGTATAGGCCTTAGTTAATCACCTAAGCCTATTGGAAGGTCCTAAAGAAGAATAGGATTCTAGTGGAGACAAGTGAAGTCTCTTGGTGAGTGTGAAAGAAAACCTTGAATTACCATACATCATATTGGTATCAAAGCTTGGTTGATCAAGCTTGTGGTTAATGTTGCAGCCTTCTGAATTAGTAGGAGAGAATACACCAGATAAAGCCATGTTGACTAATGCTAAATTAGCCAAGAAGGTTGAGGAACAAGAGGAGGATAAAAAATTGCTAAGGCAAAGACTAGCTCAAATGGAGCAGCTCTTAGGTGAAGTCTAAGACAAAGCAGATAAGGTCAAGGAAAAGATTGACCAAAAGGAAAAAGATGAAGCAAGGGAGAAGGAATTAGAGATGGAGGAAGAAGCACTAGCACCTAGCCATATTCTTTCTGAAGATCCATTCTTGAAAGAATTAAAAGCATTGAGTGGTAAACCTTTGGAAGGTGTGCCACTATTTAGTGGACAAATGGATCCAGATTCAGTTGTGGATTGAATTGATAGCATTGAGAACCATTTTTAATGTGATGGTATCTCTGAAGCACAAAAGGTAATGGTGTCCAAGTCTAGACTAAGAGGTTCAACTCTTACTTGGTGGAAGTTTGTGCAAACCAAGAGGGAAAAGGATGGAAAAGTTCCTATTGTGAGATGGAAGGGCATGGTATCCAAAGTGAAGAAAACCTACCTTCCTAATGATTATGAAGTCCAACTTCATAGGAGAAGACACAATCTTAGGCAAAAGGAACTAGATCTCTAAGCCTACACTAGGGAGTTTCAAAAACTATGTTTGAGATCCAAGGTAGTTGAAGATGGGAGCATCAAGCTTGCAATATACTTGAATGGCCTCAAATGGTCAATTCAAGAAGAGATGAGCCTAGTGAACTTCAAATCCATTAGGAAATGCTATCAAATGGCCTTGAAGATAGAGGAGAAAACAAAGAGAAATAAAGAAACCTCCAAAGGCAAAGGCAAAGGCAAAGATACCAAAGGTCAAAGATGTGGCTATGGTGGAAGAAGTTCTGATTCAAGAGCTCAAGGTGAGATAAAATTTAGTGAGCAATAAGAAAGAAGCTCAAGTAGAGGTGGTAGAGGAAGAAATTCTAACTCTAGCTTTAGAGGAAGAAGTGGTGGTTCATCACAAGGAGGAAGAGGTAATTATTTTTCCAATATGAAGTGTTACCATTGTAACCAAATGGGACACCCTACCTATAGATGCCCATAGAAAGGTGGTTCATCACAAGGAGGTGATAAGAGGACTAACTTAGTTCAAGATGACTCCAATGCAATAGACAAACATGTTGAAGTACTATTAAATTCAAAGGAAGGAGAGAACCTCATGATGAGAAGGACTCTAATCAAGGAACCGGTGAAGGAAGAGCCAAGCCAAAGGAGATCTTTGTTTAGGATCAAATGTAAGCTAATGGGGAAAGTATGTAGGGTCATTATAGATTCAAGCTCTATTGACAATATTGTGTTAGAGGAGGTAGTTAGCAAGTTGAAGTTGACAAGGATACCCCACACCAATCCTTAAAAGGTCACTTGGCTCAGTAAAGTTCAACATGTATTAGTGAATGAGCAAGCATGGGTGGATTTCTCCATTGGAAAGTACAAAGACAAAGTATTATGTGATGTGTTGCTTATGGATGCATGCCACTTGCTCCTAGGTAGACCTTGGCAATTTGACTGCCAAGCAATACATGATGAAGGAAAGAATTCTTATTCTTTCAAGAAGGACAATGTGACCTTCAAAATATAGTCATTATTGGAGGATGTTGAAGTAAAGACAAGAATTCCAAATGTCCTTATGGTAAGTGAAAAAGAGTTCTTGCAAACCATGGAAGAAAGTGAAGGCATAGGCTATTCATTGGTGTGGAAACCAAGAGAGGGAGATGAAGGCAAGGTGACTAAGAAGACTGAATTACCAAGGGAGATTCAAGGTATGTTGCAAACTTACCAAGGCATTGTAAGTGATAGAAAACCATCAACCTTATCTGCTCAAAGAGCCATAAGCCATAGGATAGATGTTATCCTAGGAGCTACCCTACCTAAGAAAGCTACTTACAAGATGACCCCTCAACAAAATGAGGAAATAGCAAGACAAATACAAGAGCTCTTAGACCAAGGCCTAATTAGGAAGATTATTAGTCCATGTGTTGTACCCACCATACTTGCACCTAAGAAAGGTGGAACTTGGAGGCTATGCATTGACTCAAGGGATATCAATAGGATAACCATAAGGTATAGGTTTCCTATCCCTAGGATTGAAGACTTAATGGACCATTTAGGTGAAGCAAAGTACTATAGCAAGATAGACTTGAAGAGTGGATATCATAAATAAGAATCCATGAAGGTGATGAGTGGAAGATAGCCTTCAAGACCAATGAAGGGTTGTATGAATGGCTTGTCATGCCATTTGGATTGTCAAATGCCCCCTCCACATTCATGAGGCTCATGAATGAAGTTATCAAAGACTACATAGGCAAGTTTGTAGTTGTATATCTAGATGATATACTAAATTTTAGCAAGACAAGGAGTGAGCATTTGGAACATCTTGATTTTTTTTCAAGAAGCTACATGAGGAGAAGTTGATGATCAACTTGGAGAAGTTGGAGTTCATCAAATCAGAGTTAGTGTACCTTGGGTTTGTCTTATCACATGGCAATCTGAAAATGGACAAGAGAAAAGTGGAGGCTATCATGAATGGGCCTACTCTAAGGTCAGCAACAGAGGTAAGGAGTTTTCATGGTCTTGCACAATACTATAGGAAATTCATAAGACAATTTAGTGCAATTTGTGCTCCTATGTTGGATACTATCAAAGGAGGAATGAAAACCAAGTTTTTTTGGAATGAAGGTTGTAACAAGAGCTTTGAGTTGTTGAAGGAAAGGATAGCTACTCAACCTATTTTAGTGTTTCCAATCTTTGAGAAGCTATTCTGCATTGAATGTGATGCTAGCAATGTAGCAATTGGGGCTGTTCTAAGTGAAGAGGGTAGGCCGATGGCCTTCTATTCTAAAAAGTTGAGTGAGGCTAAGAGGAAGTACTCCTCATATGACCTAGAAATGTATCCATTGCTCCAAAATCCAAGAAAGTGGAGGCATTACTTTCTTCCCAAGGAATTCATTGTGTATTTAGACAATCAAGAACTTAGTTTCCTGAATTCACAAGAGAAGTTGAGTCATAAGAACATGAAGTGGGTTGAGTACCTACAAGCTTACAGCTTCAATATCAAGCACAAGAAGGTTGTTCTAAACAAGGTGGAAGATGAATTGTCAAGAAGAGCCCTCACACTCTAATAAATTTAGTTGAAAAGCATGGGGATAGATCATTTTAAGGATCTATATGCAGATGGTGAGGACTTTGCTGACATTTACAAGGTATGTACTGAATACAAGAATAACTTTCATAGTAGATATGTTGAATATACTCTGCAAAGTGATCTATTGTTTAAGGGGAATCAATTATGTGTTCCTAGAGGCTCTATTAGAGAGAATTTGATTCAAGAAAATCATAATGGTGCTTTGAGTGGTCACTTTGGGATCACTAAGACTCAAGACCTTGTTTCAAGGTTTTACTATTGGCCTAGACTAAATCTTAATGTTAGGAGGTATGTGGAAATTTGTGTTGTATGTCAAAAGGCCAAGGGAACTTCTACAAATGTTGGTCTTTATCAACCACTACCTATTCCTACTAGGCCATGGGAATGTTTAAGAATGGATTTTGTAAATGGGTTACCTAAGACTAGACAAGGCATGGATAGTGTGTATGTGGTTGTGGATAGGTTTAGAAAGATGGCTCACTTTGTGCCATGCAAGACCACAAATGATGCCACTCTAATAGCCTCTCTATTCTTCAAAGAAATTGTGAGAATCCATGGGTTACCTATCATCATTCTATCAGATAGGGACACTAAGTTTATGAGTCATTTTTGGAAGACTCTTTGGCAAAGATTGGGTACCAACTTATCTTTTAGATCAGCCTACCATCCCCAAACTGATGGTCAAACTGAGGTTGTTAATAGAAGACTTGGGAATATTCTAAGATGTTTGACTAAGGAGTATGGTCAATAATGGGTTTAGTTGATTGGGCAAGCTGAATATGCCTATAATGACACCATAAATAGATCCATAGGGAAGATTCCATTATAAATAGTGTATGGACTACATCCAAGAGGTGTATATGAGTTGAGAGATCAGAAAGATAGAGTGAAAAAAAGTGGGTATGCTGATGAATTTTCATATGCTATGAAGGAGGTTCATGAAACTATAAGGAAGACTTTGACAGAGAACACCATGAAGCACAAAGCCAAGGTGGATGAAACTAGAAGGACAATTGAGGAGGAAAATCGACTATCCCCAATCTTTAATGTTGTAGATTTAGTTCCTTACAAAGAAGCACTTCCAAACATGGAAAAAAGTCATGATGATATAATCAGAGATGTGGAAGGATTACAATTTCCTACTATTGTTGCTACAAGACCAAACAGTATACTAGACACAAGAGTCTATAAAAAGAAAAGGACAAAAGAGTACAAGGAATAACTCATCAAGAGGTATGGAAAAAGTGATGCTAATGTTGTTTCGATAAAAGAATCAGAGTTTAAAAAGATGGGATTTGATCCTACCATCATCAATCCAAGGGTGGATTGAATTTCTTATTCTGGGGAGGATGGTGCAGGAGCACCTAGGCTGGCCTCCATTGCTTAAGTGTTTTGGCTTGTACTTGATTCTAGCCAAGTAAAGAAGTTAGCTTAGTTTTCTTGAAGACCTTAGAAGGTCATTTGCAATGTTGGCTAGGTGAGTTAGTCATTAGGACTAAGGTCACATTAATGGCCTTTGTTAGTTTTTTATTTAAATTCTTAGTGTTAGGATCTTAGGTAAGGTCGGAGTCTTAAATGTGTTCTAAACACATCTTATTGTTGTAAACATTCCATAAGATCATAAATGGATTTGGATCCTTGAGACATAGGAGGTTAAAAGTCCTAGAATAAAGGAACATGGCATATGTGGAAGTAGCCAAATGTTCAAAAGAAGTTTTCATCAACATTTGCAATTATTGCAAAAGATTGCATGCCATCTGGGTATCTTTGGACTCCCTAAAGTTTAGGAGATGGTGCTTGGAAAATAGGCCCTAAAATGAAGGAAATGAAATCTAATGATACCTAAGACTTGAACATCAATGGTATTCATGCATTGTAATAGTTTAGAGAGAAGTTAATAGAGCTCTGCAAGCATTTTTGATAGGGAATTCTGGTGTTTTGTGTAGATAGTCATAGTAAATTGATTGAAAGCCTAGATCAAGTCTTTGATTAATGTTCTTTGCTAAGTTTTAAGTGTTTTTCATTTAGGAAGTAAATTTATTTGAGTTAATTTATTGGTTGTACAAAAATAGTTTAGTGTAAGACAGTTTACTGGTCTCTGTGAGACTGTTTGTAAGTTCATGGCTCCCACATGAGATTCTACCATAGAAAATTTGAAGAAATGGATGAATCTTAGAGTGGGGCCAATGTAAATTGTGTATATAGAGGTACGACTCTGTATGAGATTGTTTTCTATTTATAATGCCAAGCCCTAAGCGAGCTAGGAAGGTCTAGCTAGAGGCTTGACAGTGGAAGATTTGAAAATTTTATGTAGGGTTGTACAACACCGTACTGCTCTAGGATTTTTTTGAGAAGGAGTTCACTGTATCTAACCATCCTATGTAGATTGAGGTCATGTCAATCATCTAGGTTTGGTTTTGAGTAAGATTTCCATTGGGATTTAGATCGTCCTAAAAGCTAGGTCAATTAGGCCTATTTGTCCTTCTTTATAGGAAGGGGGTGTACGAAGACTTCTATACCCAAAAAGTTGTAGAATCCTCAAGAAGAGCCAAAAGGGTATCCAAATCCCTAATTGTTTTGACAAGTTGTTTGAGAAAATTTGAAAAGAAAGAGGAAAAGCCTCTTCAAAAGGCTAGAAGGAATCAGGCCTACTTTTAAGGTCTCCTATGGTGAACTAGTGATGTTGATGGAAACATGATGCAAGATCCTTTCAAAATGAGTCAAATTGGAAAGGATATAAAGAATTTCAAGATGGAGAAAGTCCCTACTATGAAGAATGGAGTTTATGAAGATTTGACACTTAGAGTCATCTAAGTGTAGAGGAGAAAGAGAAGACATTACATTGTGTTAGTCCTTCAAGGTGAAGCTTCAATAGTTTGACTCTTATAATAGAGTTTGTATAGGCCTTAGTTAATCACCTAAGCCTATTGGAAGGTCCTAAAGAAGAATAGGATTCTAGTGGAGACAAGTGAAGTCTCTTGGTGAGTGTGAAAGAAAACCTTGAATTACCATACATCATCAACATTACTGATTTGTATGAATATCATGAGCCTAATGAAGACATGACAGTACTGATGGAATATCCTAAGAAGAAGAATGAAGAAGTTGAACAGATTTTGGAATAAAGAATTAGGAAGAGTACAAGAGGTAAACAATATATGGAACATCTGGTAAAGTGGAAGAATAGACCAATTGAAGACAGTTCATGGATTTCAAAGTCTGAGTTGGATGCAGCCCAGACCAGACCTACTGACTGATTTGGAGAATCATTTCTAAATAACCCCACATGTCTGATGTAGGAGCATCTTGGGGCCTTGGCAATCCTGTGTCACCAATAAGATTTGAAGTTTGTTTGTGTTTCTCAGTTCCTGCTTTGACCAAGTTGGTTGGTAGTTGGTCAGTTTCCTTTGGTTACCAAGTATGGTTAGTTATCTCCTAGGCGGTCAGTTTTTTCATTGGTACTTGATGATGCTTGTCTGTTGCTCGGACATCCTTGCTTATCGAGTAGTTTATTTTGAATTTCTGTTGAGGCTGACTTGTGCATTTATTATGGGTCATAGATTTAATGTTGGTATCCATCATTAGTAAGTGTGTGGTCCCAGATTTGACCATTCCTTTCATTGATTATGGATCTGAAGGCTGACTTAGTTTGGTAGCCTCTTGTATAAGTATAGTTGTTTTGGTTAGAGTTTAGGGAGGTAGTTTTGGTAGAAGATAGACAATAGGGGAATAGAGATTGTGGATAGATCCTCTAATGTTGGAGGACTTCTGTAATTCATTGTAATATCTAGCCCTAACTAGGAAGGCCTTATACCCTGGCATGTATGAATCTATTTGATGAAAATTAATGAAAGATCATGCATTCTCTCTCTCACTGTGTTGTTGTTGCTTCTGCATGTTGTTGAGTAGGTTGGATCTGTAGGGTGTGCCATCATTTGGCCCCTCTTATCCTACCATTGCATCAAAGAGGCTATGGTTGGTTAAATAATGGCACGATGCCTCTAAAGAATGCATATCATCATGTTGAACAGTGAGTAAATGAGGCATAAACACAAGATAATGTGTTATCAAATGGGTCACAATAAATATCATTGACACAACACACTATCAAATGAAGATTGATAAATGCCATGTCAATATGGTGTGGTAGTAGCAAATTGAACATGAAGATCTCATACCAATGAACACAAACCAGTACCATTAAATCTACAAGAAACGAACACAGTTCCTTCAACATGCAGAGAATCAGAAGATAACAAACATAGGCCATCAAGTATCAAATACATTACACCCTCCAAGATATAGAGGAGCATGGTGAAGACAAAACAATCAAATGTGATACTATTGATCATAGTATAAACAAAGGAGATGTGGAACAAAGAATCCAATAAACACATCCAAACATGATACCCTAGCATAAATGATAGTGCCCTCAAAATGTAAAGATGACAAACAATAAAGGAAAATGCTATCATAGTGCCCTAAAAAATGCAAGAAATATCATAACATGAATCAAGATAATGCATAAGAGATACGGAAAGAGTGATCACCTATCTCCCTATATTTGAGTTCCAAACTCCAACAATTGGAAACATCCCAAAGCCCCACGGCATCTTTCCAAAAGGAGATATAGTTTGAGCTCGAGTTAGAGTTAGAGTCAGAGTGGTGGAAGGCTGATTTGAAAGTGATTTAAGGAAACATCTTTTAAAGATATTTTATAATATTTTTTAAAGCATTGTGAAGTTTTGGGGAGATAATGGGTTATCTTTTAAAGTCATTAAGTTTGGAGTTAAAATAGATGCTAGGGTCAGATTAAAAGGAGGCCCTAAGTTTTAAGGGGTCATAACTATGTGAAGGTGGATTTATTTTAAAAGATGTATATATTTTTTAATATGTTTTCCCCTTTTTAATTAATTTAAATTGGTTTGAGAACTATTCATAAAATATAATTGAAATCCACATATATTTAAAAGCATGGATTAGGGGTAGTTAAACATTTAAATGAAAATTATTGCTTATATTATTATAAGGTATTGACAAATATTATTTATTGAGCATGATTTAGAGGGGATAGGGTAGACTTTATTGGCTTATCTTTTTTAATATTTTCACCTTCCCACCTACCCCTACAAATCTAAGAATCTGACATCCAAATTTGAGAGGCATCTTTCATAGACCCTAAATGCGGATTTTTTCCATTTTGGTGAGGTTGAGGGTCATGAATGTAGATTCTTAGGATTTGTTTTACATACCTCTCACTTAGGTGATTGAGGTTAGTTCTTCATTCTCTCTCACTTGGAGGTGAATGTTTGTAGCTCTAGAGAAGCAAGCTATATTTTGTCTCCTTTCAATTTAGTACATAACAATTATCCTTCTTATTCCTATAGTTTCATGAGTTGTTTGGGGGGTCTTATATCAATGTATTGTGATTAAGGTTAGTCCTTTACTTGATATTTTATTCATTTATATGCTCATAAGAACTTTTTATTTCCTAAAGAACTAATCTGTGTGCATTTAAAAGTATTCAAGGGCTGTGGAATTCATTTTCCCTTGTCATTTACAACCAACACCTATTTATTTCTAAGGGAAAACTAGAATTAGGGAGAAGTTGTGATGCATAGGTTATGTTTGAATTCTATTGTGAGTTCATTTATAGTTTGTGGATCTATAGAAAATTGGTGAATCACCTAGGTTTAGTTTAAGTTATTTCAATTTCATGCACTCTCTCTCCCCTTTCCTGCAAAAGTTAGACAAGTTTCAAGGTGATTCAAGGGGAAGTTGGCCCCTATTCCGGAGGTCTACTTTCTGATAGGTTACCCACAGCCTAAAAGTAGTCCCGTATTTTACCTGATTTCTAGGTTCACACTTATCCATATTCAAGTGCAATCCTTAGTGACAATAGTTCAACTTGAGAAATAAAATAGATTTCTTCTCTAAGCTTTGATCTAGTTAATACTCCTTTTCTAGTATTATCGATAATTTGATTTTTTGGATGATTGTTCTTTACATACCTCAAATTTTTGGGAAGCTTAGTAGCATCATTTGTGTCAACATCACAAGTCTCTCTTTCACATTCTGCCTCAACAAGTACTTCTTCTTCTATAGCAACAACCTCTTTGATCTCTATAATCTAATTACTATAATACATTCTCTCTTGTATCTGAAACTTCTCATCTATTCTTACATTGTTACTTTCAATCATTTTCTTAACCTCAGTTTGAAATGTTTGTAAGCATTGCTCTTAGTAGAGTAACCAAGGAAAATTACTTCACCACTTCTAGCACCAAACTTTCCTATTTTCATCTCTCCTGATATAACACTTACTACCAAATATTCTGAAATATTTTATAGTAGGAGTATGATCAAACCATAATTCATAAGGAGTCTTATTTATACCTTCTCTGATTTTAATTTTGTTTAATGTGTATACCATTGTCCTAATAGCCTCTCTCCAATGCATATGAGAAAAATTTCCTTCAAGCAACATTGTCCTAGCAGCATCAAGTATAGTCCTGTTCCTTCACATTAATATCCCATTCTATTGTGGAGTCCTAGGAGGAGATGTATGTATCTTTATTCCATTCACTTCGTAGTATGAATTGAATAAGTCTAAAGTAAACTCTCCACCTCTATCTGACCTCAAACATTTTATCTATAAACCTGATTCATTCTCTACTTTTTCTTTGAACAACTTGAATTTATCAAATGCTTTTGATTTTTATTTCAAATAAGTAACCCACATCATTCTAGAAAATCCATCAACAAAAATTATGAAATACCTTTTGTATGGTGAAAATGTGACCACACTTCTATGAATCATTACATTCAAGAACACTCAAGAATGAGGTCTCAAAAATTGATCCATAGCTCCATAGGCATGGAGTGCAAGGGTTTTAAGAATGCTCTCAGCCAGAGCTATTTAGCCTATAACCTTGCTAGTAAACCATGCAATGGGAGATTCAATGAAGAAAAGGGCAAGAATGTCAATATCCTAAAGAATCAAGAATGAAAATACAATGCAATGCTATGCTATAAATGGAAATGCAAGCTAAGCTATGAAAATGAAAGATGCAAGTATTACAAAGCCTCCTAGTTAAGCTAGATGGATTAATCTAGAGCATAAAGGAAATCTAAGCTAAGAATGCCATGATAATGCAAGAAATGAAACTATGATAACATGTAGATGCAAAAGCCAAGAATGCTCCAAATCTTCAAAAGCTCCAAAATGACCTAGAAAACCTGCAGCATAACATTAGCATAAAAACCTAAGATATGAAAATGAAGAAGAAAGCTCTCCTTTTATAAGAAATGAAAAAGGAACGGACCATGGAGATTAAGAGGCAAAAAATTTAATCAACAGTGGAGCTTGAAAGAGGAGCAATCCATGTGCACAAGTATCCTCCAATGAGAAAATTGGAGTTGACTTTTGTGTCCATATGAGACAAAAAGTGCTTTTTCCCTTTTTATAAAATAAGATAAGAGGAAAATTGGGGGTTTTTTATTTATTAAAAGGGGAGGAAATATTCCTCTTAATAAATAAAAACTTAGGATAAAATGGTTAGCCCATAGAAAATAATCGAATAAATGATAGAACTAGGATTTGATCAAGAATAAGAAATTTATGATTTAGCAAAAGGGGCTAATAGTCTAGGTGACCATTTTTAGGTGTATACCTTTTCCCCTCTTTGAATAATGTGTGATCTATTTGGGAACACATGGAGTCAAAGAATGAAGTTGAAATGTGAGATCGATTTGGGATCACAAAACAACTCAGATCAGCCAAGAAGGCAAGCAAATGATCTGACTCCAAAGAATGAAGTGTAGAGAGATAGAAAATCCTGCATGATCAGCCTGGTAGCGATAGTACTAAACACTTAGGAAAGAGATAGCCAATAAGATATGATGTGTCTTCCCCCTCGAGATCAAAAGAAAAATCCAGGTAGAGGGAAAGCAGAATCAAGAGAGACATGATCAAATCACTAGAAATCATAATCAAAGAAAGTGAATAGAATAACCATTAAGCAGTGAAGGTATGCCCCACACATGGGACCCGGGGCATGAACCAAGCGGTCCCTCAACCTGAAAACACCACGGAGGGGGAATTTGAACTTGGGATTTGAAAGTGATGGGGATGAAAAGGTGAAGAATGCCCCAGCGAAGATCAAAGGATCAGGCCTCAAATGGTCAGCCAACTACGCGGAAGAAGGACAAATGATCAAGGTGAACTCAAATTTTAATTTTGATCCCAAAATGAATAGAAGATGATGTGATATGAAAGACAAGAAGTGAAAGACATGATCAGGAAGAAGCGAAAGGTGAGCGCAGTTTGATTAACAAGTTGATGAAAGATCAAAGAAGAGCTCTCTCCATATGCAAGATGCAAAACTAAACTAACATGAACTTAAGAATGTAAGCTACATGAAAAGTGTTTACTTGAAAGGTTACAAAGCCAATAGACATCTAATAATCATCATTGAGCATTATTGGTAGTGTCGCAAGATCATACAATACACACTAGCATAACTATGTGGATCTAAATATGATATATATCAGATAGAAATGTGGAAATCTCACCTAGGCACCAAAGACATGTAGGTCAAGATGACTAGTGCAGTGAGATTACCTAAGTTTCATATAGCAAGATCATGCTTGCATCGAGACATAAGAAGGTCAAGATGACTATAAGCATGCACTTGCAAAAGAGTCAAGGATAATACCTTGTAGATCCCAATGTCAAGTGGAACAAGCATAAATGCTAATGACAAGTAGGACCAACAAAATATATCCACAAGCAGAAAAAGAAATAAAACCTGTTCTCATTCCCTCAGTCTTCTAGCTATGCATCATTGAAAATGATCATAGGGGGAGAACACTCAGCAAAGAAATCATCATAGACAGTACACAAAGAAATAAAGTCAAACAAATCTCAGCGAGTCAAGTGTGTGTGTGTAGGTCATAGAGTCAAGCTTTGAGTATCGCATTTGCCAGTGAGAAATATTGCATCATCTAGACTGCGGGTAGGACATCTGATAAGTGTTAAGAAACACTCGACACTAGGGTAGTATTGAAAAACACCATTTGCAAGGTGCAAAAGAAACCTAGATGCACAAAGAGACCCAAGATAAGCTAGAACAACGTATACCCCCTAGACTAAGACAAGATTCAATTCTAGGCTAGGAGAGACAAAGTGAGAAGTGGGGCAGAGGAGCTCCATGCAAGACTGATAGACACAGGTGCAGAGAGTCTCAAGTAGTGCTTGTTTCTAGGTTTTCACCACTTGATAGATTTTTTTAGGACTTTTTATAAAAAAATTTGTATTTTTGCTACCAAGGCGCCTGTTTCCAGGTTTTCACCAATGCACTTTTTCTTCTTTTTTTTTTTTGATTTTTTTAGTGAGACATCAAAGTGCCTATTGCTAGGTTTTCACTAGGATGCTATTTTTTTCAGTACTTTTTATGCTTTTTAGGATTTTTTCAACATCATATATGAATTTTTTTGGAATTTTTTTAGGATCATAAAATATGTACAAAGAATGCCCCAGACAGAAACAGGCATCAAGAATCTATTTCCTCTGATGTAGAAAACCAATAGGCCCCAGGCCCAAATGCTATACCTGTGATGATAGGAGGTCTCAACTAGTTTGACCAATAATAACCAGCCCTAAGTAATGTTTGAGCTAGCAGAGGATCATTAGAATGTGATCCACATATGCCATCATGGATTTTAGCTAGCACTTTTAATGACTCCTCTATTTCTAGACACTTAAGGAGAGTTCTATCTAGACCCTTCCTATACAAGTCACCAGAGAGAAAGGCAAAGTGTAAGGGATAGCGGAAAGAATGGCATGGTGGATTTTCAGGAGGAATATGAGGTGGAAGACATGAAAAGATGGTAGGATTGTAAGATTTGTGAGCAAGATAGCGTAATTCGTCCACCATGAACTTGAAGTGAAATTTATGCTTTTTCATTTGTAAGATGGATGTTGAAGTAAGCAAGGCATTAGCAACTTTTTTCTCAGCTCTAGGAATGGACTAAAGTTTAACAGATATGAGATCATGCTTGAAGTAGTGCACCATTTTGTTGTAGAGAATCAACTTGTCATCTTTTATTTGAGAATCATTATTTTTGAGAAAAATTTTATTTTTACTTTTCTTAGGTTTGGATACTGCCATAATGTGGTTTTTGACATCCGACCATTGCTCTTTTCTTTTGACTTGATGACTGTGATGCTTGATTGCTGATTCAATATTTTTTGTTGCTAGTTTGCTGGTGGAAGAAGTAACAGGTGTTGATGCGAGATGGAATGAAGTGATTGGTTCAATAGCATTTATGTGAGAGGTGTCATCTCTGGAGACAAGAGAAGTTGAGCCTATACGGTAAGCTCCAAAAGTAGCTAGATCTAGATTTTTCATAGAAGGACCAACATAGTCCACTAAGGCAATACGGGGAACCAACCCATCAGACCCTTCATGAGACTCATCAACTATGTCAGGTGGGTTACAAGAGGTATGAACCACATCAACATCCATATCCATCATGGGAGGATCTTTTGGAAGAGGGTTAAGATGCTGAGAAGTAGAGATACTCATATCATTATGTGAGAGATCACCTCTTTGTAGTAGCCATGCAATGTTGTGACATTGTCTATCATAGTTCAATGATTCTTTAGGCACATAGGTTCTAGACATAGAGGCCTCAGCTATATCATCAGTAGATATACATTCTTCTCCCCAAAGAAGTGAAGTAGAAGGAAGATCATCTCCCATTTGAACCATAGTGTGCAGTGGTGACTCATCTATATCTATGTCTAAATTACTGAGCATGGGAGTATTTTTGGAATTATCAAGGAGGGAAAATCTAGCCCCATCTTCTCTATAGATCCACTCTTGAATAGCTTGTTCTTCTCTTTTTGCTTCTAAAGGAACAGACGAAGGAACAAAAGTATCAAAGATCATCATAGTAGAAGTGGAAGGCTTCATTTGATTAGAAGGTCTCCCATATGACCTAGGAGAAACAGGTATAGAAGCAAAGGAATCCAGCATATATTCACCCATACCAAGTCTCATCATCTTAAGTGTTTTCTTAGCAGAAACTAGAGACATACTAGGATCAACAGAAGGTTCATTGTGAGGAACAAATTTTTCAGCAGTAGCAAGAGCATTAATAGCAATAGTATGGTCTCTAGGAATCACAACTTCAGTGCCATTGTACAGAAATTTGATGCACTGATGATAAGTGGAAGGAACAGCCTGCATGTCATGGATCCAAGGATGACCCAAAAGAATGTTATATGTGAGTGGGATGTCCAATACTTGGAAGCTAATATCTTTCATGACAGGGCCCACTCAGACAGGCAGCATGACAAGACCTTTGGAAGATCTTTCCACTTCATCGTAAGCTTTTATAGTAATCTTCTTCTTAAAATGCACATCAAATTCTGACAAACCCAATTATTGTATGACATTGAAAGAAACAATATTTAACCCTACACCATTGTCTATCAGGACTTGGGGGACTCAGGTATTGTAGACTAGAACTTCAATGTGTAAAGCTAGATTATGAGGGTGATAAATAGATATGTCATCTTTTGTAGAAAAGGAGAGAGATAGCGGAGATGAAATATGGTTGACCATAGCCTGAAATTGATCTGGATCAATGTCATTGGGAACACGTGTTGTACGTAGAGCCTCATCAAGAATCTCTCTATGTGAAGGGGATAACTGAAGCAACTCAAGGATAGATATCTATGATGGTGTCTTTTGAAAATGTTGGACAAGATCATAGCTAAGGGTGGCTAAAGGAGCTACTTGGTTGGAAGGCAAAGCTTGCTTGGGATCTTGTGCAGTTTTAAGGACAATCTTGGCTTGCCCCCTAGTAACAGCATTTAGTGTCTCACTTCAAGAAGATGAACTACCATGTGTTTGCAAGACCAAATTTGGCTTACCATGATTGGATTTATTATCCTCTTGAGACCTCATCATTAAAACAATCTCAATGGGCTCTACCATGTTGATCACAAGCATATTAGAAGGATACGTGTAATTGATCTTAGCATCATGATTCTTCTTATGTGCTTGAGAGGTTTCCCCCTTATCATGCTTAGGTAGAGGATTTTTGAAAGCTGTGTGATTAGGATTTTTAGTTAAGCCATCAGTGGAGATTATGCCATTCTCAATAAGATCCTAAATATCATCCTTAAGCTTAAAAAAATTGTCTATCAGATGTCCCTTGTTTCTATGATAATGACAATAAGAATCCTGTCATGACCAATCAGGCCTATTTATCAGATCCCAATTACCAGGTTTATCAGGAAGTGTAAGATATCCATTATCAACCAAAGTCTAAGGATCACATCATAAGGTTCTGCCAACTTGGTATAGACTCACTTTCGAAATGACTTCTTAGGCTTATCTGCATATTGAGGTTTAGGAGCACTGTGAGCATTGGTAGCTTCTTGTTGTTTTGCTGCATAGATAGCATTGGAGAGATTGAAAGCAGGCTCTTTAGCTTTAGGAGTGTCAACAACCCCATCATTAACAACATACTTGTTTTTATTCCAAGGTTTGTTCTTGTCTTTTCCATTTCCTTTAGCATCTTTATTAATAACAATATCCCCTTTTCTTATAGCTACATCCTCAATTTGATATGCACTTTCAACCATGTCATTGAAAGAAGAGAATAGTTGTTTCCTTAAATCATAATATAGCTCAGGCACAAGAGTGTTGATGAAAATGTCAATCTTTTCTCTCTCGAGTAACTGATGAGGATACCTAGAATACAATGACCTCCAACATTGTAAGTAAGTTGCAAATGGATCACCTTGATGTTGTCTTAGATTACCAAGATCTATCACGGTGACAGGTTGTTGGATGTTGTAAGAATAATGTTGGGTAAATCATTGAGCCAACTCATCAAAAGTCTTAAGAGGTGGTGTCAATTTCACAAACCATTCCAAAGCTTGGCCTCTTAAACTTTGAGGGAATAATCGTAGAAGAAATGTGTCTTCATGAAGAAAGTCCATGCTAAGAGTGTAAAAGTGACACACATGGTCATGGGGATCACCATTTCCATCATACTTGTCATATTTGGGAACCTCAATATCCCTAGGAAATGGGACCATGTATAGACTCCTATCAAAGGGAAGAGCACAAATTGATTCTACAAAAGAGACCTTTGGAGGCTCTCTGTCTATTGCCATTTGGGTAAGGCATTGATTTGTCGACGTAGTTCTTCCTGAAGGACTTCCAATTCAGTTGGTACTCTTTGTTGGACAATTTGTCTGACATCATAGCCGGGAGGAAGCTTGTATCCTCTAGAAGTCATATATTGAAAATATTGATCACCATTACACTTTAAAAGCTTATGCATCATTCATTGGGAGACCACATCTTGTTCAAATCTCATAAGACCCTCACTAGAAATCTCATCATCTTCCTCTACCTCATGTTGAGAGGGAGGAGGTCTAGGAGGTGAAGAAGGCATACCAAAAGTGGGTCTTGGAGGAGATCTTGGTGGCGTGTTGTTGCCATTAAAAAGAGGTCTATGATCATGATTACTAGTCTCAGGTTGCTCATGAAATGTCCCTCTATAATCCATGCACCTAGCGGCATCCATCCTTTGTTGATTGTGTTCTTTGTCTAAGTGCGGTTGGTTATCCTTATGCTCAAAGTGTTCTTGCAAGCATTGAAATTTTTCTTGTTCAGTCAAAGTAAGTGAGACACTGTCGATGTTTTTGGGGGTCTTGAATGCAGAAAAGAGGAAACCTCCTTTGTACCATGGGGTAGCCTTAGAATCCTCAAATTGGTTAGAACTAGAACTATTGTTGCTAATGGGCACTTGTGAGCATCTAGTTGGAGAAGGTAACTATGTATAATTGAATGGAGGATGAATCTCCTGCTCAAATTGAGACTGCGTTGTAACCGACATGAAAAGAGATGTTGGTTGACTAATAGAATGAGACAAAGTTTCTTAGATTTGAGATAAGAAAAGATAATAAAGATCACTTGTCAAAGTAGAACAATAGACAGATGGCTCATCAAAAGTGCTCAAGCACTTACAACAATCAATTGACTAAAGTCGAGCAGTGAGCAAGAATCTTAATAAGCAAGTACCTAGAGAGGTAACCGTGATGCAACAAGTTATCAAGAGTAGCATTCGTTAAGCTCAAATTTAATATTTTTAACTCATTTGTTTCAGTCTAGAATAAGTCTAAGCATGTGGATAACAGTCCAGCTTCAGGTAAGAAAAGAAAAAGACACTCTACGATAGGTTAAAATGCAAGTTTAGCAGCTCTGGATTGCAACAGCAACAAGACAGCAAAAAGGTTATGGGTGACACTTTCCAGGTAGACAAGGTGATAGTTTATAGTGAGGTAACACTTTTCCCTAAGCCAAGTAATAGTTTCCAGTAAGCGGGGTGACACTTTTGCAGGGTCGTACGACTCTATGACCAATGAACATAAAAATCTCAATTTTGAAGTGTTTTGACCAATTTTGCATATCAATAGATTTTTATCATGGATCAAGCACATAAGATAGCAATCAAGGAGTTTAAGCAAGCAATTGTCTTCAAACAATGAGCAAGGGTCAAAGCAACCTTGCACATGAACAAGAATAGCAACTTAGTATTTCTACTCCTTAAAGATTCTATTTGTGTATGTTCTTGAAAATGTTTTAGCAAGCACTTAGAACACAACAACATCCTATCAAGTTGTCTACAGGGATATTCATATCTTTTCTAAAGGGAGTCCTTGATATATGCAAGGTACGTGAGGCCCAAATCCGTAGATGAGAAGAATTTGAAATCACATAGCTAGGGGGAGACGGTAACCCAAATCTCTTCCTTCACTTCTCAAAGGTATAAAGTTCTTTGAGGCTTAGCCAAGAGTGATATCAAACTCAATTCCTAAGAGAGGTGTCTTTCGATTCACCTCTTGCTATTTATACTCCACCAGAACATAGGAGTTAAGGTCGTCCCTTGAGGTGGTGTGTCCCCAAGAAGGCCTTCTAGAAATAAAAAGTAAGTAATTCACTATTAAAAGTATTTAAAGCACTAAAGGTGGAACACTTAACTCTTCAAGTAAATGTGAAGTGAGTCGAAAAGTGGAACATTTAACTCTTCAAGTGAATGTGAAGTGAGTCCAAAAGTGGAACATTTAACTCTTCAAGTGAATGTGAAGTGAGTCCACAAGGTGGAATATTTAACTCCTCACACAAACTCAAAGTGAGTCCAAAAGTGGAACATTTAACTCCCCACACAAACTCAAAGTGAGTCCAAAAGTGAAACATTTAACTCCTCACACAAACTCAAAGTGAGTCCACACCTTTAAAAACTAATGAGATCAAAAAAGTATAAAAAGGGGGAAACTTTGTGAAACACTTAATGCTCTTTTCAAGTATACTCCTCCCCTATGTATGAATGTTGACCTTGCATCCAAAGGGTGGTAATGATGGGTGATTAGAAATAAGTGAGTCCAACACCCAATTTAGCTAACAAGATCAATCAAAAGCAATCTAAAGTTGCTTATCAATACTACTCACAAATGACAAAGGGTTGAATCAATGGAATATTTAACTTTCCAAGAAAACATAGAGTGAGTCCACAAAGTGGTGCATTTAACTCCCTATGTAAACAAGGAATGAAGCCATGCCCTTAATCACTCAATGAGATATTTGATATTGGAACCAAGAGATACTTAAGGTTTAAACACAAGCATTCACTTACACAAACTTGTAAAAACAAATCTATGTTCATTCATTTCCCATTAAGAGCATCAATTGAAATGTGTTCTATGAAAGCATGTAAACAGTCAAGCCAAACACATGAGAGGTTCAATTTTAATCCCAAAATCCAAATGTTGTAGAGATGGAACAAAGTACCTCAAGCAATTTTAAGCATTTTCCATGAAAGCAAGAGCACCTTCAGAACAACTTGTTAGCTCCACAATGGTTAGCACATGAAAAACCAAATAATCTGCAAAAAATAACTGATCAAATGAGAAAATCTGAAAATGAAACCATCATGGTTGGATTAGGCACATAAAGACCTTTCCAACGATATATCACACTTTGATTTTCGATACCATTTGCAAAAATTTCTCAAAAAATTTCAAAAAGTTAGCAGAGAACCCAAAACTTGCAAGATAGATAAAATAACTCAAAAACAACTCACTGCCAAGTACAGGTGATAGTTACAAACACCAGAATTATTGCGTGATACTTCTCAGTATACTGGGGCGATAATATTAGTCTATGCGATACTTTGCTTGACACCAGGCGATACTTCACCCGAGACCAAGCGATATTCTCTGCAATAGCCAGGCGATACTTCTAACAGGTGAAGTATCGCACATGCATATAGAGAACTATGGTGTGATACTTTTGGAAAGTATCATACAATAGTCTGAGACAGAAAAATATAGACCAAAAAATTAAGCTAAAAACTTGCTGAAAAATTGATGAAAAATAACAAAAATGCAGAAAAAGAAGGGACAAAGCTAGTCTACTCTGCCCCACGGTGGGTGCCAAAAATGCATGGTGAAAATGTGACCACACTTCTATGAATCATTACATTCAAGAACACTCAAGAATGAGGTCTCAAAAATTGATCCATAGCTCCCTAGCCGTGGAGTGCAAGGGTTTAAAGAATGCCCTCAGCTAGAGCTATTTAGCCTATAACCTTGCTAGTAAACCATGCAATGGGAAATTCAATGAAGACAAGGGAAAGAATTTCAATATCCTCAAGAATCAAGAATGAAAATACAATGCAATGCTATGCTAGAAATGGAAATGCAAGCTAAGCTAGATGCAAGTATTACAAAGCCTCCTAGTTAAGCTAGATGGATTAATCTAAAGCATAAAGGAAATCTAAGCTAAGAATGCCATGATAATGCAAGAAATGAAACTATGATAACATGTAGATGCAAAATCCAAGAATGCTCCAAATCTTCAAAAGCTCCAAAATGACCTAGAAAACCTGCAGCATAACATTATCATAAAAACCTAAGATATGAAAATGAAGAAGAAAGCTCTTTTTTTATAAGAAATAAAAAAGGAATGGACCATGGAGATTAAGAGGCAAAAGATTTAATCAACGGTGGAGCTTGAAAGAGGAGCAATCCATGTGCACAAGTATCCTCCAATGAGAAAATAGGAGTTGACTTTTGTGTCCATATGAGACAAAAAGTGCTTTTTCCCTTTTTATAAAATAAGAATAATGCTTTATTTGTGCAACTTAGGATAAGAGGAAAAGGGGGGGATTTTTATTTATTAAAAGGGGAGGAAATATTCCTTTTAATAAATAAAAACTTAGGATAAAATGGTTAGCCCATAGAAAATGATCGAATAAATGATAGAACTAGGATTTGATCAAGAATAAGCAATTTATGATTTAGCAAAAGGGGCTAATAGTCTAGGTGACCATTTTTAGGTGTATACACCTTTCACCATAGTATGATTTTGTCCTTGTAGGTCAACATAGGTCTATATGAACTAGACAACTTTTCTTTTGATGTATATTCTTTTCTTTTGTAACTGCTTCTTGTCTATTTTCCCATAACACATTCTCTGCATACAATGTTAGATGGTTTCACAATCCTCGGTAGATCTCTACCTGCTTTAGTCAGACTTTCCTTCACAATATTATCTCTACCATAGCCAACTTTCTCTACCATAGCCAACTGTCATCTACTTTTGCAACAAAACAAGAGGCTCCAGATGTATTTAATTCAAATACATTACCTCTAGATTTAGTACCATTTGCAATCAACTTTCCTACCTTACTTCTGATAAAACATTTACCATCATTGAATTGTAACTAAAATTATTTGTCTATCAACTTTCCAACACTCAATAATTTATGCTTGAGTCCATAAATAGGTAGTACATTATCAGTATTAGTTTTTCTATCCAGAGTAATAGATCCTACTCCTATGATAGGTTTAGGGAGATTGTCTCCAAACCTTACAACACCACCATCATACTTTACTAGTTTGAAACGCTTGTTTTTATCTCCAGTCATATGATATGAACAACCACTGTCTATGATCCATTCAAATTTGTTATCAACATAAGTTACTAGAGCTTTTTCCTCATGTATTGGTTCATCTCTAATAGAAAAAAATCCAATGTCCTCATGATCTAAATCATCATCATCAAAAATTCCTTAACTAGCATAATAACATTCCTTATCCTTTGAATACTTATATTTGAAAAACTTAGGCTTGTACTTAGTAAATCTTGTAGTACATCTAGATGCAAAATGACCTACCTTATTACATGAAAAACATTTCAAAGGTAATTTGCTTTCAAATTTACCCCTACCTCTCATTTCTCTTCTAGAAATCAGTGCAACAAGTTCATCCACCTTTCTTTCTTCTACCTGTATTTGTTTCCATCCCTCAACATATTCACCTAGCTATTCTTTTAGGTTCTCAGTGTTGGTTCTTGGAAGTGCAAACATTATCTTCTTGTGTGCATATGCTTTAAATCCAAATTCAACTTTAGGTACAAAATCTCCCAATTCAGCAGCTTCAAAGGTAGTTATCTTTGCAATCAACATCTCTCTTCTAAAGTTCAGAGTCAAAGGTATAGTATCTTGAATATACATAGCCTTAAACTTCTAAACAGGTGTCAATGGTCTAAGAATCTTCACAAAAACTTCTTCTTCATCATAAGTGCCTCCATAGTTTCTAATTCCAACTACAACTTTTATAACCCTTTGAACATCAATCCTAATGCTTTCATCCTCATTCATTTGTAACTTCTCCATCTTTTTTTTATAGTTCTGTAACTTTACTTGCTTTGTATAGCTGTCTCCTTCATATAGTTCTTCTAATCTCTTCCAAATTTGGTATGTCGAATCCAAGTCTTTAACTTCAGTAAATTCTCCTTTAGAGAGTGAGTTTATCAATGCTTCCCTTGCAATCATGTTAAGTGAAAATATTTTCTTCTCATCTTCTATAGCAGATGGTAAGTCATTCTCATACTTTATGGCTGCCTTATTCTTTGTGATCAACTAGTAGTTAATGCCTAAATAGAACAAATGAGTTCGCATCTTGTCCTTCCACTTGTCAAAGTTCTCAGGATCAAATTTTGGAATATCTTTCCTATAAAACACCATCTCTAGGATCACCTCAAGCTATTAAGATTTCTCTCTCTTGGACCAGTTTCGCTGATACCAATTGTTAGGAATACTAGTCCACAATATAATTGAGAGGGGGGTAAATCAATTGTATGAAATATTATTAAACTTTAAACTTTGAGTAGCAGTAATATCAAATCTAATGAACACAATGAATGCCAACACAAAAACACAATATGTTCATCTCATGGAAACCTTGTTAAAGGTAAAAAACCTAGTGGGAATTAGCACCCACAATTGATGTACTGAGAGTATAGTATCCTTGTTAGAAGATTTATCCTTTTTAGGAGCTTATTGAAACATTACAGTACATAGTCCTTGTTAGAGGACAAACCATGTTAGGAGTCAAGAAAGATGGGTGGGCTCACTTCCTAGGCTCCCTACCTAAAGGAGGTTAAATCCACCTTCAGAACTCAATGTTCACAACAAGTGTATATGAAGAAATACATAATCTTTTGAATTGTTTGATGATAACTTTCTTTTCTTGATCAGCTCCAATGAATTTTACTAGTAATCATGTGCTCTACATCAGCAGACACAAGCTCTCAAATTTTCCAATACCTTTTACATCACCTATATTCCATCCATATCTTTTCCAAAGAAAAAGATCTTACATATATACCACATATATACCCTAGTATAGTCTACATGATTAGGTTGGCCCATTAGGCTTTCCTAATTACATAAACTCTTGCTCTAAGATACACACAATACCTACAAGTATATAATGATTCTATTACAACAATTAATGATTGACATCCTTACTTCATGTTCACCAAACAAAACATACGCTACATCTCCCAAGTCCTCTCCCAAATAAATATTCTCCAGAGAATACGTCATAGTTGACATCATCTAGCATTCCATACTGTGCGCTAACCAATGAACATTCTCCATTACCTTGTCTTCCATCCCTCAAGCTCGCATAAACTTAATCCATATCATCTATAAAATATACCAAAAACACAAAGACTCACTATGTCAGCTTCTACTATCACTATCCAGGAACCATTCCCCACCAAAAAAATAATAACTCATTTAATATGAAAATTTATATGATGCGATCTTGGATATAAGATCACCACATCTTCATGTTCTCTCATCTATCTTTGCATGTTCTAAATCATCCTTATAGTGTCTGTACACTATCATACTCAGCCTGTACTCTTCATAGAAACATATGTTGACATCAGTGACAAATCATAAATGACAACATTATGAATGCCCATTCAGTAACATAGTGATTAAATATATTAAACGTATCAATCACCACCCCATGCATTAGCAATATCTAATAGAAAATACATATGGACTGCATTTCATTTCTACACCTCGAATGAATAGCCATATTTTTTATGATCTAAGATAAGTAGGCTTGGATTAAAAATTTGATAAATAGTTTGAGTAGAAAAATCTCAAGACAGAGAGAGAGAGAGAATTAATTATAGAGAACATAATTTGGAGAACTAAAATTCTCACTCTGAGATGAGTTATCAGATCAATCACTTCAGATATGAATGTTGAGCTACTAGAATTCCAAGCAGTGGGGAACCAAGAGGGAAAAAACCATGGAATATTTTATGGTAAAGAATGCATAGATCTATGCCCTCAAGTCTAAAACAAATCTATGAGTGCATCTTTCTCCCTATTTCATTAAATTTCAGGGCCTGATTTTAGAAAGCCTAGATAGGATAAAAGATAGAAGAAAAGGTTTATTGTATACATGCACTTATCAACATTTATGAAATCATTCTTGAGCTATTATTGACCTTCCAGCCCAGTCAAATTTTTGCATTTTTATGTTCAAAACAATAGGTAGGAGAAACAAGACTACATACACTAAAAGAGAGGGGGAGTTGTTGATTATCATATCAAAAGTATACATCAAAGAAAGGTATTCTCAATTTTACTGATCATAAATGGAAGTAAGAAAGAAAAAAATAAAAAAATAAAAGGTCTAACTCTTCTGATTAAATATACAAAATTTAATCTTTTATTGCTATTTGTTGTTACTTAAATCATTCTAATGAGTGTGCTTTAGAAATAGAGGAAATCAAAGGTTGCAACAACAAGATGAATTTGGGTCAACTTTTAGGTAGTCTAATCAATGTAATGTATTGGGAATCTAAGAGAAATGAAATAATAAAACCACTGATGGTTGTGCTCTTATGAAAAAAAAGCTTTCTAGAACTAAAACAATAAAAGGCCAAGGAGATGGTAGATAAATCAAAATTATGGTCTTCATATGAAGATTAATAAATAGTAAATTTTTATAAGATATTTTAAGTGGAACATGAACTTACAACACTAGTATTTACCTCTTTTTGATAATTTGTAGAGGTCATCTCACTTGACACAACTTCCTCTATACTAGAAAATAGAAAGAGAAACCCTAATTAGTATTACAAAGACAAGAGGCAAGGAATCATCTTGTAGCTACTACCATATATATACATCTCAAACAAGGTTTTCTTCGAGGTGGATTGATTGAGGGAAATATTGTGGTGATGTTGCTAGATAATGTCAATTATAGATAGGAACACTGAATGACAATAGGTTGAGGTTGATAATGAAGGCAACAACCGCGGTTTGGAAGAAGACAAGCAACCAAATGCAATTAAATCTAGAAAGAGAACTAATGAAAAAATGAGGGTTTGAACATACAAATCAACTTTAGAGAAATTACATGTGATGAGATAGGGATAAAAACCATATCAAATAGAATAAGGGATGCAAAAGGGAACTGTAAAATTTTTGTCTCATCAGTCAAAGGAAGCTAGTGTCCCAAAATGTAGGATGAAATTCTTTTGATAAAAATGAGACTTTTGGGAGAAAATGCTCCCATAATAAGCCTATCATTTTAGTTAGAAAATTACTCAATTTTTATATTTAAAATTATGTACCTATATGTTGCCTTCTCTTTTTTTACCTTAGAAAACATAATTTGGAGAACTAAAATTCTCACTTTGAGATGAGTTATCAAATCAATCACTTCGGATATGAATGTTGAGCTACTTGAATTCCAAGCAGTGGGGAACTGAGAGGGAAACAACCATGGAATATTTTAGGGTAAAGAATGCACAGATCTATGGCCTCAATGCTAAAACAAGTCTATGAGTTCATCTTTCTCCCTATTTCATTCACTTTCAAGGACTGATTTGAGAAAACCTAGATAAGATAAAACCTAAAAGAAAAGGTTTATTATAGACATGCACTTATCACATGTATGAAATCATTCTTGAGCTATTATTGGCCTCCTACCCCAGTCAAATTTTTGCATTTTTATATTCAAAACAATAGGTAGGAGAAAGAAGACTACATACACTAAAAGAGAGGGGGAGTTGTTGATTATCATATCAAAAGTATACTTCAAAGAAAGGTCTTCTCAATTTTACTGGTCATAAATGGAAGCAAGAAAGATAAAAATAAAAAATAAAAGGTCCAACTCTTTTGATTAAATATACAAAATTTGATCTTTTATTGCTATTTGTTGTTACTTAAAACCTTCTAATGAGGGTGCTTTAGAAATAGAGGAAATCAAAGGTTGCAACATCAAGAAGAATTTGGGTCAACTTTTATGTAGTTCAATCAATATAATGCAATGGGAATCTGAGATAAATGAAAGAATAAAACCACTGATGGTTGTGCTCTTATGAAAAAAATTCTTTCTAAAACTAAAACAACAAAAAGGCCAAGGAGATGGTAGATAAATCAAGATTGTCCAGTCTTAATATTTCGATTAATAAACAATAAATTTTTATAAGATATTTTAAGTGGAACATGAACTTACAACACTACTTTTTACCCCTTTTTGAGAATTTGTAGGGGTCATTTCACTTGACACGACTTCCTCTATACTGGAAAATAGAAAAAGAAACCCTATTTAGTATCACAAAGACAAGAGGCAATGAATCATCTTGTAGCTACTACCATATATACATCTCAAATAAGATTTTCTTCAAGGTGGATTGATTGAGAGAAATCTTGTGGTGATGTTTCTAGATAATGTTAATAATAGCTAGGAACACCCAATGCCAATAGGTTGAGGTTGATACTGAAGGCGACAACCGTGGTTTTGAAGAAGACAAGCAACCAAATGCAATTAAATCTAGAAAGAGAACTAATGAAAAAATTAGGTTTTCAATATACAAATCAACTTCAGAGAAATTCCATGTGATGAGATGGGGATGAAAACCATATCAAACAAAATAAGGGATGCAAAAGGGAAGTGTAAAATTTTTGCTTCTTCAGTCAGAGGAAGCTAGCATCCCAAAACATAGGATGAAAAAATTATGATAAAAATGAGACTTTTGGGAGAAAATGCTCCCATAATAAGCCTACCATTTTAGTTAGAAAATTAGTCAATTTGTATATATAAATTTTTGTACCTATCTTAGCAAAAACATCCTCCAAAATACTACTCATCGAAAAGTCGTTCTATCTTGGCTTTTCTTCCTTATTGATATGCTTCTTAAACATCAAAGATGATGTAAACATTGACAAAACCCTCTATTTCCCTATAAAATCTATAATAGTAGACAATGGAAAAGGCTTCCTTAATGCATTTCCAACATTTTTATTCTTCTTTTTTAATGACATATTCTTCTCCTTCTTCAAGGTTAACACTCCTTGTTCTTCCTTGGATTAATAATGGAGGGTATTGGTTTCCTATTCTTCTTCTTTTCCAACATCACAATACCTAATCCCTTCATTTTCAAGTGCAAAATCATTGGCATCCACATGGCACTTTTCCAAAAATTCACTTCCTGCTTTGTTCCTTTTTAAAAAAATTGCTTGTATTGTTAAAATTCCTATGAATAGTGCAATCGTTAGAATTCTAATGAACATGTGAAATGTTTTTTAAAAAAATCAAATTTACCTTGTAAAATTTGACAAAGCAAAATAAATCCCATACCTCATTGAAAGTATTCATTGAAAATATGATCCAAATGTATTAGTGTAAATACCATTGGGAAATCTCTTTGTTATAAGGGATTCAATCTCCTCGAGCCCTCATTCTTCATATTGAATATCCTTTATCTCTTTCTCATATCTAGATGTCCTCCTTCTGGAACTTTCTCCTAGACTTAATATCTTTGCTTGTGCTTTCTAGAAATAGTAGCCTTGAATGTATATTCTATTTTAGGAAGTGAATCACCAAACTCAATCTTCTCAAAAGGTGAAATAATACCAATTAATATGTCTTTGTTCACACTTTTAATAGATATGATCTCAACAATTATAAAAACTTTATACTTGTAGGATGAAGACAAGGATCTAAGAACTTTCGAAATAATCTTTGATTCATCCAACTATCCATTTACACATCTAATATTGCACACAAGTTGGTGTAGGGGCACCAAGGATAACCAATAATGATATGAAGACCTTGAACACATGCCATGAGGATCAGAGGGAAAATAATATGAACAAGGGTTCCATAGGTGACAACCATGTCAATTTCAAGCTATTAGAGCCTATAATGGCTTTCAAATTACGTAATAGACTAATGTGTTTGAAGTGTCCAAATATCCTTAAAAGGCCCAAAATATGATTGTAAGTGGACCAATAGTGTCCAAGTATAAAATTTAGGTTCTAGAGTTTAGAATAGACCAATGAATAAGTTGAAGGAATTAGAGGTCATAAGCTTGAAGTTTGGCATTCAGGAAGGCCATTTTAATAGTTCAAAAATTCAAATTTTGAATACAAACAACTAGTTTAACATTATGGAGGGAAGTTAAGGTTTAGTGTTAAAATCCTTAAACTAATCCATCTAATTGATCAAAGATGTTATCAAATTTAAGGAAAGGTCATTTTATTGAGAAGAGAATCCATTGTATGAAAAAGGAGATCTGGTGTAGTACGGACTACTAGAGGAAACAAAGGAAAACTCAAAATTTTACAAAGATTGTGTGATGTCTTATATGCTTGGAGATTGATAATCCATTGGGATTGATATATTGATGCTATATGAGTGTTTCCTTATCAATTTTAAGACATTTTAATGAACATTGTGCATTCTTTTGAATCCATTTTATTTCAATGTTATAACACTATCATAGTTTGAGGGCTTAAAACTCACTATTTTTATAGGTAGTTAACAAAGATGGATATCATTCCATGAAAGTAAAGGCCTAAAATTCATGGAAGATCTCTATAGGTAATTAACAAAGATGGATATTTTTCCAACACCTTTGGACTCCCAAGTGAATGATCTCCTTGAGGCAATTCCTCCAATGGTAACTCCCTTAGAGAACTCACAGCTTATGGCTCCATTTTCTATTCAAGAAATTTGAAAGGTAGGTTTTTCATTCCCTCTAGACAAAGCTCTGGGCTTGAATGGATTTACTATGCTTTTCTTTCAAAGCTATTGGGACACAATTGGTTGGGATTTGTTAGCTGATGTTGAGGAATCAAGGAAGAATAGAACCATGCTCAAGTACATCAATACTACCAATATTTCACTAGTTCCAAAAATTTAGGAACCTAAAACCTTCACTGATTTCTAGCCCATATCACTGTGTAATTGACATATAAGATTGTCATAAAAGCCATTTATTTGAGATTGCAACATCTTATCCCAAGCATTATCTCTCTTGAGCAGGGAGGTTTTGTTCCAGGTCGGGAAACCATGGAGGGAGCCTTGGTTGCTCATGAAGTCTTGCATTCCATCAACACCTCTAAGTCTCCTAATTTTGTGATCAAACTTGATATGATGAAGGCATATGACCAAGTATGTCAGACTTTTCTTTTTCAAGTTCTTTAGAAAATGGGCTTTTCAAAAAGCTTATGCAAATGGATAAAAGCATGCATTTTTGGAGCTTGGTTTTCAGTTATCATTAATGGGAAAGCATCAGGCTTTTTCTATTCTACACAAGGTGTAAGACAAGGAGACCCCCTATCCCTAGTTTTATTCATCATTATGGCTGAAGCTTTCAGTAGGACTATTAAGTATCATAACTTGTTAGGTAAATGGAAGGGAGCAAACATCCAAGGTACTTCTATATCCATCACTCACTCTTTATTTGCTAATGATACGTTGCTTTTTGGTAGGTCACAAGTCTTAGAGGCAAGATAGATCAAGCACATTCTACAATTATATTCTGATGTTTCAGGGCAGAAAATTAATCCTCAAAAATAAAAAATCTTTCTTTTCAATACTAATAAAGTTATATCAGATAGAATTGTGAGAATTTTGGGATTCTCATAGGATTTTTTGGCTTCAAAATATCTTGGAATACCATTTTTCATGGGATCAAATAAGACAAGCTATTGGACTTCTATCATTGAAATAATTAAAAGGAGAGTGGTGACATGGAAAGCTAGATGGATTTCATTATCAGGAAGAATACTACCCATTAAATCAGTACTTTCAATTCTGAATTACTATTTAGTTGTTCTTAAAGCTCCACCATCAGTCCTTTTACAAATTCAAAAATTGATTAGAGGTTTTCTTTGGATGGGTAATATGATAGAAGATAAGAAAATCCCTCTTATATATCTCCAAGATATGGCACACATTCCTACTGTAGATGGTACAGGAGTCCATGATTTATCAAAATGGAATGCGGCCTTTGGTGGCAAGCTAGTTTGCCAAATGTATAGCAAGTCTCAGACTACATGGTGTCAAATTATGTAGCAAAATTATCTGGATAACAATCATTCATCAATGATATTCTCAATGTGTGATCCTCCAAAGGGGTCTATGATTTGGGATTTTATGGTTTATTCTAGAGACATTGGTCTCAAATATGTTACTTGGGAAATAAATAGTGGAGATAAGGTTAGCTTTTCGAGAGACTCATGGAATGGTCAGCCTCCTTTGATCACATTGCCCAACATTCAAGATCTTTTATCAACTACAGAGTCTTTATGGGGGACTCAGGTTAATCACTTCATATCAACAGTCTTCCTTTTCTCAAGGAGAGTTATATGGAAGGATCTGGATCAACTTCCTTTATCTAATCAAGACAAAATTTATTATCAGTCCATATTAGACAAAAAACAAGCCTTCCTCTCAAACAATGAAGATAAACTATTGTGGGCACCAGCTAAGGATGGAAACTATTCAATCAAAGAGGGTTATAAGCTCATCCAAAGAATCCCTTCAGATAAGAGTCCTTCATGAGTATATTTGTTTTGTTGGAACAATGTCGTATTACCAAAAGCTGGCTGCTTTGCATGGCTTGCTATCAAGAATAGGATCTTAACAAGTGATAGACTAGAGAGATTAAATAGTTCTCCTACCTTCAATTATGTGTTATGTAATGAGGAATATGAAACAGGTGATCATCTTTTTGTGCATTGTCCTTTTTCCCATCAATGCTAGACGTTTGTTCTCAGAAAGTTAAGTTTCTTTTCCACTCTCTAGAATAACATATGGGATATTTTTCAAGCATGGCCAATCCTTCATCCTCGAGCCTTGTTCATAAGAATATGGAAGTGTTCCCTGACATTAGTCATATGGGCCATTTGGTCGGAAAGAAATAAGTAGATCTTCAGGAAAGAATCCTCCTCTATTGATAAGGTGTTAGAAGGTATTGAAAAGTCAATTGCCGAGGTTACTAATGCAAGCCTTAGTAGATGTAAGATTAACCCTATTATTACCCCTTGGGACAGCAATATGCTATGAGAATGGAAAAAATTATTCATTTCGCCAGGATGTGGATTAGCCACTAAAATGCAATCTAAAGTAGACCGAGCTACTATACATTGGCATCCACCCAACATAGGATATGTGAAGCTCAATTTTGATGGAACTTCTATATTAAACCCAAGGAAATCAGGGTTAGGGGCATGTATCAAAGACTATAAAGGGAAATTATTAGCATTTACAACTACCCCCTTATCAAATGGAACAAATAATTTACCAGAAGCTCAAGCCCTATTCGTAGGTTTAGTCCTTGCCAAGAAAGGAAATTTTAACAAAGTGCAGATTGAAGGTGATTCACAAGTAATCATTAATGCCTACATTATGAGATAGATATATACCTGACACCTTATGTATATCCTCCATCAAATTTGGAATCTATTAGACCAATGTCAGGATGTATGTATTTCTTAGACTTTAAGGGAGGGGAACAAAGTTGTTGATTACTTATCAAATTTAGGGTGTGAAGGAATCATGATTTCAACCTTTCAGCTGAGCTCATTCATTGAGAAATATGAGGAGCTACAATTATTGATCAAGTTAGACATTGAAAAGTGGCAGCACTAATTAACCTTCATTCAAGCTCATATGGCATGATTGCATTCGTATTGTTTGCAATAACCATTGTTCATGTTCAATTAGTTACTGCTGTCAAGATCTCTGGTAAATGAGTGTCATATATGTACTTCATGTGCCACTAAAGGATGTGTGCTCTATGTCACACATCATGAGTTTACTTCGCCATCAGATCAAACAATATCTATCACATGGCTGCTTGTCCTCCAAATCATTCGTACATGTTTTAAATGATGGAAATTTATTCTCACAGGATATTGAATTCAATTAACATTGTCTAATTTATTTATACCCTTCAAGTCCTTGGATTCATTGCATTTCATAAGTTTTTTCCTAAGGATGTCAACTTCTATGGAGGTCTGTGTTAAATGTGATTCATGCTCTTAGTTTCATAGGATAATTCTACCCAAAAATTATAGAATTTGGCTTCAGCCGAGGGTGGATGAGGATGTTCTTCCATTGCATGTGGATGATTTTGCAATGGATAAAATGTTCTATGTTTGTTCTCCTTCTATTTAGCGAGTGATAGGCAAGTAATTGGGGATTATATTCTCTCCCCTACTTCTAGGAAATTTCTTTTCCCATCCAATCTGGTGTCAATTTTCTTGTCAAATGTAATGGATTTATTATAGTCAGTCACACTTTTGGAGATCCTCACAACTAAAGTAGTTCACCAACAGTTTTGGAATGAAAAAAAAGTTAAAAGTTGCAATGCAACGTTACGATTTGTGGGCGGGTGATGCTTTGGTGGGAGGTTTGTTCTCACAATTTCAACTTTTATAGAAGCATGAATTCATGGCTACTTATGATGCACTCCAAAAATAGTTTGAAAAATAGAGTCCTCGCTTCATGAAATCCACCCTGCAAGTCACTGTGAGGGCTTTGGTTTTTCAATTTGAAGAGTGTGTGAAGAGAACGGGGTTTGCACTGCTAGATCTTTTGTGGCTACCAAATAAAGATGTTTCATTACGGCCTAGTCAAAGATTTTCTTTTGGGTTTCTTCCTGGCTCGCAAGATGGGTCAGATGGGTTGCATGGTGCGTGTACAAAAACTTCACAAGGTAAGCACGTTCAGAGTTCTGGTGTGCTTACTGGAGGCCCTTCCAAATATTCTTAGTGTTCGAAGTGGTCACAACCATTAATTGGTGCTAAGGAATCTGGTTGGGATGTGGTTACTGATGTTGTGCCTTCTTTTACATGGGGTGTGTCTCATGGAATGGGATGGGATTCTTCTCCTCAACCTTGTACAAAATTTGGCTAGGGTAGTGCTATTCAAGCTTCCAATGCTTCGACTTCCTGTGATGGGACCGAATGTCTAGAAATGGAGGAGTGAGACATTTTGGATATTAAGAATTAATCAGTTTTTGAAATTTTTATATCTAGATGATTATATATCGATTATGTAATTGGAGGAAGTAATGTCTCCAAACTGTAAATAGGGTATTTTTCTACCATCAACAAAGGAATTTTTGTAAATATCGATGTTCAAACTTTTTTGTATTTCGTGACGATTTTGGGTTTTCTTACTGATTCTTTCCGGTTGAGCTTTTTGAATCAGATTTATTTAATAAATATATTTAGTGGCTAGTCCACTTTTGCCAAAAAAAAGTATGTATCTAACCAATGATGTGCAGATAGCATGAAGAGAGGGTGATCATTGTTGATTTGTTGTAGGAAACACAAGGAAATTTGTTGGTAAGGTATTGCAGTAGCTATTTGGCTCATGTAAGGGGAACATTTGATGATTGGAATCATCTTATATTGTTTTTTTAAAGGTGAATCAAGTTCCAATTGAGACTAGAAGTGATTGGAGGACATAGATTCAAGAAGACCTGGATTTGAGGGTTTGAAGTGAGCAAAATGGGGCTTTTAGTGTTATAGGGGGTCTGAGGCTAGTTTCTTTGAAATTTATTCATTTTAAGTCATTATAAGACAATCTTGATAGTTTTGGGTCTTGAGAGTATAGGAGGAATATAGTTGCTTTGTTAATTGGGCATTTTTTATGGACTTTTGTGGTCACAATGTGTAGATAGCAGTACATGGGCCAAAGGAGTCTATGACATGCTTTTGGGATGTCATAATATGGGAAAAAGGGTATCAGAAGAAATGATTTTTTTGACCAATCCTTTGTAGTTTTTCAAACTTATGTGGCATTTACTATTTTTGCAAGGCTACTAGAAGAGGCTTTAGTCCCATGACAACATTTGGAGAAGTTTGAAGTGTTGGGTGTATTGGGTAGTGCTTGAAACCCAAAGATCACTTGAATCCATCCTAATACACTCTAAAGACACCAAATATACCACCATTGGTCATTGGGAGGAGTCGTGGTTAGTTTGAGGTCCTTTGAAGAACTTGAGGGCTTGGGAATAGTGCCTAAACCTCTCAAAATTATAAACTTATCCTAATTGATTTCATCCACCACCATTACCTCTGCATCAAGTGGTATCGGAGTACAATAGGAATTCTTTGGGGAAGTTTGGGAAGTGGTCTTGAGAGCTTTGATAGTTTGGATCGTTAATTATCCCTTAGAGTTAAAGTATCATTTGGGGACAAGCACTCAGTTGATCCACCTTGTCAAGGACATCATGACTCATGTCTAAAGGAGAAGAAGAGTTTCCCTCAAGGATGACAAACATGGAGTTGGAAAAGATATTAAGAGATAAAGTGGAGGATAATAATAAGTTAAAGGAAACATTGGAACAAAGGGAGAAGGAGAACAATGAGAAGGATAAGATGATGAGAACTATGATGGAGAGAATCTTGGTATTAGAGAAGAGAAATTGAAACATCAGACATGATGAGGAAGTAGAATTTGAAGAAGAAGAGGTACCCCAAGAGGAAGAACAATTAGATCCTAAGGATCTAAGGATGGTTAAGTATGCAAAAGCCATAAAGAGTGGAGATAGAAAGGAAAGAGAAAATTTTTCTATGTATGGAGGGAAGATGGATGATGAAGATCTAGTTGATTGATTGGTTTAGTGTAGTTGAGAACTTCTTTGAATGTGAAGATGTTGAACAAGGACAAAAGGTCAAGATTGAAAAGTCAAGGTTGAAGGGACATGCTCTACTATGATGGGATTGTGTTTAGGTAGAAAGATGGAAGAATGGGAAGCCCAAGATCACATCTTGGTAGACTATGATGGATAAGATGAAGGAAAAATGTTTTCCCAATGATTATAGGGTGAAACTATACCAAAAATTGTAGGGTCTAAAGAAAAAAGACATGGATTTATATAAGTACACTAAATAATTTCATAAGTTGGACATAAGGGTGAGTCATGAAGAAGATGTTGAAGAGAAGATTTCAAGGTACATGTAGGGAGTTAGGTTCAATATCCAAGATGAAATTAGTATTTCTACCCCTAAATCTTTTGAGTGTTATAAATTGGCCATAAAGGCTAAGGAGAAGATAAAGAGAAGGAATGAGAGACAAGGAGGTACAAGAGGAGGTTTAGCAATGAGGGGAAGACATGGTAGAGGAAATACTAATTTTCAAAATAACACTAATAGAGACAAGGACAAGCCATATTCATCAAAGATAAGAGGAGGATATAGAGGTGGAAGAAATTGAGGAAGAGGAAGTTGAGTGTTTGAAGGAAGGTGCTTCAATTGTAATGAAGTGGGTCACCAATCCTTTAGATTTCCTAAGGGGAATGATAACAAGGGTAGAGAAAAAAGAGTGAGCTTGCTAGAGGAAGAAACAAAGAGGGAAGAGAAACAAGAACCCATTGAAATTCATCCAAAGGAAGGAGAATAGTTATTGATGGGAAGAAGAATTCAAGCATCATACAATCCAAGCATCTTCAAAACAAATTGTTTGATCCAAGGAAAGGTATAAAAACTCATTATAGACTCAGGAGAAAGTGATAATGCAGTGTCTCATGAAGTTGTTAAGAACTTGAATTTGAAAACTTTTCCACACCCTAGGCCATATTATGCAGCTTGGGTGAATTTGAATCATAATATTCTTGTTAGTGATCAAGTCATGATTGACTTTTCAATTGGAAGGTATAGGGACAAGGTATTGTGTGACGTCCTCACTATGAGTTATGAGCATTTGATTTTGGGAAGATCTTGGAAATGGTCTATAAGAGTTATCCATGATGGATGGGTGACCCCACAATAGTGGGTTACACTTTTTTAGACATGTTAATTTTTTTCTAAAATGACACATTTTTAATAAAATATGATTATTTAAGCCTTGAGAGGTTCTATTTTAAGGAATTAATTAGAAATAGTTAGCTCAAAGCCTCTTAGATAAAAACAAACATTGATATAACATGTATACTCCTCATTCATACCTACAATGGAGTCTCACTTGCACCTATTAAAATGCCGACAAAAAATCACTTTGAGTTTATCTTTTGGGAGATAAAATGAATCCTTTTGACAAACCTATCTATCTAGTAAGGAAATACTGAGAAAAAACTTTCCAATGATTATAATGTTAATATATATTAAGTTTATTATGACTTTGTATTTTTAGTTTTACTAAACATAGATATTTCATTGTATGTCTACCTCTATGTTTGATGTTTATGGAAAAATAGTAAATGAGAGAAAAAAAATTCTAAAAAATATCTACGCCCAAGGTATTTAATTTCTCTTTTTATCAAAAATAAATAAAAATGAAATTGGACAAATACACGACAAGTTATAAGCTATGTAGTCAAGGTATGTCAAAATTACAGTTTAGTCAACTTCAAATGTTAATAAAATATGAAATAATCATGATAATGTCATCAAACCAATTGCATGTCCTTCGTATGGATGTTAAAAAACTAATTTCGAAAGAATCACATTGATATCTATTTTAGAAAAAAAGTTATACTCTATGAAAACAATGTAACTCTTTGAAAATGATGTTTTCAATAACATACCAGTTTTCGTGGGAGAAAGAAAAAATTATTCAAATCAATTCAAATATATATATATATATATATATATATATATATATATATATATATATATATATATATATATATATATATATATATATATATATATATATATATATATATATATATATATATATATATATATATATATATATATATATATATATATATATATATATATATATATATATATATATATATATATATATTTAGAATCTATATAGAAAATAGTAAAAAAATCTATTTTACTTCATCTTCTCATTTCAAATGGTTTAACAACAATATGCATCTGAATATGAAAGTTTTTTTTTAAATGTAGAGTTCAATGTCCGTTCAAGCAAAAAATTGTAACCCACTATTGTGGGTTCACCCAGGTATACCAAAAAATAATTAGTCCATCAAGAAGGTAGAAGATATGAGTTGCAACCATTATTGATGAACCAATTTGAGCCTATAATAATGTTTTTTGGAAAGAAGGTTAGCATGCAGGTGCAGTATGATACTGGTTGGGACAGTGGAAAGAAATTGCAGTCAAGAAGCAATCATGGCTGTCCTAAGGGAGAGGAGCCTTGGGATCTAAATTTTTTACATATTGGGGCAATAAAATGTCCTATTTTTTAACAAAAAAATAGAAATGGAGTAGGGGTAGTTATGAGGAGATCTTATCCAAGAAAGTAGTCAGAGATGCAAGCCTTGAAGCCTTCTCATTGTCTTGTACAAGGACAATCAACAAATAAAAGTTTTTCTTCTAATACTTTGTGGGTGACTGCAAGTTTGAACAATATGAGAAGGAAGGTTACTTTATGAGACTTTTGGACCCCTAAGTCTCTATTTGAGCGATAGGCTGAAAGGAGGCAACGAAAGAACAAGTCTTGGGATAAGAGTTCCATTGGAGGAGGGCAGTATGATGTAGGGGCACCAAGGATAACCGATTAGGGTATGAAGACCTTGAAAACATGCAATAAGGATTAGAGGGAAAAAATTATTAACAAGGGTTCCATAGGTGTAAACCAAGTGAATTACATGGCATTAGAGCCTATAATGGCTTTCAAATTATGTAATGGACCAATGTGTTTAAAGTATCCAAATGTCCTTAAAACAACCAAGATATGATTGTAAGTGGACCAATAGTGTCCAAGGATAAAATTTAGGTTATAGTAGTTTATAATAGGTCAAGTAATAAGTCTAAGGCATTAGAGATCATTATCTTGAAGTTTGGCATTCAAGAAGGTCATTTAAATAGTTAAAATTTTCAAATTTTGAATACAAACAATTAGTTTAGCATTATGGAGGGAAGTTAAGGTTTAGTGTTTAAATCCTTAAAATAATCCATCTAACTAATCAAAGAGTTTATGGAAATTAAGGAAAGGTCATTTTATTGAGAGGAGAATCCATTGTATGAAAAAGGAGATCTGGTGTAGTACAAACTACTACAGGGAACGAAGGAAAACTTAGAATTTTGCAAAGATTGTAGGATGTCTTATATGATTAGAGATTGATGATCTATTGGGATTAATATAATGATGCTATAGGAGTGTTTAATTATTAATTTTAAGACATTTTAATGAACATTTAATTGTATTGAATCCATTTTATTTCTCTGTTATAACACTATCACAGTTTGAGGGCTTAAAACTCACTGTTTTGATAGGTAGTTAACAAAGATGGATATCATTCCATGAAAGTAAAGGCCTAAACTTAATGGAATGATTTTATCTAACATGTCCAAGAATGTGTCTAACCAATGATGTGAAAATAGCATGGAGAGAGCGTGATCACCATTGATTTATTGCAGGAAACACAATAAAATTGCTTGGTAAGGTATTGCAGTAGCCATTTGGATCATGTAAGGGGTAAATTTTATGATTGGAATCATCTTATATATTTTTTTTGAAGGTGAATCAAGTTCCAATTGAGCCTGGAAGTGATTGGAGGACATAGATTCAAGTAGCCCTAGATTTGAGGGTTTGAAGTGCAAAAATTGGGGATTTTGGTGTTGCAAGGGGTCTGAGGCTAATTGATTTTATATTTATTAATTTTAATTAATTATAAGACATTTTTTAGATCTTTGGGTATTAAGATTACAAGAGACATATAGTTTCTTTGTTAATTAGGCTTGTTTTGTGCACTTTTGTGGTTACAATGTGTCGACAACAGTACATGGTCCAAAGGAATCTATGCCATGATTTTGGTATGTCATAATATGGGAAAAAGGGTATCAGAAACAATGATTTATTTGACCAATTCTTTGTAATTTTTCAAATTTATGTGTCATTTATTATCGTTGTAGGGCTACTAGAAGGGGCTTTAGGCTTGTGATAACATTTGGAGAAGTTTGAAGTGTTGGGTGTATTAGCTAGTGCTTGAAACCCAAAAACCATTTGAATCCATCCTAATACAGTATAAAGACACCAAATGTACCACCATTGGTCATTGGGAGGAGTCTTCATCAGTTTGAGATCCTTTAAAGAACTTGAGAGCTTGGGACTAGTGCCTAAACCTCTCAAAATTACAAACTTATCTTAATTGATTTCATCCACCACCCTTACCTCTATATCACAAGTTCATTCACCTTATACATGGAATAATTAATGTTCCCATCTTCAATCACCCTCAATATCTCATATTTTCCTTTTAGGCTCCACAATTTTACAAGATTCACATAATTTTCCCCCTCGTACAAAGTTTCTAATTTATACTAGATCTCATGAGCAGTCTTTAGTTATATTACATTAAACATATTAGTGTTAGTAAGATAACTCAACAACACTTCCTTATCTCTAATATTGTATCTATCCATATTAACCTCATTTAGAGTTGAAGGATTTGCAAGAGGATTATATTTCTTCTTGGTAATCTCCCAAAAAGGTTCTCCAATGCAACACAAATGACACTCCATGAAAAATTTCCAAAGAGAGTAGTTTGTACCTTCAAATATTGGATTTTTCTTCATGTAAGCTTCCATTATAGATCACCTCAAGTGGTTAAAATTATTTGGATGAACTTATCTCAAATACTAGACAACTAAGAGAGGGGGGTAATCAATTATCCGTAAAGCTTACAAAAATTCTCACAACTTAAATTTATTTTTAGATCTCATAATTGAGCATTAAAGGATAAATCAACAAGACATCATGAACACACATAACACCAAAAAAATTTCATGGAAACTAGGTTAAGGGAAAAACTATGGTGGAGATTATCCCACAAGATAAGTATACTTTGTTAGAAGTATTACAATGGGGAATGCACATTCATTTAGGAAAACTTCCTAGAGATCACTACTAAAAATGAAAAAATAACACTCACTAGGTCTAGGGGGTTCACTGCATATACAATAAAACATGGATTACTTAAAAAAATTATGAACTATATAACAATATCTCCTCTATGCCTATACTAGTTCCATCAAATCACCAAACAAAATTCTTCTGCACACTTATTATCCGCCTTCAAAAGATGTATACATTCATCTCACATACACATTTGTAGATCACTTTCTAACAACAACTTCATGAATAAAAGATTACTAATTTAATTTATACATGATCTATCAAGCTATCTTTCCAAGTTTGGCCTAACCCTCACCACCTAATTACAAAGTTAGAACCATACACAATACAACATAACATATGAACCAAGAAATGTCATACCAATAAAAATTATCAATTGCAAGCACAAAAATCAATGTAGACCACCAACATAAATAACATGTGATCTAGAAACATCCATAAGTCTAATGAATTTCCATAGCAACATCCATGTACCAACACAAAATTTGGAAACATCGACATCCTTATACCAAGACTTAAAATCACTAGTTGTAATGACTATTTGTAGACACCTAAAAATCCCTTTTCCTAATAAAAATATTTTATTTAGCAAAAACCCCTGATGACATCATCATTTATTAATTAATTAATTAATTATTATGCCATTATTCCCTCCTATTTTAATTAAATTTATTTTGTTAAAGAACCTTGGCCAAAAATTAATGTTTAATTTATTAAATTATTTTAATAAATTCCCAACCCAAACCCTCCTTAAATAAATTAAATATTTATTTAAATCCAAAAATTCCTAGAAATCTTCTAGACTCTTCTAAACCTATCCTCTCATCCCTAATTACTCCCTAACCCAATGTAAGGAGTGATTCCTAACCCTCTTAGCCTAAACCATCTCCCTTGACCCCAAAGTCAACACTCTCATTAAATTGACCTCTTACACCCTCATTAATGCTCTTACAGCCTCATAATGAAGCCTATGTCTCCTCTTCCACTTTTGTCTCCCTTGCAGTCTTCCCTAGTGTTGCTCACACATGTGTGAGCAACCCTTAACCCTCACCCATCTAACCTTACCTCTAACCATACCCCAAACTCTACCCATAACTCTAACTCTAACCCTAACTCCCCGTTCTAACCCAAGCCCTTCCCAAAATCCTATAAATACTCCTCCTTCCAAGAGAAAAGTATTAGCTTAGTTCATATCATCCATGTATTGTTATCATGCTAAATTACATCTAGATTATCTTAGCATATCTCCTAATTGTTAGATTCTCTTCATGCTTTCATGCTTTTTAGCTCATCTTAGCATAGCTTAATGGATTAACTTAGGTCATTTTAAAGCTTTTCGTATCATTTATATCCATATCATACTCATTTATAGCTCAAATCTTTATTTCCTCACTTGCATCCTTGGAACCTTAGGGGCAAAATGGGTTTCCCATACCTAATTTTGTGCCATTTTGGAGTCTCTATGGCTTGCAAATAAGCTCAATTTACCCTCATCTGCATTGGGTATGATTTCATTATGTTTTGAGAGCACACCCATGTCTCTAATCAAAGATAAAATCAAACAATGCTCAGGTGCACCTATTTCTTCTCAATTTGAAGTGGCTTTGTTGAATGTTTATATTTTGAAATGATATAAATGCTGGATTAATGTAAGTTTTTCCTTGTTTACACCTATTTCAAATAGATATAGATAACCTTGCTCACATTTTGGCATGCCCAGTGGGATCCCTATCCTTATTATCTACTTCAAAAAATCCAAAACTCAGTCATTTTTGAAAAATTATGGGTCGTCTTCAAACATTTTTGGTTGTACCTATGTGTTTGTTGTCCACAAATGCGCATTTGTGCAAAAAATTGTAAAATTGTGCTTTTATTCACCACAATTGCACATCCATGCATTTTAGCCTCGCACCCATCCATTTCCATCGTGCATACATGCATTAAAGCCACACATTTGTTTTTTTTTTTTGCAAAAGGGCAAATTTATGCACTTTTTTTAAAAAAATAGATAAAGTTGCGTATACATATTCTATTATTGCACATATGAGAAAGATTGTAAATATACATATTTGTGATTTAGAACTGCACATATGTTCTATGTAGTGGCACATTCATACCAGTTAGGGGGAATCTTGTGCTTTTTGATTGATTTTTACATTTGGATTTGCAGAATCTAAGTTGGTTTTTTCAAGTCATTCTTGGAGAGAAAGTTGGTTTCCCAAAACAACAAAGACCTAAAGCCTACTAATCCCTTTTGGTTATTTAGGAAAAAAAAACATCTTCATTTAGGCTGAAAATGAACTTTTATTCAATCTTGAATCCCTAAACTACATGAATATGCATATCTTCCTAAAGGACTAAACCTCAATCCAAATCAATCCTAAAATGAACACTTGCATATTCACACTTAGATTTGGGGATAAAATAAACTTCATCTAAAAATCTTGAATGTTTTAACTTCTCATATAATCCTAAAAGTAATCTAGGAACACTTCAAGTCTTTGGTCTTAAAAAAGTGAATCCTAAAATCTCAATCTTGAGTGATTAAAGAAAAGAACAATCAAAGCAAATTTCAAAGTAATTTTTTTTTTGGACTTAAGATAAAATGCAAAATCCAAATCTTGAATGCCATGAGGAATGAACAAATCAAAAGTTAAGCTATTTTCATTTTAAGTTCTAAATCACATTCAATATTGAGTGCACAAGAATAAAATAAAAGCAATTTCAAATCAAAACCAAGTCCAATTTAGGATCATAAATGAAAAACTCCATCTTGAATGAAAAGGGAAAAAGATTGCAATACCTTTCAAAACATATTTTGTCTCCAAAATAAATGAACAAATCACAATCTTAAACATGTGTTTGCAAGATTTCATTTCAAATCACTTAAAATCAATTTGGAAAAGAAACTCTTCATGATGTGCATCTAGGAGTCCTTCAAATTTCTACAAATCCTCTTAATCTAAGTGATGTAAAAAAAGTTGGACTTGGATGAGTTCACTTCTTTTACTTCTAGAGAAGCCTATCCAGAGAGAAAAGTGCTTCCTTTTTGGAGAATGAGTTCAAACTGGTACTTCCCCATCTGCTATAGAAATAAAGCATTGAGAAAACTCTTGCTTCATCCCCTCCAGCTTGGGCGATCCATGTTGATGGTAGCCTAGGGTAGGTGAATATCCCTCCTATTTTGGCATGGTCAACTAGTGATGCAGGGGTATCCAAGGTTTAGGCAAGGGCATTTTGTGTCCTCAGCAAACTGCATGGAGTGTTTGTGTTTTGGCCGGTTTTACTTGGTTGTAGCCTTGACCGATAGTCTCGATCATTGAAGGAAGCTCGGTCACTGAAGGAACTCGATAGTCCTTGGTGCTTAGTGAAAGTGTTTCTCGATCATGCCTATGGTGCTCGGTTGATATTGGTGCTTGGTGATGCCTAGCATGCTCAGTAATTTTCCTATTACTCGGTAGTTCTGACTTACCGATTGGATTTCTATGTGATTTATTGAGCTGACTTGGTGAATTAATTGTTTATAGCCATTGTCTTGGGCTGACATGTAGAATTAAATGTTTGTATACATTTGTAAGCCAAATTTTGTGGTATTTAATTATTATTTTTGGGGAGTTAAGGGTTTCATCCAGCCAACTTTTGGCTGATGATTAGTATTTTAGGAGGGCTTGGGTAGATGTTTAGGGGAGACAGAAGAGAGATCAAGAAGAGAAAAAGGTTCATGACTTGGAAAAACTTAGTGAGTCAGATCTGAGGTTTTGAAAGCTGAAGTAGGTGAAGTTGTGGAAAAGTTCTTGATGTTCTTGCAGATCAGATTGTAATATGATAGTCTTTGTAGTAGAGCTAGGGGTTTGCACACTTGGGAACAAGGAGATTGTTTGGAAGCTTGCGAGCTCAAGTTTATATCTTCCTTAGGGTTTCTATCAGCTTCTGATTGTCTTCAGAACTAAACTAGCTGAGATTGTATTGGATCTGGTTGTGGATCTTGGAGAATTGTTTTCTGATTGTAATTGGCCCTAACCCAGAAGGCCTTACAACTAGGCATGTTAATGAAAATCAGTGTTAAAAAATTATTGTGTGTTGCATTGTTGAGTAATCCATTGTGTAATTCTTTTGGCTGTAAGGTTTGGACTATCCTTCATTGGATCCACCATCGTTGACTGCATTAGGTGGTATCATAGTGAAGTTTGTTCCTATTGGAGCAAAAGTTGATCTTGTTGACATAGAAGTTTGACCTAGCAAGGATAATCTTGCAAAGTTGATCTTATTGAACTAGAGATTGTGTGCAATCTAGATTACAAATCTGAAGCACTAAACTTGTGAAACTGTGCCCTAGTTGTTTACAAGATTGCAGGTTTAGATTTGACTTGTTACAACTTGGAGATTATCATGAGGTGGTCAGTGAGTGTTTGTTGCAAAGGGTTTCTCTTATCTTTAAGGATGCCTCCAAGAATATTGGACCCTAGAGTTATTTATGATCTTTGTGATACTTTTGAATCCTGGATCACAGAGAAGGTGAAATTAGATTTCAGATCTAAGATGGAATTGATGAAGAATGATATGGTCACCAAGATCATGAGGACTATTGTAGGTATACCTCAGAATGTTGGTACCGAGGATGGCTATGAAGAAGCTACTGAAGAATTTGAAATTGCTAGATGTAGTGGTCATGAATGGAGGAACAAATCTGGTGAAGACATAATTGCTCAGTTGCCTAGACCTGCTGCTCAGTTTAGTAATTACCAACTGGAAGTTTCTACTTTCTCTGGTACTTCAAAAACTCACAATCTGATTGATTGGATTGGTGAACTTGAAGATTTCTTTGATCTAGAAGAAATTGAAGATCCTCTTCCGGTGAGATTAGCACAGACAAAGTTGAAAGGACATGTTGCTCTTTGGTGGAAGGAACTACAAAGAGACCGAGAAGATGAAGGTGAAAAAAAGATCAATCGGTGGAAATTGATGGTGACCAAGTTGAAAGCTAAGTTCATACTAGATGACTATGAGCTTGACCTGTTTAAGAAGTTGTAGAATCTAAAGCAGAAGGATTCATCTATTGAAGATTATACCGAGGAGTTCTACAAACTTACTATTCGGTCTGGACACCAAAAGCTTGGTAAGGAAAAGGTAGCTTGATATGTGAATGGTCTGAGATTCAATATTTAGGATGAGCTTGGTATGATGAAGGTTGATTCTATTGAAGATGCTTATCAGTATGCTTTGAAGGAAGAAGATAAGTTGAAAAGGAAATAACCTAGTAACTCCCGAGGGAAAGAAAAGGTTGATCACTCAGTGAAGGATAAATTGACTGATGCAGAAGATGAACAGAAATATGTGGAACCAAAGAAGAAGATAGGTAGAGTTATCTTTAAGGGTACTTACTATAACTGTGGAGAGGAAGGACACCATTCTTTTGAATGCACATAGAAGAAGGTTGACCAAAGAACTACTATGATGAATGAGAACATTCAGAATGAATCTGAATTAGAGAACTTGCTACTTTTGTGAACATTGCTTGGTACAAAGGATGAACCTTGTTAGAGGAGTAACATGTTTAGGACCTAATGCAAGACTGAAGGTAAACTCTGTGATGTTATTGTTGATAATGGTAGTACCAATAACCTTGTTGCTGAGGACCTAGTTCAGAAACTTGGTTTGAAGAGAATGAAACACCCTTGTCCTTATAGACTTGGCTAGTTACAAGATGTTCTTGCTTTGGATGTCAAAGATCAATGCTTCATTGATGTTCAGATTGGCCAGTACAAGGATCTTGTGCTTTGTGAGATTATGAAGATGAATAGTTGTGATATATTTCTCGGTAGACCATGGCAATATGATTACAGAGCTATTTATGACTGTGTAAAGAATATGTTTACTATTGAGAAGAATGACAGGAAGTTTTCACAGATGCCTTTGATGGATATAATGTTCAATAGAAGAAGCCTGAGTATTGGTAGCTGAGTTGAGATTGTAGATCCTAAGAAAATGAATGATTAAAATGAAGAACTAACCTGTACATTGTCCAGAAAAGACGTGAAGAGACAGAGGAAACTAAAGTGGAAGAATTTGTAAGCAGAAAAGGTGGACTTGTATGTGAGGAACTAGTTCAGGATTTATGTGTTGAAGCTTGAAAGATGTTCTTCTCACATATGAACATCTTTTGGAACTTGGGGTGTCTGATGCAAGGGCATCCAATGTTTAGGCAAGGGAATTTTATGTCCTTGGCAAACTACATGGAGTGTTTGTGTTTTGGCCGGTTTTACTTGGTTGCAGCCTTGACCGATGGTCTCGTTCATTGAAGGAAGCTTGGTCACTAAAGGAACTCAGTAGTCCCTAGCACTTGGTGAAAGTGTTTCTCAGTCATTCCTATGGTGCTTAGTTGATACTGGTGCTCGGTGATTCCTGGCATGCTCAGTAATTTTCCTGTTGCTCGGTAGTTTTGACTTACAGATTGGAGTTTTGTGTGATTTATTGAGATGACTTGGAGAATTAATTATTGGTAGCCATTGTCTTGGACCGACATGTAGAATTAAATTTTTGTATACATTTTCAAGTTGACTTGTATGGCATTTAATTATTATTTTGGAGGAATTAAGGGTTTCATCCAGCCAACTTGTGGCTGATGATTAGTATTTAAGGAGCACTTGGGTAGATGTTTAGGGGAGATAGAAGAGAGATCAAGAAGAGAAAAAGGTTCATGACTTGGAAAACTTAGTGAGTCAGATCTGAGGTTATGAAAGCTAAAGTTGGCAAAGTTGTGGAAAAGTTCTTGATGTTCTTGCAGATCAGATTGTAATCTGATAGTCTTTGTAGCAGAGCTAGGGGTTTGCACACTTGGGAACAAGGAGATTGCTTGGAGGCTTACAAGCTCAACTTTATATTTTCCTTAGGGTTTCCATTAGCTTCTAATTGTCTTTAGAACTAAACTAGCTAAGATTGTATTGGATCTAGTTGTGGATCTTGTAGAATTGTTTTCTGATTGTAATTGGCCCTAACCCAAAAGGCCTTACAGCTGGGCATGTTAATGAAAATTAGTGTTACACAATTATTGTGTTTCATTGTTGAGTAATCCACTATATAAATCTTTTGGCTACAATTTTTAGACTGACCTTCATTGGATCCACCATCATTGACTACATTAACTAGGCTCTTAAGAGAGTCAGGCACATACAAAGTAATTGGGAGGACAACACAGATCAAATCAAATACATGTTAATCAAAGGCTTCCTGATCTACTCCCAAAGGTATTAAAATATTTGTGCAAGGACTGATCCAAGTGGTTTCCCAGATTACCTTAAGATACTCACCATTTGTAATCCTATTTGGGATATCATGCTGTGGGAAAATATTTTGATACTAGCCTGTCTTTAGGTACTTCTAAATGTTTGATGTGTTTTTGAAGTTATAGACTCAGTGCAAAATATCTGTTGAAAATAAACAAGTAGAGACATCTATACATAAATCTTTTTCCATGTTAGTCCAAATCCTCCAAAATCTAGAAGTCATCCAAGCCTACAGAATCATGTCATCCTAGTCTCCCAATCATGGTCTTCCGATCATCTTGCTTCTAGTCTTGTCCCTATATCCTAGGTTATCAGAGTCATCTTGGTCATCCCCCATCCCCTTACTATCTTCCTCTAGAGTCAGTATTTTATCCCAATTAGAGCTTTTCAGTCATCCCAAATTTGAGTCTTGGTTTTCCAATCTATCTCCATCTTTTATCCCTATCCAAACTCATCTGAAAGTTGGCATGTCTCAAATCTATTATGATGAGTCTGGTTATTTTTTCACTTCTCATTTTCCATCCTATCGTGATGATGATGAAATCATTTTCAATCATGATGAGTACTTTTAAAACCTTAGCAATCATGATGATGATAATCTCGTGGACCATGATGAATACTTTGAAAATATTAGCAAGCTTTCTCCAATCGCCTTCCAGAATCCAATCGTTCCTCTAAACTATCCTATCATGTCTTCATGCATATCCACTAGCACTCCTTATCATGCCTTTGACAAGGGAAATCCATTATCCTATTCATCCACACATTCTTCCTATCTTGACCCTACATATCCTCTATATGCATCTTTCATACCTCCATCTCCTTCTATGGTCGTATCCCAATAACCATATTTCTAGAGAAACACTCTAAGATATATCCCTTATCCAAATCTACCATCTCCTTATCCTCCAACCCACTTTCAATTCCAAAATCTTAGTTTTCCAATCTATTACACCAATCCACCATCCTATCTCAACCCACCATCTCCTATTCCAAATTACAGTGCCACAGATCTATTAGAAATAGGGAATACTTAGAGGGGGGGTGAATCAGTATTTTAAAAACTTTTAATTTTTCCCAATTATGGATATAAAAGATTATATTTATGCTTGCATAATAGAGCAAACTAAAGAACATGCATAACAATAAAGAAAATGAACTCATAACACATTATTTGTTCTCAAGGAAACCCTAGCCAAGGGAAAACCCCGGTGGGGATGCTACCCACAAAGATCCACTAATCAAAAGTATCATGTTAAGGATGTTGACCCTGTTAGGAGACTTATACTGCTTTCTTGTCTTTCACAACATCAATACCTTTCACATATATTTTCACTATATCATCTATCTCATTCACATATATCATATTCTTCACATTCCATATGCCTTACATTTATAGAAGTTATTGGGAATAATAACATTTAGATTTGGCTTTACAAAACATAAAGATTTACATAAAATACATATTTACCCAAGGGTTAACATCTAGGATGTTGTCCCTTTATATTATTAAGAAATTATTTTGATAAACAAAATAATCCCTTAACTCTTTACCAATTTTGTCTTCTTTCTCTGTCCAGTCAACTTTAACATTGTCTTTGGTAATACTACAATAACTTCTTCCATACATTCTGTATAGATTTGCACTCTCAGGTGAGTCTTCAATATGCATCATAGTATCTATGTTCAAGTGTGCATAATAGAACTTACTTCAATCGATGTCACCAATCAAAACTGTCTCAGGGTACACTAGAAAAATATTGCACACACTTAGACAATTTTTCTCTGCACTCTATCATACTTGCTATTTGTCATATGTGGTCTTCATGTAGATCATATGTTGCCATAATGAAAACATCTAGATATCTAACTCAGCCAAATTTACAACAATCTCCCCCTTTTTTATTGGTGGCAACACATGATAAAATTGGCTAAGTCATAAAACTAAAAATCTCAAAATTGTGGCCATAACAAAAATATATCTTTGCTATCCTTATAACTCCATATATCTTATCTATACTCTATGCTCCCCCTATTAATATACTTCCTTAACATATATATCTATTTTACACTATCATATCACTCCCCCTTTGACAACAATGAAAAAAAGGTGTCAAAAACTATGATCTCAAAAAAAGTTTACCTTCATTCAATATTGCAGAGCCGTTAGGCTTACAACACAATCTAAAAAGTTCACTTTAATATTCTCTATCTCCTTCTCCCATGCTTTCTTTACTATGTCTGAAACAATAAGGAGTGCACATAGTCCATAAGATGTGATCTCACATTCATCAAGGTTTGCAAAGTTGAACTTCTCATAACATGTCTTGGATGAAAGACATTCTTCCAATTGTCCTTCAGCCATCCCAATCTTGATTGAAATGTGCTCTCTAAGAAGAGAAAATCTTCTCAATTTCTTATCTTTTTCATCTTCAAGAATCCTTATTTCATCATACATTTTGCTGATTCTTTTCTGGACATCAAAAATTTTCATATTAGGGTTGGATAAAAGATTTACCTCTCACTGAATTTTTGTCTCTTTAGCCCTAATCTTCTCAACCACTTCTGAAACATGATTTTCAGATTTTGTACACTGAATGTACAAACTTTTACCTCTATCCAAATTCCTTCTAAGATTTTTTATACATAAATCCATATTGTTAATATCATTTCTAATATTCTAACTTATATCATGAAACATTTTGGCCTCATAGGCTGTCTGAACCTTCACTGTAGCGATATCTAATAAGTTAGTGAACTCATTATCAAATGCTTTCATAACTTCTCTAGCTCTTTCCAATGGGTCTGCCTCTGCTATCTAGTTAATCACAACACTTTGTAACTTCTCTGTTAATTCCAGAAATGATCCTTCAAGACTTTTTACCTTCTTGTTCTTTCCAATTATCTTGTTTAGGGATGTGATCAACTCCATTTGATCAACATCATCAAATTCTTTCCCAAATCTTTCAAAATTTGATTCAATCTATGGTTTATTTGCTACAATCTTAGGTGTAAGACTGATTTCCTCTTTGTTAGGTGCTTCTTTCTATGCTTGAATCTCTGTACTTGCTTGATTTTCTATTTTCTTTTCTTCTTCTTTCCTTCTTTAATTGATCTGTCATGTTCTTCTAGAGCCAAATTGTCAACAATGTTCTCTAGGTTGCTAAAAGGATTATCATCACTGTCCAATGTGATCTTAGTTCCTTCCACATGCATTGAGTCATCTTCAATGTTAATTCATGGTGGAGAGGGACTCTTCCAATGCTTAGTTTCCTTGGCCTATTCTGCTGTAACATATGTTGTCATTACCTTTACTATTGCTTGCTTAGTTTCTTTGTTTATCTCTTCATAGTTACCTCCCATTATCTGAATGGTTCTTCTTTTTTTTCTTGAATGAGTACCAAGTTCTTTCATAATTTCTTTAAAATGATCTTCATCTCTGACATCACATAGTTTCCTCACAAAATTTTCTCTGATTTTGTCATCTTCTTTAGTTCCTCTCTTTTTCCTATCCACTAGCTTCTCAAATAGATCATCAGGGATCTTCCCTTGAATTGTATCAAACTTCTTATCTGCTAGGATCATATGTCTCACAACTATAGTTTCCAAGTTCAATTTCTCTGAACAGTTGTAAAGATCATAATACTTGTTCATCTTAGAAAAATCTTCATCATAAATGATTTGATCATTTACTTTCTCAAGTTTAGGCTTCCATTTCTTCTTCTTCACTTCTGAGTCTTCATCATCTTTTATCTCTTCTATTTTCCTATGTACTAGGGAAACTATTGTCCTTTGTCTCTTACCTAGTCTAGTAGCTATTTCCTTTACTCTTTTTCCTGGTGGAGTGGTAGAAGATCTTGTAGACTTCCTTATTTCATGTTCCTCTTTCTCTACTTTTACCACATGCTACAAATTTATAGTCTCAACTGCTGATAGGAGTGGAATAGAAAAAACTTCCTTTTGTCCAATATCTATAAGTGTTACTGTTGTATTCTTTGCAATCATAAATTCTTTTTCTATCTATTAGGAATAGTCCCAAGAGATAACTAAGAGAACACATGAACATAATGAAAGAACACATGAACACAACACTAATATCTTGGTTATGGGGAAACCCAAATAGGTAAAAACCCCGGTGGGAATTGACACCCACTAATATTCTACACTAGTGTATTATGATCTTTGTTAGAAGATCCTTAACCCTGTTAGGAGTTTCTTTACAATAGCTTTAGTATAGTAGACCTGGTCAAGGTTCGGACCCTGTTAAGAGTCTTTTACAATTGTCCCTATTAGGGGAGAAGACACACTATCTGAGAGCTCACTACTCAAAGGGGCAAAGGCTAAAACCTTTTGAATAATATTTACACACTATATCTGGATCTTGGTAAACTATGCTTTGACCTACTATCTGGATCAATTCCAATGTATAGCACAAATACTTTACTTGGTCACATAGACCTTCTTCTAATGGCTCAGCACTTCACACACTCTTCTCTGCTCTACTTAATCAACCATGAACCACACTCAAGCAATCACAAATTACTACCTATTAATATCTTTCCTCTAAATGATATAATCAAGTCGACCTCTTAGAACCACCTTGAAATCATATTAGAGAAACCATAACAAACTCCAATAAACATTTTGTTAGCTCTACTATGCACACAACATAATCTGGGACCTGTCTAATAAGATAATTGTAGACACACGCTACACACTACCATCTCTACCAAAATAATTGTATCTTTCTCCTCAAGCTGAATTACTTCATGCGCTCTTAACTGAACATCAATAACTCTCCTATAAGCTTAAATCCAAGGGCACATACCCACATGATAGGAGCAACTCTAGAACCAATAAAATCTTTGTCGACTCTTCTAAACAAACATAGGTGTACACTATGGAAACTACCTTCATAGAATTAAGGTTAGTCAATAAATGATAATAGTAACTAAATACAACCAAAAAGCAATAGAGCAACTATTTAATAAAATAATGACTAATTGAGCATCCTATGGCTCTCTAACTAAGATTGTTAATGAATAGCTCTCAGCAAGCTTCCATTAATGATAGTCCTAGAATGAGAATGATAAAGATAACAATGCTATTGCTAAAAATTAGATCAAAAGAAATGCTAAAATGGTTCTCAAATGCCTTTCTAAGCTCAAATTGCAAAAGGTTCAATGCAATTCTCAAAGGTGTGGATGATCATTATGAATTAATTAGACCTTCCTTTTATAGATTTTCTAATGGTATGGGGGTGTAGTTGTATTTGATCATGGTTAAACCTTGGTTGAGTCCTTGGTTCCATTATTTGAAGAAAAAGAAAAGTTTGTGTCCTCAAAGCTTGGGACAAGTAGATAAGATCAATGGTCAAGATTTTTTTCACTTTGAGTGAATGAGATTGAATTTGGCTTGATCCGTGTGAATGTCTTTCCTTTATTCTCATTGGTTGATTGATTTTCCTCTCTTTGTGGTTGTTGAGAGTAATTAGGATTTATTAATTGATTTAAATAAAAAAATTTATCCATGTACCCCTTGAATGGGTTGAATTTCATTTAATCCAAGACTATACAATTAATTGAATTAATTGTATTTTGATTTGATTGCACTTGTTTAAAATGTTCTCAATTTTGATTGATCTTGAATTAAGATTTGATTTTCATTTTGATTGGCTAATTATGCATTGTGATTAAATTGATTCAATTATGTCCTTTATTTTCTTTGATTTGACTTGATTTGATTTGATTTGATTTTTGTCCATTTTTAGGTGATTACAATAGGAAACTACTATTGGTGAATAACAGCTGCATAACTTCACTTCTACTGAATATTAGACTATGCATCCATGAATGAAACATCATTAACATGTCTTCAACATATATCCAAGTGTGCAAGGCTCCATGATAACTATACGAACAACCATACAAAGAACTCTATCTGTTACTCTTTTAGGAACACTACTGACACCAGCTTCTATATAATTGTTTGTACTAATAGTTAACCTCTGCACCCATGATATCATGCTAATATCATGTCCATGCTTCATATACTAAAATCTTACTGCATAAGACTTCCACACATGCTACTTTCCATATGTTGTCATCAATGACAAAGAGACAGTCAATACTGGCATGCTGGAAAATCTCCAACAATCTCCCCCATTGGCATTGATGGCAACATGTGAAATGAAAAACCACCACCAACCCAAGTGAATATTTCTTTTATAACATTCTCCATTTCCTCATCAAAACTCCCCCAAAGATGAATCCTCCAACTGCTACAATATTTTCAACATTCTCCATTTCCTTAGCTACACTGTTGTCATAACCAAATATTGATCCCCCTTAGTATATTACTCCTCCTTTTACTTCTGTTTCTCATGACTCTGTATATTATTCCCCCTTTGATATCAATGGAAAAGGGCACCATTCATTTTAAGCACTGGTACTACTTTTGAGGTAGAGTATTCAACCTTCCATTAGTCCCTAAGGACTCATTTATTTCCTTCTTTCTTCTAAGAAGAATCAAGGAAGGTAATTACTCCCAACTTCTCCCTGAGATACTCAAAAGTATCCTTAGGCAAGGGCTTTGTGAATATATCTGCCAACTGATCTTTAGTACTGACATAGTCCAACATGACTTTTTTCTCTACTACTTTCTCTCTTAAAAAGTGATACTTGATCTCAATGTGCTTTGTCTTTGTATGCATCACAGGGTTCTTTGACATATTGATAGTGCTAGTGTTATCACAGTGAATAACAATAGGATAATCAATCTAAATTCAAAAATCCTTTATCATCTGCTTGATCCAAAAAATTGTAGAACAATTTAAGGCTGCTACAACATACTATGCTTCTAATGTTGACTAAGAAAAACAATTTTGTTTCTTGCTTGTCCAAGTGACAAGTCTATCACCAAGAAACACTGCTCCACTTGATGTACTCTTTCTGTCATCAACACATCCTACCCAATCTACATCACTGTACACACAAAGCTTAACATTTTCTAAATTAGGATACCATAGACCATAATCTATAGTGCCCTGCAAGTATCTAAATATTCTCTTTACTTCCATGAGGTGACTTTGCTTATGTTTTTCTGCAAATCTTCTAACTATGCCAACTAAATTGGAAATATCAGGTCTAGTCTGAGTAAGATATATGATTTTACCAATCATAGACTTGTACAATGTTGTATCCACTACTGGTGAATCATCTTCTTTTGTAATTTTTCATCCAGTGATCATAGGTGTTTCTACTAGCTTGCAATCATCCATTTTGAATTTCTTCAGTATCTCTTTCACATACATGGACTGATTAATAAAAATTCCTTTTTCTATATGCTACACATTTAGTCCCAAAAATTATTTGATAGTACCAATCATACTCATCTCAAATTCATTTTGCATTTCTTTGGCAAATTATGCACTTAGTTTGTAATTACCTCCAAAGATAATGTCATCAAAAAATATGGCTACAAGTAGTACACCTTCAGATGTCTCTCTAATGAATAGATTACAATCTACTACTCCTTTCTTGAATCCAATCTTTGTTAGATATCCATCTAGTCTCTCATACCATGCTCTAGGGGCTTGCTTAAGTGCATAGAGGGCCTTCTTCAATCTACATACCATATCAGGTCTATTTGATAAAGTGAATCCTTCTGGCTGCTCAATGTATACTTCTTCTTTCAAATCTCCATTCAAGAATGTTGACTTGACATCCATCTGATATACTTTGAAATTTTTTACTATAGCATAAGCTAGAAACAACTTAATAGCTTATAATCTTCTCATAGGTGCAAATGCATCTGAATAATCAATGCCTTCTGTTTGTCCATATCCCTTACATACTAACCTTTCTTTATTTCTTACTACTGTACCATCTTTATTCATCTTATTTCTGAATATCGACTTTGTTCCAATCACATTTTTATCACTAGGTCTTGGGACTAGTTCCCAACTATCATTCTTAATAATGTAATCAAGTTCTTCTTTCATAGCTTCATGCCAATCTGAATCATTACATGCATCTTCAAGACTTAAAGGTTCAATCTGAGATAGTAAACATATCTCTTCACTGGTAGCTAAGTTCTTTTCTTGTGATCTTGTTAAGAATTTGCCACTCTGATCTCCAATGATGTCTTTTTTGGAATGATTTTTAGATGTAAACTTTGGAACTTTAGGTGACGCTAACTCATTAGCCTTAGGAGTACCTTTGTCACTTGTCTTAGGGCCATTGAATAACACATCAATACTGTTAACCATTTCCTTAATAACTATCTCACTAGTGGAGGGTCTGGGTTCTTCTTCAATCATGGGTGAGTAATCATGATATGCTTGTTGAATCATGAACTTTTCATCAATCTTAACATGAGCACTTTCAATGATCTTTTTCAATCTTAAATTGAAACATCTATAAGCTTTACTTTTAGTAGAGTAACCAAGAAAAATACCTTCATCACTTCTTGCATCAAACTTGCCTACCGCTTCATCCCTCTTGATGTAGCACTTGCTTCCAAAGATTTTGAAATATTTTACAGTGGGAATATTACCAAACCATAGCTCATATGGTGTTTTGTCAGTGCCTAGCCTAAATTGAATTCTATTGATGGTGTAGACTAATGTATTTACCACATCTCTCCAATAGGTGTGTGCAACTTTTCCTTCTATCACAATGGTGCATGCTGTATCAAGGATGATTATATTCCTTCCTTCTGTAATTCCATTTTGTTGAGGGGTTCTAGGAGCACTTAACTGTCTCTTTATCCCATGTTCTTCATAGTACTCATAGAATCTATCAGAGGTGAATTATCCTCCTCTATCTTGTCTCAAACATTTTATCTTTAGTCCAGATTCATTCTCAAACTTCGCTTTGAATATTTTGAACTTATCAAATGCTTCTAACTTATCTTTCAAGAATGCAACCCACATCATCCTAGTATAATCATCAAAAAAAAAAATGAAATACCTTTCACGATAGTATGATCTTGTTTGAGTTAGACCACAAAGGTCTGTATGAATCAGATCCAACTTGTTCTCTACTGAACTGTGCTTGCTCCTGAATGAATTTCTCACATGCTTTCCCATTACACATTTCCAGCATATAGTATCAACTGGCTTTTCTATGCTAGGTAGATCTCTTACTGCCTTTACATTTCTTATCTTTACTATGTTATCAAAATTGATATGACATAGTCTTTTATGCCACAACCAACTATCATCAACTTTAGAAACAAAACAACTTGCTTCTGAATAGAGTTGGAAAAAATTACCTCTTGTCTTTGAGCCTAATGCAATCATAACACCATCCTTGTTGTTCATGATACATTTTTCATCTTTGAACTACAACTGATAGCCATTTCCAAGTTACTATCCAACACTGAGAAGCTTATGTTTCAAACCATCAACATAGAGAACATCATCAGTACTATTATTTCCATCCAAGGTGATGGCTCCTCTACCAACTATTGGTTTAGGAGTGTTGTCTCCAAATCTGACCATACCACCATTGTACTTATCCAAATGAACAAATTTATCTTTATCACCTGTCATGTGATCTAAACAACCACTATCTATAATCCAGTCATTCCTTATGTCAGCTTGTGAAATCAATGCTAGTTCTTGATTCTCTTTCTTATCTTCATGAACTATCTTTTTATTCATTTTGTCTATAATAGAAATGAATCCAATTTCTTCTTCACCTGATTCATCATCAAAAACTCCATCTCCAGCATAGTAGCATTCCTTAGAGTACTTATGCTTGTAATCCTTTTTGCACTTTCTAGCTCTAGTAGGACACTTAGATGCAAAGTGACCGATCTTATTACATGAAAATTACTTAAATGGTAATTGAACTTCATATTTTCCTTTTCCTTTCTTTTCTCTTTTGGAAATCATATAAATGAAATCATCTAATGTTTTTTCTTCATCATTACCATCAAAATTACCAGAGGTGTTTGCAGATTTCTTACCATGAACTATTGCTTTGAAGGCTATCTCACTCTTTGGTTCTCTCTTCAATCTTGAAATCTCAAAAGCTGAGATTTTTCTCATCAAGGTCTCTCTCTTGAAATTAGATATAATTTTCATGGTCTCATCAAGAATGTTGATCTTTCTTTCATATACTGGAGTGAGAGTGGTCATTAACTTGACCATAATGTCCTCTTCTGAAATCTCTCCACCATTGTTTCTGATTCCAGCAACTGCTTCATTGATCCTTTGATTGTAAGCTCTGATATTTTCTTTAGGCAGCATCTCTAATGCATTGTATCTTTTCTTCCATGTCTATCTATGTGCATCCTTTTCTTGTTGTCTCCTTCAAATATGTCTTCTAGGTGCTTCCATATTTTGTGGGTTGCATCTACCTTTTTTATTTCTAAAAACTCACCATCAGATAGGGCGATGATAAGAGCTTCTTTAGCTATAGCATTATGATGAAACAATTCCTTTTTCCTATCAGTAGCATCATCTTTTTCAAGCTCTTCTAAGATAGGAATCTTGGCTACTTTGATAGTCACATCAAAAACTTCAAAAGCAATGCACTGCAAATGGGTCACCATCTTGTTCTTCCAATCAAGATAATTCTCTCCATCAAACTTAGGAATTTCTTTTTTGAAGTATGCCATCTCATCAACCTCAATCTATTAAACTTTCTCTCCAAGGCACTTGGCTCTGATACCAATTGCTAGGAATAGTCCCAAGAGATAATTGAGAGGGGAGGGACTGAATCAGTTATCTACAAGTTTCAATTCATTATCCAATTAAGCATACTTAAACATAAAGCATAAACATAATTAAATAAAAAATGAACACAACACCAATATTTTGGCTATGGGGAAACCCAATTAGGTAAAAACCCTGGTGGGAATTGACACCCACTAATGTTCTGTACTAGTGTATTATGATCCTTGTTAAGAGATCCTTAACCCTGTTAGGAGTTGCTTTACAATATATTTAGTATAGTAGACTTGGTCAAGGGTTGGACCCTATTAGGAGTCTTTTACAATTGCCCTTGTTAGGGGAGAGGACACACTGTCCGAGAGCTCACTACTCAAAGGGGTGAAGGCTATAACCTTCTAAACAACAAATACACACTATATTTGGATCTTGGTGAACTACACTTTGACCTACTCTCTAGATCAGTTCCAATGTATCACACAAATAATTTACTTGGTCACATAGACCTTCTTCTGATGGCTCAACACTTTGCACACTTTTCTCTTCTCTGCTTAATCAACCATGAACCACACTCAAGAAATCACAAATGACTGCCTATAAATATCTTTCCTCTAAATGATATAACCAAGTCAGCCTATTAGAACCACCTTGAAATCATATTAGAGAAACTATAAAAAACTCCAATAAACATTCTATCAGCTCTACTATGCACGCAACATAATCTGGGACCTGCCTAATAAGATAATTGTAGATGCACGCTACACACTGTCGGCTCTACCAAAACAACTGTATCTTTCTCCTCAAGCTGAATTACTTCATGCACTCTTAATCAAACATCAATAACTCTCCTCTAAGCTTAAATCCAAGGGTGCATACCTACATCATAGGCACAACTCTAGAACCAATAAAATCTCTGTCGACTCTTTTGAAAAAACATAGGAAACTACTATTGGTGAATAGCGACTGCATAATTTCACTTCTACTGAATATCAAACTATGCATGCATGACTGAAACATTACTAACATGTATTCAACATATATCCAAGCACACAAGGCTCCATGATAACTATATGAACAACCATACAAAGAACTTTGTCTATTACTCTGTCAGGAACACTGCTGACACCACCTGCTATATAATTGTTTGTACTAACAGTTAACCTCTGCGCCCATGATCATGTTGATATCATGTCCATGTTTCATATACTAAAATATTACTGCATAAGACTTCCATGCACGCTACTTTCCATATGTTGTCATCAATGACAAACATACAGTCAGTACTGGCCTGCTAGCAAATCTCCAACACTGTCATCCTTGTGTCCTTTAGAATTTTCTTAATTATACTTTCCACTCTCTTCTTGGACTATTTTTCTTCTTGAATAGACTTTTTGGAGTTGAATTTATCCTCACAAGTCCCAAATCTATTGCTATGTACATCCAACTTACATTTAAGCAATCTATTTGCATATTCTTTTGGTTCAACTTCAAAAATTTCATAGCCAAGAGGGTCTATGAACTCTACTCTAGGTTCAACTACTTCAATGTAGGTAAAGTTAGTGTCAACCATAAAGCATATCTCATTTTTATACTTTTCAACAATAGATTGAGGGATTCTTGATTTATTCTTCATCAAGTTCTGAAATGTTTTGATCACTAAAACTACACTCTCATTAACCTTATCTATAAGGTGTCTCCTTTATACTTTGTTGATTCTTTCCATTTTGGTCTTTCCATCATTCCAATCATCTCCAATTGTAAATGGAAATCTTCTTACCAAATGAAAAACATATATGTAATCAATGATGAGAATCTAAACTGGGAATTCTTAGTCTTCTTAATCTTTTCTAGGTTCTCAAACAACTGAATTCTCAAGATTTCACACATATCTACTTGCACTTTATCAACACACATCAAATAGGCTGCATGAATCATTCCATCTGCCATGTCATGTTCTCTTGAATTATCACAAAACTTAGCCGTTAGGATTTTGCATAAATATCTAACATCATCTTGTTGTATCTTGATAATCACTATGCCTCTGCCATTGTAAGATGACTTAGTGTTGTCCAATACAGTTTTCATCACATTATTTTCATTGAATGGTATGACTCTAGATTTAGAAAAACTAGTTACTTTATGAATTAGGTCAGCTATGATTTCTATCACTCTGTCATCTAACCAAAAATTTCCATTATGTATTCTGCTCAAAATTATCTTAGTGCATTCTTCATCATCAAATTCATACTGTGGTGAATACTTTATGATTTTTTTATCCTTCAAATGTTCAAACCCTACTCTCAATGCCATATCCTAATTTTAAATCTTCTCATACTCTAGTAAAATCACTATCATTGAGGGTTTCAATTTTACATCCCAAATAACTTCTAACATTCTCTAAATGTAAGACTTTGTCTAGTATGGACGACAATGCTAATTTAGGGTCTTCTTCTAAAGGTTCTACCGGTTCCCTTTTAATCTTAGGTTTGAATTTATCTCTTATATTGTTTACCAATGAAATGTCCATATCTTTTACAAATTCTCTAACTAACTCATAGATTTTCTTAGTGAAATACCTTAATTCTGTGATTTAGGACTTTGTGTAGATCAAACATGAAATTCCTTCACCAAATCCTTGCAAACTGCTCTCAATCACTGTTGATTTATCTCCTTAACCCATGCATTCACTTTAATGATCAAACAATACCGATCATAAGCTTTTAACTTTTTAATCTTACAAGATTCTGACATTGCATTCAATTCTTTTTCTGCTTCATTCCAAAAAGTTGTTCCTGCTTACCTGCAAAACTTAAAATTTCTTGTGATCTTGCATAACATCATATTAGCTCATGCGCTCTTAACCATAGCATCATTACATCATAAAATACCTTGCATTAACTGTGCAAGACTCAATTCATCCTATACTAACTTCTATACTATCCTAAGTTCCTATTCTACTACATTTTTCATGAATTAAGTACTTTGAGATGGGTTAGGAAGAGTTTCACTCTTACCATTAGATACTTCACCTTTCTGATTACCTTTAGTGCTGAATGTGTCTCATTGATCTGTGGCTTTAATAAACTTCACTTCTTTTGAATTACTATAGCAACCTCCTTGACTGTTGCTTGCATTCTCATTTCTCCTTGCATGACTTCTAGGATTAGAGTTTCTCATGTTCTTCATTCTACAAAACCTTATTGTATGACCAAATTTGTTGCATATCTGAAAAACTACTCCATTGTTTCCATATCTCAGTCTAGTCTGGTTGATTTGTGATCTACAATTCCTGGCAATGTGTCCAACCTTGTTGCATCTATAACATACTACTGCATTTCTTCTATTCATATCTTCAGTAGGTTTCTTATCTGCATGGTTAGTATCTCTAAACATTCTACTACTATTATTATTCTCATTAAATTTAGGTTTCCTACATTCAATTGCTCTATGTCCAAAACCATGATAATTATAACAATAACCATTAAGAGGTTTAAATTGCTTACCTGTACAATCTTTCTAAATATGACCAAAAGTGTTACATGCAAAACATTTACCTTTAAATTCTCTCTGTATACCTTTAGGTGATTCTTCTTGCCTGGGTGGTTCTTCCTCTTTAGACATATCCTCAGATTTGTTAACTTCATCAGATTTCTTTTCTTCTATGTTTTCAAAAACTTTCAGATCTAGTTCCTTCCTTTCTTCACTTACCTTAGATGAGTTAAATCCAAGACCCGTTTTATCATATAATGGCTTTTGATAAGACATTTGTTCATCAATATTCTCACTAGTAGAATATAGTTTCTCAAGTTGGTGCTTAGACTGAGTTAATTCACCTTTCACAATTGTATTATACTTTTCAAGTTCAGCATACTACAATTTGGTTTTCTCAAGTTTAGATTTTAGATCTTCTTTCTCAGATTTCAAATTTTCATTCTCAGATTTCAGATTTTCTTCATTCTTGTTGTTTCCATCTTTCAAACTCAATTTTAGATTTACTATCTTTAATTCATGTTTAAGGATCTTATTTTCCTTTTCCATATTATCATCACAATCTTCAACTTGAATAGTAGATTCCTTTTCTATTTTTGGTTCTTCCAACTTCTTTTTTAGCTTCTCAATGAGGTTCTTTGTGTCATCTTGTTTTTCTTCCAGAGTATCTCTTTCTTTAGTAAGTATATCAATATGTTCAAGAGCTTCTTAAAGATTCTTCTATAGCTAATCCATATCCATAGAGATCTTACTCAAGCTTCTAGGCTTTTTCTAAATGATTCTTTTTTGAGTAACTAAGATTTGATACCAATTGTTAGAAATAGGGAATACTAAGAGAGGGGGTGAATCAGTATTCTACAAACTTTTACTTTTTCCCAATTATGGATATAACAGATTATCTTTATGCTTTCATAATAGAGTAAAATAAAGAACATAAATAACAATAAAGAAAATGAACTCATAACACAGTGTTTGTTCTTGAGGAAACCCTAGCCAAGGGAAAAACTCGATGGGGATGATACCCACAAAAATCCACTAATCAAAAGTATCTTGTTAAGGATGTTGACTATGTTAGGAACCTTATACTACTTTCTTTTCTTTCACAACTTCACATCAATACCTTTTGCATATATGTTCGCTATATCATCTATCTCATTCACATATATCATATTCTTCACATTCCATATGCCTTACATTTATACAAGTTCTTAGGAATAATAAATTTTAGAGTCGTCTTTACAAAACATAAAGATTTACATAAAATACATATTTACCCAAGGGTTAACATCTAGGATGTCATCCCTTTATATTATTAAGACATTATTTTGAGAAATAAAATAATCCCTTAACTCCTTACCAATTATGTCTTCTTTCTCTATCCAGTCATCTTTAACACTGTCTCTGGTAATACTGCAATAACTTCTTCTGTACATGCCGTACAGACTTGAACTCTCATGTGAGTCTTCAATATGCATCATAGTATCTATGTTCAAGTGTGCAAGCACTGAACTTACTTCAATCGACATTGCCAATCAAAACTATCTTGGGGTACACTAGAAAAATACTGCACACACTTAGATAATTTTTCTCTGCACTCTATCATACTTTCTCTCTATCACATGCGGTCTTCATGTAGATCATATGTTTCCATAATGACAACATCTAGATATCTAACTTGGCCAAATTTCCAACAAGATCCCCTCCTGAAAGAAGAATGGATCCCTCAATCCACTTCATATCCTATACCTAGATCCATCCTCCCTACCCCATAAGTTAGCCAAACTAATTCAAAAGCTTCCTCTAAATGTACCTTTGTGAAATATCTATTCATGGCATCCTCCAACTCCTCATATGCACTATTATCTCCTCAACCTAGTTCACAATCTTCTACCCCACCTTCATGTGTGAACTATCCTAGCTCTCCATCTCTTACAAATTCTACTCCTTCACCACCACAAAAGTCTCCAAGGATTTTGACAAGGAATCTAGCAAAAAATCCCACTCCTAAAGTTGAAGATTCATGTCATCTTGATCCTTCATGTGAAGCCATCAGTAATGATGGTCATCCATCTTCTAAATCCATCATTCCTCCTCCATCACTCCCATCTATTATCCTTCTTTTGTATATCCCACTTATTGATCCTCTTCAATCTCCTAGCATTATTGAGTAATCTCCATACATTGACTCCATCCAATATCCATCCACACCTCCTCCTCCTAGCATTATCCAAAGAACATTCAATGAGCCTCATGAGTTCATCCTTCTTCCAACCATCACAATTGCAGAATTTCCCATCCTTTCATCTACACCATCTGAAGAGTTCATCCTTATTCCATCCATCACAATTTCAAAATCCCCCATACTTCCATCCATACCATCTTAATATTTCATCATTCTTCCATCCATAACAATTGTAGAATCTCTCAACCTTCCATCAACTCCATCTGAAGAGTCCATGCATACATCCTCCAAAACTATGTCCACACCAATACAATCTAGTCTAGATCTTGTCCAAAAGCATGTTGAATTACCCATAGATGAAAATCAAGATCCTATCCCTTCACTTCCTCCAAATCAAGATCCTATCCATCCCAATTCCTCCAATCCAAGATCCTACCATCCCAATTCCTCCAATCTAAGATCTTACCATTACAAGTCCACCATCTCAAGATCCATTTCCATCTTCCAATCCCATTCAAGATCCCATCTTCTGATCCTCTCCACTTAATGATCCTCCAATCCAAAATATTCTACTTCCATAACTCTATATCCTCGGTCCACTTACATTTGTTAAGGGAAATCCACTCGAAGCATAAGAGATCAATTTCATATCTTCCCCCATGGCACCAAAAACTAGATGTTTATCTTATTTCCCAAGTTAGAACTATCCTTGCTTGAATAAAATTCTCAAGAAATGGAATTATCAAGGAAAAGGACTAGGCATCCATGAAAAAGGAACTTTGGAGCCCATCCAGGATAAGAAACATCCAAAATCATGTGGTATTGGTCACACATCCGATGGCACTTCCTCCAAAAATGTTGGTACAACTAATGACAGATTGAAGCATCCTGCCACAAACACCATTACCTCTTCCCATAATCCCTTCAAAGAATACAACTTTATTCCTCCTCCATCATTACAATCCAAAACAACCTATCACATTCTTCCTTCATCCTCTAAATTCATTTGGGCTCCCTATGTCCCAAAATATACCATTGCATATCCTCCACATGCCAAATTGATTTTGGGCCCCTACATCACAAAATATCATCCCCCATCTTATCCTACTCAATCCTTCACGTAAAATCCAAACAACCCTAGTCAGGATCTACAAAGGCACATTCCCATATCTCTTATCTATCAATCTCCCTCTAAATCTCAATTCATATCTCCTTCAACTGCACATCCCCTCATATTCCTTCCAATGCTCCTCATAATTTGGAAGCCATATCCAAGATGCATAAAGGGATCCACAAAGATCTAAGGATTTCCATGTTCACTCTAAACGACATGCTCAAACAAAGAAAAATCTAATCATGAAATCCAATGCATCCCAACGGCCACAAAGGCCCATCAAATAAAAAGATAAATCCAAATGGCCACACAGGCTCATCAAAGAAAAATCCACTACATCCTAAAGGCCACAAAGGCCCACCAAAGCACAAGGAAAAACTATGTGGATCCCAAAGCAAAAACATGTAATGCATCTAAAATAAATATCCACAATGGCATTCAAGGTTGCTAATCCACTAGCTACTCAATCCCTTCCTCCATCTCCTAAATCCATTTTGGGTCCCTCTAATCCAAAATCTCCTAGCACAAATCCTACATCATATCCACATCTACCATCCATCTCTCATCCACTTTATCCACCTTCCTTACAACATGTACCAATGTTGGTTCTGAAAACATCCCCCTATCATGATCACTTTCCATCATTCCATCCAAACACTTTCTACAACCATATCTCCCATCTAGCCCTTCATATCCATGTCTTTACATAATCCCCCCCATCCTAATAAAGTTGTACCAACATTCAGACAAATCAGAAGGTTAGCAACAAATCAAAAAAGTCATAGAAAGTCAACACCAAATTAGAAAGTCAGAGAAAGTCAGCAACAAATCAGGAAGTAAACAAAAGATCAGAAGAAAGTCAGTAGCAAATTAGAAAATCCATAAAATTTGAAAAAAATTAAGAAAAATATCAAAGAAGAAAAGAAAAGAGAAAATCATTCATCCAATGGTGAAAACTTGCCAATTTAAGCACCCTGGACAAGTACCATGATGAAAACCTGGCAAATAGGTGTTATGCGTAATCACCCCAATTCCTTTCTACAATTGGGAGAAAAACCTTTTGTCACAAATTATCCATCATCTCCTCCATCACATTTTTCTCTCACTTCTATCATCCTCATAGGCATATTGATATAGAAACAGAGACCACCATGTATACATGAGTTTGGGTGCCTTTCAACATCCATCTGCCTATCAAATCTTCTAGTCACCTATCCTCTATCTATCAACTATCCAAGCTTTTGTCTACCTTCCTCATCCTCCTATCATCTTATCTCCCATCCTATCGTACCCCTCACGAAATGCCTCAGAATGCATGAACTATCCTAAGAGGGGGCATCTTATTCCTTGGTGACATATTCCTTGGAGATCTCTCCCAAATCCTTATCTTCCATCTTCCAATCCTTATCTTCCTCCACCCAAATCCTAAGAATTTCTTCTATCCAAATCTTGTAGAAAATCCTAAAATCCTCACCAGTCCTCTACATGCATCCTCCACAGTTCCTCTATCCAAATCCTCAACTTTCCTCCATCCAACTCCTTCAGTATTCCTCTATCCAACATCCCTCAATGAATCCTCAATCCAACATCCCTCAGAAGTTCCTCTAGCATTCATCCCTCATCATTTTCTCCTTCTTTGGATCACTTGGTATCTTCCCTTATCATTGGTATCTAGCTATAGGCTACCCCCATGCAATCCAATGTCACTCATCCATATCTTAATTCTCCCAACAATTTTCCAATATGTGCAAATCCTATCCATATCCTCTAGCTATCTAACATCCAAAAACAATCAACCCATCCAATCACATCCTTAGTCTTTTTCCTAGTCTTGTAGACAACCTTCATCTCAATCCAATCATCATTGTTGGGATGCATCATTCACAAATCCAAGTCATTTCAGGACACATCATCCATCATCAAGATTATCCACCATCAGTCCATCTTGGCTTTCCATCCCAACTAGGGCATCATCTTGTATATCTTTGGAGCTTCAACTTCATCCTAAGATCCTTATATATCCTATCCTGAGTCTTGTACTATAGCATCAGTTGTGTCTCCACCTAAGATGATTTTTACATGTGTCTTTAGGTCCCATCCTCTGCATCATTTATCCTTGTGTCAACATGACCTATTGAGCTCGGTGCTTCAACAATCATCCCTTCATCCTTTTGAGGTTCAATTGTCTTACCTATCTCTTGTCATAGGAATTCTTATCTAGTTATCCACTATCTACTTCATGTCATATCCTTTGAGTTTCTCAATCCTCATCCTAAATTAGAATCATCCTAGCACTATCCTTTGACTGATCATTGTCTAGGGCATTCTACACTTGTCTTTGTAGGCCTCATCATCTTGAGCAAGATATTATCTGTTGGCATTAAGCAGGATTGCCACTAGTGACAACACTTATTTGCATTCTGAGTGCAAACCGAGAAAAACAGTGCAAATCAAGAAAAATAGTGCAAACTAAGCAGAAGAGTGCAAATCGAGCAGAACAGTGCAAACCGAGTAGAATAGTGAAAATCGAGCAGAACAGTGAAAATTGAGCAGAATAGTGCAAACCAAGCAGAACAGTGCAAACAAAGCAGGACAGTGCAAACCGAGCAGGATAGTGTAAACCGAGTAACATTACGTCTACCGAGTCACCAGTATTTACCGAGTTCAAAACCTACCGAGTGGTTAGTATGAACCGTGCCTTCACTTCTACCGAGTGCATGATGATGCTGAGTAATGCAGTGGACGCCGAGTATCAGAAAGTCACCGAGTTAGTTTGTAGGAACCGTGTAACCATACTTGGGCCGACTTAGTAGCACTTATGTTTATTTGTCAAGCCGACTTTGTAATTGTAATTGTAATTAATTGTTTAGACTTGTATATAAACAATGTTGTAAAAATGCCAAGATGTAATGAGTATGAATATGGAAAAGAAAGAAAGGCAGAGATAAGCGAATTACAAAGGGCTACAGTAGTATAAGGAACAACAAAGACAAATTCATCACAGAAGGTGATCAGTACATCAGCGAATCTCATTCAGCAATCCAGTTGCAAAGCAAGAGATCTACTATTTCATCCTAACAGGTGAATCAGTACTAAAATCCTTTAACCCGGTAGACTTAACAGTCTTTTGTAAAATCTCTTGACCGAGTACATACTTCTTTTGTAAGTTTGTAAAAATCCTCTAACAAGGTGGACCTAGCAGTCCTTATTGCTCCTAGTAGGGTAGATCATCAAAAGTGATCAATTGTAAGCCTTAACTGGCCAACTTTATTCTGCAGTACTAAAGCTTTCTGGGTTTCCTCCCCATCCTAGTTTTACTTTCTTTTTGGAAGGTTTCTGGGTAACCAAATCTATGTGTCATTGTTGTGAATGCTTTTAAGTTTCATGCTTTCTATATGCAAAAGGATAAAGTAAACTATATGTTAATACATCTGTAATTAGAAGAAAATTTGGAGTTACTGATTCACCCCTCCCCTCTCAGTAACTTGGTTAATTCCTGAATATTTCCAACAATTGGTATCAGAGCAGTATTGGTTCTCAAGATAAAGCTTAACTAGCTTGAGAAAAGATCCAGGACAATGGAGGTATTCAAACTGAACAAGGTGATTGAAAATGAAAAGCTAGATCTGGAAGTGGCCATAGCTAAACTTAAAGAAGCAAAAGAACATCTTTCCCAATCCCTAAGAAGAAGGAAGGAACTTGCAAATCGGATGAATGATCAGAATTACATTGAAGGAAAGATTGAAGATCTTTTTCCCTCAGATAGCTCAGATGAAGCAAACAATGCTGTCAAAGAACTCCTAGAAAAGAATGGGTCTCTGCAGGAAGAAGTGAGAAAATTAAAAAGAGAACAAGAACTACACTCTACAAGATTTTGTGAGATCTTAGAACAAAGAAACAAGTTGAAAGATGAATTAGATGGAAGGAACAATGAAGTTCAAAACAAAACCCTTCAGGTAGAAAACCTAATTGATCAGATCTCCCATACAAATGAGGAAATTCTGACTCTAAGATCCAAAATAGAAAGCACAAGAGAAGAACTAAGATCTGAAAAGAAAATCAATCTAAGATTGATGGATGACCTAAACACCAAAAAACAAATCAATGAAGGAATGCTGAAAAGCCAAGAAGACTTAAATCAACTGTATGAGCGAAATCTTCATAGGCAAAAAGGAAAAGCAGGACTTGGATACAAAGGAGAAGGTGAATCTTCTAAGCAAGGTACTCAAAGGAATCAGAAACCTACTTGTAATCATTGTGGTAAAATAGGACATACTTCAAATAAATGTTGGAGCAATAAAAAAAAGAATTCAATGGAAAATGCTACAACTACAATCAGCATGGTCACAAAGCAAATGAATGCAGGGAAAAACCAAGATTCAAAGGTAATTGTCACAAATGCAATAAACAAGGTCACAAGGCATCCAAGTGCAGATCCAAAACATTCAATCCAGCAGAACAAATTATGAAACCAATGTTTGGATGGGATTACAACACCTGGTGTAGATGTCATTACTGTGGAGAATATGGACACATTGGCATGAACTGCATAAAACATCATCTAAGGAAAAGAGATACTACTGTAAGATGCTTCAAATGCACTAAACTCGGTCATATAGCCAGAAATTGCATGAATGCTAGTGAAGTTGAAGATGGAAAGAAGAATGAAGCAACTAAGGTTAGGAAACAGGTGAGACAACAGTGGGTTCCTAAATCTACAGAGCAAACCAGTCCAAGTAATGGAATGGGTGGCTCTACCGACTCAAACTAAATTTCCAAGAAAGCACTGGAACTGTATTCTCATAGACAAATTTCAAGCAGTTCCAGAACCGAATTAAAAGAAAGATCTAAATCGGCATACAAGATGCAATAAGATCATAGGAAGGTCGGTATCAGTCTTTACCGAGTGAGGTCGGGAGCGGTCTAATATGATTACCGAGCGAGGTCAGAGCAATATGAGTTCACTGAGTTGTGAAGTCTTTACCAAGAAATTAATTCATAGTGGGTGACAGTCTGTCAGAATTCATACCCTAATTTGTACTAAGCATTAATGACAGAGTTGTAAACAAAAGGCAAGAAATCAAAGTCATTCTTCACAGCGAACTTTAGCACTTTGAGAGTAGAAAATTTCAAGAGCAATCTAGCGATTCAAATACTTTTGTGAAAAGAATTCTCTGTGAGCTACCATGGCATCATCCAGCACTTCAGAAAAGAAAGGATCAGAAATGATAGTCCAAGGGGAATGGAGAGCACCAGATTTCAAAATTGTGCCTGCAATTGCAGCAGCCCTAGACCCGAGCGGAGCTCAATCTCAGATTCCTCCTAAGGTACTACTTATTAATGATATTCGCAATCATTTCAATTGTGCAATTCAAGAAATGGGAAACCTAGAGCTAGATATTGTGTGTGAGGAACTGTGTGTGGATGGTATTCTAAAACCCGAACACAAACATCTAGAAGATAAGGGATTAGTTCACATTGCACATTTACCTCAAAACTTTCGGGAGAAATGGGTTAGATACATTCTCAGCTGTGTACATGATGGCAAGATTTGGCTTGAGCAACCCATAGAGATCACTAAGAAGATGATTCATTAAATCACTGGTCTTCCCATGTTGAACAAAGCTAAAACTACCAAAACCCTAGGTCGGCTGGAACTAGAGAAGAAAACCCTAGCCGAGTGGGATGGTAGAGGCATGAAAGTAAGCAGCATTACCGATGCTGAACTGAAGTTTGGTACACACATAATTGCCCATAAAATATACAGTTCAAGTCGACAGAATAGTGTATCCTGTGAAGCCATAGACCTAGCATACAAAGTGGTCAAGAATAATTTATCATTTGACCTTGCAGATTTATTGTTAAAATAGTTTAACAAGAACATGGAAAGCATTCAAACTTCTAAAAACAATCCATGTAAGTTTGGATCTCTACTGGTCTGTTTATTTTTCTATGTCCAGAAATTCTTCCCTTCCAAAGGAAAAGTAATATGGAGAAAAGATGTGCCAGTTCTTTATGAGATAAATGAATATATTTCAGAAATGGGTGAAAATTTTGAGAGCATCATGGATAGTTATTTTCAGTCTTTCAAAGAGAAAATGAATGACAGATTTTGGATTCCACAGAATTTGGTTGAAGATTATAAGGATGACATTTGTTTCATGGTGGACTATGACAATGTATACATTCAAGCAGCTAAACCGAGGATTGTACATGTAAAACCTCTTCCTTATGAGGTAAACATTGATGAAACAAAGAATATCATTGAAGCTCTTCTTAATCAGCCTGTTAATCCCAAAGCTCCATATTTTGGAACATATGATGAAGCAAAGGTGAGAATTGAATTAAGCATAAAACTTCCATAGGCGGTAAATAAAGGAAAGAAGAGGATAGCCAAAATGCAAATGCTAACTGAGGACAAAGGAGAAGACACTGAAGAAGAAAACGAAAAGGATGAGAAAACAGAGGAACCAGAACCTACAAAGAAGAAAGGAAAGGTATTCATCACTAAGGAACCTAAGCCTCCCACTGTTGTATTTACAAGGAGAAGTGCAAGAGGTAAGGCAGACAAGGCAGACAAAGATATAATATTCAAAAGGCCTCCTCTAACCTTTCAAGAGAAGATCAAACTTTTTAGAGAAGGATCAGGATCTGGAGTAAGTAATATAAAATCCTTTAAATATGAAACAAGAACGGAAACAGAACAAAAGGAGATTGAAGATGCTGTTATTGAAAAGATGGGATAGTGGAAATACTCTCTTGATGAAATAGCCCCACAGGTTCCAGCAGTTTTATTAGATCCAATAAAAATGAGATGGACAAATGCAAAGCAAACTGTAAAAGACATATTTGATCAGACCCTGAGATAGTTAATGCCGAGCTTGAAAAATGATGAAATAAAAAAGGCATAGAAGGAAAATGAAAATAAGATGACACTGAAGTTCAATACTTGTTTGATTCTGATTAACAATATTGAATCAGTTGTGAAGGCTGCAAATGCCACATGGAAGAACATATACCATCTTCACCAACCGAGTACTGAAACAGTTATAATAAAAGACATTGAAGATGACAGTGATGAACAGGAAGAAGCCACTGAGGTAGATGATACTGTGAGGATAGTGGCGGAAGTCATTGCATCACTTCCTACCTCTCCAGTAAAAGTTTCTACATCTAGCCCGGAGACACCTTCAAGCATGGTTGTGACAACTTCAACTTTTGTCCAATCACCTATAGCAACAACAGAAGAAACTACCATTTCTTCTACCGAGTTGTAGTCTCCTACTTCGTCAAGTTTTCCAGCAGTAAGTATTCTAGTTTTTGATTCTACATGTGTAAATACTTCAAGTTCTCCAGTAGACAGTATACCAGTCTCTATAGCCAATCCTACTATGTCTACTGTCACTACTACTAAGGCATTAAGTACAGATAAGCCTAAGGCTCAACTGAGTATAAGATTTTTGGGCAAGAATATAGTAGAGGATATAGACCTAGATGAAGAAATAGAGATTCCAACATTGGATTTTGCAAATCTATCTGCGGATCAAATGCAAAATATAGGTGAAATCCTCCAAAGGAAAGCGAAGCAAAAGAAACTTAAAGAGGAAAGGGACAAGGAATATCAAATCATTAAGGATGCTAAGGACATTTTGTCTAAAGCATTAGGTATTAAAGTAGACTCCTCTCAACATGTTTTGTTACAATTAGCAGAAGCAGTAAATAAGTACAATGAGGATTCATCTGGGACAGAAAAGTTAGTTGAAAGAGCTGAGAAGAAATTCAACAATAAAGTGCTTGAGCACATTGCTCAGCACATAGCTATTAATCAAGTCGAATTGTCTTCAGTTTTGACAAACATTGAATCTACCTATTCGAATGTTACCTCTCTTTTGGCTAGACTGTGCAATGTTGACGAGTTCACCAAGGATGTCAAGGATAAAATGAATAAAATTGATGAGGATTTGAAGATTAGCATATAGAAGCTGCAACTTGAACCAAGTTCAAACTCTGCTCATCACATAAAAATCTCATACCTATCAAATATGCAGTTAGAACTACTGAAAGAAGACACAAGGATCCGGTCCACACTGCTAGACATTCAGAACATGATCCTTCCCATCATGAATACAATGTATAAGCACATTGAACATTCCAAAACATTGATTCATGACAATCAGTTCTCAATAGCAGATCACATGATTGAACTCTCTGCAGAAGTCCAAATTGCAATCCAAACATGCAAGATTCTACAAGAAAATTGGGACAGAACCCTAGCACTGATAATGAAGGTACATTCTATTTTTCTATCAAATTTTGGATTCTGTCTATAAATCACTTGTATATACACCTTTGGCATTATCGTCAAAAAGGGGGAGATATGTATAGAAGGAGATATGTATAGAAGGAGATATGTATAGAAGAAGATATGTATAGAAGAAAAATTTAGCACATTGAAAGGGGGAGATAATGTATAAAGCCCTATAACAAAGACAAATTTTGAAAAATCAAAATAAAACTCAGCATATAAGTTTTGGGCAATAAGTGTTTTTGTCACTAATGCCAAAGGGGGAGATTGTTGGCATTAAGCAGGATTACCACTAGTGACAACACTTATTTGCATTTTGAGTGAAAACCGAGCAGAACAGTGCAAACCGAGCAGAACAGTGCAAACCGAGCAGAACAGTGCAAACCAAGCAGAACAGTGCAAACCGAGCAGAACAGTGCAAACCGAGCAGGATAGTGCAAACTGAGCAGGACAGTGTAAACTGAGTAACATTATGTCTACTGAGTCACCAGTATTTACCGAGTTCAAAACCTACCGAGTGGTTAGTATGAACCGTGCCTTCACTTCTACCGAGTGCATGATGATGCCAAGTAATGCAGTGGACGCCGAGTATCAGAAAGTCACCGAGTTAGTTTGTAGGAACCGTGTAACCATACTTGGGCCGACTTAGTAGCACTTATGTTTATTTGTCAAGCTGACTTTGTAATTGTAATTATAATTAATTGTTTAGACTTGTATATAAACAATGTTGTAAAAATGCCAAGATGTAATGAGTATGAATATGAAAAAGAAAGAAAGGCAGAGATAAGCGAATTACAAAGGCCTACAATAGTATAAGGAATATCAAAGACAAATTCATCACAGAAGGTGATCAGTACATCAGTGAATCTCATTCAGCAATCCAGTTGCAAAGCAAGAGATCTACTATTTCATCCTAACAGGTGAATCAGTACTAAAATCCTTTAACCAGGTAGACTTAACAGTCTTTTGTAAAATCTCTTTACCGAGTACATACTTCTTTTGTAAGTTTGTAAAAATCCTCTAACAAGGTGGACCTAGCAGTCCTTATTGCTCCTAGCAGGGCAGATCATCAGAAGTGATCAATTGTAAGCCTTAACCGGCCAACTTTATTCTGCAGTACTAAAGCTTTGTGGGTTTCATCCCCACCCCAGTTTTACTTTCTTTTTGGAAGGTTTCTGGGTTACCAAATCTATGTGTCATTGTTGTGAATGCTTTTAAGTTTCATGCTTTCTATATGAAAAAGGATAAAGTAAACTATATGTTAATACATCTGTAATTAGAAGAAATTTGGAGTTACTGATTCACACCTCCCCTCTCAGTAACTTGGTTAATTCCTGAATATTTCCAACAATTATCATGCATTGACAATAATCTCATCTTCCCAAGATCATCAATCTATCTTAGGTTGACAATATCCAATCCTATCCTATCTAATCCTAGATGAGGAAGAAACAACTCATCCTCAACACTTAGTAATCCAATCAATCCTCAGCAAATCAACCATTCTTCGTCATCCTACCTATGGAAAAAGGTCTGTGAGATACTTGTTATTTCATTGGTTCCTTTGGATCTTTACTTATCTTTTTAGCTATCCTGTACATATCTCCCCATCCATTGTACATATCATCATCTTCCTTTGTACATATCCTCATGATTCCTGTAGCAGTATTTGATCAAATATCTTGTCCCACCTAGGCTTGCACTTCAACATCTTTTTTTGACTATCCTTGATCACATGGTTATCCTTGATCCATAATTTGCCAATCAACAACACAACATTCTCCCCATCAACATGGGTCTGCACAAATGTATTCTTCTATATTTTATGGCCTATGCCTAATCACGGGTCTGCACAAATGTATCCTTCTCTATTTTGTGACCTAATCTTCCACCAATCAATGTAGGTCCATGTCGATATATACTTCTTCATGTTCAAACCAAATATCCCCCATTAATCAGCCCATCAAACTCTTTCCTTGCAAAGGATGTCGTTTGGAGTTATTATTTTGACCTTGGATTTTATTCTTTGGGTCTTGTTAATCATTTATGACTTCTCATTGTCTACTACTCAAATTCACCATGATCATTTATATCATGGTGTACTATGAATGAGGACAATCTAGGGCAACGTCTTTTGATCTTTTCCTTCTTCCTGTGAGTTAATTGTGTATTTTTGGTTTCTCCAGCATCGTTTCCACCATGCCTCCTTCGGGTTTGATGTGTGATGTTGGGGCAACCCTTGGCATGCTTATTTTTTGTGTCAGTCCTATGCAATTCTAGTGACAAGGTTTTGAGTTTCCAATAACCTTGGCAGGTCTCTAGCATTGCTATATCAAACTAGGTTGTGCTTTCAAAAATATCCAACGCATGGAGCTCCCCAAATCCCCCTCATCATGCATCATATAGATTAATCTTGCATTCTTCATATAGCTTCATCCTACATCTTACATCATATTGCATTCATGCATCTTTGCTCTTGGAAGGTCATTTGTTTATCCCCCTTCCTCCTTTCATCCTTCCTGCTTGCGTCCTTTTTGAGAAAATTCCACAGAGTGCCTCTTTGTTTTATTTTCTCGATGGGGCATAACCTCTTATTCCTCTGAATTCTAGCCTGGGGCATCTTATTTTCTTGTCTTTGACACCATGCCACTTGTGGCATCGCATCAAAGAGGGGAAAAATGTAGACACCTAAAAATCCCTTTGCCAAATAAAAATATTTTATTTTGCCAAAACCCCTAATGACATCATCATGTATTAATTAATTATTTATTCAATTAATTAATTAATTATTATGCCATTATTCCCTCCTATTTTAATTAAATTTATTTAATTAAAGAACCTTGGATAAAAATTATTTTTTAATTTATTAAATAAATTTAATAAATTCCCATACCAATCCCTCCTTAAATAGGTTAAATATTTATTTAAATCTAAAAATTCCTAGAAATATTCTAGACTCTTCTAAACCTATCCAATCATCTCTAATCACTCCCTAACCCAACTTAAGGAGTGATTTGTAACCCTCTTATCCTAAACCCTCTCCCTTGACCCCAAAGTCAACACTCTCATTAATGACCTCTCACACCCTCATTAAGGCTCTTACAACCTCATAATCAGGCCTATGTCTCGTCTTCTACTTTGGTCTCCCTTGCACTCATCCCTAGTGTTCCTCACATATGTGTGAGAAACCCTTAACCCTCACCCATATAACCTTACCTCTAACTATACCCCAAACTCTACCCATAACTCTAAATCTAACCCTAACTCCCCTTTATAACCCAAACCCTTCCCAAAATCCTATAAATACTTCTCCTTCCAAGAGAAAAGTATTAGCTTAGTTCATATCTTCCATGCATTTTTATCATGCTAAATTGCATCTAGATTATCTTAGCATATCTCCTAATTGTTATATTTTCTTCATGCTTTCATGATTTTTAGCTCATCTTAGCATAGCTTAATGGATGAACTTAGTTCATTTTAAATCTTTTCATATCATTTACATCCATATCATACTCATTTATAGCTCAAATCTGAATTTCCTCACTTGCATCCTTGGAACCTTAGGGGAAAAATAGGTTTCCCATACTTGATTTTGTGTCATTTTGGGATCTCTATGGCTTGAAAATAATCTCAATCTACCCTCATATGTATTGTGGATGATTTCATTATGTTTTGAGAGCACACCCACATCCCTAATCTAAGAGAAAATCAAAGAGTGTTTGGGTGCACTTGTTTCTACTCAATCTGAAGTGGCTTTGTTGAATGTTTCTATTTTGAACTAATATAAATATTAGATTAATCTAACATTTTCCTTGTTTAGGCCCATTCTAAACATATATAGATAACCCTGTTCACATTATCATCCTCAAAAAATTTCTTGTAGAACTCCTAACCATTAGCCATTTGAATTTATGACACATTAATGTCCCAAACATGGTTCATAGATCTATAGAGAAAAATATTACAATGTGGAGAAATCCTAATCAAAATATTATCACTCTATCACCACTAAACAACTAAAAAACTAGTCACAACATAGATACTCATCACTCACTAAAATTTCTATGTGAGCCTCTAAAACTTAAACTAAATCGACTACACATAATCCTCTACAAACTCTTAACATCCACAAACTCGGATCTTCAATATATTGAATAAATGAACTCATTGGACTTCTCTACAATATTGTCACAAATGGAGAAATATGTTGACAACAATGACAACACATCTTTAAAACATCTCTAAATCACATATTTTTGTATTCTTCCAATAATTTTTTTCTAAACTTCTTCATGACAACTTCATTACCCAATACAAGCAAAAGAATATATATGAAAAGATCTTAAAATATTTCCTTTCTGTATGTATGAACAATATCATAACTACTCTACTAATGATTGTAAATTTTTGTATTATACATTTCATCAAATCATTGATGGTAACATCATTTATGTAACATGTAATAATACATATTATCTAAATTATAATATTTTTAAATAACATCTACGTTTCTCTTATGTTTTAGCACACTATGTAACATTGCTATCTTAAATGTTGGAGGCTCATTTTCATTAATGATGGTAAAATTTTAAGTATAATCATACTTTGTGAAAAACATAAAAAAATATTTTCCTTGTCTGCATGCTCGGAGGGAAAAGGTATTGTTTGAATCCCCTATCCTTTCTATTGATCCACTTTCCTTTGGTTGAGCGGTATTTGTTAATCATGTGACAACTTTTCTTGTATAAATTTGCTTGTTATTCTTAGGGATTCTCTTTTTCTCCAAAAGGTTTGTATTCTTGATAAAGGCTTCTTAATTTCTTGAAAATGTAAACCTATCATAAAAAATGTCCCTCAATTGGGACTAAAAGTGTCTTTTTTAGGAATGAATGCTAAATGTTTGGCCTCCATTCTATAGCAGATGTTGTTGCATTCATGACTATGATTGTCATTGATGTCAACACAGTGATTTACTGAAGACTTGCAAAGAAGCAGATAGAGTTTGGATTAGCACACGTGGGTTATTATAGTTGGAGCTATGCGATGTTGATGTTATACTCTTTGATATGTTATATTTATATGGTTAAGAGCACAGATAGTAATTCATTTATTCATGGAAGTTATGAGCATTTTGGTGGAAGCAGTATTTAGGTAGTGTTCCTGAGTAGCGGTTTGTGGAAATCAGATGATATCTCCTAATCAAGATGGAATCTAGCTTTGCACAATTAAAGGGAATTTGAAGACACATTGATAGTGACATGGATGATAGTGCAAACTTTGAGGTTACACAAGTGAAGATTTATTGTATTTGGAAGCCGACAGTTTTGTGTAATTTTGGTGTAGTGCGTGGAAACTTTTATATTGTAATTGTATGCCGACTCATTTGTAATTATTTGAGTGTGGTATAAAGGAAGGAATGTATTTCCTTTTTGTAGTGTGTAGTTGTGATATGGTAGTAGCGGTTGTGGGTGATGTTGTAAGCATGAAGTGAAGAAAAGAGCTAAGTATGAAAGCGAATTTGTGAAGGAAGACATGAGAAGTATAAAGATCTGAAATTGAGATCTGATGTAACAGCGAGTGTAGTTTGGAATAGTCAGATAAGAGGTAAAATATTATTCTATTGATTAATTCAAAGATTATTTTGATAGTGTGTTCAGTGATCTTACCCTGAAGCAATTTGGATAGTAGGTCCTTCTGTCTTCCATAACTCTTAATAGGGTTAAAATGTTTTAACAGGGATTCAAAATCTCCTAACAGGGATTCATATGTACTGAATGTATTTCATAAGAATCCTAATAGAGTCCATTCTTTCACAAGGGATATTCATATTATTGCATCTTTTGTGGGCATCATTCCCACCAGGGTTTACTCTTTCATCAAGAGGTTCCCTAGTCAACATATCTTGTGTCATTATGTTATTGTGTATGAATATCTTTCTATGGTTGGTAAGTATATTGCTTATATGGTTTAATGTTGTTGAAGATGATAAAAGTTATAATTATCTGATAACTGATTCAACCCCCCCCCCCCCCCCTCTCAATTATCTTGGTGGACTTTACTTTCTAACAATTGGTATCAAAGCGGTAGGTCCTTGAAAAAGAAGTTTAACAACTTAAGGAGATCCATGGCGAATTTCAAAAAAGAAAGCCCTAAATTTGATGTAGTAAATTTTGGCAGCTGGAAAGAAAAGATGAAGGCAAACCTACTATGTTTAGGACTGGGTTATTGGTTGATTACAAAGAATGATAACACTATCATTGAGTAGGAAAATCTTGAAACATGTACTACTGATGAGAGAGATCTATTCATGTGTAATATACTTGCAAGAGAAGCACTTTTGACAGCCCTTCCGGAGAATGAGTACAGTCAGGTAAAATATTTGAAAAAATCTCATTAAATTTGGAATGCTTTACACTCTACTTTTGAAGGTGATGAACATGCAAAAAGAGTTAGATTACATAATTGGATTTGTGCATTTGAAGATATAAGAATGTTGGAAGATGAATCTATTAGAAGTTATATTGGTAGAATGTCAGAAATTATTATAGGTATAAAATCTTATGGAGGAACAAAGATAAAGAATGAAGTGATATGGAAAATTTTTAGGACATTGAATCTTGTATTTAAGAAGAAAACACAGATGATTGAACAAGTCATACCTTGTAAACAAAACTTTACAAGAGAGACTCTTCTTGGAAGATTGGAAGCAGTAGAAATGAACCTAAGATTATCAAGAGACTTACCTATAATGGAGACAGCATTCAGTGCTCTTAGTGTTCACCCTACTTTGTCAAGACGCATTAGTCTAAGTGGAGATTATGCTAGCAGTATCAGATCTAGAAATGAAGAAGACAAGAAGATTGAAGAAGGTACTGCCTTTCTTGTGAAAAGAGAACCACACGGTAAGAAAATATTTAAATGTTGGACTTGTCAAGAATATGGTCATTTTGCATCTAAATGTCCCAAGAGAGTTAAAAGGTATAGAAACAATTTCAAACCTAGAAGATCTAAGGAATTTTATTATGCTAATGATGAAGATCTTGAAGCTAGTATAGAAAGAACTTTATGTGAAAGTGATACTGAGAATAATGATGACATAGGATTTGTAGCAATTAAAGAAGAGAATCCTGAAACTGATGTTAAGGAAGAAAAAGCCTTATTTTCTCAAGTTGAAAATAAAGATGATTGGATTATAGATAGTGGTTTTTCACATGATATGACTGGAGACATGAAAAAGTTCATAAATTTGAATGAATATGTTGGAGGAGTTGTTAGAGTTGGAAACAATGCACCTTGTTTGATAAAAGGTATAGGATCTATTACTCTTGATGGAAAGACTAATACTGATGATGTCAATTTTGTGGATGGATTGAAACATAATCTTTTGAGTGTTGGACAATTAGTTGATAAGGGATATCAAGTTTGGTTTACTGAGAAAACTTGTGTGATAAAGGATAAAGATGGAAACCTGATTGGAACTAGATCTAGAACTAGAGGTAATGTATTTTAGTTGAATCCTACTGAGATGACATGTTTGATTACTAAGATTGATGACAGTTGGTTGTGGCATAGAAGTTTTTTCATATAAACTTTGATAACATTGTGAAAGTAAGTACTACACTTGCAGTAAGAGATTTACCTAAAATTATGAAGCCTACTAACATGATTTGCAAAGAATGTATAATGGCTAAATAGAAGAGAATTTATTTTCCCAGTAAGAAGTTTACATCTACAGAGAAGCTGGAGATTGTTCATATAGATTTGAGTGGTCCTACTAGGACTAGAGGATTCTATGGAGAAAGGTATTTTATGATTCTTGTTGATGATTTTACAAGAATGATGTGGATTGCATTTCCTAAAGAAAAATCTGAAGCGTTTGATAAGTTTAAGATTGTTAAGAATAAAGTTGAGAATGAATCTAGAATGAAGATTAAATGTTTGAGATCTGATAGATGTGGAGAATTTACTTCTAGAGAGTTTAACACCTTTTGTGAAGAAAATGGCATTAAGAGATAGTATTCAGCCCCTAGAACACTTGAACAAAATGGCATTGCAGAAAGAAGAAATAGATCAGTGATTGAAGCAGCAAGATCTATGTTGTTTGAGAATGATTTGGCAAAGATATTCTAAAGAGAAGTAGTGAACACAACAGTGTATACAATGAATAGAGTATGAATTAGAGCAGACACAAACAAGACACCTTATGAATTATGGTTTGGACATGCACCCTTAGTTAAGTATTTTAGAACTTTTGGAAGCAAATGTTATATAAAGAGAGATGATGATATTCAAAAGTTTGATCCTATAAGTGATGAAGGTATATTTCTTGGATATTCTTTGAAAAGAAAAGCATATAGATGTTTCAATAAAAGAATTAAGACTATTGTTGAAAGCACTAATGTTAAAGTTGATGAAAAATTCAAAATTTAGGAAAGAATGCTTGATTATGAATCTGATAAAGAAGCTCATCCTAAACCTAACACTAGATCTACTGAATTATTTTATGAAACTAACAGTGATTTGTTGAATGAAAGCCACAGTGAAGTCATTGAAGAACCTATATCTGAAGAGAGATCTGAGACAGTGACACCTAGTAAGAGTTTGTTAAGAAATCATCCTATTGAACAGATTATTGGGAGCATCAAAAGAGGAGTTCTAACTTGAAATAAGGCACAAGAACAATTATGTTTGATTTCTCAAATTGAACCTAAGACTACTAATGAAGCTTGTGAAGATGAAAGTTGGACTAATGCTATGAAAGAACTAGATCAGATTGAAAAGAACAAGACATGGGAATTGGTCCCTAGACCTAAAGGCAAGAATGTTATTGGAACTAAATGGGTATTCAGAAACAAGATGAATGAACAAGAAGTTGTAAGAAACAAAGCAAGATTGGTATGTAAGGGTTACTCACAGAAAGAAGGAATTGACTATGAAGAAACCTTTGCACCTGTTGCAAGAATTGAAGCAGTAAGAATGTTTTTGGCTTATGCAGCTTACAAGAAATTCAAAGTATATCAGATGGATGTGAAGTCAGCATTTTTGAATGGAGAATTGGGAGAAGAAGTCTACATTGAGTAGCCTGAAGGCTTTCCTTTAACTCAAGAAGGAGACATGGTATGTAAATTGAAGAAAGCTTTATATGGACTTAAAAAAGCACCTGGAACTTGGTATGCAAGACTGGCTAAGTATTTGTTAAAATTGGGATTTACAAAACGAACAGCTGATAGCAATCTATACACAAAAAAAATGAAAATGGTTTGTTGGTTATAGTTATTTTTGTTGATAACATTATCTTTGGAGGTGAAGATGAAGCTTGTAATGTCCCCGCCAGGGAACCCATAAGGAATCAGGTCAATCACCTAAAATTACAACTAAATTTTTATTTACTCTCCAACATATCATCATTACCATCCACAAGTACATTCCTTATGGTTCCCTTAATTAATTCAATTACCATTATCAAGTATTTCATTTAATTACTTAATCTAACAAATTCTATTTTCATTACAACTTCAATTAACATTAATTCCATTTCAAATCATAAGCAATTACATTAATGAACTAGTGGAATTAATTTCCCTTACTGACTAACATGTAATTTACCTTCAGAGGTGAAACAAGCACATGTTACTTATCACATCCACTAAGCACATTTATTCTTTCATATTTATTTACCCCTTAACCATAACTATGCTCAACTCAAAGGCACCATCAAAACTCATTTAAGCTTTTCCATTAAGAGTCCTTAATCATATATTGGCAACTGACATAAATCATTAAACAAATCATTTTTTCCATAAGTTTAACTTCCACAAATTATCAACCATAACCTTGTAAACATCTAGTAAAGGATTTATATTAAACCTAGTTGAATAACCCGACATCAGTCACATTGAAATATACATTTAAGAAATCACATCCCATTACTTCTTTCGATAACATACATATTCCTTTTTCCCTTATTATTTCACCTGGAGATACCCTTGAACCCTTAGCACATCTTTTTACTAACCAAATATCAAAACAAGTTTCCTTCTAAAGAAGTTTACATCCATAAGTACTTTTATTATAAAGGTTTGCATAGAACCATTACTTTCAATTTCATTTAAAATTCACAAGAGATATAAGGTAAGAAATTACTCATTGATTTAACCATATTCAATCCCTTCTTTAGATTCATGATTCTACCCTTCACATATACATAACTTATTCCTTACAATTTTCTTTTACAAACATAATTACAGTTACTGCACATTGCCTGAAGGCATATAGAAAGATAATTACATCTAGTTTCCCAAGGGCTTATAATACATCTTTACATCTTGATAACAAAACATAGATATACATGATATGAGAACAAAATCTTCACCACTGAACAACTCTGAATCTCATCCATGACACGAACCATGAACAATACCTCGAAAGAGATTTGCCACCCAACCATGTGAAACTGGTTAAGTTCCACCCCCTGTGCTAGGAGATAGAACCAAGGTACTCTCAAGACCTCAAGGAAATCTAAGTCTCAGAAAACCAATAAATCCAAGACTCAAAAGAGCAAGAATAAAGCACATAAAATATCATCATATTATAACACCAAGGTTAAGGTTCTAGGAGACCACCTAAGTGAGTGTCATCACATAACCTATATATTGGGATCCTTCTTGGAAACCATGTAACCCCAGTCCCCCCTTTATGAATAGGGATCCATCCTGGCAGTTATCCCTGGTCTCGGTACTCCAATCAGATCTGTGTGGCCATTAATGTTTTCTTTCATTATCTTTTGAATCCCCCCTTCCCAGGTTAATTTTTAAGGTTATCACTTTTTACAAACCCACCCATAGGATCCTCTAGCAACCACTTTAGGGTTCCAGCACCTATTGTGAGCCACTCACTTAAGGTTCCCATTCCCTTACCCCATCACAAGTCACAAAATAAGATAACACTTCCAAGTCCTGATTCATAGGTTTAGGAAACTCCCCCGTGCACTCAGGCCTTCAGGATGAGTCCTAACCTTAGCAATATACATAACAATAACCATTGGAAGAATTTCTATCACAAGACATCTCAAGGAGAAACATAAAACATTTCTCATGCACAAGTAAAACTTTCCAAGGCTCATTTACAGGTCTAAGGAACCCTCTCATGCACACTGGCCATCAAGACAAGTCCTAGCCTTATAAACTAAGCACAAATCTATGCCAAGTGCAAAATCATCATAATTAAACCATGTAACCTCAACAAAACAAGTAACGAATGTACATAGGTGATACAAACTTCACACATCACAAATACATCATACTTGAAATAAAATACATCGTAAATACTTTCAAGAACTAGAATCAAAGTGTAGAAAAAGAAAAGAATAGGAAATTTTAGGAATGCTTGGGAAATATTTAGGAGGCCCTAGAACAGTCCTAGTCCATTGGACAACCCTAACTCTAATTCTGATCCCTAAAACATAGCCTAAACCTTATTCAAGCATCTAAATGCACCATATAATCCCAACATAACAAGCAATGAACATATTTAAATTTTACACAAAATTTCATATGCCAAAACACCATGCTTTGCAAAATCTCACATGCCTGAAATTTGGCTAAGTCTGATTTTTAAGGAAAACACAAAATTAGAAATTGCATCTTAACTCCTATGAATTTGGAACCTATCTCAATCATCTCATAAGGCACCTAAACCCTTTATACAAGTATAACTTAAAGTATAAGAAATTAAAGTGTGTAAACTTATACTCGGTTAACACTTTCATTCCTATCTTCCTTAGTTAACACTACATTGACCACCCTTGGTTACTACTACACCGACCACCCTCAGTTAACACTACACTGATCACCCTTGGTTAATACTACACTGACCTCCCTCGGTTACTACTACACTGACCACCCTCAATTGACACTACACCAACCACCCTCGGTTAATACTACATTGACCTCCCTCAATTAACACTAAACTGACCTAGCTCAGTCAACACTGAACCGACCTAGCTCGGTTAACACTAGACCAACCTACTTGGTCAATACTAGACCGACAGAAACTACAAAATGCGATAGTCAACTATGTCTTGCGGGTAAAACTGGGCATTATGGGGACTGTGGTTGCCTAATCTGAGCACGACCCATTTGAAATCTCCCAGTTTCCCTTTAGAAATGGCTCATCAATCCATCTTACCTATCTAACAAAACTATTCTAGATCTAGACAAGAAAAGGTGGTGCATAAACCGACATGGACCAGTAAGGTTGAAACAACAGTTCTAAATTTTGGAAGCATTCACAATATGTTCAATAACAATATAATACACTATCCTATATGATCGAAACCACTTCTAACCTCCCAGGAAGATTTCACCATAGTGAACAAACAAACATTCATAAAAATTACTTCCCAAAAACATATTTCAAATACACTAAAAAAAAAAAAACATATATATAGTTCTCATTTTCAAACAGATATAAACCATCACATTCTCATCGAGTAACATATCAATCATATACATAATCATGCACATGGGAAGAATGGAGGTACATCACAGTTTGGACCCTACCTGGGGTCCTGTGTAGAATCATCCTCCCTTGGTTGGAGACTCTCTACAAACTTTCCAGCCTTGAGTAGATGTCCTTCTGAAAATCTTCCTCTGGAAATCAACTCCAAGCAATCCTCACACATAAGACTTCACCAACTAGAGACTCTCAAACTCACATAACTTTCACCAAAAATTTCTGGAGAAACCATTTACATGCCACTAAAAAGAAAAAAAAATCTTCCAAAAATTATTATCCTCCTTCGCACACAAAATCTTCAAACATTTATCCTCCAACTATGTGGTTGGAGGAGTTTCTTTACAGAAAGAAACTTCTCGAACTTCCATAGTTGGGTTGAAAAATTAAACCAATTATTCCCGTAAGAACTTAACAAAGTTTTAATGAATTTAACTAAAAATAACGATGAAGGAAAACATAACAAGAACATCCAACAAGTAACTTTAAAGAAAACCACTTAGCACACATGGACACCAACTAGCCTAACTTCTAGGAGGTCTCGAGTTCAACTCCCTCCTAGATAGCTAGTTTTACTACAAAGAGAATTTATTTTTATTATTACTATTATTAATATTATTTTCACTTTTTAATACATTTATTTAATACACTTCATTGAATTCACTTTAGATAACATACCACTAAAACAATCAATAAATCCATACAAGTATTATTATTTATATAAGCATGGGTATATGCGTGTGCACCCAGATATACTCATACCTATATAGCACACAATCAATATACACTTATATATAATAAATATATGTATACATATATATACTAGTTAGGGATAAATCTAACTCACATCATAAATCACAAAATGGCATCAAATCATAATTCACAAGACCACATCACATAGTGCATTCGGATCCCCCAACTAGGGTAACCTCCTAAAGAGAAACCTAAGTCCATGGTAACCTTGAGAGTAATCTTGGTAATACCTCCACACAACAACAGTTCAAGGATTTTTTAACACATGCTCAGACCTGTGTAGCTAGGTGGAGTCGATACCTGGTACCTACATCCTGCAACACCAACCAAGTACACCAATCTATATATACATATGTACAAGAAATTGCAAACAAGGAGGGAGAGTGCGACATCATGTGGACCTCTTCGAGGAGTAACTACAACTACCTCCCCTCTTCCAACAGTCACATCAATAGAGCATAATTGGATTAGTGTGGTTAGTATCAAAATGATCTCTTTTCTATATTGTATGACAATAATGAATCATACATAATCATGTAAATATAAATCATTTATCATCTTTCACAAACTCATTTAACCATCAGACATATACTAAAAGTGTCCCATTATCAAATCAAGATAAAGAAATCATATAACCATAAATGCATCGATCATGTCTAATCCCAAGTAACGCTATTAGAGAAGGTAACCCATCTAACCCTTAAATGATTATAGTCAATTAACCTAATGTACACATAAATATTAATAATGAGCATTTCACATAGAAACATACAGATCTATCAGGTGATCCTATCACTAACACACATGAAGATATAAAGGGACATACTTATGTAAGTATTGTTATTTCCCACATTAAAATATGAATTTATGGTACATCGGAAGAGGTTTGGTTTAAGAAACCATCTCAAGCAGGATCATTCTCACATATAGTCCTTCCTAATTTCAAGTGAACATAACCAAGACTTGATAGGCTTGGAGGGGCATTACAAAGCTAGTGACAAATTTTCTAATGAAATGAAGACTGAATTTGAAATGAGTATGATTGGTGAAATGAAATAATTTTTGGGATTATAGATAACACAAAACAATGATGGTATCTTTGTAAGTTAGACAAAGTACTTGAATGACTTGTTGAAAAGATTTGGAATGGAGAATTGTAAACCAGTTGGAACACCCATGGTGACCGAACATAAGCTATCTAGCACAAATGAGACTCCTACAATAGAACATAAGAAATACATATCTATGATTGGAGGATTGCAGTATTTGACTCATACAAGACCTGATATAGCACATTCAGTTGGAATTGTAGCAAGATTTCAAGATGAACCTAGAGAATTGCATTATGCAGCAGTAAAGAGGATACTAAGATATCTAAGAGGCACAATGGACTATAGACTATGGTATGAAAAATCTGATGATTTTACCCTATGTGCATATACAGATGTTGATTTGGGAGGTAGTGTTGATGATAAGAAAAGCACCAGTGGTGGAGCATTTTTCCTTGGAGGAAGATTAGTTTCTTGGCTAAGCAAGAAGTAGAATTGTATCTCACAAAGTATAGCAGAACTAAAATATGTAGCAGCAGAAAACAATTGTAACCAAATAATTTGGATGAAGAAAATGTTGAAGGATATTGGAATAAAATTTGTTGAACCTATTGTCATACATTGTGACCACACCAGTACAGTTAGTATGTCTAAGAATCATGTATTACATTCTAAGACAAAGTGTATAGAGATTAAGTATCATGTTGTAGGAGAGAAAGAAGTCAGAATTGAGTACATAAGTGCAAAGGTGCAGATAGCAGATATATTCACAAAACCTTTGCCTAAGGATACATTTGAGTATCTAAGAGGTATGCTTGGGGTTATGCCCCAGCCTACTTTTGAAAAGTGATGCAGTTGGTTACATCCATCCAGTGGTATATGAGCCTTATCTTTCTTCTAGACTAGATGTTGGTACTTCCTCTCTGGGGGAGTATGTGTATCTGAGCTAAGTCACGAGGACTCTAGTAAATGTATTTTCTGAATAGTGTCTTTTGACATTGAGTTGATATTGACATAGTGATGAAATTTCTATCATTGATGTCAATGGGGGAGAATTATACATGAAAAATAATCTGAGACATCTATTAGAGAGAACTAAATTGGATAATGAAGCAAGATTTTATTGATGAAGAGGATTTGAAGAAGCAGTGTTGTAGTATTGGATTTTTGGAACATTGGATGTTTTTCATCTATGTTTCCATCAATGCCAATGGGGGAGATTGTTAGGAATGAATGCTAAATGTCAACACAGTGATTTACCAAAGACTTGCAGAGAAGTAGACAGAGTTTGGAGTAGTGCACATGGGTTATTGCAGTTAGAGCTATATGATGTTGAGGTTATACTCTCTAATATGTTATATGTCTATGGTTAAGACTACAAATAGTAATTCATTTATTCATGGAAGTTATGAGCATTTTGGTGGAAGTGGTATTCAGGCAGTGTTCCTGAGTAGTAGTTTGTGGAAATCGGATGATATCTCCTAATCGGGATGGAATCTAGTTTTGTGCAGTTAAAGGGAATTTGAAGACACATTGATAGTGATGTGGATGACAATGCAAACTTTGGGGTCACACGAGTGAATATTTATTGTATTTGTAAGCCAACAGTTTTGTGTAATTTTGGTATAGCGTGTGGAAACTTTTATATTGTAATTGTATGTCGACTCATTTGGAATTATTTGAGTGTGGTATAAAGGAAGGAATGTATTTCCTTGTTGTAGTTTGTATTTTTGATATGGTAGTAGTGGTTGTGTGTGATGCTTTAAGCATGAAGTGAAGAAAAGAGCTAAGTATCAAAGCGAATTTGTGAAGGAAGACATGCGAGGTATAGAGATCTGATGTAATAGTGAGTGTGGTTTGGCATAGTTAGAGAAGAGGTAAAATATTATTCAGTTGAGTAATACAAAGATTATTTGGATAGTGTGTTCAATGATCTTACCTTGAAGTTGTTTGGGCAGTGGGTCCTTTTGTCTTCCATAACTCTTAATAGGGTTAGAATCTTTTAACAGGGATTCAAAATCTCCTAATAGGGATTCATATGTACTGAATGTATTTCATAAGACTCCTAATAGATTCCATCCTTTCACAAGGAATATTCATATTAGTGCATCTTTTGTGGGCATCATTTCCACCGGGGTTTACTCTTTGATCAAAAGGTTCCCTAGTCAACATATCTTGTTTCATTATGTTATTGTGTATGAATATCTTTCTATGGTTGGTAAGTATATTGCTTATATGGTTTAATGTTGTTGAAGATGATAAAATTTATAATTATCTGATAACTGATTCACCCCCCCCTCTCAGTTATCATGGTGGACTTTACTTTCTAACAGTCTTATCCTTTGTCAATGATCCTTTTACCTAGAAATGGGAAAAGTGTCAATTCTTGTTCTCCTTCCCCTATTTTGGTCAATGATGTTTTTTAAAAAAAAATTAGGATATCCTCTCAGAGCTAGACATCTTTATGAAAATATCTCTTCCTCCTCTCCTCTTATGCATCACTCAGAATGATCACTTTACACATGTTCCAAGATGTACAATTACAACTATATCTTCCATGCATCACAATGATTGAGTCCTCTTTCGATTCAATTATATGTGTATTGTTGGTTAGATGATATCTCCTTTTTTTATTAAAGATATTTATCCTTATTTTCATTTTCCTTAAGGTTTCAATATATATTGGAGATTAGGAAATTATGAGAGTGTGGGGGGTGGGGGGGGATAATTATGTTAACAATAACAATGCATCCCCACAACTAAGAGGTGGGGGGAATCAGTTGTCTGCCAAATCTTAAACTTAAATTCCTTTTAATGAGATTACTTTAAACAAATTGAAATAGTAATATAAACATAAGAACATCACAAAATAAAAATACCATAACATGAATATTTATTATTGAGGAAAACCATGTTAAGGGACAAACCCTAGTCGGGGTGTAACATACTAATAATGCACTCGAAATATTATGTATCTATTAGGAGACATAGCTTTGTCAGGAGCTGATTATTACATTTAGTATAAATTCCTATTGAAGGATAGACCCTGGTAAGAGTTTTTTTTACCATATTAGGATTTTATTACAAAGATAGGCTCACTACCAAAGGAGACTACCCAAAGAGAAGGTTAAATCCACCTTCTAAAGGTTAAACCCACCTTCTAGATCCACTATCCAAAAATATGTATAAGAGTATATAACAACACTAATAAACTGACTTACAACAACTGGCTTTTCCTATATATTTCCAATGACATTCTCAATGAATGATCTCTTCTCTACATCTAGAAGTCCTCTCTACAACTATTTCACAACACTAAAAATGATATCCAACACTCAAGAAATGACATTCTATTAAACAAGTTACACCAATAAATTAGGTCAACATGTTAGGACTTCCCCAATGCACAAACGAATACATGGAACCTTGCTAAGATACATGAACTATCTTATAAAATTATACAAAAAATAAAAAGCATCAAATGCATGCCAAGATCCACAATCCACACTAGAAACCTTAGGAACAAGTTATATCTTCTGGTTGGCCTTAAATAGGTCTTCGCAATATCATATGTCACATCTGATGTCACAACAATCCCAGTGAATCAATAATTTCATATAATTTTCTCCCATGTGTCTTCTTTCAAGCCTCAATATCACAACACATACCACAATCCATTCTTGCATCCAAGTTATCTTGAAAAATTAGAGACCATCTTTTTCTTAATCCTCTATTATTGCACTATGAACGGTCTTCAGCAAGTCATTCATAAATCATGCAAAAGAACATATAATGATCTACGACCTTAGAAATAAGATCTACACACATTCTTCTTAAAAAATCTAATCTCGGGTACCCTATAACACTGTACTCTATCCATACCACCCTATCAAACCTATATGTTCCTTTTATAACTAGCCTATTTGATACTCCTGATGAAATAAACTGAAATAGATATTGACATCAATGATAAAAAATGAATGTTAACACCTCAAAATATAACAATTCCAACAATATCCCCCTTTGACATTGATGGAAACATATATAAAAAATCATGAACCCAAAAAGACCTTCTCAATATCCTCTTTAGTGCTCCCCTAACATAGTAGGGGTTTTTCACCTATAACACTCCCACTTTGAATCAATAGAAAAGGGTGCCAAGGTTCTTCTTTTCCTCTATCTCTATAAATCCAACTACTACAAGGTGTAGCATTTTTAAATATTTATTCTTTTAATGAATTAGGTGCATGATCACGCAAATATTCTCTATTATGTACATATGACCACTTACCCTTACGAGTAGATCCAAGAATCTAGTCTAGAAAATCATAAAGCTCTGATAGATACTGAACAAATGCATCCCTACATCATCTAGTTCTCATGAGGAGGGGTTTTCATCACAAGCATACCTCTGACTTACTCAAAAGAATCCTTTGGCAGTGGTTTAGTAAATATGCCTTCTATCTTCTCTTTTGTACTAATGTATTCACACTTGACCTCCTTATTTATAACCTTGTCCCTTAAAAAATTATATTTGACAAAAATATGTTTTGTTTTAGAATGCATAATTAGATTCTTTGACATGTTTATTGTACTTGTATTATCACAATGTATTACAATAGGCTCTTCAATGCTTACCCCAATGACCTTTAGCATTTTCTTCATCCACACAATAAGTGTATAATTTAATGTTAAACCAATATACTCTTTAATCCACAATCCACTTAATGTTATTGTTATAAATAACAACTACACACATCCTTGTTCACATATCTAATCTCACGTATTGTAGAATGTCATATGTTGTTCATACCACCCTATTAGAACTACTTGTTCATGTCATAAGAAATATATCTTTGTGATTTATTTTATTTAGTATCCACATTCTTCGACTCAATAGTAGACTACTCTATACAATATTTTATTTTTCTCAACCAAGAGACCAACCTTTTCCCAAGGAAAAATCCTCCTCCACTAGTCCTCTTCCTAACATCTACACTTTTTGCCCAATCTACATCACTATAAGAATGCAATGTAAAGTCATCAAATGTATCATACCATAAACCATATTCCATTATTCCTTTTAGATACCTGAATATCCTTTTAACAATAGCAAATTGAGTATCCTTAGGATTGTCTTGGAACCTCACAATAATTCTAATTGCACTTTCTATGTCTAGACTAGTGTGTCTCAAGTACTACAAACCCCAATCTTGGACCTGTACTTAGTCTGAGATTTTTTTTTAGATTTATAAGAAGAGGAAATATTACACCTAGAACCCATAGGTGTACCAACAAGTTTACAATCCTCTATTCAAAACTTCTTTAGCAACACCTTAAGATGCTTCATTTGTGAGATGAAATTAACATGTTTATATTCATTTATTTGCAAACCAAGGAAGAATTTTATTTCACAAATAATTGACATTTCAAGCTCACTTTTCATTAATTCAAGAAACTTATTGCTCATATCATCATTACCTCCAAAGGTAATGTCATCCACAAACACCTCAACAATCAAAATACCATTTGCACTAGTTCTCAAATATAGATTACTATTTTCATTACCTTTTCTAAAACCAAGATGCAATAAATACCTATCAAGCTGATTATACCAAGCTTTCGGTGCCTACTTTACTCCATACAAATCCTTCAACCTGCAAACTCTGTCACCATCTTTTGTTAAGGGAAGTCAATTAAAAGCTACTCTATGTATTCTTCTTCATCAAGATCACCATTTAGGAATTCAAACTTCACATCCATTTGATATACCTTGAAATCTTCAAAGTCTATAAATTTATGTTGTTAGTAGCCCTTGTAGACTAGTCTAGATCCATTCCTCACAATTGTGCCTTCTTCATTCATTTTATTTTTGAAAACCCATTTTGTTCAAATAATTTTTTTGTCCTTAGGCATAAGAACCAATTCCCAAATTTTATTTTTCTCTATCTGATTCAACTCTTCTTGTATTTTCTCAATCCTTGATTCATCTTTACAAGCCTCGTCAATAGTCTTAGGTTCAACTTTCCAAATTAAATAGAGTTCATTTCTAGCCTTAGAACTTGTCATCAAACTTTGATTAGCATCACCAATAATCTAATTTTTAGGATGGTTCATCAAAACATACCTTCATGTTCTAGGATATTCCTCTTGCTCGTGCTCAAGAAAAGCTATATACCATTGGAAATCTTAAAAAAATATCATTCCTCTTTGTTCTTGGTCTTATTATGAGTGTCAAGGATTTGATCACACTCATACATAATTTCTTGAATATGAAACTTCTCATAAATCTTCACATTAAATCACTTTCAATTATTTTCCTTAATTGTAGATTAAAGCATCTATATGCCTTACTTTTAGTGGAATATACAAGAAAGATACCTTCATCACTCCTTGCATCAAACTTTCAAATTTCATCATCTCTTTTGATTTAACCCTTGCTACTAAAAATTCTAAAATACTTCACAATAGGAATATGACCAAACCATAGTTCAAAGGGATTCTTAATAGTACCCTCTCTGATCTAAACCCTATCTAAAGTGTAGGACAAATATTTAACTACTTCTCTCCAATACATGTGTGCCACATTGTCTTCAATCAACACATTCCTCATAGTATCCAATATGGTTCTATTCCTTCTTTATGAAATCCAATTTTGTTGTCAAGTCCTAGGCACAAAAGTCTATCTATATATGTCATGTTCTTCACCAAATGAATTAAATGCATTCGATATATATTACCCACATCTATATGATCTCAAGCATTGTATCTTCAAACGTGACTCATTCTCAACTTTTGCCTTAAAAATATTGAACTTATCAAAATATTCATACTTTTCTCTAAGGAAAGAAACCCACATCATTTTGGAATAATTATCAACAGAAGGAATGATATCATTCACCATAGTAGGATCTTGTCTTTGTAGAAACACCCAAATCTATATGCATCAGATCTATTTTCCCATTTTCTAAAAATAATTTACTCTTAAATCTTCTTCTTTTTTTCTCCCCATTACACACTCTCTACATATAGTGTTATAAGGTTTAATAATCTTTGGCAGATCTCTAAGTACATTTTTGTTATTGGCCTTCATAATGTTATCAAAATTGATATGAAATAATATTATATGCCATATTTAAGTGTTATCTACCTTATCCATAAAACAACTAGCCTTTGTGGTGATTAATTGAAATACATTACCTCTTGTTTTTTGACTTTATGCAATCAAGTCCCTTGTCTCACTTTCAATAGTGTATTTCCCATCCTTGAACTAGAACTGGTAGCCCTTGTCTACAAGATATATAACACTCAACAAGTTATGTTTAAGGCCATCAATAAACAAGACATCATCAATGATAGTCTTTCCACATAGAGAGATTGGTCCTCTATCAATGATTAATCTAGGAGTGTTATCACCAAATCTAACCTCTTCACCATCTTATGTGTTTAGTTGAATAAACTTGTCTTTATCACTAGTCATATCATGAGAGAAACCACTATCTATAATCCATTTTGATTTCTTTTCCACATGTAAAACTAAAGCTCTCTCTTCATGAATACGTTCTTCATTCTTAATTGCAAAAAATCCAATATCATCTTCATTGTTTAGATAATCAATAGAAATACCATCACTAGCATAATAAAATTCATTATCCTTCTTTTAAAACTTATGTTTGTGCTTAGGAACCCTACTAGGACATCTAGATGCAAATTGATTAATTTTATTGCAATAAAAACATATTAGCTATGGTAAATTACATTCAAACTTACCCTTACCTCTCTTTTTCCTCTTTTCAATTAGAGCCACAAGCTCATCTAGCTTGCTCTTGTCTTCCTCAATTTTATCCCAATCATCAGCGTAATCTCCAATCTTTTTATGTCTTCTACTTTTGCTAGTGCTATTAGGGCTTGATAATTCCCTCTTGTCATTATGAATAGTCACCTTGAATCCAATTTCCACTTGACTCAAGGGAGGATGGGGAGAGGGGCCAAAGCCACACTCTAACTAGATCCACCTTGCAGAGATCACACATGGAAGCAACAACACACAAAAGTGAGAGAGACAATGAAATTTTTTTCATAAATTATCTTCAATTGATTCATACATGTTAGGCTGTAAGGTCATCCCAGTTTAGGCCAGATATTACAATCAAGTAAAAAAGTTCTCCAACATGCGAGGATCTACCAATAATCTCTAATATTTTATCTTCTATCTCTTCAAAACTGCTTCTAAAACTCTAACCAAACAATGACATTTATACAAGAGGCTACCGAACCAATTTAGCCTTTCGATCCACCCTAAGCGAAAGGAATGACTAGACCTAGGTCCACACACTTCCCAATGATAGATACCATCATTAAATCGAGGACCAAATATAAATGTAAGAGTCGGCCTCAACAGAAAATCCAAAATAAACAACTCGATAAGTAAGGAAACTGAGCGCCAGGGAAATTCACCGAGTGCCAAAGAGATAACTGACCAACACCAATGAATAAAAGAAATCAAGAAACACCGAACCAACTCGGTCAAAGAAAGAACTGAGCAACATAGAAAACATCAAATAGGTTTTTGGTGACATAGGATTGCCAAGGACCCGAGATGCTCCTGCATCAGACACTTGGGGTTATTTGAAAATAATTCTCTGAATCATGAAATAGGTATGATCTGAGCTAAATCCAACTTAGATTGTGAAATCCATGAACTATCTTCAATCGGTCTATTCTTCCACTTTACTAGATATTCCATATACTATTTTCCTCTTGTAATTCTGCTAATTCTTTGCTCCAAATATGTTCAATATAGTACCCACCCATAGGTTGCTCTTAGTTTTCTTTATGTTTCAGTTGTATGACTGTATTATTTTAGGTCACTTTTCATGTGATCGATTATTGTTTCATTAAATGATGATTATGGATTATTGATTATCATATGTTTATCATGTGTATGTATATGATGTTTCATGATGATAGATTACATGTTTTATATTGATTATGATGTACTTACTCATACTTGCATGTGTATGGTTATCATGTGTTTATATCTGTTTGACGTGTTTGTGTGGTAGAGGATGGAGGCATAGTTACTTGCATAGTCGAGATCCACACGTCTGACCATACCCTATCATTCTCTGCTATATATCGTATGTACATGCTTCATCTTGTGATGACAGGTTTGCAGGTACAGGGCTTGTCTTCCCTGAATTGGCAGGAGTGAGCGTGCCCACAAACATTCATCTCAATGGTAAAGAGGGGAGATAATACACAGATCCAAAACCCTAACCTAAGCCTAATTGTCCTAGGATTGGACAAGTGTCTGTTTGACTACCTTACCCGAATTCACCTAGTTGGCATGAATTCGTGGATTTAGTTCTTGAGTATGTGCATGGTTCTAGTTTGCTTGATTTTATTGTGCTTGATTCAGTTGATTTAGGATTATTTAGGTGATTTTATATGATTATTAATATTAGGATTATAGTTGAATTTAATGATTAATTATGTTCCTATGATTAATTTGGAAAATTAATCTAAAGTCAATTATTTAATTATCTGGTATTGATTGAACATCTAATTGTAATTAGATTTAATTTATGTTGCATACTTTATTAAATTATTAAATATTTGATTTGCATGACTTTAGGATGCATTAAGTATTTAATATATTTAATACATATTTTAATTGTGACATGTGCATTAATATTTAATTTAAATTAAAATTGTTCTCAAAACTAAACAACTTGTTTCAAAAAGTTAAAGTTCAGTTGTGCATTATAAAGTATTTTTAATTTATTAACTGGATTTTCCCTCAATTTATGATTTGGAGTTGAACTGTGAGTTAGCTTTTCAGTTGTCTTTAGGGATTGCATGAATTTGGGAATTGAATTCCTATTAGGAAAATTATTGCATTCATTTTGAAGGAGACAGGTTTTGAAGAAGATTTTTGGGGGAGAGTTTTGTTGGAAATATTCAGGAATTAACCGAGTTACTGAGAGGGGAGGGGTGAATCAATAACTCCAAATTTTCTTTCAATTAAAGATGTATTAACATGTAATTTACTTTAACCTTTGCATACAGAAAGCATGAAACTTAAAAGCATTCACAATAATGACACATAGATTTGGTTACCCAGAAACCTTCCAAAAAGAAAGTAAAACTGGGGTGGGGATGGAACCCACAAAGCTTTAATACTGTAGAATAAAGTTGGCCGGTTAAGGCTTACAATTTGATCACTTCTGATGATCTGCCCTCTTAGGAGCAATAAGGATTGTTAAATCCACCCTGTTAAAGGATTTACAAACATACAATGAAGTATGCACTCGGTAAAGAGATTTTACAAAAGACTGTTAAGTCTACCCGGTTAAAGGATTTAGTACTGATTCACCTGTTAGGATGAAACAGTAGATCTCTTGCTTTGCAACTAGATTGCTGATTGAGATTCGCTGATGTACTGATCACCTTTTGTGATGAATTTGTCTTTGTTGTTCCTTATACTGCTGAAGCCCTTTGTAATTCGCTTATCTCTGCCTTTCTTTCTTTTTTTTTTACATATATTCTTCTTACATACATCTTGACATTGTTACAACATTGTTTATATACAAGTCTTAAACAATTAATTACAATTACAATTACAAAGTTAGCTTGACAAATAAACATAAGTGCTACTAAGTCGGCCCAAGTATGGTTACACGGTTCCTGCAAACTAACTCGGTGACTTTCTGATACTCGGCATCCACTGCATTACTCGGCATCATCATGCACTCAGTAGAAGTGAAGGCACGGTTCATACTGACCACTCGATAGGTTTTGAACTCAGTAAATACTGGTGACTCGGTAGACATGATGTTACTCGGTTTACACTGTCCTGCTCGGTTTGTACTAACTTGCTCGGTTTGCATTGTCTTGCTCGGTTTGCACTATTTGCTTGGTTTGCACTGTCTGCTCGGTTTGCACTGTCTGTTCGGTTTGCACTGTCTGCTTGGTTTGCACTGTCTGCTCGGTTTGCACTATCTGCTCGGTTTGCACCCAGAATGCAAATAAGTGTTGTCACTAGTGGCAATTCTGTTTAATGCCAACAATCTCCCCCTTTGGCATTAGTGACAAAAAAACTTATTGGCCAAAACTTATATACATGAATCATGCTGAGTTTTATTTTGATTTTTCAAAATTTGTCTTTGTTATAAGGCTTTATACATTGTCTCCCCCTTTCAATGTGCTAACTGTTTCTATACAAATCTTCTTCTATACATATATCTCCCTCTATACATATCTCCCCCTTTTTGACGATAATGCCAAAGGTGTATATACAAGTTATTTACAGAGAGAATCCAAAATTTGATAGAAAATCAGAATGTACCTTCATTATTAGTGCTAGGGTTCTGTCCCAACTTTCTTGTAGAATCTTGCATGTTTGGATTGTAATTTGGACTTCTGCAGAGAGTTCAATCATGTGATCTACTATAGAGAACTGATTGTCATGAATCAATGTTTTGGAATGTTCAATGTGCTTATACATTGTATTCATGATGGGAAGGATCATGTGTTGGATGTCTAGCAGTGTGGACCGGATCCTTGTGTCTTCTTTCAGTAGATCTGACTGCATATTTGATAGATATGAGATTTTCATGTGATAAGCAGAGCTTGAACTTGGTTCAAGTTGCAGCTTCTGTATGCTAATCTTCATATCCTCATCCATTTTATTCATTTTATCCTTAACATCCTTTGTGAACTCGGCAATATTGCACAATCTGGCCAAAAGAGAGGTAGCATTCAAATAGGTAGATTCAATGTTTGACAAAACTGAAGACAATTCTACTTGGTTAATAGCTATGTGCTGAGCAATGTGCTCAAGCACTTTATTGTTGAATCTCTTCTCAGCTCTTTCAACTAACTTTTCTGTCCCAGATGAATCCTCATTGTATTTATTAACTGCTTCTGCTAATTGTAGCAAAACATGTTGGGAGGAGTCTACTTTAATATCTAATGCATCAGACAAAATGTCCTTAGCATCCTTGATGATTTGATATTCCTTGTCTCTCTCCTCTTTAAGCTTCTTTTGTTTTGATTTCCTTTGGAGGATCTCACCTATATTTTGCATTTGGTCCACTGATAGATTTGCAAAATCTAATGTTGGAATCTCTATTTCTTCATCTAAGTCTATATCCTCTACTATATTCTTACCCAAAAATTTTATACTCGGTAGAGCCATAGGCTTATCTGTACTTAATGCCTTAGTAGTAGTGACAATAGATATAGTAGGGCTGGCTATAGAGACTAGCACACTGTCTATTGGAGAGCTTAAAATATTTACACTTGTAGAATCACAAACTGGAAAACTTACTGCTGGAAAACTTGATGATGTGGGAGACTGCAACTTGGTAGAAGAAATGATAGTTGCTTCTGTTGTTACAATAGATGATTGGACAAATGTTGAAGTTGTCACAACCATGCTTGAAGGTGTCTCCAGGCTGGATGTAGAAACTTTTACTGGAGAGGTAGGAAGGGATGCAATGACTTCTTCTGCTATCCTCACACTATCATCTACCTCAGTGGCTTCTTCTTGTTCATCACTGTCATCTTCAATGTCTTTTATTATGACTGTTTCAATACTCGGTTGGTGAAGGTGGTATATGTTCTTCCATGTAGCATTTGCAGCCTTCACAACCGATTCAATATTGTTGATCAGAATCAAACAAGTATTGAACTTTAATGTCATCTTACTTTCATTTTCTTTTAATGCCTTCTTTACTTCATCATTTTTCAAGCTCGGCATTAACTGTCTCAGGGTTTGATCAAATATGTCTATCACAATTTTCTTTGCATTGCTCCATCTCATTTTTATTGGATTTAATAGAACTGCTGGAACCTGTGGGGCTATTTCTTCAAGAGAGTATTTCCACTGTCCCATCTTTTCAATAACAGCATCTTCTATTTCCTTCTATTCTGTTTCCGATCTGGTTTCATATTTAAAAGATTTTATGTTACTTACTCCAGATCCTGATCTGTCTCTAAAGAGTTTGATCTTTTCTTGAAAGTTTAGAGGAGGCCTTTTGAATACTATGTCTTTATTTGCCTTGCCTGCCTTGTCTCTTGTACTTCTCCTTGTAAATACAGCAGTGGGAGGCTTAGGTGCCTTAGTGATGAATACCTTTCCTTTCTTCTTTGCAGGTTCTGGTTCCTCTATTTTCTCATCCTTTTCCTCTTCTTCTTCATCTTTTTCTTCTTTGTCCTCGGTTATCATTTGCATTTTGGCTATCCTTTTCTTTCCTTTGTTTACCGCCTGTGGAAGCTTTATGCTTAGTTCAATTCTCACCTTAGCTTCATCATATGTTCCAAAATATGGAGCTTTGGGATTGACAGGCTGATTAAGAAGAGCTTCAATGATATTCTTGGTTTCATCAATATTTACCTCATAAGGATGAGGTTTTACATATACAGTCCTCGGTTTAGCTGCTTGAATATATACATTGTCACAATCCACCATAAAACAAATGTCATCCTTGTAATCTTCCACCAACTTCTGTGGAATCCGGAATCTGTCATTCATTTTCTCTTTGAAAGACTCAAAATAATTATCCATGATGCTTTCAAAATTTTCACCCATTTCTGAGATGTATTCATTTATTTCATAAAGGGCTGGCACATCTTTTCTCCATACAAATTTTCCTTTAGAAGGGAAGAATTTCTGAACATAGAAGAATAAACAGACCAATAAGGATCCAAACTTACATGGATTGTTTTTGGAAGTTTGAATGCTTTCCATGTTTTTGTTAAACTGCTTTAACTATAAGTCTGCTAGGTCAAATGTTAAGTTATTCTTGACCACTTTGTATGCTAGGTCAATAGCTTCACAGGAAACACTATTCTGTTGACTAGAACTATAAATCTTATGGGCAATAATGTGTGTACCAAACTTCAGTTCAGCATCGGTAATGCTGCTAACTTTCATGCCTCTACCGTCCCACTCGGCTAGGGTTTTCTTCTCTAGTTCCGTCCGACCTAGGGTTTTGGTAGTTTTTGCTTTGTTCAACATGGGAAGACCGGTGATTTGATGAATCATCTTCTTTGTGATCTCTATGGGTTGCTCAAGCCAAATCTTGCCATCATGTACACGACTGAGAATGTATCTAACCCATTTATCTTGAAAGTTTCGAGGTAGATGTGCAATGTGAACTAAACCTTTATCTTCCAGATGTTTATGCTCGGGTTTCAGAATACCATCCACACACAGTTCTTCATGCACAGTATCTAATTCTAGGTTCCCCATTTCATGAATTGAATAGTTGAAATGATTGCGGATATCATTAATAAGTAGTACCTTAGGAGGAATCTGAGATTGAGCTCCATTCGGATCTAGGGCTGCTGCAATTGCAGGCACCATCTTGAAATCTGGTGCTTTCCATTCCCCTTGGACTAACATATCAGATCCTTTCTTCGCTGAGGTGTTGGATGATGCCATGGTAACTCACAGAAAATTCCTTTCGCAAAAGTATTGAATCGCTAGGTTGCTCTTGAAATTTTCTGCTCTCAAAGTGCTAAAGGTTCACGGTGAAGAATGAGTTCGATTACTTGCCTTTTGTTTATAACTCTGTCATTAATGCTCAGTAAAAATTAGGGTATGAATTCTGACAGACTGTCACCCACTAAGAATTAATTTCTTGGTAAAGACTTCACAACTCGGTGAACTCGAGAATTCATATTGCTCCGACCTCCCTCGGTAAAGATGGGTACCGACCTTGCTCGGTGAAGACTAATACCGACCTCCCTGTGATCTTACTGCATCTTGTATGCTGATTTAGATCTTTCTTTTAATTCAGTTCTAGAACTGCTTGAGATTGGTCTATGAGAATACAGTTCTAGTGCTTTCTTGGAAATTTAGTTTGAGTCGGTAAAGCCACCCATTCCATTACTTGGACTGGTTTGCTCGGTAGATTTAGGAATCCATTTTTATCTTACCTGTTTCCTGACCTTAGTTGCTTCATTCTTCTTTCCATCTTCAACTTCACTAGCATTCATGCAGTTTTTGGCTATGTGACCGAGTTTAGTGCATTTGAAGCATCTTACAGTAGTATCTCTTTTCCTTAGATGATGTTTTATGCAATTCATGCCAATGTGTCCATATTCTCCACAGTAATGACATCTACACCAGGTGTTGTAGTCCCATCCAAACATTACTTTCATAATTTGTTCTGCTGGATTGAATATTTTGGATCTGCACTCAGATGCCTTGTGACCTTGTTTGTTGCATTTGTGACAATTACCTCTGAATCTTGGTTTTTCCCTGCATTCATTTGCTTTGTGACCATGTTGATTGCAGTTGTAGCATTTTCCATTGAATTCTACCATTTTATTGCTCCAACATTTATTTGAAGTATGTCCTATTTTACCACAGTGATTACAAGTAGGTTTCCGATTCCTTTGAGTACCTTTCTTAGAAGATTCACCTTCTCCTTTGTATCCAAGTCCTGCTTTTCCTTTTTGCCTATGAAGATTTCGCTCATACAGCTGATTCAAGTCTTCTTGACTTTTCAGCATTCCTTCATTGATTTTTTTTTTAGCGTTTAGGTCATCCACCAATCTTAGATTGATTTCCTTTTCAGATCTTAGTTCTTCTCTTGTGCTTTCTATTTCTGATCTTAGATTCAGAATTTCCTCATTTGTATGAGAGATCTGATCAATTAGGTTTTCTAGCTGAAGGGTTTTATTTTGGACTTCAATGTTCCTTCCATCTAATTCATCTTTCAACTTGTTTCTTTGTTCCAAGATCTCACAGAATCTTGTAGAGTGTAGCTCTTGTTCTCTTTTTAATTTTGTCACTTCTTCCTACAGAGACCCATTCTTTTCTAGGAGTTCTTTGACAGCATTGTTTGCTTCATCTGAGTTATTTGAGGGAAAAAGATCTTCAATCTTTTCTTCAATGTAATTCTGATCATTCATCTGATTTGCAAGTTCCTTCCTTCTTCTTAGGGATTGGGAAAGATGTTCTTTTGCTTCTTTGAGTTTAGCTATGGCCATTTCCAGATCTAGCTTTTCATTTTCAATCACCTTGTTCAGTTTGAATACCTCCATTGTCCTGGATCTTTGCTCAAGCTAGTTAAGCTTTATCTTGAGAACCAATGCTGCTCTGATACTAATTGTTGGAAATATTCAGGAATTAACCGAGTTACTGAGAGGGGAGGGGTGAATCAGTAACTCCAAATTTTCTTTCAATTACAGATGTATTAACATGTAATTTACTTTAACCTTTGCATACAGAAAGCATAAAACTTAAAAGCATTCACAATAATGACACATAGATTTGGTTACCCAGAAACCTTCCAAAAAGAAAGTAAAACTGGGGTGGGGATGGAACCCACAAAGCTTTAATACTGCAGAATAAAGTTGGCCGGTTAAGGCTTACAATTTGATCACTTCTGATGATCTGCCCTGTTAGGAGCAATAAGGATTGCTAAATCCACCCTGTTAAAGGATTTACAAACATACAATGAAGTATGCACTCGGTAAAGAGATTTTACAAAAGACTGTTAAGTCTACCCGGTTAAAGGATTTAGTACTGATTCACCTGTTAGGATGAAACCGTAGATCTCTTGCTTTGCAACTAGATTGCTGATTGAGATTCGCTGATGTACTGATCACCTTCTGTGATGAATTTGTCTTTGCTGTTCCTTATACTGCTAAAGCCCTTTGTAATTCGCTTATCTCTGCCTTTCTTTCTTCTTTTTTTACATATATTCTTCTTACATACATCTTGACATTGTTACAACATTGTTTATATACAAGTCTTAAACAATTAATTACAATTACAATTACAAAGTCAGCTTGACAAATAAACATAAGTGCTACTAAGTCGGCCCAAGTATGTTTACACGGTTCCTGCAAACTAACTCGGTGACTTTCTGATACTCGGCGTCCACTGCATTACTCGGCATCATCATGCACTCGGTAGAAGTGAAGGCACGGTTCATACTGACCACTCAGTAGGTTTTGAACTCAGTAAATACTGGTGACTCAGTAGACATGATGTTACTCGGTTTACACTGTCCTGCTCGGTTTGTACTAACTTGCTCGGTTTGCATTGTCTTGCTCAGTTTGCACTGTCTGCTCGGTTTGCACTGTCTGCTCGGTTTGCACTGTCTGCTCAGTTTGCACTGTCTGCTCAGTTTGCACTGTCTGCTCAGTTTGCACCCAGAATGCAAATAAGTGTTGTCACTAGTGGCAATTCTGTTTAATGCCAACAAGTTTGTGTGCTTTGAATTTAGCGAATTTTGGACTGTTGTGGTTGCTTATGAATTTGGCTTCTTTGTGCATCTGGATCGGGTACCTATTTGCTACATAGTTTTCAGATCTGCAGGTTGGGTTAAATTTTGGAGGAAATTCTATTTTTAAATCTACAAGGGTTTTCATTTTCAGTTTCTAGCATTGGATCTGAGGTAGGCATTGAATTTTGTTTGTTATCTTTGTTTTCACATTGATTTGTCTTTTTGTGTTTGTGTAGATTTTTATGCTTTCTATTTGGTAGATCTGTGTTTTTCTTAGATCTAGGTATTTAGAAACCCTAGCATAGTTGATTTTTATATTTTATTGCAATTTGGCATTGTACTGTTATGCTGGCCAAATTTCGTTAGATAATTCTTCATAGATTGCCTATAAAACAATAAATTAGTTCCAGCCTATAGTTTAACTATAGGGTTTGAAATAAATAAATTCCTATTAGCAAAAAAATCTATTTGTTGTTAAAAACCCAATTCTGGTTGAAAAATTATTATTTTGGTTAAAAAACCCAATTTTAGTGGAAAATCTATTTTGGTTAAAATATCCTCTGTTAAAAGATACAGTAAGAGAAAAAAAAAATAGGCATAAGTTAAAAGCCAGAAAAGTCAAAATAAGATAAAAGCCTGGTTATTGTATTGTCTAAATTAGAATGTGATTAAAAGTAAATATTCTATTTCGTAATTTCGGATTATTAAAAAAAACAAAAAAAAATGCATTGTGAATGGAAAGGATTGCTTTGTTTTTTTTTTAAAAATAATTTTAAAAAAATTAATTTTTTTTTTTTGAAAGTTTTCTTTAGAGGTGGGGGCCACCAAATCCCCACCTCTCCCAGTGAGTGGTCACCCTCGGTATGTGTGTAGGCCCCGTAAGGACTCCAGCATGGCCCATAGGGTCTGTCGTGCGCAGCCCCTATGGTGAGTGACATGGCAGCGCCCTTATGGGTATGCCGAAGTGTTGGGTGGGGTGTCGTGGGCCCCCCACACCTAGATTTTTTTATTAATTAGTTTTTATTAAATTTGCTTTTAAGTTTGGTTTTTTGTTTAATTTAATTTTTAATTTAAATAAATTAAGTTAATATTAATTTATGTTTTACTAATTTTGTCAATTAATAAATTTAATAAAATTTTGTATTATGTGACGAATTAATTTAATTAAATTTAGTTTAATTAAATTAGCTTTTTGTTGAAAATTATTTTGTAGATAAATAATTTGTAAAATTAATTTTGGTTTAATTATTAGTGGTATATTTATTTTTGTTTGTTAATAAACCAATCTTATTGATTTATTTAAATGTGAGTAGATGCTTGTCAATTTGGGCTTGATAGGATATAATTGTTCATTGAGTTTGGTAAACATTGATTATGGTTTTATTTTTTGGTTGATGTTGTCTTAACCATGTTATAGGGATTTAATGGGACAATAGGCTCGATATCTAAAAATTGATAATGGTAAAATATAAACCATTTATCCTTTCTTAGGAATGATTATTTGACAAGTGCTTATGCTAATACTAAAATAGGGCATATATATATATATATATATATATATATATATATATATATATATATATATATATATATATATATATATATATATATATATATAGATATAGATATAGATATAGATATAGATATAGATATAGATATAGATATAGATATAGATATAGATATAGATATAGATATATATATCTATATCTATATATATATATATCTATATATATATATATATATATCTATATATATATATATATATAGATATATATATATAGATATATATATATATAGATATAGATATATATATATATAGATATAGATATATATATATATAGATATATATATATATATATATATACTAAAAATGAACATTTTATTCTACTAAACTCCTAGAACGTTAATAGGGAACATTTTCTTTTATTAATGACATTAATATGATTGTTATGTCAAGATTCTTTTATCAGTATTTTGCAAAATGTATCTTGTTTGGTTTATGTTCATAATGAAGTTTAAATGCTTATAGTTCCCTTTTAGTTCTTTAAATTGTGAGTGGTGTCTCCTTGTTTATGTACTATATTCTTTTGTATCATGTGATATCAGGCATTAGATGGCCTAGGGGGAAACTAGAGGTAGGGTTATTTAGCAGTTGGATTGTACTTGTTTCAATAACATGCTTGATGTGTGTGCTTATTCTGATTATCATCTATGTTTCAATCTCTTGGGCTCTTGTTGGTTATTATCTATTTTTGGTATCTTTATAATCATTTGGGTTTCTTTGTGTGAAACTGCATCTAGGATTACCTAGTTGTATACATGTTGGTATTTGTGAGATCATGAGCCTAGGGGAGGTTGAATAGGAGCATCTTAGGGGAGTGGATTACAATAGGGGCCAGGAACTAAAGTGGTCAGTACCTGGGTAACCTATTGTAAATTATGTAATTAAGTGATAACATAGTAATTAAAATGTCTAGAGATCATTAAAAAGATAATTTAGACTATGGTTATGATTAGAATCCCTCATTTCCATGAGAGAGTATTCTAATCCCACATGGATCACATTGAGGGTCCAGGGCCTAGAGTGGCCAGTCCAAGGTAACTCAATGCTTGAGATTCTGAGGTCCTATTGGCACCTGCAAAATTTCATGGCCCTCCCATTTTTCTTCTGGTCTCTGCAGCTTATTTTTCCCTATTTTCTAGCTAAAACCCTTGTTTGAAATTCAAAAATCTAGTCATTGCATATAAGAACCCTAATTACCCTTGGCCCTATTCAATTTTTATTCCCTAGCGGCCTTTATTTTCCTAATTTTTCATGTGCCTAGCGAAATATGTTCCTAAGTCTTCCAGTGTTAATTTTTCCTAAGTCCCCAACAATAATATTTTCCTATGTTTCACCCTTTCAAAATATGTGGTTGTCGTTAATTCGCAAGACTGTTTGGTGTCAGAGGTCTCTGACATGCAAATTCATGACTATGTGCCATCTGTCCCAGCGGGCCCTGTCTTCCTTCCCTGTTGACTTGTTAATGAGTGAGCAGGATCAACGATCATCACTATACCGCTGAGGGAAGATGCATAGGTCTTAACACAACACTTTAATGATAACCGTCTGATGCAATGGTAGATAGAATGTGGGTCTAGAGTGACATGTAAGTATAAATGGCACGTTTTGATTGGTCCATAGGTGAGTGACTGGATATGTTGTCAGTGGGACCTAGTTTTCAGCTTGTCAAGAGGATCCTAACACTGTCAGTCGATCGACGAATGGCATAAGTTCTTATCAAATTTGTCACAGCCATGAGATCTTACACCTATCATCCATTTTCAAAGGCTTAGGTGGGAGGGTCCTGTGTCAAAGATGATCGAGCATGAGTAGAAAATAACATGGTGATAGGTGGCATAAAGTGGGCCCAGGTGGGGTCTAGGAGGTCTAGCAGTCCGGATAAATAAGGTTAGCGGCCCGATGAATTTCATTGGTTTTTGCTCATACACGGAATGAGATGGCGGTATTTTAAATTGGCTAGCGATTCAGTGAAGGAAAGTTGCATGATCGCTAAGTATTTTAGCGATGACTTAAAATGTTCTGCGAGCTGGCGAAAACCTTTTGTTGCCATTTCGCCAAATATAACCAGGGTAAGTTTGTTTTCCTTCAGCTGCTAAGTCGCTGAGTTAGGTGGTTAATTAACATTTTATTTCATGAACAGGAAATTACTTAGTCACATGGTCACTAAATGTAAACCAGGATTCCTATAATGGTTAAGTCATGAAAAGCCCATGAAACATAGAGATCAAACGGTCACGATATAAAGTTGATCTAATTTCAAAGATTGACCGCCAATTTACTGCTAGAGCCATAAAATAGCCATTCAAATTCAAATTCAAATTTTTGAGGGTTTCTCAAGGACAGAAAGGACCATAATTTATGGTTTTCATGGTAGGATTTGATGAAGTTGTTGTGCCGACTATTGCAAGGTGGTCCAGAGGGTGTGATGATTGATTGTAGATGCCTGTACCATCGTAAAATGGACATAGGTAAAGCTTGAGACATGTTGCAGGTGTACAAATAGATTGAAAAGGCATGGTGTTTGCATGATGTTCGGTACAAATCAGAGGATTTTCATTGATGAAGATCAATTTTGGGTCCATTTGTCTAGGTTGTTTGGTTTTCTCCCCTGGAATTAATTACTGATTGATATTGGTTGGTTTAGTGGGTGAAACCCTAACCCTAGCTATCTGAAGCTTGTTGCATCCTAACCTATTTAGGATCCCAAGATAGCTAGTGGTATAAGTAGTAAGTGTTCTAATTTTGTAAGGGTTCTGAAACTTTTTGGGTCTCCTAGCTTTCTAGTTTTCCAATCTTTTTGGTTCCTAGTTCTAGTATTTGGCAATCGAAGGGATTCTATTCTCTGGTTCTATATTCTTGATGGTTGAATGCTGATAATACAAACTTTGCAAAGCAAATTGTTGATCCCATGATTTTGAGTAAAGAGTTTACTTGTATGTATTGATACACTTCCATTAAATAAAATACAATTTCTACCTTAGTTCTATTATTGTCTCTTTGCTTTGTGTTTATTTTTGTATGTCTCTATTTGAAAGGCATTTGGAACATACTAGTTGTAAGGCAGCTATCTAATTGTTGCATGAGTTTCTTTCAAGGAAAGAATTAAATCCTTATGTGCAATTTTAGAGAATGAATACATCTGTGTAAGATCTTGATGGTAGCAAACCTAGATTGGGAAGATAGTTTGTAAGGCATTCTATCCAAATTGTATGTGGTTTGTAAGGCATATCATTGTATTTCCTAGAAATTCCTCTATTAATTTATGTTAGACTCTTCACCCAAAGGATTAGGCACTGATCTGATCCCTATCATTCAAACACCTTTTAGTCATCAAACACAAAATTCATCATTACCAATACCATTTCATTTCATGTCCATGTACCTAAAAAATAGGATTGTCCCTAATGTTTTACAGTCCATAGGTGATGATTCCTTGAAGAGTGAATCAAAGGTTAGCCTTCCTTAAGTCTTACTCATAAAAAGAAGAAGGCCTCATCACCCATATGCCATTGTTCATGCTATCATACTAGGAGTTTCATTAGTCATATCCTGCAACAGGTTGTTCTCAGCTATCTTCGGGATTATCTTCCATAAAAGTACCTCTAGTGAGCTCAATGGCATGACAATGAAGACCTAATCCACTAATCCATAGTCTACTTGAAAGATAGTAGCCTATTTTAGGCAATACTTTCCCGAGTCCTATGGAAATCAAAGTAGAAGAAGGATCTTATCCAATCCTCATCAATTAGGCTTTTCTTGCAAACTTGGAAACTTATTTACTGAGAATCAAGCCAATGTCCTTGCCAAGTTTGACCCACAAGAAAAATCCCTAACAGACTAGCGACTCTTATGGGGAGTTGAAAGAAATATTTTGCTAAGTTGTAGGGTTTAGTTGAGCCAGGGCTCCTACCCTATACAAACCAACTGGTTACTATTGGTGCCTATATTTTAAAGAAGAATTCCCAAATTTTGGGTGGTGACTCTAACAATCTTTGCAGCAATACTGGTCAGGAATCATCCATAAGATGAGTTACAGAGGTACTAGGTCTCAGAGAAATAAGCTTCCTAAGGATAGATTGGGAGAAGGTATTCTAAGTACTTCTAGGCCTGGTTAGATAAAGAGAGGAAGAAGGAATAGAAATGTGTTTCATGCTTAGAAACATAGAGAAAATGCTAGACAAGAGGAAAAAATCTAGTCTATTCAAATGAACCAAGATGGAAATACCTCTAAATATGACGAGGCTGTTGATTTGGGATTGAACCAATATGAAGACGAGGTTAAAGTAGGAGATGTTGAATCTGAGACTACTATCCCTAAATCAGAAGAAATTTTTGAAGAAGTCTATGAGTTGGAGAGGAGAGTCCAAGAACAGATCCATTTAAGACAGAAAAGAGACAAGGAAAGAGAGGAAAAGATCAGACATGCTATGATTAGAGCTGAGCAATTGAAGAGACAATTGTTGGATCTTGAGTCCATGAATTAGGATCATGTGACAGAACAAGCAGAAGATCAGCCTATTGTCCATAAGACCTATGAGACAAGAAATCCTAGGGAAAAAGGTAAACAGAAGGCTGTAGGAGTTTCAATAAATGAACCAAATCATGCAAAGAAGTCCATGGATCAAGCAACAAGATTAGAGGCCAACTTGGAAGAAGCAAAAAGAAAACAAGAATTATTGGCCAAAGAGTTAGAAAAGGTGGAGCTTGAAGCCACTACTGCAAAAATGAAGAGAAAGATTGACTTCCTTAGGCAATCTTCTGGACATGCTAATACCCTTTCCACTTCTCAAGCACAAGGAGCAAATGTGTTGAACACTGCTACAACTTCAATTATGCCTAAGATTTCTAATATTTCTAATACTTAAGCTTTTGCATCTTTAGGTGGTGATCCATTTCAAGTAGGTCCCATTCATGAGAGGCATAATCAATTGGTTTTTATTGGGATTCCAGGTTATCCAAATCCCATTCTTGATGAAATTAGGAAGAAGCTCCCAAAATTCATTGGAAGAAATGCAGTTACTTGTGAAGAGCATTTGAAAAGTTTCATTGATTTGATGGATGACTACAATATTGAGCCTGATGATGTGATCATGAAGCTTTTTGTTCAATCTGACTGAAGATGCTAGAGATTGGTTTAGAAATTTACCTCATGCCAGCATATGTTCATGGAACCAGTTTAGGCAGTCTTTCAAGGAATAGTATGGTGATAAAACCAATGAAGGCTTCATTCTTAACGAGTTTAACAACATCAAGATAAATTTAAATGAGGGTGTTGTTGAATTCAATGTTAGATTTTAGAAGGCCATGCATAAATTTTTGCAGGTTATCAGATTGGATGACAGGGTGTGTCTTGTCACATACCTAAATGCTTTTGATTAAAAAATGGGATATCTTTTGAGGGATAAGAATCCTAGGAATCTTGTAGAGGCTTATAAATTGGCTATTAATATAAAGAGCAATAGAAGGATATCAGGGAAATTGGGAAGGAGAGAAGATTGCCAGCCATCAGTTTCAAACAGAAGAGAGCCAGGGAAACCTGATGCAAAGCCAAAAGATGATGATAGTTTGAAACAAATCTTGAAAGCAATAAAGGATTTAAACCTTGGTGAAGCAAGAAATAGTAGAGTGCAAGGAAATGACAGGCCATCTTTCAATAATTTTAATAAGTTACCAAGAATGCAGAACTATCCCTATAATACTCAATGGAAGGATGGGAAGCCAGTGCTTCCTGAAAGAAAGGATAAACCAAATGACAAGACCCTTGACCCTTTGCACAGAAATACAATGAATATGAATGATGATGTTCCATGGTGTATTGTTTTCCAATCACCTCATGATCCCTATTACTGTGCTATTGCCCAAAGTGTTTTTGTAGATGGAGATCAAGGCAACAACAATGATGATACTTATGATGATCAAGGGTGTGGTATGACTTCTTCATACATATATGATGAGTTAGACTCTGTAGATGAAGATGAAAACCAAGATGCCAACATTTCCCAAATAAAAAATGAGGTTTACCATCAGCAAGTGTTTTTTGATGAAGAAGATAATCACCTTGATGTAGTTCAGTGCAATACTCTAACAAGTGATGGGTCAGTGATGTTGATAAGACCTTCTGATGAAGAAATTGCACAAATCATAGCAGACATGGTGTCTCAAGTTAAAAGAAACTATAATTTGAGAAATAGGCTAGTACGTGGTCAAAGTGGCAAGCCTTCTAGAATTTTCCTCAAGAAAATAGAAAGGGATGAAAAACAAGCCCAAAATAAGAAAAAGGTTACTGACACTGCTAACAAAACCAAGTTCAAGAAAAATGACAATTTCACAAAGCCAATGGTGGCTTACAAGGTAAAATCTAAACCTCTTGTGAGTACTATTTCTCCTTTGCAAGAGAAAGAAAAGGGTCAGAGAAAAGATAATCCCAATGTGGTTACACATGAAGAAGATAAAGAGGTCACTGCCATTGGGCAAGATGTAGTTGACCCCAAGTATGTCCCCATTGACATGAGCAAATTGTTGTCACAAATCACTGTCAACGTCCCCTTATTAGAAATGATGAGGATAGAGGAGCATAAAGTTAAGGCCTTGAGTTGGGTAAAAGGAGCCTTCTCTTCTGATACCCAAAGCTCCACCAAGGTTGATGGAATAGCTCCTGCAGGAGGTGATTCAATTGAGAACCAATGTGGGGAGATCATCTTTGAGATCCCTCAGATTTATTTGGATGCTAATGCTGCAAATGCTATGTCAGGAACAGTTGATCCTTTCTTTTTGTCCTTAATAGTGAATGGAAAGTTGTTAAGAAATTGTATGATTGATTCAGGAGCCTCTAATACTATCATGCTTATAGAAATAATGAGATCCTTGGGTTTGAAAGTAGATACACCTCATGGTAGATGTCAAGCTATGGAGTCAAGAGAGGTCCATGTTATTGGTACTATAAAAGCACTTCCTTATAGGTTGAGATCTTTCCCTGACAAGTTGCTAACAATGAGTGTTCTAGTGGTAGATATTCCCCCTCATTATGGGATGTTGTTGTCAAGGAAGTGGAGTGCTCAAATGGGAGGTAGTATCTAGTGTGATCTATCCTTTGCAACTTTCAATATTGATGGTGACAATGTGAAAGTATCTAGAGAAGGTAGAGCTCCACATATGATTGAAATAAATGATGATCATTTAAATTGTTGTGTGGATGTTGACATGGAGAATTTCAAATTAGAAGAAACTATCCCGCCAGTGGAAGAGATAGATCCATTAGTTGCAAAATTAAAGGAAAAACAAGATGGATTGTGGTAGATGTATTTTGATGGAGCATGCTCAAAAGAAGGTTTAGGAGCTGGAGTCTTATTCATATCTCCATCAGGTACTACTTTTAAGTATTCATTCTCATTGACTTTTCAATGCACAAATAATACTGCTGAATATGAGGCATTATCTTTGGGATTGAATATTGCTATCAAACATGGGATAAAATGTTTAAAGGTTTTTGGTGATTCTGAGCATGTGGTGGCACAAGTTCAATCTAAATATGCTATCAAGAATGATAGATTGAAATTGTATAAACATGTAATATGGGATCAAGTTGAAATGTTTGATGCTTTCAATATATGTTGGGTGGAAAGATCAAATAACATAATGGCTGATTTTTTGGCCAATGTTGCTCTAAAAAGAGATGATTCAACTTTGTTTGGAGTGTCAATTCTTGAAGTAAAAAGTAGAGCAGTTGTTGCAGACAACATTTACAATTGGCAGGTTTTTGAGGATGATCATGACATCCTGAGATTTATTCACTGTCTTGACATATATGAGGATCAACCTATAGAATGCAACACTTTGGTTGAGGAAATTGAAGGCAAGGACATGGTCATGGGAAATGAGTTGATTTAGCTAAATTCAAATAGTATTCCTAAAGGCTTAACTGAGTTAAAAGCATTGTATAGCAGCCAAAATGATCATATGTCAAAAATAAGTAATGCTAATGTAGAAGATCTGGAGGAAGTGAATTTAGGGTCATATAATGCTCCTCAAATGGTCTATATTGAAAAAGGATTAACCCCTCAATTGAAAGATAATTTGAGAAAATTGTTGAGGAGGTACAAGCATGTGTTTACATGGTCTTATGATGACCTAAAGGCCTATAGAGAGGACCTTTTCCAACATGAGATCCCATTAAAAGAAGATTTCAAATCATTTAGACAAAAGCAAAGGCCCATTAATCCATTATTGGCTCCTAAGATGCAGCAGCAGCTAGTCAAGTTGAGTGATGCAGGAGTAATTCAACCCATAAGGCATTCAACTTGGGTGTCTAATTTAGTCCTAGTTAGAAAGAAGAATGGTGACATTAGGTTGTGTGTAGACTTCAAGAATTTGAATGTTGCATCATTGAAAGATAATTATTCATTGCCTAACATGGAGGCAATGTTCCACAAGGTCACTAGTTGTGAGTTATTGTCTATGATGGATGGCTTCTCTGGATATAACCAGGTGCTGGTGAAAGAGTCTAAACAATTCAAAACTGCATTCACAACACCTTGGGGAACATATGTGTATGTCAGAATGCCATTTGGTCTTAGAAATGCTGGAGCAACTTTCCAAAAAGACATGGATGTTTCTCTCAAAGAGTACATAGACCTGTTTATGGTTGTGTATCAGGATGACCTAACTACTTATTCCAAGAAGGCTCATGATCATTGTTCACACCTAGAAAAGATTTTTGTCAAAGCTTTGGAGTATGGTGTGTCCCTAAATCCTAAAAAATGTAATTTTGTAGTCAAAGAGGGAAAGCTTCTAGGGCACATTGTATCAAAAGATGGAATAAGAATTTATTCAGAGAGAGTTGAAGCAATCAGGAAGGTGTCTACACCAAAAAATCTCAAAGGGGTGTAGTCCTTTCTAGGAAGATCAATTTTGTCAGGAGATTCATTACAAATTTTGCTGAAATTGTCAAGCCTATAGTAAAGTTGTTGAAAAAGGATGTGAAGTTTCAATGGACTATAGAGGCTCAGGCTGCATTTGAGAAAATTAAGGATGTGGTCCAATAGGAACCTATGCTTAGGTCTCCTGACTATACCAAGACTTTTTCATTGTTTTCTTTTGCATCATTTCACACCATTGATGTTGTTTTATTACAAAAGGACCATGAGGGTTTTGAACATCCAATTGCATTTTTTAGCAAATCCTTGTAGGCTGCTAACTTGAATAATGAGATGATGGAGAAGCAGGCATATGCATTGGTAAAAGCAATCAAATCTTTCAGGCCTTATCTAGTGTGTGCAAAGGTTGTTGCATATGTCCCACATTCAGCAGTAAAGGATGTTCTTACTCAATCTGAAGTCACTGCTAAGAGAAGCAAGTGGATTACTAGAATTCAAGAATTCAATTTGGAAATCCATATCACCAAGTTGGTAAGAGGACAAGGCCTGTAAAAATTGATGACTGAAGAAAATATGGACTTAGTCCAAGTAAATAATGAAGGAACTCCAGATATGACAATCACAAGTATTGAATTGCAACTAGAATATGTTGATATTGTCTATTTCATAAAGAATGCTAGATGTCCAAACTATATGATAGATAATCAAAAGAGGTCCTTGAAATTGCAAGCTTAGAAGTATACATTTATACAAGGAGAATTGTATTGGAAAAATAGAGATGGAGTGTTGCTATTCTGTCTTGACAGCTATCAGGCAGAGAAGGTTTTAAATGAAATGCATGCTGGTGTTTGTGCAGGTCATTTTTCAGTAAGGACTACTGCTCACAATATTTTGAGGGCTGGCTATTTTTGGCCTACATTATTTAAAGATTCATTTTAGTATGTCAGGAAATGTGAAGCTTGTCAGAGGTTTACTTCAAAATTAAAGTACTCATGAGCACTATCATTGAACCCAATAGTTATTGAAGCACCATTTGCCAATTGGGGCTTAGATTTCATAGGTGAGTTTACTGAGAAATCTAGTGGAGGACATAGTTATATACTTGTTGCAACTGACAATTTCACGAAATGGATAGAGGCTATTCCTACAAAGAAGGCAACAAGTAAAGTGGTGATTGATTTCTTACTTGACAATATTTTGACTAGATTTGGTGTTCGTATGAAGTTGATTACAGATAATGCAATGTGTTTCAGATTAGATGAGTTTAAGGAGTTTTGCAATGATAATGTAATCATGACTTCCTACTCATCTCCTTATCATCCTCAAGCAAATGGATAGGCCGAGTCTAGCAATAAAAGCATCCTGACAATCTTGAAGAAGACACTTGAAAAGAATAAGAGAGGTTGGCATTCCAAGTTGAGATTGGCTTTATGGGCAGATAGGATTATAGTGAAAAGAGCCACTGGGAAGTCTCCCTTTGAGCTTGTGTATGGTTTGTAGTCAAGGATGCCTATAAATAATCTAATTCTAGTTGATCAGTTTATTTAGGATGAGGAGTTGGATGTCACATAGCCAATGCAGAATAGAATTATGCAGCTAACTAAGTTAGATGAATAGAGAAAAGAGAGTCAAAAGAATAATATCAAGTTGCAACAGAATATGAAGTACTTATTTGACAAAACAGAAACTACCAGAAAATTCAAGGTTGATGATTTGGTACTTCAATGGAATCTGAGGGTAGAAGATTAAGGGAAGCATAAGAAATTTGAATCACTGTGGCTTGGTCCTTTTGTGATTCATGATAGTTTTGGGAAGGATTCCTACTTACTGAAGAACATGGATGGTGAAGTTTTTGAATTTCCAGTGCATGGGTAATTCTTGAAGCCCTTCTTCAATTAAGTTTTTCATTATCATGCATGTGTAAATACTTTGTAAATTTTTGTATAGGTTGGTTTCCTTTCAGGTCATGTGTTTCTTTCCCTATTTTAGGTTAGTGTGGTTTTTGGTCTGCGTCCCAGAGTACTATGGTTCTTGTTAAAACTTGCATTTCAACATCCTCAAATAGAGCCACTATTGGCACCTGTAGAATTTCATGGCCCTCCCATTTTTCTTCCAGTCTCTATAGCTTATTTTTCCCTATTTTCTGGCTAAAACCCTTGTTTGAAATTCAAAAATCTAATCGTTGCATATAAGAACCCTAATTACCCTCAGCCCTATTCTAATTTCATGTTACTTTTTGGGCCACTTAAAATTTGATAAAGGCATGTGCGTTCAATTTTTATTCCCTAGCGGCCTTTATTTTCATAAGTTTTCATGCGCCCAGAAAAATATGTTCCTAAGTCTTCTGGCATTAATTTTTCCTAAATCCCCCGCTATAATATTTTCCTATATTTCACCCTTTTGAAATGTGGTTGTCGTTAATTCACAAGACTGTTTGGTGTCAGAGATCTCTGACATGCGAATTTGCGACAATGTGCCATCTGTCCCAGTGGGCCCTATCTTCCTTCCCTGTTGACTTGTTAACGAGTGAGCAAGATCAATGATCGTTGCTATACTGCTAAGGGAAGATGCGCGGGTTTTAACACAACACTTTAATGACAACTGTCTGATGCGATGGTAGAAAAACTATGGGTCTAGAGTGACACGTAAGTACAAATGACAAGTTTTGATTGGTCCATGGCTGAGTGACTAGATATGTTGTCAGGGGGACTTGGTTTTTGGCTTGTCAAGAGGGTCCTAACACTACCAGTCGATCGATGAATGATGTAAGTTCTTATCAAATTTGTCAGAGCCATGAGATCTTATGCCCGCCATTCATTTTCAAACGCTTGGGTGGGTGGGTCATGTGTCAAAGATGACTGAGCATGAGCAGAAAATAACATGGTGATAGGTGGCATAAAGTGGGCCCAGGTGGGGTCTAGGAGGTCTAGTGGTCTGGACAAATAAGGTTAGCAGCCTGATGAATTTCATTGCTTTTCACTCATTCACGGAATGAGATGGTGGTATTTTAAATTGGCTGGTGATTCAACGAAGGAAAGTCGCATGATCGCTAAGTATTTTAGTGATGACTTAAAATGTTCTACGAACTTGTGAAAACCTTTTGTAGCCAGTTCGCCAAATATAATTGGGTTAAGTTTGTTTTCCTTTGGCCGCTAAGTTGTTGAGTTAGGTGGTGAATTAAGATTTTATTTCATGAATAGGAAATTTCTTAGTCGCATGGTTGCTAAATGTAAACTAGGATTCCTATAATGGTAAAGTCATGAAAAGCCCGTGAAACATAGAGATCGAATGATCACGATATAAATTTGATCTAATTTCAAATATTGACCACTGATTTGCTACTAGAGCCATAAAATAGTTGTTCAAATTCAAATTCAAATTTCTAAGGGTTTCTTAGTGATAGAAAGGACCAAAATTTATGGTTTTAGCGGTAGGATTTGATGAAGTTGTTGTGCCGACTACTACAGAATGGTCCAGAGGGTGTGATGATTGATTGCAGACACCTATACCATCATAAAATTGACATAGGTAAAGCTCAAGGCATGTTGCAGGTGTACAAATAGACTGAAAAGGCATGGTGTTTGCATGATCTTCGGTACAAATTAGAGGATTTTCATTGATGAAGATCAATTTTGGGTCTGTTTGTCCAGGTTGTTTGGTTTTCTCCCATGGAATTAATTACTGATTGATATTGGTTGGTTTAGTGGGTGAAACCCTAACCCTAGCTATCTGAAGCTTGTTGCATCCTAACCTATTTGGGATCCCAAGATAGCTAGTGGTATAAGTAGTAAGTGTTCTAATTTTGTAAGGGTTTTGAAACTTTTTGGGCCTCCTAGCTTTCTGGTTTTCCAATCTTTTTGGTTCCTAGTTCTAGTCTTTGGCAATCCAAGGGATTCTATTCTCTGGTTCCTTGTTCTTGATGGTTGAATGTTGATAATACAAACTTTACAAAGCAGATTGTTGATCCCATGATTTTGAGTAAAGATTTTACTTGTATGTATTGATACACTTCCATGAAATACAATACAATTTCTACCTTGGTTCTGTTACTATCTCTTTTCTTTGTGTTTATTCTTGTATGTCTCTATTTGTAAGGCATTTGGAACATACTAGTTGTAAGGCAGCTATCTAATTGTTGCATGAGTTTCTTTCAAGGAAAGAATTAAATCCTTATGTGCAATTTCAGAGAATGAATACATCTATGTAAGATCTTGATGGTAGCAAACCTAGATTGGGAAGATAGTTTGTAAGGCATTCTATCCAAATTGTATGTGGTTTGTAAGGCATATCATCGTATTTCCTAGAAATTCCTCTATTAATTTATGTTAGACTCTTCGCCCAAAGGATTAGGCACTAATCTAATCTCTGTCATTCAAACACCTTTCAGTCATCAAAGACAAAATTCATCATTACCAATACCATTTCATTTCATGTCCATGTACCTAAAAAATAGGACTGTCCCTAATGTTTTACACTCCATAGGTGTTGATTGCTTGAAGAGTGAATCAAAGGTTAGCCTTCCTTGAGTCTTACTCATAAAAAGAAGGACTCATCACCCTTATGCCATTGTTCATGTTATCATACTAGGAGTTTCATTCGTCATATCCTGCAACAGGTTGTTCTCAACTGTCTTCAGGATTATCTTCCATAAAAGTACCTCTAGTGAACTCAATGGCATGACAATCGAGACCTAATCCACTAATCCATAGTCTACTTGAAAGATAGTAGCCTATTTTAGGCAATACCCGCCTGAGTCCTGTAGAGCTCAAAGCAGAAGGAGGATCTTATCCAATCCTCATCAATTAGGCTTTTCTTGCAAACTTGGAAACCTATTTACTGAGAATCAAGCCAATGTCCTTGCCAAGTTTGACCCACAAGAAAAATACATAATAGGTCCACCATGACCAGTCCAGGGTAACTCAAGTAGATAGACATGTGATGACACTCCCATAGGATGTAGCCTAAGTCACCTCCTGAGTTTTTGTTTATGCCTCTAGATTAGTGTGTCTCACCTTTCACTTTATTTGGTAAACCCTGAGTAGAGAGCTTTCAGGATTCCTTGCTCAGTGGTTTTATCTGTGTTTGGTTTTGGTCATCCGATTGTTGGTTATCTCCTCAGCATGGTGGGGTAGGCCTTTGTGGTTCTACACGGATGGGTGGTAGTGATTGTCATGCCCCGCAAGGGAACCAAGGAAATGCACAAAGGTTTACTTTGTGAAAGAAAACCTAAGTAGATTTTTACGAAAAAATTTTGAACTTTTAAAGTTTGCAAATAAACAAAACATATTCTAACTTCTTTCCAAGGTTCCCTTAAATGTAAATGTATAAATTATTAAAAACTGAAAAACTATTAACAACATTTACTAACCATACAAATTCCATTTCAAGTTTTTTTGTTTTTGTTTTTTTTTATTGGAAAATACTTAAACACATTCATAGTTAATTTCTATCTAAAAATCAATTACTATAATTCCATTTCATCTAACTAACATATTGCAATAGTACAAATGATTCATCAACATTTTACATAACTTGATACATAACAAGATTACATCTTTCCATTAAATAAACATCCCATATAACCCTTTTCCTACGTCTACCCATTATTACATCATTTAAAAATTATATTACATTTAAACTCCTCATAGGAGAATACATAAGTTTACAACAACATGAATAAGTACAAGTCTTCATTCTTCAACAGGTGCACAGATAAATATGAATCTTCAGTTGTTTACATCTGCACAAGATACCTCGATAGAAAGATTTTTCCACCCAACCATGTGAAACTGGTAAAGTTTCACCCCCCCGTGCTAGGAGATAGACACCAAGCTCACAAAGAAGGAACTTACTAGGTTTTACCAAAAGGGTTGGATAACATTTCACACAAGTAAAGTCATTTCACAAGGGATTCTAAGGTTTGGGTAGGAAATCCTAAGCAACAACCTAAGTGAGTTTCATCGCATAGCCCTCACCCCTTGGGTTGTCCTGGTACTAGCCACACTGGGCCCCGGCCCCCAAGTAGGCACATGCGGAAATCAAATGCATTTCGTACAGACAAGCGCCATTCGATTTGTACCTACACATAGGTACCTTCTCCCACTCCCATCCATAGCCTGTCCTAGCGCTAATGGCACGGGCGAGGCACAATTTAATCTTTTTAATGTTTGAACCCATCCCTTAAATTTTATTAGGTTATCACTTGGTTAACTAACTCATCAGTCGGTTATCCTGGTCTAGCCACTTTAGGGCCCCGGCCCCGCACTGAGAGCCACTCACTTAGGGGTTCCTAGGTTTCCTAACCCTAACCTATTCCCGTTAGGTTTTCCTAGCAAACCACTAACATGCTCAACATTATAACAGATCTACCCTAGGACGCTTAGGGGTCCTAAAGTTTAACTAGTTTGATTGTTGATAAGATTGAAAGCAAGAGTTTTGTTTTCAGTTTTCTAGCCCCCATCCTAACATTTGACTAAGCATGGAACTTAGAAATCAATTATCTATTTACAACTTAAAAACATTTATACAGTTAAAACATTGAATAAATATGCCTCTAGTCCAAACATTTAGCTCATCTAACAAATATAATATACATAACTTACACATATAAGATTTTATTTAATGTCACTTCGCCCGACAAGTTCTTTAAATAATATTATTATATTATATATATATATATAACAAATTTGTTACATATATACATAATATAAAACTAAACCATCAAAATAATATATCTTAAAAAAGAAAACACCTTAACATAAACAATTTTGGTATATTTCTTCAATTTTAACATTATATTATATATATATAATAATATATATTATATATATATAATATAAGTCTAATTATCAATATCATATGTATTAAATTATTTAACCCATGTTTCAATTACTAATATTATATTATACATATAATATTTCATATATTATATGTATAATATAATTCTAACTTTAATTATTTGATAACAACATAAAAATTCAAATTATATTATATATATAATATTTTACATATTATATATATAATATAACATATTTCACCAAAATTATTATCAATACATATGTTATATTATATATATAATATATAAATCATATATTATATATATAATAATTAAATGCCAAAACCAAACAAAATCCATGTGTATCTTAATCCCCACAGGGAAAAGGGGGGGCCCACTCCTGCGCGGTACCCCCGGTACTGCCAGCAGCGGTCGCTGCCGCACGGCACCCGAAGGTGCCGCCGATAGCGGACGCTGCTGTCCAATACCGCGGGTCCCGCCGCGGCAACGGCCTCCCTTTTAATGTATTCAAAAAATTTTATTTTATTATTAAAATTTTATTTTCAGAAATTAAATATATAAAAGGAACATTATAACATGTTTCAAAATAAATAATATTCCTGAGACAAAATGTTGTTTTATAATATTAAAGGTAAGTTAATTAATATATCATATATTTTTCTTGGACATATGAAATATGAAAATAAGGAAATATAAATTTATAAATTACTATTTTATTTATTTAATTCTTTGCACATTCATTTATTTAACACTGTAAACAGGATATTAACTATTGAACTTTGCTCAAAATTTTATACACATTTATCACAGAACACTAACGCACAGACACAACATAATTCTTTCATCTCACAGGGAATGTTCGGGAAAGTTCCAACCTGGTCAATAGTCGCCTGGTTGATGAAGTCCTTCCTGCAGAATCCTTCCGCTCCCAAATTCCTCCTGATTATCCAAAGTTTCTCCGTTCCAGCCCTTTTCTCTGACTAGTCACTCGTTCAATCCTGTACTTTTTCCAGCCCACTCTTCCGAACCAACTATCATAAATATAATCTCCTCTCCAACTATTTGGTTGGAGAAGTTTCTATACGGGAAGAAACTTCTCCAACTTCCATAGTCGGTTGGAGGAGAAACTAATCTCTCCCGTAACATAATAAAGTTTTGATAATTTTAATTAAAAATATCATCCAAAACAAGGTTTAATAACAAATTTAATTAATTACCTCACAAGGAATTCACATAGCCCAATTGGTAACTAACTAGCCTAACTTCTAGGAGGTCTCGAGTTTAACTCCCTCCTAGCTAGCTAGTTTTATTACCAAAGGCAATTTATTTTTATTTTATTATTTTATTTTATGTATTTCTTAATATACTTTTAATTATAAATCTAGTGCTATTTTTCTAATCCTGTTAATATTATTAAGCATATATTTATTTATATTTATAAATATAAATATATATATATATATATATATATATATATATATATATATATATATATATATATATATATATATATATATATATATATATATATATATATATATATATATATATACCTTAATATACATATATGTGTTCATAAGCATATGTGTGCACCCATATGTTTATGACACATATAGTAAATTAACTTATTATATGCATCACTATCATTATAACTATATAACCAGGAGATGCAAGGTACAAATAACAGCTTGACCCTAATACTAACATGATAGTCTAACAAGGATAAGTCACTGAAACAGAAATCAACCAACAAGGACTCACATAGATAACCTACTAACAAAGTTGAGTATACCCTAACCGCAAGAGCAAGATCCAAACCCTAATAACTGATAAACCACATAATACCTCCCTACCAGGAACTGACTCGGCGTTTCCCATCTAAGGTGAATGATCAAGGATAAAGGTTTTTCTTTTGTGAAGCTTGGTGATATCTCCCTGACAACAACAACGATCGAGGATTTAAGGGATCGCTCAGACCTGTGGAGCCAGGTGGAGACGATACCCGGTACCTGCAAATCCTGCATCACCAAGAAGAGATACATATACATATAGATATATATAAATCAGATATATGCAAGCAGATGACTAGGATCGATACATCGTGTGGACCTCACTGAGTGAGTAACTATGACTTCGTCCTGAGTCATGAGAACACATCAGACACATGTATCCATAAACCAATTGAGATAAGGGTTAGTATACAATCATTAGATAAAACATGTAAAACTAATACATTCTTCTAGGATCTCATAAACATATAATCAATGTAACTATAACTGAGCATATAAATATCATCTGATGAACGTATAATCCTCCATGAAAACATAAACATGAGTGCATAGTTCTAACCATCATAATAAAAAAAGTATCAAATCATAGTATCACTGTAGGAGAGGTATTACAGTGATTCTTTACCATTTGAGATTCGACATCCTAGTGTTAGTGTTGTTAATACTTCTATAGTTGGATGTCTTTATGGTTCTTCATTGATTCTTCATTGTTGGTTTCTTTCATTTCTCCATTATTGTTATCCTATATTAGAGTATCGCATGTGATACCTAATATGGACATTGTACTTCTTTGTTAGATTTATTATTACATACCCTATGACATGTGTAGAGGATGTCAGTTTGTTAGTTATCATGGATGTCCATGAGGATTGTATATATTGTTGTAAGTTTTATTTGTATCATTTATGATATGGAATCTTTTGTTATCTTTCTTTAGTTGTATTTTTGTTCTTAAGTAATTCTATGTCATGGAACCCTCGAGATTTGTAATCTATTTTGGTTGTTGGTTTAATGAGAGTAAATGGTTATTGCTTCCGCACAGTTGTGTATCTTGTATGTTAACTTTAAAAAAAAAATGTTCACCAAACTTAGTAGCAAGTTATAGGTTAATCTCTCCTGGGTTCCCTGGTGAGGTGTTACACTCAACTTCTTCTATTTATTTCTTAGGATATGTAATGCCCCTCCAACCCTATCAAGTCTTGGTTATGTTCACTTTAAATTAGGAAGGACTATATGTGAGAATGATCCTTCTTGAGATGGTTTCTTAAACCAAACCTCTTCCAACGTACCATAACTTCATATTTTAATGTGGGAAATAACAATACTTACGTAATTATGTCCCTTTATATCTTAATGTGTGTCAATGATAGGATCACTTGGTAGAACTGTATGTTTCTATGTGAAATGCTCATTATTAATATTTATGTGTACATTAGGTTAATTGACTATAATCATTTAAGGGTTAGATGGGTTACCTTCTCTAATAGCGTTACTTGGGATTAGACATGATCGATGCATTTATGGTTATATGATTTGTTTATCTTGATTTGATAATGGGACACTTTTAGTATATGTCTGCTGGTTAAATGGTTTGTGAAAGATAATAAATGAGTTATATTTACATGATTCTATTATGATTCATTATTGTCATAGAATATAGAAAAGAGATCATTTTGATACTAACCACACTAATCCAATTATGCTTTGTTGATGTGACTGTCTGATGTGACTGTCGGAAGCGGGGAGGCAGTCGTAGTTACTCCTCTAGGAGGTCCACATGATGTTGCACTCTCCCTCCTTGTTTGTAATTGCTTGTACATATGTATATATATATATTGGTGTACTTGATTGGTGTTGCAGGATGCAGGTACCAGGCATTGACTCCACCTAGCTACACAAGTCTGTGCGTGCCTTAAAAACCCTTGAACTATTGTTGTGTGGAGGTATTACCAAGATTACTCTCAAGGTTACCATGGACTTAGGTTTCTCCTTACAAGGTTACCCTAGTTGGGGGATCTGAATGCACTAAGTGATGTGGTCATGTGAATTATGATTTGATGCCATTTTGTGATTTATGATGTGAGTTAGATTTATCCCTAACTAGTATATATATGTATATATATATTTATTATATATAAGTGTACATTGATTTTGTGCTATATAGGTATGTGTATATGTGGGTGCACATGCATATACCCATGCTTATATAAATAATAATATTTGTATGGATTTATCAATTGTTTTAGTGGTATGTTATCTGAAGTGAATTCAATGAAGTGTATTAAATAAATGTATTAAAAAGTGAAAATAATATTAATAATACTAATAATAAAAATAAATGCTCTTTGTAGTAAAACTAGCTATCTAGGAGGGAGTTGAACTCGAGACCTCCTAGAAGTTAGGCTAGTTGGTCTCCATGTGTGCTAAGTGGTTTTCTTGAAAGTTACTTGTTGGATGTTCTTGTTATGTTTTCCTTCATGGTTATTTTTAATTAAATTCATTAAAACTTTGTTAAGTGCTTACAGAAATAATTGGTCTAATTTTTCAACCAACTATGGAAGTTGGAGAAGTTGCTTCCCGTAAAGAAACTCCTCCAACCACATAGTTGGAGGATAAATGTTTGAAGATTTTGTGTGTGAAGAGGATAATAATTTTTGGAAGATTTGTTTTTCTTTTGAGTGGTCTGTAAATGGTTTCTCCAAAAAAATTTGGTGAAAGTTATGTGAGTTTGAGAGTCTTTGGTTGGTGAAGTCTTATGTGTGAGGATTGCTTAGAGTTGATTTCCTGAGGAAGATTTTTAGAAGGACATCTACTCAAGGCTGGAAAGTTTGCAGAGAGTCTCCAACCAAGGGAGGACGATTCTCCACAAGACCTTAGGTAGGGTCTAAACTGGGATGTACCTCCATTCTTCCCATGTGTGTGATTATGTATATGATTGATATGTTACTCGATGAGAATGTGATGGTTTATTTCTATTTGAAAATGAGAACTAGATATATATGTTTTGTTTTTGTTTTTTTCTGTATTTTAAATAGGTTTCTGGGAAGTAATTTTTATGAATGTTTGTTTGTTCACTATGGTGAAATCTTCCTGGGAGGGTAGAAGTGGTTTTGATCATGTAGGATAGTGTATTATATTGTTATTGAACGTATTATGAATACTTCCAGAATTTAGAACTATTGTTTCAACCTTACTGGTCCATGTCAGTTTATGCACCACCTTTTCTTGTCCAGATCTAGAATAGTTTTGTTAGATAGATAAGATGGATTGATGAGCTATTTTTTAAGGGAAACTGGGAGATCTCAAATGGGTCATTCTCAGATTAGGCAACCACAGTCCCCATAATGCCCAGTTTTACCCGCAAGACATAGTTCACTGTTGCGTTTTGTAGTTTCTGTCAGTTTAGTATTGACCGAGTAGGTCGATCTAGTATTGACCGAGCCAGGTCGGTTCAGTTATACTTGTATAAAGGGTTTAGGTTCCTTTTGAGATGATTGAGATAGGTTCCAGATTCATAGGAGTTAAGATGCAATTTCTAATTTTGAGTTTTCTTAGAAATTAGACTTAGCCAAATTTCAGACACGTGTGATTTTGCAGAGTGTGGTGTTTTGGCATATGAAATTTTGTGTAAATTTTAAATATGTTCATTGCTTGTTTTGTTGGGATTATATGGTGCATTTAGATGCTTGAATAAGGTTTAGGATGTGTTTTAGGTATCAAAATTAGAGTTAGGGTTGTCCAGTGGACTAGGATTGTTCTAGGGCCTCCTAAATATTTCCCAAGCATTCTTAAACTTTCCTATTATTGTCTTTTTCTACGCTTTGATTCTAGTTCTTGAAAGTATTTACGATGTATATTATTTCAAGTATGATGTATTTGTGATGTGTGAAGTTTGTATCACCTATGTACATTCGTTACTTGTTTTGTTAAGGTTACATGGTTTACTTATGATTATTTTGCACTTGGCATAGATTTGTGCTTAGTTTCTGAGGCTAGGACTTGTCTCGATGGCCAGTGTGCATGGGAGGGTTCCTTAGACCTATAAATGAGCCTTGGAAAGTTTTACTTGTGCATGGGAAAGGTTTTATGTTTCTCCTTGAGATGTCTTGTGATAGACATTCTTCCAATGGTTCCTTTTATGTATATGGCTAAGGTTAGGACTCATCTTGAGGGCCTAAGTGCATGGGGAAGTTTCCTAAACCTATGAATCGGGACTTGGAAGTGTTATCTTGTTTTGTGACTTGTGATGGGGTAAGGGAATAGGAACCTTAAGTGAATGTCTCCCCATAGGTGTTGGAACCCTAAAGTGGTTGCTGGAGGATCCTGTGGGTGGGTTTGTAAAAAGTGATAACCTTAAAAATTAACCTGGGAAGGGGGGATTCAAAAGATAATGAAAGAAAACATTAATGGCCACATAGATCTGATTGGGGTACCAGGACCAGGGATAACTGCTAGGATGGATCCCTATTCATAAACGGGGGACCTGGGTTACATGGTTGCCAAGAAGGATCCCAATATGCAGGTTGTGTGATGGCACTCAATTAGGTGGTCTCCTAGAACCTTAACCTCGGTGTTATAATATGATGATATTTTATGTGCTTTATTCTTGCTCTTTTGAGTCTTGGATTTATTGGTTTTTTGAGACTTAGATTGCCTTAAGGTCTTGAGAGTATCTTGGTTCTATCTCCTACCACGAGGGGTGGAACTTTACCAGTTTCACATGGTTGGGTGGAAAATCTCTTTTGAGGTATTGTTCGTGGTTCGTGTCATGGCTGAGATTCTGACTTCTTCAGTGGTGAAGATTCTATTCTTGTATCATGTATCTCTATCTTTTGTTATCAAGATGTAAAGATGTACTATAAGCCCTTGGGCAACTTGATGTAATTATCTTTCTATATGCCTTTAGGCAATGTGCAGTAACTATAATTATGTTTGTAAAATTGTAAGGAATAAGTTATGTATATGTGAAGGGTAGAATCGTGAATCTAAAGAAGGGATTGAATATGGTTAAATCAATGAGTAATTTCTTACCTTATATCTCTTGTGAATTTTAAATGAAATTGAAAGTAATGGTTCTATGCAAACCTTTGTAATGAAAGTACTTATGGATGTAAACTTCTTTAGAAGGAAACTTGTTTTGATATTTGTTTAGTGAAAAGATGTGCTAAGGGTTCAAGGGTATCTTCAGGTGAAATAAAAAGGGAAAAAGGAACATGTATGTTATCAAAAGAAGTAATGGGATGCGATTTCTTAAATGTATATTTCAATGGGACTGATGTCAGGTTATTCAACTAGGTTTAATATAAATCCTTTACTAGATGTTTACAAGGTTATGGTTGATAATTTGTGGAAGTTTAAGTTATGGAAAAAATGATTCATTTAATGATTTATGTTGGTTGCCAATATATGATTAAGGACTCTTAATGGAAAAGCTTAAATGAGTTTTGATGGTGCCTTTGAGTTGAGCATAGTTATGGTTAAGGGGTAAATAAATATGAAAGAATAAATGTGCTTAGTGGATGTGATAAGTAATGTGTGCTTGTTTCACTTCTTAAGGTAAATTACATGTTAGTCGGTAAGGGAAATTAATTGCACTAGTTCATTAATGTAATTGGTTATGATGTGAAATGGTATTAATGTTAATTGAAGTTTTAATGAAAACAAAATTTTTTAGATTAAGTAATTAAATGAAATACTTGATAATGGTAATTTTATTCATTAAGGGAACCTTAAGGAATGTACTGGTGGATGGTAATGATGATATGTTAGAGTGTAAAAAAAAAATAGTTGTAATTTTAGGTCATTGACCTGATTCCTTATGGGTTCCCTAGTAGGGACATTATAGGATAATCCATCAGTACTATCATTTCTTCATCAGGTTCATAATACTCATATAAATAAAAAATGTTGAATATAGGTGATATATCCATGTCATCAGGTAACTCAATCTCATATGCATTTCCACTATCAAATTTTCTTAGTATCTTGCAAGTGAAAAACTTCTTCATTTTTAGCTTCCCATATGTTCCAATAAGAAATCTACCTTTCTTCAAATGAACCATTTGTTAGGATTAATAGTCCACAATACAACTGAGAGGGGGGGTGAATTAGTTGTATGACAGAATATTAAACTTTAAACTTTAAGCTTATCAATATCAAATCCAATGAACACAATGAATGCCAACACAATTACATAATATTTTGGTTACGGGTAAACCCTATTAAAGGTAAAAACCCCAGTGGGAATTAGCACCCACTAATGATGTATTGAGAGTATAGTAATCCTTGTTAGAAGATATAACCCTGTTAGGAGATTATTGAAACATTACAGTACATAGTCCTTGTTAGAGTACAAACCCTGTTAGGAGTAAAGAACAAAAGAGGTCTCACTTCCCAAGGCTCACTTCCCAAAGAAGGTTAAGTCCACCTTCTGAACTCACTAGTTCGCAACAAGTGTATATGAAGAAATACACAATCTTATGAACTATATGCCAGCAACTATCTTTTCTTGATTAGTTCCAATGAAGTCCACCAATAATCCTTTTCTCTACATACAACAGACACAAATTCACACCCTCCTTATATCACACTTATCACATCCATGTCTCTTCCAAAGAAAAGACCTTTTATTTATACCTTATTACATTTTACCAAGAATAGGTCAGCCTATAAGGCTTTCCTAATTAAAAAAAATTACATAGGTCCTTGGTAAGATATGCATATTATCATAAATAATTTTACAATGATTACATTACAACAATTAAAGACTAACATCTTTGAATTATGCTTGGCAAACAAAATACATGCTTCATTCCCTGAGTCGGCTTCCTGATAAGCCATCACCAGAGCACACACCATAGATGACGTATCTAATCATTCCATACCTTTTGCTAACCAATGAACATATTTTAGTGCCTCTTCCATCATCCTTCAAGATCACATACCTTGAATCCAATCCCTTTTAAATCTATACCAAAAACTCAGAGACTAACTCTATCAATTCTCACTGTCATAGTCCAGTGACCAGTCTTTACCAAAATAGTTGTATCTTCCTTAATATGCATCCATTAAAGATGTGATCTCATATATAAGATCACAACATCCATCTAAACTCTCTTCTGACTTTGCAGCATCTGAAACATCCGTAAACCTTTCATACACTGTGATTACCAGTTTGGTTCCTTCATCGAATCATATGTTGACATCAGTGACAAAACATAAATGATGATAGTATGAGTGCCCATTAAGTAACATAGTGATTAAACATATTAAATGTCTCAATCACCACCCATTCATTAGTAATATCCAAAAATTTCCCCCTTTGGCATTGATGTCAACATATGGGAAAATCTTATCCCAAAGTTGTATCAACCCAAAAGTCCTTCAACTGAACAATCTCCCCAAACAGTGAGGATTTTCTCATAACAACACTCCCCCTTTGATAAAAATGGCAAAGGGTGAAAAAATACCTTCACATATAAACTTTTTTCCATGATCACTCCCCCTGAGGAGTAGATCCCTACATCCAATCTAGAAAATGATGAGGCTCTAAGAACTTCTGGACTGATGCATCTCTACATCATTTAGTTCTGACTAGGAGGGGCCTGAACCCCTAACATACCTCTTAGATATTCAAAGGTATATCCCGATAGTGGCTTTGTAAAGATGTCTGCAATCTACTCTTTTGTACTAATATATTCAATCTTGATTTCTTTTTCTACCACCTTGTCTCTTAAGAAGTGATATTTGATAGAAATGTGTTTAGTTTTAGAGTGCATCACTGGATTCTTTGACATGTTTACTATGCTAGTGTTATCACAATGGATAATCAAAGGCTCATTAAAAGTTATTCCAATGTCTATCAGCATTTTTTTCATCCAAACAATTGGACTGCAATTTATAGCAGTAGAAACATATTTTGATTCAGTAGTAGATTGTGCTATACAATTTTGTTTCTTACTTAGCCAAGAAACCAACTTTTTCCCAAGGAAAAATGCACCACCACTTGTACTTTTTATGTCATCAATATTTCTTGCCCAATCAGTGTCAATATAAGCATGAAGTTCAAATCTATCATTCCTATCATACCATAAACCATAGTGTATGGTCCCTCTGAGATACCTCAATATCCTTTTAACAGTAGCTAGATGAGTCTGTTTGGGTTCTGCCTGATATCTAGCCACAATTCCAATAGCATTAGCAATATCTGGTCTGGTGTGAGTCATATATTGTATCCCTCCAACCATTGATCTATACAAAGTCTAAAAAACACATTTTGATTCATCATCAATTGTTAGCTTGTTTCCAATCACCATAGGTGTTCCTACTAGTTTACAATCTTCCATACCGAATTTCTTGAGCAATTCTTTGAGATACTTGGTCTGAGAAATGAAAATACCATTCTCATTCTGAGTTATTTGTAGTCCAAGAAAGATTTCATTTCACCTATCATGGACATCTCAAATTCACTTTCCATTTCTTTAGCAAACTTCTTACATAGATCATCATTGCCTCCAAAGATAATGTCATCCACAAATACCTCTACTATCAAGATTCCATCTTCAGTGGTTCTTAAGTACAAATTATTATCCGCATTACCTTTTTTGAATCCAAATCCAAGTAGATACTTGTCTAACCTTGCATACCAAGCCCTAGGAGCTTGCTTCAACCCATACATTTCTTTCTTTAATTTGTACACTGTCTTTGTCTTTGCATAGAGGAGATCCATCTGGTTGTTCTATGTATACTTCTTCTTCAAGATCTCCATTCAGAAATGTAGATTTAACATCCATCTAATTCACTTTGAAGTTTTTGTGTGCAGCATAAGATAGAAATAATCTTACTGCCTCTATTCTAGCAATAGGAGAAAATGTTTCTTCAAAGTCTATGCCTTCTTACTGTGAGTATCCCTTACACACTAGTCTTGCTTTGTTCCTTACAACTATTCCTTCTTCATCCATTTTGTTTCTAAAGACCCATTTTATTCCTATAACTTTTTTATTTTTAGGTCTTGGAACCAATTCCCAAGTATTATTTTTCTTTATCTAATCTAATTCTTCTTTCATGGCATTTATCCAAGATTCATCTTTAAAGGCTTCATCTGTAGTCTTTGGCTCAACTCGGGAAATCAAACAAATTTCTTCTCTAACTTTAGATCTAGTTAGCACTCTCTGACTAGTATTGCCAATTATTTGATTTTTAGGATGGTTATTTTTTACATACCTTGGAGTTTTAGGAGTTTCAGTGGTCTTGACTGTATCATCACAAGCCTCTTTTTCACTTTTTTCCCTCAACAAGTTCTTCTTCTTCAGTAGCAGCAGTGGCTTCTTTTACTTCTGATATCTGACTGTTGTCATACATTATTTCTTGTATCTAAAATTTCTCATTTGTGCCATCTCTGATTTGAATTTTGTTTAATGTGTACACTGTTGTTCCAATAGCCTCTCTCCAATGTACATGAGATACATTCCCTTCAATCAAAATTGTCCTGGCAGCATCAAGTATAGTTATGTTTCTTCACTCTGCTATCCCATTCTGTTGTGGAGTTCTAGGAGTAGATGTTTGTCTTTTTATCCCATGCTCTTCACAGTAAGAATTGAATAGATCTGATGTAAAATCTCCACCTCTATCTGATCTTTCATAGTAGTATGACTTTGTTCTTGTAGGCCCACATAGATCTGTATGTACTAGATCCAACTTTCCTTTTGATGTAAATTTTTTTCTTTTATGACTTCTTTTAATTTTCTTTCCCATAACACATTCTCTGCATACAGTGTTAGAAGGTTTCACAATCCTCGGTAGATCTCTTACTGCATTATCCATACTTACTTTCACAATGTTATCAAAGTTAACATGACAAAATCTTCTATGCCATAACCAACTAGCATCTACCTTTGCAACAAAACAAGAGGCTCCAAATGTGTTTAGTTCAAATACATTACCTCTAGATCTTGAACCAATAGCAATTGATTTTCCTTCCTTGCTTCTGATAAGGCACTTACCATTAAAAAAACTTAACTGAAAGTTTTTATCCATTAACTATCCAACACTCAACAAGTTATGTTTCGGTCCTTCAACAAGTAGTACATTGTTTGTATTAGTCTTTCCATCTAGAGTGATGGATACTACTCCTATGATGGATTTTGGGAGATTGTCCCCAAACCTTACAACACCTCCATCATAATTTACTAATTTAACAAATATGTTCTTATCACCAATCATGTGATGAGAACATCCACTGTCAATTATCCATTCATTTTTCTTGTCAACATGAGATACTAAGGCTTTTTCTTCATGAACTGGTTCATCTTTAATAGCAACAAATCCAATATCTTCATTGTCTAAATCATCATCATCAATAGAGATTCCTTCACTAGCATTTTAACATTCTTTATCTCTTCTAATCTTTGCATAATTAGGTTTGTATTTAGGAACTCTTGTAGGACATCTAGATACAAAATGAACTACCTTATTACACGAAAAACATTTCAAAGGTAATTTTCCTTCAAATTTTCCCTTACCTCTTTTCTCTCTTCTAGCTATTAGTGCAACAAGTTCTTCCATCTTCTTTTCTTCTTCCATTATCTTCTCCCATTCCTCAACATACTCACCAAGCTGTTCTCTCAGGTCTTCTTTTCTTGTACTCAAAAGTGCAAATACTTTATTGTGTGCGGATGCCCTAAATGCAGTTTCAACTTTAGGAGCATCTTCTCCTAATTTCATACCTTCAAAGGTCATTAACTTTGCAATCAACATCTCTTTGCTAAATTTTGGAGTCAGGGGTATAGTTTCTTGAATTGACATTGCCTTGAATTTGTAGGTAGGAGTTAGAGATCTGAGAATCTTTGCAATGACTTCATCTTCATCATAAGTACCTCCACAATTTTTTATTCCAACTACAACTTCTGTAACCATTTGAACATAGGCTCTAATGTTCTCATCTTCATTCATTTGCAGCTTCTCCATCTTTGTCATCTCATTCTTCAATTTTGCTTGTTTGGTATATTTGTCTCCTTCAGAGAGTGCATCTAGTCTATTCCAAATATCATGTGCCAAATCCAGATCTTTAATTTTAGTAAACTAACCCTCAGATAGTGCACTGATCAATGCTTCTCTTGCAACCATGTTGCATAAAAATAGTTTCTTTTCATCATCGGTGGTTGACACTAAGTCATTCTTAGCTTTCAAATTTTTCTTCTTCTTCTTCACAATCATCCAATAGTCTATGCCCAAGCATAGGAAATGTGTTCGCATTTTATTTTTCTGACTATCAAAGTTTTCAGGATCAAACTTAGGACTATCCTTCCTATAATGTGCCATTTTCCAAGATCACCTCAAGCTGTTAAGCTTTCTCTCTGAGAACCACAAGCTCTGATACCAATTGTTAGGATTAACAGTCCGTAATACAACTAAGAGGGGGAGTGAATCAGTTGTATGATATAATATTAAAATTTAAAATTTAAACTTATCAACATCAGATCCACTTAACACAATGAATTCCAACACATTAACACAATATTTTGGTTATGGGGAAACCCTGTTAAAGGTAAAAACCTCAGTGGGAATTAGCACCCACTAATGATGTACTGAGAGTATAGTAATCCTTGTTAGAAGATATAGACCTGATAGGAGCTTATTGACACATTACAGTACATAGTCCTTGTTAGAGGATAGACCCTGTTAGGAGTCAAGAACAAAAGAGGGCTCACTACCCAAAGAAGGTTAAGTCCACCTTCTAAACTCACTAGTTCGCAACAAGTGTAAATGAAGAAATACATAATCTTTGAAACTATTTTCCAGCAACTGTCTTTTCTTGATTAGTTCATATGAAGTCCACCAATAATCCTCTACTCTACATATAGTAGACACAAATTCACAACATCCTTATATCACACTTATCACATCTATGCCTCTTCCAAAGAAAAGACCTTTTATTTATACCTTATTACATTTTACCAAGAATAGGTCGGCCCATAAGGCTTTCCTAATTACAAACAATTACATAGGTCCTTGCTAAGATACACACAATATCATAAACAAGTTTACAATGATTACATTACAACAATTAAAGAATGATATGTTTGAATTATGCTTGCCAAACAAAACACACGCTTCATTCCCTGAGTCGGCTTCCTGATAAGTCATCGCCAGAGCACATGCCACAGATGACATCACTAATAATTTTGTACCTTGTGCTAACCAATGAACATCTCTTAGTACCTCTTCCATCATCCTTCAAGATCTCATACCTTGAATCTAATCCCTCTGAAATCTATACCAAAAACTCAGAGACTAACTCTGTCAATTCTCACTGTCACAATCCAGTGACTAGTCTTTACCAACATAGTTGTATCTTCCTTAATATTCATCCATTAATGATGCAATCTTAGATATAAGATCACAACATACATCTAAACTCTCTTCTGACTTCACAGCATCTAAAACATTCATACACCTTCTGTTGGTGTTTGAAAATGCTTACACCACTTAGGGCTACCAATATGCCTTGAGACTAATGTTAGGAGTGGTTAATTCCAAGTATGAGAGCTCTACAAGACAACTGCACCAACTATAGGGACAAGACTACCCTCTTCACTTCTGGCTCTACAAAACCATGGTGGGTGCACCTAATCTAGTAACTTATGGCATTTTAGGACTTTGGACTGGATTAAACAAAGTAGATGATAGCAAGAGACTACTAAATGTTAACCAGACATTCATTGAATCTCAATTGCTATTGGGTATAAAATGGCCTTGTGAAGGGTATCACTACCAACAATAATACTTAAAACTTAAAAGGGTCTTTGATTAATGAGGATAGGGAAGGTACACAAGAGCCAATCAGACATTGGACTCAACTAAATGTACTAATCCTTGATCAGTGTCATTATCCATTGGGCAGACCTCACATATAAACAATGAAATGTGAACCGACTATTGTCAAAGACTCATAGCCATAAATATAAGCATTCTAGCCCATCCACTACTTATAAGATCCTTCTATAGAAAACCAACACTGAATCTATGTCCCCTCTAAAGTATATTTCACTTGATCCTAGATCAAGAACTAAAGACAAGAACATATGCAAAGGTAACCCTATGCAATAGATCATAAAATCCAAGATTCACAAGAATGACACCAAGGAGAGACTTGGAAGCATGAAAAACTTATATTAAGTATAATGAGTCATGTACATGATCAAAGTAGGATAGAGATCAAACCAGTTCAATAACCTGCAAAAGACTTCCAAAAATTCTATTTAGCTTGCATGCAATGTGATATAGCTTTACTACTTCCCAAAGGAACCAAACAAAATGGAACCCTTACAAAGTCAAAACTTTAACCATTTATACCACTACCTACCTTGGAATCCCAAAGATAGGATGCAATAAGCTTTGGATAGCTAGGGTATAGGTTACAACAGCTAAATCTGAAAACTCACTGGAGGGAAAACTAGCACCAATTTGTCAAAAACAAGAATGATCCACAAGAAAGATAAAATCTTCAAATCTATACCCAGGATCACAAATTCATCATGAATAACAGTTTGACTAGACCATCAAAACACCTCGAGCCAACAAAAACTATCCTCCCCCACATGGAAAAACATCTACAAGCAATCACCCAACTCATTGGACCACACTGTAACAACAAGCACCACCAAACCAATCAAATCTGGCCATGAAAGCATTGAATTTTGGTACCTCTTGTCGCAAAAACTCTCTGCAAGAAACCCTGCAATCAAATTTGAATTTGAGCACCAACAGTTAGCTAGTCAACCTTAAAACACAGTCTTCGATTCATTCTTTTCAGCAAATCAGGCGGCCCATAAAGGAATCCTAGTTTACATTTATGCCTGGTTGCATGATCGCAAGACACCCTACTCACCCTTATGATCATGCGACCACAATCACTTAGCTGCACAATGATGATCACAAACCCACTCAGAAGTTTGAATTTGAAACACAACGGTCATCCTCAGGGTGCCAGCAATCTATCAATGGTCAACATTTGAACTGAGATTAACTTTATATCACCACCATTCGATTCATTTACTTTTCTCAGGCTGGTGTGCTTTATATTTCTTTAAACAAAATCAATGGTCATCGTTACACCGTGATGCTAAAAGTTGAGCATCTCACCTCAGCGGTATAACGACAACCACATGATCTTCACAAACTTGCAGACATTCTACTTCCTTTGAAAATTGTGGCCCCACTGACAACATCCAACATGTCATTCTGCCACCCAATCAGAAGATGCCAACTCGTTCCACCCTGACAATGGATCCACAGGTTGAAACACTACACCATAAAGATGAATCAACGGCTGGCACGATTTCGCATAGCCCTGACAAATCCTTCACACTTTAGCGACAATCATTGATGCTCTGACATGTCAGGATCCTCTAACTCATCTGGAAACCAGGTCCCACTGACAACAAGCCACTGTGCAAATACATGGACGAATCAAATAGCGCCAACTGTGCATACGTGTCAACAGATCCACTTTCCCTCCTTATGAGAATCAATGGTTGTCGCTATACCACTGAATGCCAAGAAGATTGGTCCCACTGACCACACCCTACTTCATACTCCTGTGGACCAATGAGATACCACCAAGTCAGCTCACTTGGTAGGGGGACCACCGACAAAGATACGTTTGAGACAAATGAGATCAATGGCAGGTGCATGATCTCATGAGCATGGAATATTCCTTACGCTCATACACCGACCATCGATCTCCTCCCTCTATCGCTTGAAGAATCTAGCCCCACCAACCATTGCACTTATGCACTTAAGACCGACGAACAAGGAGTGCCGACAAAAGAGAAGAAATGCAAGGTCGAAAACACACAGGGTTTTCAATGAAAGATTGAAAACATGTAGGATTTTCATGCAGACCAAAAGGTAGTAGGGAGACCGAAAACATCATGGGTTTTCAAAAACATTGTGGGTTTTCAACACTTAGGCAGATTCTGAAATTGTTTCCTGCAGACCTTAAAACTTTAATAACTCCCTGGGTTTTGCAATTTAGCATGTGCAAATTGGACTAGAGCTTGGTGACACAATGAAGAACATAGGGCTAAGAGCTCAAACCATGAAACACTATGGATTTTCATCACTCATTAAAAAAAGCTTGCAACAGGGTGGGACATCTTCAAGAATTGCAGAGAAAAGGCCGTTTTCATAGGATTTTGCATTGATAGGAAAATGGACTAACACCTTCCATACACTGTGATTACCAGTCCGGTTCCTTCATAGAAGCATATGTTGACATCAATGACAAAACACAAATGACAACAGTATGAGTGCCCATTTAGTAACATAGTGATTAAACATATTAAATGTCTCAATCATCACCCATGCATTAGCAATATCCAACACCATTACTTCATCACCGATTGCAAAAGTCTTATGTCTTCTTGATCTATCAGCTCTATCTTTGTATTTCTGATTAATTTTCTCTTGCTTATAATTCACATCTTCATGCAATGTCTTCATGTACTCAACAAACTTCACTCCTTCAGCACTCCTCTTTCTTTCATTAGAAATATCCCTTAAATCTGATATACCTCTCGGTTGTATGCCATTTACAATTTCAAAAGGTGTTTTTCTAGTACTCCTATTCACTGAATTATTGTATGCAAACTTTGCTTCTGCCAACACAGAATCCCAATTACTTGGTGTGTCTCCAACTGAACATCTCAAAAGATTACCCAAACTTCTATTCACAACTTCTATCCATCCATTGGTTTGTGGGTGAAATGTAGAGCTATATTTCAACTCAGTGCCAAAATTTCTCCAAAGGGTCTTCCAAAAGTATCTAATAAATTGACTATCTCGATCAAACATAATACTCCTCGGTAATCCATGCAATCTGAAAATTTCCTTAAAGAAAAGATTTGCTATATATACTGCATCTGATGTCTTTCTACAAAGTATAAAATGTTTCATTTTTGAAAATATACCCACAACAACAAATATAGAATCATTACCTCTTACTTTCTTCGGTAAGCCAAGAACAAAATCCATACTGATATCAATTCAAGGTTTCTCAAGAATGGAAATCAGTGTAAACAATCTAGTATTTTGACTTAGTCCTTTTGCAACTTGACAAATTCCACAACTTTTCACAAATTTTTGAACATCTTTATAAAACTATGGCCAAAAGTATTTCTCCTTAAGAAAATTCAACATTTTGTCAACACCAAAATGTCTAGCCAAACCACTACTATGTTTCTCCTTTATCAAATTAGTTCGCATTGGTCCTCTCAGTATACACAACTAAATACCTTTAAATAACATACCTTCTTGAATAAAATATGCTTTCCATTTAGTACTTAGTTGATCTTCAATAGGTGCTCTACACTTGCTCCATGGCTTAGAAAAATTAATATCAAATTCATAAGAATCTATCATCTCATCAAAGCCAAGAACTTCAATTTTCATTCGGTCATCAAAGATCTCCTTCTACTCAATGCATCAGCAACTCGATTAGTGACTCCACTCTTATGCTTTAACACAAATGTATAACTCTACAAATACTCAACCCATCTCATATGTCTCTGATTCAACTTATTCTGACTACCCAAATACTGTAAAGCCTTATGATCGGTATACAACACAAATTCACTCAGTATCAAATAATGTCTCCATTTCTTCAATGCTTCAACAATAGCATAGAATTATTGATCATACATAGAATATTTCCTTTTTGCATCATTCAACTTTTCACTAAAGAAAGAAAGAGGTTTACCTTCTTGACTCAACACAGCTCCTATTGCACTTCCACTTGTATCACATTCTACTTGAAATACTTTCTTGAAATCAAGAAATGCCAAGATGGGTAATTCAAAAACCTTATGCTTCAGAGTCTCAAAACTCTTATCATATCCATGTGTCCACTTGAATTCTCTTTTATCTCCTCTCATAGTCTTTTTCATAGCATTACATATTGAAGTAAAATTTCTAATGAACTTTCAGTAAAAACTTTCCAAACCATGAAATGATCTTACCTCACTAGCATTCTCAGGTGTAGGCCAATTCAAAATAGCTTCAACTTTTTCAGGGTCCATTTTCAAACCATCGGCTGAAATCACAAATCCAAAATACACAATCTCCTCTTTCACAAATGAACACTTTTTCAAATTTATTAGCAACTTTTCTTCTTTCAACCTCTGCAATACTTGTTTAACATGAAACAAATGTTCTTCTCTATTCTGACTAAATATCACAATGTCATCAAGATATACAAACACAAACTTACCCAAGAATTTCTTCAAAACTTCATTCATCAACCTCATAAAAGTACTCGATGCATTAGTTAAACCAAAAGGCATAACCAACCACTCATACAAACCTTCTTTTATCTTGAAAGAAGTATTCCACTCATCACCTTCTCTGATTTTGATCTCATGATACCCACTTTTCAAATCAATTTTGGTAAAATACTTTGCACCAGACAAATTGTCCATTATGTCATCCATTCTCTGTATAGGAAACCTATATTTCATTGTTATCTTGTTAATTTCTTTGGAATAAGTACACATTCGCTATTCTCATTTCTTCATAGGTGCCAATACAACAAGTACTCTACAAGGACTCAAAATTTCTCTAATCAAAACTTTCTGTAACAATTCTTGAATCTATCGGTTCAATTCCTGATTCTTGGTAGGTGTCAACTGATGTGGTGCCTTATTAGGTAAACTAGCTCTAGGGATTAGATCCATGCAATGATCAATGCTTCTCTTCGATTACAAACCATTAGGTACATTCTCCAAAATGATCTCACTCTACTCGATGAGTAATTTATCAATCTCCTTAGGTATGCTATCCTCTATTTTCTTACTCAGTTTGTTAGGAATCACAACAAAACATACATCATTCTTCTTCAAATCCTTAACAAACTTTCTTCCTTCCATCAAGAAAACTTTCACAGATGTCCAAACATTACTAACATGTTCTTCAATCAAAGGTAACAAGATTTGTCTTCTTCCATCAGCCCAAATAGTATATTTATATAATCTCCCATCATATATAGCGTGTCTATCATATTGGCAAGGTCTACCCAAAAAAATATGACAACAATCTATAGGCATGATATCACATAACATCTTATCATAGTACTTTCCAATTTTAAAATTCACATAATATTGTTCACTTACAAACAATGTATGCTCATCTTTGATTCATGAAATCTGATAGGGTTTTGGATGTTCCAACCTTTTCAATTGCAACTTTGTGACCATTTCCTCAGATGCTAGATTCTTTGAGCTACCACTGTCAATGATGACATTCCAAAATTCATCAAATACTCTACATCTGGTCTTGAACAAACTTTTCCTTACCAGATCTTCCTTATTACTTTCACTCCAAATTGCTCTTCTTACCATCAAGTTATTTTCCTTCTCAGGTTCATTCGGTGACTCTTCTTGCACCAAAGCATTTCTACTATTAGTGACCCTCTAACTTGCATGTGTACACTCAAATGATCTATGTCCTTCTTCTCCACAATTGTAACAGGTTCCTCAGAAACCACCTCTATTATAACCACCTTGGTAGTTACTTCCTCTACCTCTAGATGAACTTTCACCTTTCCACTCGGTCTTGCCTTTATCTAGAGTTGTCTTTTCAAGTTTGGATCTACTATTTTCACCATGAGATCTACCTCTTCCTCTAGGGAATCTACCACCTCTTGTTGGCATAATGGTTAGTGCTCCCCTCGGGATTCATAAAATGGCTTAACCACCTCCTATGTCTTCTATAAGTCTAGTGGTTGTATTGGGCATTAACAAGTTGATCTTTTGGTGTAATGGAAACTACTATTTGTAACAAGTGGTATCAGAGCTTGGTCATAGGTTCGAATCCCCTCAGGTAATGCTGAGGGGGAGATTGTTGGCATAATGGTCAGCACTCCTCTTAGGATTTGTGACATGGCTTAACCGCCTCCTGTGTCTTCTATAAGTCTAGTGGTTGTATCGAGCATTAACAAGTCAATCTTTTGGTGTAACAACAACTACTATTTGTAACACCTCTACCTATTTTTGTTTTCTCATGTCTCTTGTTCAATTTCTCCTCATCTTTCAATGCAAATTGATAAGCCTCTTCAATGTTCTCCAATTTGTCCAAACTGATTTCTTCTTACATAGAAACTCTCAAACCATTCAGGTATCTAGCTATTATTTCCACATCATCTTCATCATGTACAGAGCTGATATCTAATCTATAGAATTCCTCAATACACTCTTTTACTGAGTTATCTTTTAGCCTCAAACTTTGCATTTGCCTAACCAGGTTAATCTGATAATCACAAGGTAAGAACTTTCCTTTCAATTTATTCACCATTTTATTCCATACCTTGATTTTTTATTTTCATTTCCTCTTTCTATCCAACTGCAGATGTTCCCATGATAAGAATGCATGACTCTTCAACTTTGTGCTCACAATTTTCACCTTCTTTTCCTCAGGTACATTTTCATATTCAAAGTACTTTTCCATCTCGGTGATCTAGTCCACCAATTCATCAGAATCCAATTTTCCACTATACTTAGGAGGATTAAAGTGTGGTGTAGACTTCATATTTGTCAAAGCCTTCAACAATCTTTCCTCACCTTGATCCATCATCATTGTAGGTTCTACATCAACTTGTTCTTTCTCAATTTCATCATCACTAACATCTTTAACATGTCTTCCTCTACTCTAGGTTGTTTCAAAAGCTTCTAGTCTAGCAACAAGTTGTCTCAACATGTCTGCCAATCCTAGATCTGCATTTTGCCTCCCATGAACTATCTTGAAACCCTCTGCAATTGCAGGCCAGATTGCAATTTGCTACCCCACAAAAGATCAAATAGGATTTGAAAAGAAGGAAACCTTAAACCTAGATTTGCAAACCTAGATCTAGATCTCACCTCACTCTGATACCACCTGATACAAGGGAGGATGGTGAGAGGGGCCAAAGGCACACCCTAACCAGATCCACCTTGCAGAGATCACACACAGAAGAAACAACACAAAAAAGTGAGAGAGAGTATGCAGAAAATTTCATAAATTATCTTCCATTGATTCATACATGCCAGGCTATAAGGCCTTCCAATTTAGGCTAGATATTATAATCAATTACAGAAGTTCCTGAACATGCAAGGATCTACCAATAATCTCTAATCTTCTATCTTCTATCTCTTCAAAACTACTCCTAAAACTCTAACCAAACAACTACATTTATACAAGAGCCTACCAAACCAAGTCAGCCTTCAGATCCACCATCAACGGAAGGAACAACTAGATCTAGGTCCACATGCTTCCTAATGATAGATACCATCATTATATCTAGGGCCAAATATAAATGTAAGATTCAGCCTCAACAGAAAATCCAAAATAAACATCTCGGTAAAAAAGAAAATTGAGTGCTAGACAAGCATCACCGAGCATGAGGTAAATTCACTGAGTGTCAAAGAGATAACCGACCAACATCGATGAATAAAGGAAACCGAGCACCATTGAACCAACTCGATCAAAGAAAGAACTGAGCAACACAAAAAACTTCAAACATGTTTTTGGTGACACAAGATTGCCAAGGACCCAAGATGCTCCTGCATTACCTCTTTAGGTAATGCCTCCTACAACTCTACAGTCTCAAAGGTGATTAATTTAGCAATCAACATCTCTCTATTGAAGTTCACACTAATTGGAATGATTTCCTTAATTGCCTAAACTTTTGTCTTATAAATGGGTGTCAAAGATCTCAAAATCTTTGTGATCACTTCTTCCTCATTGTATGTCCCTCTAGATTTTCTAATTCCTATAATAACCATAGTTATCCTCTGTACATATTATTTTACATTTTAATCATCTCACATCCTCAGGTTTTCCATCTTCTCTTTCCAATCTTGCATCTTTTCCCTCTTAGTGTACTTCTATCCTTCATACAAAGCTTCTAACCTTGTCCAGATCTTGTTTGCTAAATCAAGTTGCTTAACCTCAATGAATCTTGCTTCAGAAAGTCCACTTCACAATGCTTCCCTTGCAACCATATTTGAGTGAAACAATTTCTTCTCACCTTTAGTAGCATCGACTATCTCATATTCTTCCTTGAGATCTTCATACTTCTTTATAATCATCGATTAGTCAATTCACATGCATATTATATGAGTCCTCATCTTGTTTTCCAGCTATCAAAATTTTTAGCATCAAACTTAGGGATTTCTTTCCTATAGTAAGCCATCTTAGGATCTCCACAAGTGGTTAAGCTTTCTATCTAAGAAAAAGAATCTTGGATTCCAATTGTTAACAATAACAATGAATCAATAGAATTGAGAGGAGGGGGAGTAAATAAGATGTGTGCCAAATCTTAAAATTAAATTCCTTTTAATATAATTAATTTAAAAAAATTAAAATAGTAATTTAACCAATATAACATCAAAAAAGCAGAACACCATAACAAAAATATTTATTGTCGAGGAAAATCTTGTTAAGGGAAAAACCTTGATGGGGATGTAAATCACTAATAATGCAATAGAAATATTATTTCCATGTTAGGATACCTATCCCTATTAGGAACTGGTTTTTATATTCAGTACAAGTGCTTGTTAAAGGACTAACCCAAGTAAGAGTATTTACAACCCTATTAGAAGTTGATTACAAAGATACACTCACTACCTAAGCACACTGCCCAAAGTGAAGGTTAAATCCACCTTCTAAAGGTTAAACCCACCTTCTAGATACACTATCCAAAAATACATATAAGAGTATAAAATAACTGTAATGAAATAACTTACAACAACTAGCTTTTCGTATACACTTCCAATGAAGTGCTCAATGAATGATCTCCACTCTAGATCTAATAGTCTTCTTTATTACCAGTTCACAACACTAAAAACTATATTCAACGTGCTCAAGGAATGATTTTCCTTTATAAAAATTACAACAAGAAATTAGGTCATCCAGTTAGGACTTCCCCAATGTATAAATGAATACATACACCCTTGCCAAGATAGGCATGGTATCTTAAATTATTATAAAACAAATAAAAATCATCAAATGCATGGCAAGATCCACAATCCATGCTAGAAAACTTATGAACAAGTTATCTCCTCTGGTTGGCCCCAAATACGACTTCACAAGATAATATGCCACATATGACATCACCAGGATACCAATGACTAAAGAATCTCATAGAATGTTCTCCGATGTGTCTTATATCAAGCCTCAAGCTCGCATACCACAAGAAATTCTTGCATCCAAGTTATCCTAAAATATTAGAGAATATTTCTGTCATAATCCTCTAATATTTCACTGTGACCAATCTTCACCAAATTAGTCGTAAATCATGCAAAATAATAGATAATTATTTATTATCTTAGAAATAATATCTACACACATCCTTCTTCACAAATACAAGCTCGCGTACCCTAGAACATTGTACGTTATCTGTACCACCTTGGCATATCTTCCTATTCCTATCATAACCAATCTATGTGAGACTCCTAATGAAAAACATAATGATAAAACATGAATGTCAACACCTAAAACAACAAAAATCCCATTAGAATCAATTTTATAAAATTTTATTAGTTTCATTTGAAGAAGGATTATTTAAAAAGTGAAACTTTGTTAAAATTAAATGCTTATGAACTGATATGATTTTCACAAGAAACAAACTAATTCTAAATAATATCATATTAAACAACATCAATAGATAAAAACCTAGGACACATTAACAAAATTGTTCAACTAAGTGGAAAACCCTTAATGTAAATAAAAACCACTTGAAATGCCTTGCTAGCTTATGATAAAAATGTATCACTAACTATCAACAATGTCTCACTAGATTTAAGCAATTCCTCAGTGACTAATAATCAGAAGTATGTATAGTATAAGAGTCTTTTCACAATTTTCCAGCTTCTTGAGTATCTGATGAAACTTTCAGATTTTGGATTATAACAAAAAATAGAATATACATACCATAATGCATGAATATTCTCTATGATATATATAGACTATGTCTCTTTCATACAAACTTATAACATATGAAAAATTTGCAGAGTTGTAATAGAATAACACAATCAATCTAGAACAACTTTTTCACACTATTTTAAATTTCTATATAAACCCCTTCAAGAAAATCAAACCCTCTAGTAAAAACCATTCAATAATAACAATGAAATCCTCTACTCAAAAATCCTTCAAGAAAAGTAGTGAAACCCTCAAAATAATCTTTCTTTTAAAATATTTCTTTTCTTTTCTCAATAACTCTATCATCGTTAACAATTGAAAACCCTTTCTTTATACTACAAAATTCCTTTAGGAAAGAACAAATTTTATTTTGAACCACAATCTTATCTATCTTTAACTGAACCCCAAAACTAAATATTTTATTAACTTTATTATGAAACATGAAAGGTTTCAAAAAAAGATTATAATCAAACTATATTTTACCAAAGAAAAAAACAACATCATTTCCCCAAACATGTGAAATAAATCAACAATTGTTTTACACATTAAACTGAAAAAAAAAAATCCAATCTGAAGAAGTTTTGGCACCAAGTTATCATGGTCACCGAATCATCTCTAAGTCCATTGAAATCTCAAAACCACATCAATCCATTGACATGTCAATTGTATCTTCCTTGCCCTAGTTATTTCATAGCTAGGGTTTCAAAATAAAACCATACATAATACTTTGAGAGAATAGTTTTGTTAATTATGTTCCCTACCTCAATAACACTGATATTATTAATGATGCCAAGTAAAAACATAAAACTATTTCCCAAGTATTCTCATATTGATGCTCCAAATTCATAAACTTGATGACCATAATAATGCCCAAAAATTATGATACAAAAACATATGTTATCATTGTATATATCAACCTCATGCCTTCAAAATGATAATGTCTTTTGATATTTGCAAATACAAATATAAATATGTCAACCAAATTCACATGGTTAAGAATGATATTAACTATGACTATAGTCTACTTGTGTGCTCATAATATCATTTCACATTAAAATAATTGTCTTTGCACTGATAATGTGTTCCAACCAATATATTTGTAATGGCAATGTCTTTAACACAAAGTTTAATAATAATTTTAAACTTCTTTTGATATAGATGAGGGAGGAAAAATCCCCAATGGAGATGTCCAACCTTGTAGCAATAAATTATACAGTGAATTACATACAACTAGCTTGCAACATGAAACTCTTTAAATTTACCTTTGTCAATATACAACACTAGGTAGTTAGATTTTTTTCTTTGAATGTCAATCCCTTATACATAGTTGATCATTCCTCAACATTAAATACATTCCATAGAGACAACTACATTATGAAGTAATCTCTACATCTACAAGATCATAACACCAAAACTAGCCATCCTTACATACATGGTAAAAAACCACTTGTTTGATTCTAGAAGTGTTGGAAAGGTGTGGTTTGAGGAATGCCTAGTTGGGAGGGGATAAATAGGAGAGTTTGGTCTTAACCCACCAAAATGAGCATGTCCAACCTAGTGAGGATTAAAATATGAGATTTGGGAATGTTTTTGAAGACTTCTTCATGGTCTAGAATTGAGTGGATTTAATTTGTTAGTACTTTCTTTATAAAGTGGGCTAATTAGATTTAGTTTTGAAGTTGTAGGGTATTTGTCCCAAGAATTTGTCCAAAGGAAGCATATATGGTTTTGGAATACATTAAAGAACTCCAAAAATTGTAACTTAGAATGTAAATTGTTTGGCATGTACTTTAGAAAAGTTGTGAGTAAAGGTATAAATACCCGATTGATAGGGCTACAAGGATTAGGCCTAGGTAGTAGTCGGGTAAGAGATAGCTATTGAACCCGTGGTTTGGGTGGACATAGTCTATTGATGACACAAGAGAGGGAAGGAGGGGCCAAGGAATGACACACCTTAACCTGAACCACCTTGGTCAACAACACGCGGAAGCAACAACAACACAGTGGAAGAGAGAAAATATAGGATCATTCATATATTTACTTCAAATTGATTCATACATGCTAGGCTGTAAGGCCTTCCTAATTTAGGCTAGATATTACAATGAATTATAGAAGTCCTCAAACATGCAAGGATCTATGAACAATCTCATTCTTCTTTCTTCTATCCAAAACTGACTCCTAAACTCTAACCAAACAACTACATTTATATAAGAGGTTACCAAACTGAGTCGGCCTTCTGATCCACAATCAACAGAAGGAATGGTCAAATCTGGGACCACACACTTCTCAATGATGGATACTAGCATTAAATCTGTGACCCATAATCAATGCACAAGTCGGCCTCAACAGAAACTCAAAAGAAACCCATTGGTAAGAAAAGAAAACCAAGCACCAGACAAGCATCACCAAGCGCCAAGGAAATTCACAGAGTGCCAAAGAGATAACCGACCAACACAAGCAAAGAAAGGAAACTGAGAAACACCAAACCAACTCAGTCAAAGTAGGAACTGAGCAACAAAAACAAACTCAAATCTATTTTTCATGACACGGATTGCCAAGGACCCGAGATGCTCCTACATCAGACATCTCAGGTTATTTGAAAATGATTCTTTGAATCATTTAGTAGGTATGATCCGAGCTGCATCCAACTTAGACTATGGAATCCATGAATTGTCTTCAATCGGTCTGTTCTTCCACTTTACCAGATATTCCATATACTGTTTACCTCTTGTACTTCTACCAACTCTTTGTCCCAAAATATGCTCGACCTCTTCATTCTATTTCTTAGGATATTCCATCGGTACTATCATGTCTTCTTCAGGTTCATGAAACTCGTACAAATCAGCAATATTGAAAATAGGTAATATCTCTGGATGTCATCAGGTAACTCAACTTCATATGCATTTCCACTGTCAAATTTTTTCAAAATATTGCAAGGTCCAAACTTCTTCATCTTCAGCTTCCCATATGTTCCAATAGGAAATCTTCCTTTTCTCAAATGAACCATTACTTCATCACCAACATCAAAAGTCTTATGGCTTCTTGATCTATAAGCTATGTCTTTTTATTTCTAATTACTCTTTTCAAGTTTTAGCTTCACATCTTCATGCAATGTCTTCATCTACTTAGCAATTTTTTCTCCTTCAGCACTTCCATTTCTTTCATCATCAATGTCTCTCGAATTAGATATACCTATTGGTTGTATGCCATTTACAATCTCAAATGGTGTTTTTCCAGTACTTCTATTCACTGAATTATTGTATGCAAACTCTACTTATGCTAACATAGAATCCCAATTACCTGGTGTGTCTCCAACTAAACATCTCAAAAGATTACCCAAGCTTTTGTTCACAACTTCTGTTTGTCCATTGGTTTGTGGGTGAAATGTAGAACTATATTTCAACTCGGTACCCAACTTTCTCCAAAGAATCTTCCAAAAGTATCCAACAAATTTACTATCTCAACCAAAGATAATACTCCTCGGTAATCCATGCAATCTGACAATTTCCTTAAAGAAAAGATCTACTAGTTTTATTGCATCTGATGTCTTTCTACAAGCTATAAAATGTGCCATTTTAGAAAATCTATCCACAACCACAAATATAGAATCATTACCTCTTACTATCTTTGGTAAGCTAAGAACAAAATCCATATTGATGTCAATCCAAGGTTTCTCAGGTACAGCAATTGGTGTATACAATCCAATATTCTGACTAACTCCTTTTGCAACTTGACAAACTCCACAACTTTTCACAAATTTCCAAACATCTTTATACAACTGAAGCCAAAAGTATTTTTTCTTAAGAAAACTCCATGTCTTATCAACACCAAAATGTCCAGCCAAACCACCATTATGTTTCTCTTTTATCAAATTAGTTCTCATAGGTCCTCTTGGTATACACAACTAAATACCTTTGAACAACATACCTCCTTGCATAAAATATTCATCCCATTTAGTACTTTGTTGATCTTGAATAGGTGCTCTGCACTTTCTCCATGGCTTAGAAAAATCAAGATCAAATTCATAAGAATATCTCATGTCATCAAAGCCTAAAATTCCAATTTTCATCTAGGTCATCAAAGATATTCTTCTACTCAATGCATCAGCAACTTGGTTAGTGACTCAACTCTTATTCTTTATCACAAATGTATAACTCTGCAAATACTCAACCCATTTCATATGTCTTTGATTCAATTTATTTTGACTACCAAATTATCGTAAAGCTTTATGATTAGTATACAACACAAATTCACTTGGTATCAAATAATGTCTCCATTTCTTCAGTGCTTGAACAATAGCATAGAATTCTTGATCATACACAAAATATTTTCTTTTTGCATCATTCAACTTGTCACTAAAGAAAGAAACAGGTTTACCTTCTTGACTCAACACAACTCCAATTGCACTTCCACTTGCATCACATTCCACTTGAAATTCCTTATTGAAATCAGGCAATGCCAAAATAGGCAATTTAGCAACCTTCTGCTTCAGATTCTCAAAATTTTTATTAGGTCCATGTGTCTATTTGAATTCTCTTTTGTCTCCTCTCATAGTCTCAGTCATAGCATTACAAATTGAGCTAAAATTTCTAATGAACTTTCAGTAAAAACTTGCCAATCCATGAAATGAGCTTACCTCACTAGCATTCATAGGTGTAGGCCAATTCAAAATAGCTTCAACCTTTTTAGGATCCATTTTCAAACCATCAGCTGAAATCACAAATCCCAAATACACAATCTCCTCTGTCATGAATGAACACTTTTTTAGATTTATCAGCAACTTTTCTTCTTTCAATCTCTACAAAACTTGTCTAATATGCAAAAAATGTTCTTCACTGGTCTTACTAAATATTAGAATATGATCAAGATAGATAATCATAAAGTTACCCAAGAATTTCTTCAAAACTTCATTCATCAACATCATAAAAGTACTTGGTGCATTAGTGAAACCAAAAGGCATAACCAACCAATCATACAAACCTTCTTTTGTCTTGAAAGCAGTCTTCCATTCATCACCTTCTCTAATTCTGATCTAATGATACCCACTTTTCAAATGAATCTTCGTAAAATATTTTGCTCCAGTCAAACTATCCATTATATCATCCATTCTCGGTATAGGAAACCTATACTTTATTGTTATATTGTTGATTTCTCTGGAATCAGTATACATTCACCATTCTCCATTCTTCTTAGGTTCCAATACTGTAGGTACTACATAAGGACTCAAATTTTCTCTAATCAAACCTTTCTCCAGCAACTCTTGAATCTGTCAATTCAATTCCTAATTCTTAGTACGTATCAACTAATGAGGTGCCTTGTTCAGTAAACTAGCTCCAGGGATTAGATTCATGCAATGATCAATTCTTCTTTTCAGTGGAAAACCATCAGGTACATTATTAGAAATAATTTCACTATAATTGGTGAGTAATTTATCAATCTCCTCAGGGACATTATGGACTCTATTTTCTTACTTAGTTTGTTAGGAATCACAGCAAAACATACATCGTTTCTCTTTAAATTCTTAACAAACTTTCTTCCTTCTATCAAGAAAACTTTCATAGATGTGCAAACATTACTAACAGGTTCTTCCATCAAAGGTAACAAGATTTGTCTTTTCCCATCAACCAAAATAGTATATTTATGCAATCTCCCATCATATATAGCATGTCTATCATATTTCCAAGGTCTACCCAACAAAATATGACAACAATCCATAGGCATGATATCACATAACACCTTATCATAATACCTTCCAATCTTCAAATTCACATAACATTGTTCACTTACTAGGAGTGTATGCTCATATTGGATCCATGAAATCTGATAGGGCTTCGAATGTTTCAACATTTCCAACTACAACTTTGTGACCATCTCTTCAGATGCCAGATTCTCCAAGCTACCACTGTCAATGATTACCTTTCACAATTTATCAGAAACTCTACATCTGATCTTGAACAAACTTTTCCTTACTAGATCTTCCTTTTTACCTTCATTCCAAAGTGCTCTTCTTACCATCAAGTTATTTTCCTTCTCAAGTTCATTTAGTGACTCTTCTTGCACCAAAGCATTCCAACTCTTACCAGCCTTCTTACTTGCATGTGTACACTCAAATGATCTATGTCCTTCTCCACAATTGTAACATGTTCCTCAGAAATGTCCTCTATTATAACCACCTCAGTAGTTACTACCTCTACCTCTAGATGGACTTCCACCTTTCCACTTGGTCTTGCCTTTATCCAGAGTTTTCTTTTCTGGTTCAGATATACTATTTTCACCATAAGATCTACCTCTTCCTCTAGGGAATCTACCACATCTACCTCTTTGTCTTTGCTCATGTTTCTTGTTCAATTTCTCCTTAGCTTTCAATGCAAATTGATAAGCCTCTTCAATGTTCTCCAATTTGACCAAACTGACTTCTTCTTGGATGGAAACTCTCAAACCATTCAGGTATCTAGCAATTCTTTCCACATCATCTTCATCATGTCCAGATCTGATATCTAATCTATAGAATTCCTCAGTATATTTGTTTACCGAGCTATCTTTATGCATTTACCTAGCTAGGTTAATATGATAATCACAAGGTAATAAATTTCCTTTCAATTGATTCACCTTTTTACTCCATACCTTGATTTTATCTTTGCCTTTCTTCTTTCTGTCCGGCTACAAATGTTCCCACCATAAGGATGCATGACTTTTCAACTTTGTGCTTGCAATTTTCACTTTCTTGTCTTCAAGTACATTTTCATACTCAAAATATTTTTTCATCTCAGTGATCCAATCCACCAATTCATCAGAATCCAACTTTCCACTATACTCAGGAGCATTAAAGTGTGGTGTAGACTTCAGACTTGTCAAAGCCTTCAAGAATCTTTCCTCACCCTAATCCATCACAAGTGTAGGTTCTACATCACCTTGTTCTACCTCAACTTCATCATCACTAACATCTTCAAGATGTCTTCCTCTTCTCTGGGTTGTTTCAACATCTTCCAATCTAGCAGCAATTTATTTCAACATATCTGCCAATTCTGGATCCGCATCTTGCCTCCCACGAACCATCTTGAAAACCCTCTGCAATTGCAGGTTAGATCGCAATCTACTACTCCACAAAAATTCAATTAGGGCTTCACAAGAAGGAACCTTCAAATCTAGATTCGCAAACCTAGATCCAGATCTCACCTCACTCTGATACCACCTGACACAAGAGAGGGTAGGAGGGGCCAAGGAATGGCACACCCTAACTTGAACCACCTTGCTCAATAACACGCGAAAGCAACAACAACACAGTGGGAGAGAGAAAATGTAGGATCATTCATATATTTACTTCAAATTGATTCATACATGTCGCATTGTAAGGTCTTCCTGATTTCGGCTAGATATTACAATGAATTATAGAGGTCCTTAAACATGCGAGGATCTACGAACAATCTCAATCTTCTTTCTTCTATCCAAAAATGACTCCTAAACTCTAACCAAACAGCTACATTTATACAAGAGGCTACCAAATTGAGTCGACCTTCAGATCCACAATCAATGGAAGCAATAGTCAGATCTAGGACCACACACTTCCCAATGATGGATACCAGCATTAAATCCATGACCCATAATCAATGCACAAGTCAGCCTCAACAGAAACTCAAAAGAAACCCGTTGGTAAGCAAAGCCAACTAAGTGCCAAACAAGCATCACCGAGTGCCAAGGAGATAACTGACCAACACCGGTGAACAAAGGAAACTGAGCAACACCGAACCAACTCAGTCAAAGCAGGAATCAAGAAACACAAACAAACTCAAATCTATTTTTGGTGACATAGGATTGCCAAGGTCCTGAGATGCTCCTGCATCAATTGAGTCAAGATGGTTAGGGTATGTTGAGACGCTACGAAGTGTTGGAATGAATTTATGAAGTTGTGAGACAAGTTTGGGCACTTTGGTGAAACTTTGAGAAGGAGAAAGGTTAGGAAACCTTGTAGTTTGGAAGCATACTTGAGTGAAACCAATTGAATATTGTTGGTGTTTGTGTCAGGGCTAGATATTTCTACAACATCCATATTCACTAGTTTAAAATTCAATTTTTTAGTCATCCTACATAGAAAAGAGATATACCAATAAAAACTTTATTGATGAGTTTAAATTGAATATTGTTGGTGTTTGTGTTAGGGCAAGATACCTCTGCAACATGCATAAACACTAATTTACAATTGAATTCTTAGTCATCCTACTTAGAAAAGAGATATACCAACAAAAACATTATTGATGAATTTAAATTTTAAAATCATCATACTACATAAAGTATGAAAACATTAAGAAAAGTGTATAAATATTTTTTCCTCGCTAGTTTTTAATACAAAGTAAATATGACATTGCGAAATCTGTGGTCGGGACAGAGAAATAAATAACATTTGCTCAAGTCGATATAAGAATATTTGGTTAAAAGGATTTAAGGAGTACTAACTCTCTTTTTTGGTATCTTATATATATAGTGGAGAGGTTCCATCTCATTGTAAAATTCACATACGATAAGCAGTCATTAACAATGCTCATTGTAAATTTAATTTACTCACCGCGTTTGATTATTTTAATAATTCTCAATCAACGTTGATTCCCATTAAGCATATTACATTGGAAAGTTAAACGACAAAAGAGAACTATAACAAATGTAGAAACATTATTCAATTAAACTAAACGGACATATGTTTAAATCATTGACCAGTCTCCGAGTTGATCATCGAATGTTTTAAGTGAAATACATTAAAATAAACTATGTAGTTCTTAGTTTATTGATAAAATTAATCAATGGAAACAAATTTAGTTTCGTGCCAAGGGCAAAATCAATAGACTATATATGATATATAGAGCTGAGAAAATTATTAGGTTAAAATTATATACATGTCAATTATTCAGTCTTTATAATCAAACCATGTGATACCCACAATTCCAGAAACTTCTCCTCCAACCAAAAAAACAAATTACGTAGAATCATTTGTATCAGAATCCTCTAAACATTTTAAGACTATACATTTTAGTCTGTACACAAATTAGATTGTTTATAACGACAGCTTCTCTGATTTAAGTGTTTGTCGCTTTGATTATGCATTTCTAAAAGATTGCCTCACTCATCAATATCAATGACGCCGGGATAAGGATTTAGGGTGACAACTTTCTCAAGCCTAGGATTTCAAAGCCATATTTTGTGTTATAAACGCCAAAACAATCCATTCTAAAATATTTAAATTAAGATGCATTGCTTGACCAGAACCGTCTGCTTGTGACGTGCATAAGAAACCCGTGGAGCGGTCAACAACTCAGAAATATTCTTTATTGTAAATATAAAATGCTAAGTTTGTCTCTTACCATTGAAACAAAGAAAATATTATAGGCTTGAATGTGATGTCTAAAAATCTTTGACTGGAATTTTAGCTTAATAGAAAAATTTAATATAAAAATACATTAGGTTTTCACAATCAATGTTGATGAGTAGTAATGCTAAGTTTGTCTCTTACCATTGAAACCAAGAAAATATTATAGGCTTGAATGTGATGTCTCAAAATCTTTGACTGGAATTTTAGCTTAATCCAAAAATTTAATATGAAAATACATTAGGTTTTCACAATCAATGTTAATGAGTAGTGAATGTTTTTTTATTTGGTTGGTGTCCTTTTAAATTGTAGTCTACAATCTATTATCATGATATTAAGATAGACCTATTATCTAGATACATTATTTTCATATTAAACTAGAGAAAAAAAGTACACAGTCAATTGAGAAGCTTTTACTTTTATTTAAGATCATTTTCAGAAACAATGAAAAGAGAGACGAGTGTTCAATAGTAGTTTAATACTTATCTATATTAACAGGTGATAAATATTTATCTTTTTTGTCAACATTAATTTTTGGTGTACAAACTAGATTATAAATTAAAATATCTAATCTTCTCATTCTTTATCTTACACTTATATTTTTTAATATAATGTTGAATTATTAAAATTATTTTGTTTATTGAAGATAAAGCTATTCTTGGACTTTTAATTTATTAGTACTTAGCTATTAGTTCTAGATTGAGCATTATTATAGCTTTTCATTTACTTTGTCTAGAATAGAGGGTATGAATCAATGTATGAATTTGATAGATGAAATGATCATACACCATTATTTCGAAATACCATTTTTTTGCTCTTTAAAAAGACATTATTTATATTTGATAATTACTAATCTTATATCAAGCTAATCTAGTATTTTGTATTCAAGGAAAATCCTAGATTACTAGCAATCATCACTAATAATTGTCCAAGCATTACTTAACAAATTAGAATAAATAATTATGAGCAATTGTAATACATATAATAAATATAATCTTATGTATTTTCTTGGTGTTTATGAGAAAATATTTTTTATTTGTTAGAAAAGTAGCTCTAAAATTTCACTCTAAAAATAGTAGACCATGAATGTGCTTTTGAGAACCACCATATCCTCAAACATATGTAAAGTATAAAATAAGTATATACTATGTAACATATAACACATCATTGTAAGAAAAATTAAACAACTTTTTTTATCACTTAAATTTATATTCTCCTTTCTTAATTTAGTATGGTCCAAATTTAGGCAATACATAAACTATTAGGAATGGGAACACTAAGAGGGGGGGGTGGGTGAATCAGTGTTCACTGTATTTTATCTTTTTACTTTACTCTTTAAACTTAACTTGAATGCTTAAGTACTGAAATGAACATTAACATAAACAAAAAATGTGAACTCAACACATAACACCAATGTGGTTACAGGGAAATCCAAATAGGTAAAAACCTCGGTAGGAATTGACACCCACTAATAATCTGCACTAGTGTTTTATGATCCTTGTTAGAAGATCCTTAACCCTGTTAGGAGTTGTCTTTACAATGCATTTAGTACAGTGACCTTGTCAAGGGTCAGACCCTGTTAGGAGTCTTTTACAATTAACCCTGTTAGGGCTGGGGACACACTATCCTAGAGCTCACTACTCAACTGGTGAAGGATACATCCTTCTGATCTCAGATACACACTATATTTGTTGGATGAACTGGTGATGTGACACTGCTTGTCAGATCAGTTCCTTTGATCCACTGGTGCTTTAACCTCTTACAAAGCTCTAATACATCTTAAAAACTCTTCGTACACTTCTACTATGCTTATCTCAACTTTATATGAACTCTCCTCCCTTTACAAAGGGCACATCTCATATTTATATGTGCTATTAAAATAATTAACTAGCTCGGCCTATAACCGATTACATACAATGCTTCCATTGAATTGTCTCAAGCGTGTTTACATACAAACATAATTAAATGTCTAAAACCTAAATACAATAGGCGCATAGCCTTTACAAAACAATTTTATCATCACTAAACAAATTACCAACAGTCGGCTGCATACTTTGTTCTGTTTTGGCCTTCACTGTCTGTGTAACTTCAACTATTTGTATATTTGTCATACTAAATCTTCTGATCATGCACCCTTAGACTAAGCATGAATATACTCTTACCATCTTATCTTCTAGGGCGCATACCATAACTCGATCATACACACGTGCACTAATGCTCTGATCTACTAATGCTTTGTTAACTATCCAGTCTTTTGTACTTAGCCAAATACTAATTTTTTGATAATGTGCATTGACTCCAAAACACTATATGACATTGTTGCCATAATGACAATAATATATTTAGTCATAGATGACAGTATAGTCAACTTTCCAACAATCTCCACCTTTATCATTGATGGCAACAAAGGAATATGGCATAGTTACTAACTATACACAAAACTCTTTATCATACTCTAACTTATATCTTCCTAATACTTTTTACTATATATCTTCTTTACATATATGACTCCATATTCTATACATTACTCCCCCTTTGACATTAATGACAAAGGTGTTCCAAAAACTGTGTCTACAAGTACTTACAATGTTAAGACATCCGGATATTGATGTCTGCAACTTTTGGATTTCTTGTTTCTAGAATGTAATCAGTGCATTAACAGTTTGGAGATGGGCGCATAAGGCATATGTCTTCTTCTCCATCTTCTCCAAATTCATGCTATGACCTTGATCATATATCACCATGGTGGCATCAATCTCCTTGATATTCTAATTAAGCACATCTAGGGAGGGTACAAGAGCATTCCTTAGCTATGTTTGCCTTGCCCTTATCTTGGACATCTCCTTCTCAGCTTTTTATATTTTATCCATCTGTCCCTGGTATATATTGTTGCACATGTTCACATCAATGGATGGATCTTCTACTGATTTCCTTATGCTATCAATCATAGCTTCTATAGATCAGTAGTCAACTTGTCCTGGTTCATACAATCAACAATAATCTTCCTGCCCTTTGCTGCAAAATCCTTCAAAGATGCTTGACGAATCGTTAGAGAACTTAGGTCAAGTGCAAAGTTGCTAACCAATTCATTTATCCTCTTCTTCATATACTTCTCTTCTGCCACTTGAGATGTAGACTCTTCCAAGCTAGAGAAGTTGGTCTTGAAGGATATAAGGATGTTGCTAACATCATCAATTATATTAACCTTAGACACTTTCTTGTCTAAAGGTAATAAATTGTTCAGAATATTGACTGATTCAACAAATAGGGGGTTTCTCATAACTTGTTTTTCTTTTGATTTCTCCATGGCTAAGACATTGATCTTGATCAGGTCTTCTTCTCCCCAACAATCCAAACTAGTGGTGTCTAGTGTCAATCTTGTCAACAATGATGCTAAGGGTAATCGAGTGATATAAGTGTTATCCACCATTTCTTTCTTAACTCTTATTGTCATTTCAACAGATGGCTTGTCTATTGGTTCACTTGTTTTTACATCTTCTTCTCCTTTCTTTTCTTCTATCTTTTCTTCCTCTTTTTCATGTTTCTTTCTCTTTTTCTTGTTGTAACTTGGGTGAATTATCATGACATAGAATTTTAGCTTCTTGTGTGCTCACAAAAGCTTCCAAGTCTCTATCTATGGCCGCCATGGCTATCTATACATTATCAGTGATGATAATGTTATCTTTTGGTGTCTCTATCATGGGGGCGGACTTTTCTACCTCTACATGAGTTTCAACTATAGGCGATGAATCTTGAGGACCTGTAAATGGTACATTTGTGGTCTTTGACTCCTTGGCTACCTTTGTGGGTACTTTAGCTATCGATGCAGTAGGTGGGTACATGTGTCTGTTCATGAAAACCTTCTCAAAGGCTTTCTCTGTCTCTTTGGCTATCAACTCAAAATTCTTGTCCATTATGTGTAGTGTTCTTAGCTTTGTTTGTAGATGTGGCTTTAAAAAATCTAGCAACAGTGATTTCTCTTCTATGGAACACACCGATAGACTTTCATCTAGAATCTTATCTCTTATCCTAAGATCTTCTACAATATCTTGTTTCTTCAAGGATTCTAAGATGTTCCAAACATTATCTGGAATGACTATTTTCAGTTCCAAGACTATCTTTTCTAACTTGATCATATGTTTTATGATCATGCCATGAATCTCTGACTTGTCAATTTCACTGTATTTGTCATAAAACTTTCCTATCTGATCCAATCTTCCTTCATCAACAATCCTTGTACTCAACACTTTAAGAATAGGTCTGAAACCTACCTCTAGAGGTGGTTGAGTATTCTTCCTACTTCGTGTTGCTCACGAGGATGGATGACTTGTGCTAATTTCTTTCTTCCTCTTAGGAATTTTCTTATACTCAAGAGGAGCTATAAGATCAATTGTTGTTGTGGGCGCACGAGGGTCAACATCATATTTTTCATGTTTATCCTTAGGATCTTCAAATTTCTCAATATTGATCTTCTTTATCTTAGGATCATCTTCCTTTGCTTCTGCTTTTGATGCGCTCTCAATTCCCAAAGAAATATTTTATTGTCTTGCTTTTTCAAGGTCTTCTTGAGTTACTCCATGAATTATGAGGATCATAGAAGTAACCTTAGCTACTTTTCTTTTAGTTGTTGTGTTATTCAAAACAACATCAACTTCTCTTGTTTTCTCTTCATAAGTCCCCCATCTTGGTTCATTAAGGTCCTTAGGGGCTGATAGAAATACTTATGCATATGCTTCTAGAACTTGTTCATCAACCTCATATCCAAGTGGATGGATCCACTTTGTTCTTGGTTCCCCTGCTTCCATACAAGTTGAATCAGTTTCTACCATGAAACAAATAGTGTCTTTATATTTTTTAACAATGCTTTCTAGAATCCTATATCTCATTTGCATTCTGATTCTGAATGTCTTCAATTCCATTTTCATGTAGTCCCTTAGTGTACTCTCAGTAGTTTCCTTAAAGTTTATCTGTGGTATTGTAAGTATACTCTTGTCCAAATACAAATCTGACACCTTTCCAAGAATGTGGAAGTACATGTATATGATCAAAGACCCAAACCTGAGTATTTTGTTCTTGTCATGTTTAATGGCTTTAATGTTGTCTATCAGTTGTGCGCACAGGATCTCGCACAGATTAAACTCTCCATTTTCTCTCACATGTCTTATTGCTGCAAGAATTGTGGCTGCTCACACACTATTCACTCTGTTGGTGTGTTGAAACCTATACCCTAGTATCATAGACATAAATTTGATGTCTTTTTCCTCTATAGGCTCTATAGTCATTCTACACCTATCACTTCTTGATTTGCATGTTTTCTCAACAATTTTTCTCACATCCTTGCATGCTGGAAGAATGACGCCTTTCTTAGAGAGACTTGTCATCTCATGAATTAGGTCTCATGTAATCCTTATTGGAACTTCACCTATCCATAAAAGGTCATCATTGTAATACCCCAAAATTGGCACCTTGCAATATTAATCATTTTTGGTGCATTCCTTCAAAATTTCTACATCATCAAAGTCCTATTATACTAGGCAATTATGTCTCCTAATTGACTTTATTTTGACTTGGTGTCAAATGCAAAAAACCCTAAATTTGCATTAATCAAATACTATATTTAATTCCTAAATATATCCATTTATTGGCTAAATAATCCCTATGATGAATTAATTTAATTCTAAAGTCCTAGTGCTTTAATTAAATTAATTCCACCCCCTTTAGCTAATACACATCAAAGGAATTAAATAGTTATTTAGTTCTTTAAATGAAATACTCTCATTTGGATTTAATAATTCAAATAATTCAAAAATCCACCCATGTGGCTATATTTCATTTAATTAATTAGATAATTATCTCTAAAGTGTTTCACCTCCCACCAAGGAGATCAAGAGATGATCATTTCTTTGCAAGAAACTCTTCAGTCTACACTCGGGGTCTTCTATATTATGAACCTCTCATTCCTCATTTGAGGAGGTAATTTTTTAGCACTAAAACTCTGTCGAATTGTTGTCTCATTTTCATATATTTCTCAAGATTTTTACATTGCATATTTAGAATAATTTCAATTTCTTAGTATAATCTTTCACACTCATCTTTAATCTAGTTTGCTTATTATGTTCTTAGTTTAATTATCATTCCATTTTCAACATTCTTAGATTACAATTGCACTCTCATTTTTAGCTTAATTCATTTCAATTCAATCATTTTCTTAGCATTTAAATCCTCCATTTTAGCTTGGTCTATGGTTTTTGGGCCCTCAATTCTAAGGGTAATTCAAAACCCCATCTAAATAGGAGGTGACAAGTCAGTTCAATTGAGTGTGTGAAGTGGACAATTCATGTTCATCTTTGTATATGATCATTGAGCAATGACCATGTTGAGGTCTATGGCTGAATTCGAGGTCCATATTCATACATAAACATTTTGGTTAGCAATGGAAATGTATGAGGTATTATGGCCTGGGAAGTTAGTAGAAGGTATTTTGGGATATGTACTATATTCTTCAGTTAAGAGCACATACATTTTGGTGATCAAATCAATGATATTCAGTGATCTACAGGTATGCAAAGACATAGAATCAATATAATAGGGCATATGAGCAGTTACAAATATTAAGGCAAGGTTAGTGGATATGGTAATGTGCTAAGTTGGGTGAATGAAGTATATTTCTGAAACTTGGGTAATATAAGATCATCGTCATCATACTTATTATTTACATAATTAATTATTATGTTTTTTAATATGGTATTTGTGAAGCCAACTAGATGGCAGATTTTATATAAGTATAGAATGATTTTTTGGAAGTGAAGTGATGTATGCATGTGGTATGTGATGATGAAGTAAGATTGTGAATCTAAGATCAGAGAGAAGATACGAGATTAGTAATAGACAAAACTATAATTGGAACTATCTAAGCAAGATAAGTGCTTGTATTGTTCACATTTTGGAGAACTCTTTGTGACAGTTTTTTATTGTAAGAGAAGTTTTCTCACCACCTTTAACCAGGTGTTTTATACCACTAAAAGGGTTTTGTATTCCTCTAACAAGGAAATGTACTATGTAACAATCAGCTCCTAACATGGCTCAATCTCCTAACAAGGATATAATATTTTAGTGCATAATTATGGGTACCATCCCCACCAGGGTTTTCTCTTGGCTAGGGTTTTCTCGAGAACAAATAATGGTGTCATGAGTTTTGTGTTATGTTTTAATATTCTTTTCATTTTAGCATTATTATGGTTTATTTATAATTGGTTAATTTTAAATTAAAGTGCAGTAATACTGATTCACCCCCCCTCTCAGTATTATCTAATCCTAACAATTGGTATCAAAGCTAATGGCCCTTGGAGAGAAGGCCTAATAGCTTAAGGGAGATCATAATGGATTCAAAAATTTTGAAACAGAACTTTGATGCACCACATGAAGATGTGGACAAAGAGAAGGCTAAGAATAGTATATTGAAATTCAAATTGAGAAGAGTAGAAGATTTCATCAGGAAACTAAAAGAGCAGCTTGAAACTTGAAGATGTCAGAAATAAGACCTTATGGACAAAATCAGTAAAGAATCAATCAATGATACATCAGATCAAGTGAAGAGACTGCAGCAAGAAAAAGAGGAAATCAATCTTTTGATGATAAAAGAGATTCAACATGAAAAGGATTCAAGGAACAAAGTTGAAGAGTTACTGAAAGAAGCAAATGAGCTGATAGGACAAATGAAGACTAAACTTGACCATTACAAAGATAAATATCAGGAATTGGAGAAATATAATCTGATCATTAAAGGTGAACTCACTCTAGACAAATTACACATTGAGAAGTTGCACATGACCAATGACAAAATTGATGAGCAAAGAGCAAGACAAAAACCTAAAGGAGACATGACTGTCCAGTTGGATTCAATGAAGAAGCAAGTAAAGCAAAGAATGAAGAAAGACCTACACATGAAGAAAAACCTACTCATGAAGAACCTAAAGAACAAATCAGACCTTTCAAAGGTAGATGCTTTGGATGCAACAAAGTTGGACATATGAAAAGGGATTGCATATGTAAAGGTACCTCTAAACCCTTTACCAGCTATTTTTTTAACTATTATGATTATGGACACAAGAAATAATATTGTATAAAACTAGATCAGTCTATGTATAAGCAAGACTATGTCAAAGAAGAATTAGCAGCCAAGATCACATGTCAAAAATGCACAACTTTGGACACACTACAAGGTATTGTAAACTACAAGTAAATCAAGATTGAAGGAGACCTCCTACATGTTACAAATGCAACAACCTTAGACACATTGTGAATTTTTGCAAATAAAATGGAGAGGACAACATAAGAGCACCAAGAATATCTAGTGAACTGAGAGGACCACCTCATGTGGTTATAAGAAAGAATGTTGGTGACAGTGGTAAGAGTCTTAATAAGTACATGAATGAGTTTGAGAATTATTTCAAGAAAACAAAGAGCAAGGAGGATGAAAAGATATGGAAGGTAAAAGTCTTAAGTAAAGCATCAATTCAAGGAGTGATAGTAGATGATATTGTCTTCGCATGATCAGTTCTTTGAGGCATCGACCTAGAAGGATGCATGGCCTTAAGGGGAGTATTGGATGCAAATAACATAATATATCCAGCCCCTGTATATGTGGATTAATCTCATGCGAGCTTAGCTATGTTGTGTGTAGACACTTTGGAGTCTGTGGATGAGAGTGCAGCACTTGGAGATTCATTTTCCATGTTTGCGAGTTTTATGTTGATTAGACGTGATGCAAAGTTGAGCTACTTATGTTTAATGCACTCACTCAACTTAAAAAGGATAAAAGGGTTTGTAAGACATTATTTCTACACTATTTGTTGATTGGTGACTAAGGAGAGCAGAATTGTGAAGCATTTCAAGTTATCTAGCAAAGAGATTATGTGATTGCATAAAGCAGAGATCTAGATTTTAGCGCATTAAAGGTATTTAGACCTATACTCATTGAGAAGTTATGGATGCACCATTAGTTTATGGTGTTGTAGATAGACCTAGGTATAATTTTATAAGACATCAGTTTAAGTCATGTGAGGATGATCCTAGAGGAGCGTTTTCACAAACCCTCATAGGCATATTGCACATTGAAGACATTAGGGCATAGATACATTGCAAGTATGAAATCATTGGAGCTGTAAACATTTATAGTGAACTAGACAGTATGATAGAAGTAGATGGATCTATGGTAGAATATTTAAAACACATACAAGACCAATCTATCATTAAACTAACCCTGCTCATGGAATTCACAGAAATAGAATGGTTCAAGATTATCCTCAGTAGGATACATGATCGGTTTGTTTAGATTGGAGAAAAACCAGTGAAAATATGTGCACAAATGATTCATGATATAACAAGTCTTGATAATGAACGAGCCCTTTCTGTTGTAGAAAAGAACCTAAGGAAACTGGTAGAAACCTTAACCCATTCCAAGTGGGATAAGAGGGCGATGACAATCAATGACATCTTTCAGCAAGATGTCAGGTTCGTAACAATTTTCATGGGCTAAAAAATTTTTTATAGTAGTAGACTAAACTGTTTATTAGCTAGAGTCATCATGATGGCATACATAATGGTGAAGGAAAATAAGAAGGACAACCTCTACGAATTACTTGCACAATAGTTCATTGAAAATGTGAAGGTGATAAAGAAAGATAGGACTAAAGCATTTAGGTTTGGGTCCTTGTTGGTCCATATGTACATTCATATCATTCAAAAGTTTCCTGACATGAACCCTAGGACATGGAAGGATAATGTACCCACTAGGAATCAGATTTCAGAGAGTTGCAGAAAGCAAGATAAGAATTGGGTTGATGGTGAAATTTTTTATATGACCAAAATCTTACAAAGGCAAATCAAGGAAAGGTATAGAATACCTAAGAAAATTGTTGAGAAGTATGAGGACACTATTTATTTCATGGTTGAAACTGATTGTGTTTGTTTTGAGACTGTGGAACCAAGAATGAAATTGTTTTACCCTATGGGGTATGAAGTTAGTGCTGAAATCTTGACTATGCAGGTTGAGCATGTACTAGAAGCAAAAATAGACCCTACTCAAGAAAGATGGGGAACTTATAGAGAGAAGTTAGGAAAGATCATAGAAGAACAAGAGAAGGTGACAAGGAAGAGAAAAATTAGTAAAATTGTTGAAGATATCACCACGAATTTAGGAACCACTAAGGAATAGTTGATAAACATAAGAAATAAGATGGAAGCATCTTCAAGAATAGTCATTGATGCTCTTTTTCCTTTAGAGGAAGAAAATACAATAAGTCCTACTATTCATATTGTTGACTTGTTAGTTACATAAGTAGAAACAATACTAGAAATTATACCTGCAAGCATTACTAGAAGATCTACAAGATCAACCAAGAAGGGCAGTCCAAAAGAAAAAGTGGTCGTAGTGGAAAAGAATAAAAGGGAAGGAAAGAAAGAAGAATAAAAAGTAGCACCAAAGGATCCACAAGTCTTGTAGAAACCATACCTCAAATCATTACAGAAAAGATTTATTAAAGATGGAAACTTGAAGACAGTGGACATGTATTATGAGAGGTATGATTCTGAGAATCAGTCACTCATAGAAGATACTATCATTGAATATCTGTTAATTTTATAAAAAAAAATTGTTAGAGGTTGAAGGAAGAATTCTGAAGGAGCTATATAGTAAGTTAGAGATGAGAAAGAAGTTGGCACTGTCAGAAGATGAAAATATAAGGAAGAAGGCTATAGAAGACATACTACATGTTGTCTCTATACAACAAAGGGATAGGATAATAAATGCATTGAAATCCTTGGTAAGGACAAAGACCAGAATAGTAACTATAATGGCTACAAAATATGATGAGGTAATTGAGGACACTCAAAAGGCATTAGATTATATCCTAATGATTGATATGCCAAAGAAGACATCACCTCCTAGGGTCGCCAAGCCTACATCTCTGGGACAAGGTGAAATTTATAAGCCAGTAGAAGGATGTGAGAAAGATAGAATGAAACCATACTTCTTTGTCTCTGGTGTTTCTGTGACCCTTGACACTTCGCATGATGTAAATGATCCATTTTTGGATAATTTAGACAATGTGATGGAAGTTAAAATCCAAGGACAGGTAGAGAAAGAGAAAACAAAGGAGAAACAAGAAGAGAAATCAAAGGAAAGGAAGGAAGTGTTGGAAAAATGGTTAGCACTCCCCTCATGATTTGTGACATGGATTAACCACCTCCTGTGTCTTCTATAAGTCTAGTGGTTGTATCATGCATTAACAGGTCAATCTTTTGGTGCAACGGCAACTACTACTTGTAACAAGTGGTATCAGAGCTTGGTCACAAGTTCAAATCCCCTCAGGTAACACTGAGGGGGATATTGTTGGAAAAATGGTCAGAACTCCCCTCGGGATTCATGACATGGCTTAACCACCTCCTGTGTCTTCTATAAGTCTAGTGGTTGTATCGATCATTAACAGGTCAATCTTTTAGTGCAACGACATTTACTACTTGTAACAGGAAGAAGAGAATGAAATAGAGAGAGTAGCTAAGGTCAGAATAGAGAAAAAACTAGAGCCTAACACCTCTTCTACTTTATTATTGGCAAGCATGGCCAACCTGGTAAGTTCTGATGTAGATAGCATGGATGAGGATGAGCTTATGAGGCTATCCTTAATGGCCTTTGCTAAGGCAAAAGAAAGATCAATACATAAAGGGGATAAAAGAGCCAAAATAATGACTAGGGCTGTAGAGATAGTAAATAAGTTACTTCCTACACCAATTGACGTTCAAGGAAAGGATGAATAAAAAAATCTAGGCATGGTACTAGATAGCTTTGACAGTCACTATGTGTCATCGCTAGAGACTATAAAAGAAAAGGCAGAAAAGAGGTTTTTAGAGAAGAAATTGAGATAAGTTTGTCAATCCATCTCATGGGACTTAGATATTTTCAAGGCCACTACTCTTAAGGCTAAGAGTTGTGTAGCTCAAGCTAGAAATATCTACAGTTACTGTATAAGTCCTTGCAATCATATTAAGAATATTGAGGACATTATAGCCAAGGATAGGGATACTCTTGACAGTTTGATGAGTAGTTGTAAAGCATCTTCACTAATTTTGGGAGAAATGGAAAAAGAGGCATCCAGGCTATTGGATAAAATCATTTTTTTGGAAATAGAGAAAGAGAGAGTTCCAGGAAGATTTGGTTTGTTGAGGAGCCTGATAACACCTAAGCCTTCAATGTTGGAAACACATCTATTAGAGATGGAAAAGGTGGAACAATCAATGTCACTATCTGCACCTACTGAACTCAAGGTAGTGGTGACAACATCATATGCACTGAATGGATTGATCCATGTCAGTGAGCTATTGATCAAATCATGGGTTGAGGAAGTAAATACCTTGGAAAACTCTTTCCAAGATATCTTAAAACTAGTGAGTAAGAACTAAGTCCTTTTGCACTTACTAAAATTTTTCAAATTTTGAATACACCTTTGCCATTTATCTCAAAGGGAGAGGAAGAGAAAGAGAAAAATTTAATGAGTAAAAGTAAGAGAAGAAAAATAATAAGTAGAAATAAAAAGATGTAAATAAAAAAAAAGAGAGTAGAAAAGAGGAAAAGACAAAAAGAGATATGTATAGTTAGTGCTTTAACACTTAGTCATTTTTCTAAGTGTTTCCATCAATGCCAAAGGGAGAGATTATTGTCAAGTGGTGTTTTGGAGCACTAGGGATCACTTGAGGGTTGTCATTCATGGAAAAAATTATGTTGGAGTGATTGCATGCAGACAATTTTTCTATTGGAGTCACAATCATAAAAAATAACTAAGTCCAGAATCAAGGTAACAGGGTACATTGTTATAGTTTGGGGTAGAAAAGGAAATGTATGAGGTATTATGGTCTGCAAAGTTAGTAAAAGGTATTTTTCAATATGTATATGCTTCAGTTAAGAGCGCATACATTTTGGTAATCATATTAGTGAGATTCAATGATTTGAAGGTATGTGAAGACAGAGAATCAGTATAACAGGGCATATGAGCAGTTGTGAATATTAAGGCAAGGTTAGTGGATATGGTAACATGCTAAGTCAGGTAAATGAAGTATATTGCTGACACTTGGGTAATATAAGATTGCTAACATCATACTTATTATTTACATAATTAATTATTATGTTTTGTATGGTATTTGTGAAGCCAACTGGATGGCAGATTTTGTATGAGTATAGAATGATTTTGTGGAAGTGAAGTGATGTATGCATGTGGTATGTGATGCTGAAGTAAGATTGTGAATCTAAGATCAGAGAGAAGATGCAATATTAGTAATAGACAAAACTATAACCGGAACTATCTAAGCAAGATAAGTGCTTGAATTGTTCACATTTTGGAGAACTCTTTGTGACAGTTTTTAATTGTAAGAGCAGTTTTCTAATCACCTTTAACCAGGTGTTTTATACCCCTAATAGGGTTTTTTATTCCTCTAATAAGGAAATGTATTATGTAACAATCTAGGGCTCAATCTCCTAATAGGGATATAATATTTTAGTGCATAGTTGTGGGTACCATCCCCACAGGGGTTTTCCCTTGGCCAGGGTTTCCTCGAGAAAAAATCATTGTGTCATGAGTTATGTGTTATGTTTTAATGTTTTTTTTATTTCAGCAATATTATGGTTTATTTATAATTGGTTGAAGTTTAAATTAAAGTGCAGTAATACTGATTCACCCCCCTCTCAGTATTACCTAATCCTAACACCATCATTTTTCCTTAAGGTTTTACCTTCTTTTAATTAATTTAATTTTTAAAATTTTCTTTATTAAACATTTTTACTCTTAATGTTAGATACAAAAATATATTCTATCATATAGACCCTACCAATCCCTTGTTGGAGATTTTCCAGCAAGCGAGTGTTGACTGTAAGTTTGTCATTGATGACAACATATGGTAAGTAGCATGTGTGGAAGACTTATGTAGTAAGCTTTCAGTATATGTGACATGGACATGTTATCAACATGATATTATGGGCACAAAGGTTAACTGTTAGTACAGATAGTTATATAGCAACTTGTGTCAGTAGTGTTCCTAACAGAGTTACAGATAGTGTTCTGTGAATGGTTGTCCATACAATTATCATGGAGCCTTGTGTGTTTGGATATGTGATGGAGACATGTTAGTGATGTTACATTCATGGACGCATAGTATGATGATTAGTAGAAGTGAAGTTATGCAATCGCTATTCACCAATAATAGTTTCCTGTGTTTGTTCAGAAGAGCCAACAGAGATTATATTGGTTCAGGATTTGTGCCTATCATTTCAGTATGCACCCTTGGATTTGAGCTTGGAGAAGAGTTAGTAATATTTGGTTAAGAGCACATGATGTAATTCATCTTGAGGAGAAAGATCAAGTTTTTTTGGTAGAGCCGACAGTGTGTAGCATGCGTCTACAATTATCTTATTGGACAAGTCCCAGAATGTGTTGTGTGCTTAGTAGAGCTGACTGAATTATTATTGGATTTTTTTATGACTTCTATAATATGATTTCAAGGTGGTTCTAATAGGCCAACTTCATTATATCATTTAGAGGAAAGATATTTATAGACAGTCATTTGTGATTGCTAGAGTGTGGTTCATAGTTTGTAAAGAGCAGAGAAAAGTGTGCGATGTGTTGAGCCATCAGAAGAAGGTCTATGTGACCAAGTAAAGTATTTGTGCTATACATTGGAACTAATCTAGAAAGCAGGTCAAAGTGTAGTTCACCAAGATCCAGATATAGTCTGTATCTGTTATTCAGAAGGTTGTAGCCTTCATCCATTTGAGCAGTTTGCTCTCAGACAGTGCGTCCTCACCCCTAACAGGGTTAATTGTAAAAGACTCCTAATAGGGTCCGACCCTTGACCAGGTCTATTGTACTAAATATATTGTAAAGCAACTCCTAATAGGGTTAAGGATCTTCTAACAAGGATCATAATACACTAGTGCAGAATATTAGTGGGTTTTAATTCCCACCAGGGTTTTTACCTATTTGGGTTTCCCCATAATGAAAATATTGGTGTTGTGTTCAAGTGTTCTTTCATTGTGTTTATGCTTTATGTTTAATTATACTTAATTAGATAAAGAATTGAAACTTGTAGATAACTGATTCACCCCCCCCCCCCCCCCCCCCTCTTAGTTATCTCTTGGGACTATTCCTAACATCCCTTGTGATCTGAAATTTGTGGTGATAATATTTTCTTTCCACATAAGCCATCATTGCATTCTCTATAAATTATCACATTCTCATGTTTACACATCTATTGTGTTGTTTCTAAATGATTACAATTATTTTATGATATATATATGACTGTCTTGTCAAATTTAAGTTGAATATGATATATTTATATTTTATAGATTAATTGAATGATTCGATCAATGGAATTTATATATGTATAATTTCTATTCAAATCATATTACTTACATATAATTGGTCCAAAATAATACATTATGTTAATTTCATTATTAGCATTTCTATATCATTAATAAGAAATGTTTGTATACATTTCTTTAGTAGATGTCATGAAGTGTACATCTCTCTCCTATTTATGCATAGCAACTTTTTAGTATGATCCTTTTGTATATTCATACTTATGATTTATTTATAAATTCTTTGTTTCTCCCTTTTAGTATAGAACAAGATTTTATGTTCTTAAATTAGTAGTATGTTTTTTATAATTATCATTTAATTATTTGAAAATTCATAATTATTAAAAAATCTTATTATGTAACCCAAATTTAGCACATTTATATCAAATTTACAAGTCAACATATATGGAGGCTACATTAGTCCATATATTAATAATTTCATATTAGAAAAGAAATTCTATAGATTCCTTTCATCTTGAACCATTCATGATATTACATGAGGAAATTTACTTTTCCATGTCTCCATGTAGAAATGTCATCCTAATATCCATGTACTCTATTATTAAATCTTGTGACATTATGATACATAAAAACATCCTAAGAAAACTTAATTGACTAACAAAAGGAAATTTTAGAAATTGAATTAAATATCATCAACAAGATATATGCATTTCCACAAAAAATACATTATATAACTCAAGTGATTCATCCACCCTAATAATATTCTTAAAGACCCAGATATTGATAGTCTTTTCCATATCAATGATTTGATAATTAAAGGAAGTAACTGATGAGAAAATGTGTTCTATACTAATCTTTAGAAAAGATTATTGTGTTTTTCTTAAAAAAACTAGGCACTCATATAAATAGAAAATTAATAATATTACACATTAGCAAGTCTAAGTAGTTAATACCTTTCCAAGGAAAAATCAACACACTTAAATGAAGCCTAATGTATTATGTGCTAAGATTTAAAAAATTATAATACACTTGTACATAATAGCATCATAACACTTTAAACAATATAATTTTATAGTAATTCTAATAGTACAATGACATCTAGAAATTAATTATAAATTTTATAATTCCAAGAGCTAGCACATATGAAAATAATTAAATTGAATCCATAATGTGTTTACATAATCCATGTCCCAAAATAGTGAGTCTAAATATGATAACAAAATTCACCCAATCTATAATTCCCTCCTTTGTAAAAACAACTTCGAGCTAATATTTGTTAGAATGATTTTAAAATAACTTCAAGGGGGGGTGAATCAGTTTTCCTCAGGTCTAGATGTACTAATTCAACTTTGTAGCTCTTCAACAAACTTAGATATAATCATCAATTCACTCGGTCTCTATAGAATATATCAGTATCATAAAACATGCAGTCCACTATCCAAAAGTAATCAACTTGCAAAATATGAAACTCTGAACAACATTCACACAAGTCGTGGAAACCCAATTTGGCAAAAACTACCAATAACATGCTACTAATTTTTTACTCTTCTGAAGTCAACTCTGTGAGAAGCCAACCTTACTAAAGGTTTACAAAACACACTGTTAGGTGTGACCCTATTAAAGGATTTAATCACCTTGTTAAGAGTGGCTTGGTTAGATGGATTAATAACATTCTATTAGAATGTCACCTTGATTAAAGGGTTTACAAAATGACTGTTAGGTAAACCATGATTAAAGGATTTTGACCGATACAATGGTTAGAAAGTAATAGTAGGTTCTGATTTGAAATGTACAACTCACTTTGCAAATACAGATCCAATGAGATCATATGTTGATTTACTGACTAGCCTTCATTTCCATCTCCATCTTTGATCTTCTCAAAATTCTCTTCAAGCAATCACCTTAATTGTGTTCTATTCTTCATAGCTTCAACTTAGCCTTCTTAGATTCATTAGTCAAAAACATCAACCTTTTCCATACTCTCCATAACCTCACAATTAGGTCATCCTTATACCTCCTTGATTAGGTGGATTAATCTTTTGTCACTTAATCTCTTTCGTAGATCTTAGGTTTAGTTTAGATTCATCAAATCCTTCCATCATTTTATTCTCCTCCTTTTCCTTCTAGATACATCTCCAAAGTTCTTCTTGAATCCATAAGAAAATGGTTTACCATACATTAAATGCTCCATATCATTCATTAATAATTTCAACACATTTTACATATCCCAAGATTGGCTAGGATTCTCAATTCTTTCACAAACTATAATTTACTGACACTCGGTCAATATTGTGTTCATCTCCTCGGTCATCACTGAATATCTTGGTCATCGCTAAAACCTTCCTTCTCAGCAAATATTTTATTTGCTTAGTTAATTATCTATTACTCGGCACTTACTGATGCTCATTCGACACTAAATTTTCTCAGCTTATACTTGTGCTCGGTCGACACTTGCATCACTCAAATTAAACTAAATTTCTTCACTTTTGCTTGGTTAAGCCTATGCTTCTAGTCTTTCTTCTTCACTTTAAAGATACACAACACATTACCTTGTCATTGTGCCAACTAATCAAGTACCCATTAAAGTATCACATAACTTAACCTTCCCTTAGGTCCTCTTATAATCACCTCTTTTCAAATCCCCTTCATCAATCAAAAGATATGGTATTGTACTAGATATAAATTGTCTAACTAGTTAAGGTTTGACATAAATGAGAATATAAAAATTGTTTTAATTTTATTTTCCAACAATCTCCCTCTTTCACATTGATGGAAACACGGCATGTTATACCATACAATCCAAAAATAATATGCAATGAAGAAACTTTTGTCAACTCTCTTTGTGTATTATATTTTCATTAATATCCTTAGCCTCATTCTGATTCTCATCCAAGTACCAACTACCTTTTGGATAGATTTTTCTTTTTCTGTTCATTTTACTGAATCTCTCCCTCTTTTCTTAGGGTCATTCCTTTTGAATCTTTGTGTTTTATATCTCCCCCAGTTTTACTATTGACAACTGCTTCTAAATCTCTTTTATGTATCCCTCCCTCTTTGACAACAATGCCAAAGAAACTTTTATCTATCACTTACATCTTTATCATGTATATATCTTCATGTGTTTTTTGATTTATATTTTCCCTCTATCATCTTGCTTATGACTGATTTACATCTTTTTCTTTACTTCTCACAACTATAGGCAAGTCTTAAAGTGTGACTTCTTCTGCATCAAATTTCTCAGGTATTCTAATTAGCACATTTGATGTAGTGCTCCTATATGTAACTAGGTAGCCTCAGTTAGGGGAATTACCCCTAATTTACCTCTGTGTGCAAACTAGATGTCTAACTATTCTAAATGATAAATTAACTACTCTAAGATTAATAAATCAAACTAATAAAAAAACTACAATGAAGAGTACAATCAAAATGAAGCTAAAATAGTATTTTACCTTCACCTACCATGTAGCTTGTCTCCATTGTCCTCCTAGCCTTGATTTCTTCGATGTGTTGAGCTCTTAGATTTCCAATTTGAAGCTCCTTGCCCAAGATTTCACCAAAGTGTGGAGATTGAATGAGTGAGTGCAAAATAGCCTAAACCTTGATTATGAAACTAATGGATGAAATTATGCAAATGAAATGATGATAGTGTGGATGTTCACAAAATGATATGAATATGCTTGAATGCTTGAGTGCTTGATTACAAAAATACCTATTAGCTCACAAAGGGGAAATGAGGCTCCTCTTATAGAGTTTTGGAGGATCTAAGCCTAGGTGGCACAATCCTATGATGGAGAATGAAAGGTGGAAGATCCTAGGGCTAGGATTGACTTGGTTGAAGGAGTTCAAAGAAAGGGGGATGTAGTTGGAATGCGAGAGGAAGAATGGGGATGATGTTCCTCTCACATTGACGTGAAGGAGAACAAGGTGGAAGGGAAAGACACATGTCAAGTGTCTCACAAAGACCAAAGAGAGGAAGAGGGAAGGACTTTTTCCTCATGAGGACTCTTGGTACAAGTGTCCCATGAGTCACCTTTGACCCTTAGAGGTGGCTTGAGAAACCCCTTAGGAATAGGGCATGTCTCTTGACTTGGTTTAAGAGAGGACATGTGGTCATGAGACCAAGTCCTATGAGACCACATAGCCCTTAAGAATAGGACATGTGTGGGTGAGGATAATTATCAATAAATAATTAATAATAATTATTTATTTTAGCCAAAGTGATGTGTCAGGTGACTAGGTAGGTGAGATGGACTAGGGGACTTAGTCATATTTAGGTGATTGTATATTTAATTGAATCATTTTAATAAGACTAATTAGAAGACTTAGGATAGAGGAATAGACTATAGTGAATTTACTAAATAAATTGAATAATCTATTTAATAAATAGAAGAAATAATTTATTAATTAAATAATAAATATTTAATTAATTTATCAAGTCAATATCAATTAAATAATAAATATTTAATTAATTAATGAAGCCATTTTTAAGTGTATACATTTTTCCCCTCTTTGAAATAATGTGCATGTCACATTGTTTCAAAGAAAATATCAATCATTGTGCCCCTACCCCAGACAATGTCTCAGACGACCTATGCATGCCCCCTCGAGAGATTGATTGACAAAAAAGATTATTTGAATTTTATTATGGGTTTTTTGTTTTTTTTTTAGCTGTATTTGGTTTTTTGTCGAGTTGGATAATCAATCTCATGAAAGAAATGGGAGAAAAGATGGGTGAAAATGAGGTGAAACGGAAGAAAAATGGGAGATAAGGTCCACACACCAAGCACATCGAGTCCACAAGCTATAAATAAGGAAAAGGGGTCCACAATAGGCTCATTGTGCACACTTGTCATTTGGAGATCAGAGCATGAGAGAGAGAAGAGCAGAGTTGCCATGATGTCGTTCCCGCTGTCAGATCACCGCTTCGAGAGGGCCAAACACTTCCAGCAACCACCTGATTTGGGAGAGCCGGTAGGTGATTCGATACTCTTTGTGAATTCATAATGTTTGGCATCTTAGAGTAGGACTTGTAGCATGTTTAGGTTAGATTGAATGTTAGGAAAATTTTGAAAATTTTCTTTTTCTTGTGTGGAAAACAAATGCGTAGTTGCGGTGCACATATGCACAGCAATGTGCCATGTTTGTGCAGCAAACTGGTAATTTTGTGCATATGTATTGTAGAATTGTGCATATGTATAGAAATAAGAATTAGGCTGCACAAACATGAATTAAATTTGCACATACGTTGATTTTGTGCATTTTTCTAGAAAAGTTGTGCAAATGTGGAATAAAACTGTGCAAATGTTAAGGGATGTTGTGCATGCATGTTTCAATGTTGTGCATTTGTTTTGTATGGTAGAATTTGGTCAAATTAGATAGTCAATTAGGTCAAACTTGATGTTGATAAGCCGATTTGATTTGTCAGCAGTTAAATTTGATCAATTTGGTCAAGATAGGCAACATTGTAGCACAGTCACTAGTTAACCAGTCTTGATGTTAGATAATTGATAAAATCATCTGTTGAAATGCATGATAAAACATGTTTGTAGTTGATATAATAGGATAGATAGATGTTTAGATTAGTTTATCAAAATCTAGTAGCTTGATTTTGTTTGACATAGATAGGAGGATATTATCGATATTCTGATGTCACGGGAGAGATATCCCATCACACAGAACCTGAGACCAGCATTGTTAGAGACTAACAGACTCTTGATCAGAGCATCTAGTTTGTACCATGTGATCTACATGCCTAAGATTCAGGTGAATTTGAGTATGATGACTGCATTAGCAGAGAGATGGCATTCAGAGATGAGTACTTTTCATCTCTTGATAGGAGAGATGACAGTTACACTAGAGGATGTATATCGCATCCTTCAGCTTCCTATCACAAGCAAGCTAGTACACTATGATCAGCATGGTAGAGTGATAGAGTGTAGAGTAGTGTTCAGTGATGATGATATTAAGGAGGGAGAGATTAGGTGGGAGGATATGGTTGATTTATATGAGCCTCTACCAATGGTTCTAGTAGGAGTGATTAGGGGATTTGTATGCACTGATCATAGGTCACACGGATTTGCAGTTGGTTAGGGCCGCACATTGCAGTGGATGATGGATGATGGAACCTGATTTTCTTGGGGTGTCTACCTTTTAGCCCATTTGTACCATGATCTTCATCAGGTGGTGTACCATAGGGGTGCATCATTATCAGCAGGCATCACATTGCTCCATGTATGGGCATGGGAGCATATTGCAGTTACACGGCTAGTAGCCATTAGATTATGCGGCACAGGACATCTGTATATTCATTTATATTCATCAGTTTTGTCTCAGGCAAAAATGGGACACTTAGAGTTCTGGTGGTACACTTTTGACACACTAGACACAGTCACATGGAGACCTTACCTAGGGTGTGAGCCCTAGGATGATGAGTGATAGCTGGGTTTTGTTTTGAGTCATGATGGTTGATAGGGTGGATGCCCTACATTATTGAGAGACAGCTGGTTAGTGAGGTTCTGCATCAGTTTGGTAAGATCCAGGGCATGCCACAAGGAGTCACAGAGTTTGCTCAGACACATCAGGAGAGGTGTGGTAGGGGGCCCATGGTTTCTTTTGATATAGCTACATAGGATTTTCTGGACATGCCATGCCAGGCATTGTTGATGAGACAGGGGGTCATTGACCTACGGATGACTATTGATCTAGAGTAGTACCTCAGAGATTTTCCCATACCATGCTTGACGGATCCAACCGCAAGGCCACCAGAGAGAGATCTAGTAGAGAGACACTATGGGAGATGCTGAGGGTGAGATAGGAGAGGATGAGGGAGAGGAGGCAGAGGTGACGATGGAGATGGTGATGGAGGAGATGGAGGAGATGGAGAGAGAGGTGATGGAGGAGATGGAGGGAGAGGTGATAGAGCTGGACCTTGGATGAGAGGTGGCAGTGTGAGACAGAGGGGTTTGATGCCACCTCTGGCTAGACAGGGATAGAGACAGCCTCCAACATAGCCAGCAATAGGAACTCCACCATAGGTACTGGTAGTATAGGTATAAATACCAGCTGCCCTGGTACAGGGATCAACCATATAGGTATAGGTGTCAATATAGGAAGGGCAGGGATAGGACAAGGCAGATGTCTTATTAGCCTAGGTCAGAGTGGTATAGGGTGGATAGATCCATGATGATGTATAGGATGAGCAAGATGTACAGATGTCGAATGTGAATGCTCAGGAGGAGCCAATAGGGATGGACATCAGGGGACAGGATCCCTATTTACAGAGAGATGTTGTGGAGGAGGAGGATCCATATATTGACTCATTGCTAGTTCAACTAGCAATGACATAGGTGTAGGAAGACCGTGTCCCTGGACTAGAGAGATGGATAGAGAGACTAGAGAGCCAGATGGGAGTGCTGAGACATGAGCAGGATGTGGCCATAAAGAGACTCAGGGAGTCAGAGATGTTATTAGATGAGTTGTAGTGGACAAAGGATTGGGGTCCTCATGGAGATAGTCTAAGAGCCATGATACATGCCAGGAAGGAGATATCCTAATAGCGAGAGGCCTATAGACAGGTGGTTCTGAGGGATTAGTGGATTGGGAGCTACAAAGAGAGCTCAGTGGCTATTAGGACAATAGTATATGATAGACAGGTATCGGCTGGTAGTGGAGGTGTATCATCACACCCTTCGAGAGAACCCATAGGTTCAGGGTGGAGCCTCAAGATTAGGTGGTTTAGTAGCATGGGGTCTTATTGCATCTCACAGGCACTGACAGATAGAGTCTGGAGGTAGTGGGTCATAGATTTTGGAGATTATTGTATACACTCTTTGTATCATTGTATCATTGTATCATTGTATTATTGACTTGATGGACACTATTGGACATTATTATATTTCTTTATATCATTGGACATTTGGATAGTTTATTCACTTTTATGGACTTTATATGATTGGACCGTATATATGATGATGCAGTGATATCATGATTTTCTTTGATAATTTTATATACATGTGTGTACTGACATATGCAAGATGTGATGATTTTCTTTAATATGCATAGAATGTATGTCCTAGAATGCAAAATGATTTATTTTCTTTTTTTGATCTATAATGGTTAATGATCAAACATATGATGTTGATATAAATGCATGTCTTAAATGAGTTTACTCTATACAAATGCTATGTGATTACTAATGCAATGATGTAAAGAACAATGTAGGTAATGGATAATGAATGGCTAATAAATGAATGATATAAATGCATGATGATATAATATATGTAATGGATAATAAATGATGGTGTAAAATTCATATAATATAGATGGGTAATATACAAATGAACATACTGAATGAAAATTATGCATGGCCTAAAATGAATTAATTAAATGTTATAAGATGCGAGGTGAAAACTTAATGTTTTTGTTGTCCAAATGTCCTCAACTTAAATAACAAAGTATCTGACACAAGAAGAATGGACTAGGAGAACAGATAGCCTAATAAGAAAGATAACCTACAAATCCCTATAAAAGGAGCACTGATATGCAGGTCGTGAACTGTTTAAATTAAATGCAAAATGAAATATGAAATGAGTATATCTCCACAACTTCATGTAACATCGTAGAACTTCATAATAACTAGAATTTGATTTTCATCATTGAGCTCGTTATGTTGCAAGAAAATGCAAGCATCATGGTATAATTAAACCAGGATGACCTAAGCACTTCTTACATGGAGTTTAATATTGCAAACTTGACAAGCATCTAGTTATAATTGAACCGAGATGACCTAAGTTTCATTTGCATAACAAACAAGGAATATTCCCCCCTCCATCAGGGAACAAATATTTGGAGTCGAGGTATGTGTTGGCGTATCACCATTAATAGCATTTGTAGAGCAACATGATTTGTATGTTGTCAATACTATTAAATTGATGAAAGCACTTATGCACAGACACCCCAATTATTTGTTCCTTCAATTTCATTGGAAAATATCCCACAAACAACAATCAAAGAAAATACCATCCTGCATCCCGACTATTCTAATCAATGACATATGGGAGTTTCAAACTCATGTCAAAGATATCCTGAAATAGCATAGGGAACATGATAACAATGAAATCTAGATATGAATGCATAACCTACAACAAACCTTTCTAACTTGCCTATCATGAATATACATTTTCTTTTGCCAAAAGATAGTGTAAGGTACAGTGATCAGTTCAATTGATGATGTATAGTCAAGAATGATAGATAAGCAGCCATGTTTCGAAGGATAGATTACATATTGTGATTCATCATGAAGATACCATTATGGAAGAACATTTAATTGTGTTTGTTTGTCTAGTGAAAATACTCCATTTTGTCCTCTAAGAGTCATGACTATCATAGATCCACTTCCCAAACTAGGTCGAGGACATGCCCCCAGCTAGGTGATGGACTGACTTATTATTTATGAAGAAGGACGCAAAAAAACTAGGATGAAGACCATGACAAAAGATCAAGCTATGATGGAATTTTATTATGGGTAAATACAATGGATGGTGTATGAACTAGCCATTTTATTATGATATATACATGGCAAGAATGGGGACTGACTAGCCATTTTATTATGGATATATACAATGAACGAACACACTAGAAGAATCCTAATAGATAAAGGAGCTAACTTGATACATATGGTGCCTGTTTCCAAGTTTTCACCACATGCTTTTATTGCAATTTTCTTTTGATTGTTTGATTTTTTTTGTATTTTTATGATTTTTTTATTTACAGAATATATACATAGCCCTTGCATTGGAATTTCAAGGATAGAACTTCTTGAGGTGTATACTGTTAAGAGGTTCATCCAAAGGATCTCCCTCAGGTGTGGACAATTGATAAGCCCCAAAACCATAAACTATTGTAATTACAAAAGGACCTAACCAGTTGGGTTTGAACTTTCCTTTCTTCTCATGATGTTGTTGATTCTTTGGATTTTCTCAAAGGACTAAGTCACCCAACTGAAAGTCCCTGATCTTTACCTTGCTATTATACTAATGAGACATATGTTGCTGATAGACTTTCAAATGATTATAATTTCTCTGACGGTGTTCATCCAGCAGTTCTAGTTTAGTCAGCCATGCAACTCTATACTCTTCATCAAGAATCAGATCATTGAGAGTGACACAAAGTGAAGGCAACTCAACCTCGAGGGGCAGGACTGCTTCAGATCCATAGACAAGGGAGTATGGGGTGGCTCTAGTGGGAGTATGGATGGAGGTGTGGTAAGCCCATAAGGCTAGATTTAGTTGGATATGCCAATCTCAGCCAGCATCATTAACAGTCTTTTGTAGGATTTTAACAATTGTTTTGTTTGACGCCTCAGCTTGGTTGTTTCCTTGAGGATAGTATATGGAGGAATAGTTATGGGTGATATGCAATTTTGCACAGAGTTCATCCATGTCCTGATTTTGAAACTGTTTCCCATGATTAGTCATGAGATACATAGGTATACCATATCTGCAAATGATATAATTTAGGATAAACATGGATACTTGTTTCCCTGTGGTGGTAATCAATGGAATGACCTCAATCCATTTAGTAAAATACTTTGTTGCAGTAATAATCCATTTGTGGCCTTTGGAAGATGGATGGTTGATAGTGCCCATGAGGTCGAGTCCCCACCAACTAAATGGAAAATTAGTTGTAAAAGGATGTAACTCTTGTGCTGGAGCATGAATAAGGTTTCCATGTATCTGACATTTCTTGCATGCCCTAGCAAAATGAAAGGAATCTATTTCCATGGTAGGCCAATAATAACCCATACGCATGAGTTTCTTAGCCAAAGAGGGACCACTCAAATGTGTCCCACAAATACCCTCATGTACATCTTGCAACGTAGTTTGAGCTTCATCATGCTCAAGACATCATAGGAGAGTACCGTCAAGACCTCACCGACAAAGGGTGTCGGATATTAGGACATAGTGGGAGGCTTGGCGAAGAAAAGTTTGTTTTTTATTTCGGGATAGGTCAGAGGGTAGGATGTCATTTTTTAGATAAGAATAGATTTTTCCATAGATTGGGGAGTCATGTCCAATAAGATGACATATAATACTCATATCAGGATCATCATATGCAGGACAAGCCATAGATTCCACCAAGAACTCAAAATGGTCCTTGGTATCCTCTATATCAAACAAAGAAGCAATTGTTACCATTGCATTAGTAGCCTTGTTATCATGCTGAGGAAACTACTCAAAAGTGATGACTGAGAAATATTGCTTGAATTCATCAACCATATGTTTATATGGTAATAACTTATCATCTTTAGTCTGATAATCATCATTAACCTAGTTTATAATCAACTAAGAATCCCCATAAACATTCATTTCAGTTACTTTCCACTGTAAAGCCATTTTTAGCCCAATCAGCAAAGCTTCATATTCTACCACATTATTGGTGTAAGGAAAGAGTAGCTTGTAAGATTTCAGAATTGTGTATCCTTGTAGCATGACAAAGAGAATACCAGCTCCTGAACCCTGTTGAGTACATGATCCATCAAAGTATAGTTTCCATAATTATTTAGATAAGGCTAAAATGTGTGCATCAGGAAACTCTATGTGTATAGGTTGGTCATCTGTTAATGGAGCATCTGCTAGCTGATCTGCTATCACTTGGCCTTTGATAGCCTTCCTGTCCATATATTCAATATCAAATTCACCAAGTAGCATGACCCACTTAGCCAATCTACCGGTCAATGTTGTCTTGCTTAATAGATACTTTAAAGGATCAATCTTTGCAATGAGCTTGATTGAATGCTTAGCTCATGCTCTTTCTATCAGAGAATAGTTTAGCTCATATCCCACTAGGGTGCGACTGATATAGTAGATGGCTTTTTCTTTTCCTTCATGATCTTGTTGAGCCAGTAGACCACCTAGTGAGACTGTCGTAGCTAAAATGTAAAGAAAAAGTGGCTTGCCTAGAATTGGTGACATCAGAGTTGGAGGATTTGCTAGATATTACTTGATTTTATTGAAAGCTTCCTAACACTTATCATCCCATTGGAATAAGATATTTTTATGCAACAAATGTTGAAAGGGATGACTTTGATCTGCTAGTTGAGAAACAAATCTTTGGATGGATTGGGGATGTCCCTACAAAGATCTTAACTGACTGATGTTAGTGGGGGAAGTCATCTCCATTATTGCTTTAACCTTTTCTGGATCTACCTCAATTCCTTTGGCTGAGACAATGTACCTTAACAGTTTACTAGATGTGACTCCGAATGCACATTTCTTTGGATTGAGTCAAATCTGATACTTTTCCATCTGGGTGAATATTCTATCCAATACTCTCAAATGACTAGCTTTGCCTTTGGATTTTGCTAAAATGTCTTCAACATAATCTTCCATAATGGTATGCATCATGTCATGAAAGATTGTGGTCATAGCCCTTTGGTAAGTTGCTCCAACATTTTTGAGGCCAAATGGCATCACATTCTAGTAATATGTACCCCATGGACAAGTAAATGCAGTCTTCTCCTGGTCTTCTGGCACAATCTTCATCTAATTATAGCCATAAAAACCATCCATTAATGATAACATCTCATGCCCAACTATCAAATCAACAATAATGTTAATATTTGGTAGAGGAAAGTCATCTTTTGGACAAGCTTTATTAAGATCTTGAAAATCAATACAAATCTAGATAGACTTGTCTAGTTTTGAGATGGGGATGATATTTGAAATCCATTCAGCATAATCCATAGCCCGAATGAATCCAACATCTAAGAGCTTCTTCAATTCTACTTTAACCATTAGTGCAATGTGCAGGTGCATTTTGCGGAGCTTTTGCTTAACTGGTTTTACACCTGGTCTGATAGATAAATGATGCATAATGAGACTAGGGTCCATCCCAGGCATATCAGCATAGGACCAAGCAAAGTTGATTTGTCTCTCTTTGAAAAAATTTGCAAAAGCTTCTTTCTCTGATGCTGTCAAGGATGCTGCTACTTTGAGGATGTGTGGAGACTCTTCTGTTCCAATGTTTAGAGGTACTATTGGTTCTATAAGGATGGTAGATTTCTCTTGATATAGATAATTGGGAAGAGTGTCAATCCTTCCATTGTCAAGCACCTCAGAGAGTTTTTCACCATCAGATGCATCTTTTCTTTTTACTATTTTTGGATCTAATACTACCACTGAGTAGTTTTCACCATTAGATCTGTTGATCATTTTTATATTTTTATGACTGAAAGGATTGGCACTCTCTCCAAAGTAGACCATGTCATTAAGTTTTATTGGAAATCCTGACTTGTGATCCCCTGGTGGTAAATGATCCCTGACTCCAAGATATTCAATGAGTGCATCATCATTATGGAAAACATCAAGTTCTGGATGATCGAGAGAATCCCAATCAATAACCTCGGAATGTACAAGGGGCATTGGATCATTCGGGTCAGTTTCAAAGGTAGAGATGGTGTTGATGGAAAAGTTGTCAAGGTTTATGATGGTATCAGCGAGGTCTATTTCCATACTCTCCTCTGATTCATCTATCACAAGATAAAGCTCACTTTCCTCACAATCGACAAAAGTAGTATCACGTGGGACTAATCCTAGTGAGTCAGTCTTTGAACTCTCTCCCTCATGGTAATTGTTACTATAGTGATGGACAACATCAACTCCTATCTCTTCAGTACAATCAGATAATGAATCCCATTCATAATCATTTGAGTCAGAATCATCATTATCCCCAAGTCTATTAATGATTCTTTGTGCTATCCTTTGTTTCTCTGGATCTACATACATACCATGTTTTCAGAACTCTAAAGTAGGAGCTTTAGATATCTCATGAAAAGGTGTGATCTTTTCTTTTCCTTTTGGTTCTTTTTCTCCTTCTCCTTTGTATCCTAATCCTGTAGTGTCTCTTTGATAACAAAATTTGTTTTATAACACCGTCTCTTTTTAACCCTATAGGTCTAGCAACTTGGTATCCCATCTTTTGTAGAAAAGTATACCCTTTACCATAAACATCAGGTGATATATATTAATGTTTGATATCCTCTTCATTCTTCTATGACTTAAGCAAATGATTAGCATTATGCTCAGTTGCCTTTTTGGATATTGTGCCCCCACTTATAAATGTGTCATAAACAAGTGTTGAAGGGGGTTCTGATTGTTGTTTAGTGATCAAAGATCTACCATGTGATCTAGGAGATAAAGGTAACTCTATGATACAAAGAGCTTGACCTAAAGTGTACTCTCTCATACTTCTTTCTTTTATGTCTATCTTGACCCCATTTGATTTAGAAGTTGATGCTATATTACTAGAATCAATAGGTGTAGTTGTAGAAGATCCAGTACGATTATAAGGTACCAAAGAGTCAGATGTCTTCACAGAGCTACAATACTGGAATGGATTAGTATCTCCTTTGATAGTTATCTCCTAACCATTATGAGGGAATTTCAAGCACTGATGATAAGTTGATGACATAGCTTGCATGGAATGAATCCATGGTCTTCCCAATAGAATGTTATAAGCAAGATCCATGTCAAGAACTTGGAAAGGTACATCTTTGATTATAGGACCGACTCTAATAGGAAGAACAACAGATCCCTTGGATGACCTCTCTTCTTCATCATAAGCTTTTATTGTGATTTTCTTCTTTGGCTCTACAACATTTTCAGAAAATCCCAATGCAAGGACTAGTTTCAATGTGCATATATTCAAGCCAACTCCTCCATCTATTAGTACTCTCTTGATTTTCTGACTCTGTACAAGGACTTCGATATGTAGGGGAGCATTATGAGGTTGGGTAATAGCTAAATCATCATTTTTAGTGAAGTATAGGTAATGTGGTGTTGTTAAATGTCCCACCATAGCTTGAAATTGATCATGATCTAGATTTGTGGGGACCTGGGTCTCTAAGAGAAATTTTTCAAGGATATCTTTGTGAGACGGGGATAGGTGCAAAAGCTCTAAGATGGATATTTGGGCAGATGTTTTCTTGAGTTGTTCCAAATGATTGTACTGGTTGGAAATATTTAGTGTAGACTTTGGGACATAAATAGACTTGTTTTGAGAGGTGCTTGGCTTAGACGGGACTCCTCGGAGAGTAACTTTTGATTGAGCACAAGTAGTAACATGGACTGGTTGACTCTCTAATTTTTCCTTTATGGTAATCACATTGGCATAGTACTTAGAAGGATGACATTCATAAATGCTACCAACATATCTATAGGGTATAGTATTATAATTGGCTTGATTGTCACCCTTAGTATTGGAAGAACCTCCGTTTTCATGCTCAGGAAGTGGATCTTTGAAAGCCGTATGTGATTCATTTGAGGTATGTCCATCAACACCAATTTCACCACTTTCAATTAAGTCTTGGATTACATTTTTGAGCCTTTGGCAGTCATTGGTTTTATGTCCTTTTCCTCTCTGTGGAATTCACAATAATAATTCCCATTCCACCAAGAAGGTTTCACTCTAGGTTCAAAATCTTTCATTTCAGCAAGTGTAATGAGTTTCTTTGTGATTAACTTCCATAATGCTGATTCGAGAGATTCCCCTAAAGGAGTAAAATTTCTTTGAGGTGACATAAAAGGTAATCTTGGTTTTAGATGAATCTTTGTTGGTGTTTGGATTTGCTGATTGATTTTTGTAGGTAGCTTGAGTAGCATTGGCCTGACTTGTGAGATTTAGAAGGGGTTGTGTTTGTTTGACGTTACGATTATCAACAATCCCATCATTGACAATTTTTTTATTTTTATTCCAGAATTTTGATTTGTCATTGTTATAATTGTTGGGATTGGAATTTGAGGACCCGGCATTTTCCTTGGAATAAAGTTTTATCTCACCTTTTCTGACCATGGCTTCCTCAATCTTGATACCATTTTCTATGAACTTATTGAAGTTTGGTGGACATTGTAGTTGTAACCTATAACTCATTTCTGGTGTAAGGTTATGCACAAAAATATCCATCTTTTCTTGTTCAAGAATCATTCATGGATATTTCGCAAAAAATTGACACCATCTTTGCAAAAAAATAAGGAAGGGTTCTCCATTCTTTTGATGTGCATTGCAAAGATCAAGCATAGTGACTTCATGTTTGATGTTATATGAATAATGAGTCACAAATTTGTCAAGAAGCTCATTGAAAGATTTGATTCCGGGGGGTAGTTTGGAGAACCATTCCATGGCTTGTCCTCCTAAACTTTGTGGAAATAGTCACATAAGATAAGTGTCATTGTGAGCGACTTCAATACAAGTAGCACAAAACTCACAAATGTGGTCTTGTGGATCTGAATTCCCTTTGTATTTGTCAAATTTTGGTACCTCAAAATGAGGAGGGAATAGAATCATTGCTAAATTCTTATAAAAAGGATAAGGACATATATCATCCAAGGAATACTTCTTAGTTGATGATCTAGTTTGGACGTCATGGATTTGTTTTTGAAGCATCTAGATTTTTTGTAGAATGGGATCCAAAGATAACGTGTTTCCTTAAGTGTTTTGGGAAACATTTTTTTGTTGAGAATCCTGAGAAGCATTGGTTTGTTGATTATTATGAGAGGCATTATTTTTTTGGTTGTTTTGAGAAACATTGGATTTTTGATTGGTTTCCTTTGCTCCATGAGTATCTTGAGAACCACTAGGGATTTCTTGATTGTTTGTATTAGGTGGTTCTCTAAGATGGGAAACATCAAAATTAGTTGGTAGTTTGGCTCCTTGTTGAGAAAGCATGAGGAAATACATCTCTCTATCCATGTCTAGGAGTCTTTCCATGACATTATAAAATCTAGGATCTTGAGTAGCATCCCTAAGTTCTTGATCTACGGGTTCCTCTTCTGATGTAAAAAGTGAAGTTTTCTTAGGAATTCTAGACCAAGGATTTTCTTCATTGAATTTGTTTCCTTCCATCTTGTCTAGGGATTCTAAATCAATGGTTTGCTTAAGTTTCTGAGATCGAGTTTGAACCATAAAAATGTGAAAATTAATTTGTGAGATGAAAAGATATGGAAAGAGTGCTTGACAGAAAAGATATTGAAAAGTGTTGAAAAGTGATGAGACAACTTGATAAAATATAGGTCAATAGGAAGTGTAGATTTTACTATGATATGACAAAGAAAATCAAGATATAGTAACCTAAGTAAGTTTGATTGAGGATGATAGATCCTAATAGGATAAACTCACAAAGATCAAAATCTGATAGATAAGGTGATGTTTCAATACTAAATTTGGAATTTTAGAAGATTAGAAGGAATGATTTTGATGACTTTTGGTGAAGGAAGGATGATGAAAATTGATGAAAATGGTCAAACTAAAGATCAAAGGCATGTGTAGCTCGAATGTTTTTCCAGAATCTTACTAAGGATGAAAATGGGTATCCAAAAAAGTGATTGTGAAAATTTCAAAACTTGTGGAAATGTTCGCTACTGTATATGTGCAGTGACAAATGCACAAGATAGTTTGATGAATGTGCAGCCAAATGAAACAAATGCGCAGAAATTTTGAACTAATGCATGGGAAAATTAACAGATGTGCAGAACAATGTAACTAATGCGCAAGAAAAGTGTATGAATGCGCAAGTTTTTTTTTTTGATGGATTGGTACTGCAAGATTTGGAATTTTTTGATTTTCTGATGTTTTTGGTTTTTGACAAAGATAAAATGCATAAACACACACATGCAAGATAGAAATGATTTTAATCTAATTTTTCTAGTATGAATACACAAACATGCTTACAATCCTAAGGTTGGGAAGGACAGTATCTACTGAATCCCCACTAGGATAATAAAATCCAGCCACGCAAATCCACAACGGATAGCCTAGGAACTTGGAGGCATGAGCTCCTCCTTACAGTACACTCACTTCTTAGGCACACCAAGTTCTGAATTCAATGGATCATTACTTCCCAAAGAACTGTTATCTCTACTATGAACCATGAGTAATGTGGGGTGTCTTCACGGGCTTGGGTGACCCCTTGAGCTAGCAAATAGAAGGTTGTTGGCCACTATACAAAAGTATTTAATAAGGACATCCATTCAGGTGGTTGTGATCAATTTATTTTCCCAATTAAGGGGGCTCTCCCAATCCTTTCAAAGCAAGGCTTTCACCTCTACTAAGTAGGACTTTAACGCACCACTGGGGTACTAGAGGAGATTTTGGTTGCCACAATGAATTCACACCTATCTAATGTGAGACTAATCACACTAGCATTTTTTATATACCGGTTTGGAAGGGCTTGGCTTTATCTTGTTACCGGTTGGGTCATTCCTTGGGGTGAGTACCTCTTTTCCTTCCAAAGACTGCCCTCTAAAAATTATAATAGTTTCTCTTACACCCAAGATCCACGAATGGTGAGGGGAAAGGATACGTTGTTATAATTTTGGGATTATAGAAACCTATTAAGCAAGACACATCAGACACTTCATCTATGCTAAAGAAGACACACAAATCAAAAACATGTCGTATTTTAAGCCCAAACAAGGTTATAGTTTATTTTGCAATACCCCTTAAGAATCCTACAAACAAACTTGTTAGAAATTTAGCAATGTGGTCTTCAAACAAACGTCCTGCAAAAATAGCCTAAAGACTACCAAAATGAATAGAAACTTGTCAAAAGGTTAGCTAAAATCAAATCTAACACAAAGCTAAATTTTACTACAATAATTAACAAATGCGCAGAACAGTGAAATGAATGTGCAGTAAGTATGGATTTATGCGCAGAATGTATGAATGCATAGCAAAATGAAATATATGTGTAATGTGATGGTGTAAATGTGCAGCAATAACTAATGCATAGCAAAAAATGTTAGAAGCACAAAAATTTAAGGTAAATGCACAGGAAAGTGAAAAGGATAGATTGTAGAAAATGCCAGAATGGATGCACAACAGAAATGGATTAATGCGCAAGAATCAAGTACAAATGCACAGAAGCAACCTGTAGAAAAATTTGCACATGAAAAACTAAAAATAGAATGTTAAAAACACGGGTTGGCCCATGGTGGGTGCCAAAAATGTATGCAAATTAGATGTCTAACTATTCTAAATGATAAATTAACTACTCTGGGATTAATAAATCAAACTAATAAGAAAAATAAAATTAAGAATACAATCAAAATGAAGCTAAAATAGTATTTTACCTTCACCTACCATGTAGCTTGTCTCCATTGTCCTCCTAGCCTTGATTTCTTGGATGTGTTGAGATCTCAGATTTCCAATTTGAAGCTCCTTGCCCAAGATGTCACCAAAGTGTGGAGATTGAATGAGTGAGTACAAAATAGCCTAAAGCTTGATTAAGCAACTAATGCATGAAATTATGCAAATGAAATGATGATAGTGTGGATGTTCACAAAATGATATGAATATGCTTGAATTCTTGAGTGCTTGATTACAAAAATACCTATTAGCTCACAAAGGGGAAATGAGGCTCCTTTTATAGATTTTTGGAGGATCTAAGCCTAGGTGGCACAATCCTACGATGGAGAATGAAAGGTGGAAGATCCTAGGGCTAGGATTGACTTGGTTGAAGGAGTTCAGAGAAAGGGGGATGTAGTTGGAATGTGAGAGGAAGAATAGGGATGATGTTCCTCTCACATTGACATGAAGGAGAACAAGGTGGAAGGCAAAGACACATGTCAAGTGTCTCACAAAGACCAAATATAGGAAGAGGGAAGGACTTTTTCCTCATGAGGACTCTTGGTACAAGTGTCCCATGAGTCACCTTTGACCCTTAGAGGTGGCTTGAGAAGCCCCTTAGGAATAGGGCATGTCTATTGACTTGGTTTAAGAAAGGACGTGTCGTCATGAGACCAAGTCCTATGAGACCACATAGCCCTTAAGAATAGGACATGTGTGGGTGAGGATAATTACCAATAAATAATTAATAATAATTATTTATTTTAGCCAAAGTGATGTGTCAGGTGACTAGGTAGGTGAGGTGGACTAGGGGACTTAGTCATATTTAGGTCATTGTATATTTAATTAAATCACTTTAATAAGACTAATTAGAAGACTTAGGATAGAGGAATAGACTATAGTGAATTTACTAAATAAAATGAATAATCTATTTAATAAATAGAGGAAATAATTTATTAATTAAATAATAAATATTTAATTAATTTATCAAGTTAATATCAATTAAATAATAAATATTTAATTAATTAATGAAGCCACTTTTAAGTGTGTACAACCTCTAATACATTCATGAGCATCTTTAGGTAATTATTTTGTGAATATATCTACTAATTTTTCTTTTGTATTCACATATTCCAATCTCACTTTTTTGTCTTGAGCTAGCTCTCTCAAGTAATGATACCTGATAGAAATATGCTTACTCTTAGTGTGCATTATAGGATTCTTTGATATGTTGATAGCACTTGTCTTATCGTAGGAAATAACAATTGGTTCATTGATTTACTCCTTCATACCTTTTATCAATTGCTTCATCCACACTAAATTTTAACAACTCACTTGTGTTGCTACATATTCAGCTTCTGATGTAGATTGCAAAATGCAGTTCTATTTCTTTCTTGTCCAAGAGACTAATCTCTTTCCTAGAAAGAATTTTCTACCACTTGTACTCTTTTTTTATCCACATTTCTTGTCCAATCTGCATCAGTGTAAACTTTGAGTTCAAACTTATCATTCTTCTTATAATACAGTCCATAGTCCTATGTTCCTTTCAGATATCTCAATATCCTTTTTACTTCCATCATGTGACTCTTCTTAGGATTTGCACAAAATCTTGCAACAATCCCAATTGCTAGGGTAATATCCAGTCTGCTATGGACAACATATTGTAGCTTTCCAATCATAGATCTATTCAAGGTTTGATTTACTTCAGTTGTATCATTAGTTTTTGATAATTTTTGTACAGTAGCCATAAGTGTACTTACTAGTCTAGAATCTTCTATATCAAAAGTTTTCAGTATCTCCTTGACATACTTAGATTGAGCAATATAGACATCTTTCTTCATCTGATAAAGATGTAAACCAACAAAGAATTTGATCTCACCAAACATAGATATATCAAACTCGATTTTCATCTCATTTGAAAAATTTTGACATAGGGCATCTTTTCCTCCAAATATGATATCATCAAAAAAAAATTCAGCTCACAGTATCCCTTTAACTTTTCTAGTGTTCAAATATAGATTGTTTTTGTCATTTTTCCTTAAAAATCCAATATTTATCAAATAATTGTGCAGTCTCTCATACCATGCTCTAGGGGATTTCTTCAATCAATACAATACCTTATGTAGTTTACAAACCATTTCTTCTTGATTGGGTCAATAAATCCTTCTGGTTGTTTAATGTATACTTCTTCTTCTAGTATTCCATTCAAAAATACATATTTGACATCTATTTGATACACTTTGAATCCTTTAAAATTTGCATATGCAAGTAGATTCCTCACTCCTTCCAATCTTGTAACTGGGTAAAATGTCTCTCCATAGTCAATGCCTTCTTCATGTACATATCCCTTGCATAAAAATCTAGCTTTGTTCCTAGTGACTTCTGCATGTTCATTTAGCTTATTTCTCAATACCCATTTTGTTCCAATAACAATTTTGTCTTCTGGTCTCGACACTAGCGTCTAGGTTTTGTTTTTATCTATCTTCTCTATTTCTTCATTCATTCCTTTTATCCAATATTCATTCTCTAAAGCATCTTTTATTGTCTTAGGCTCAAATTCACATAATAAGCATGTTTGATCTTTCAACTCAATTCATGTCAATATGATGAAGGAGCATCTCGGGTCCTTGGAAATCCTATGTCACCAAAAAGATGTTTGAAGTTTTATGTGTTGCTCGGTTCCTTCTTTGACTGAGTTGGTTTGGTGTTGCTTAGTTTCCTTTGTTTATTGGTGTTGGTTGGCTATCTCTTTGTCACTTGGTGAATTTCCATAGCACTCGGTGATGCTTGTCTGGTGCTTAGTTTCCTTGCTTACCGAGTTGTTTATTTTGGATTTCTTTTGAGGCTAACTTGTGCATTTAATTAAAGTCATAGATTTAATGCTGGTATACATCATTAGGAAGTGTGTGGACCTACATCTGGTCATCCCTTTTGTTGATTGTGGATCTAAAGGTTGACTTGATTCAGTAGCCTCTTGTATAAATGTAGTTGTTTGTTTAGAGTTTTAGGAGTTAGTTCTTGGAGATAGAAGATAGAAGATTAGATATTGTTGGAAGATCCTTGCATGTTTGAGGACTTCTATACTTGATTATAATATCTGGCCTAAACTGGGAAGGCCTTACAGCCCGACATGTATGAATCAATTTGAAGATTATAATTGAAATATATGCATTCTCTCTCTCACTGTTGTTTGTTGTTTCTTCTATGTGTTTTTCTGCAAGGTGGATCTGGTTAGGGTGTACCTTTGGCTCCTCTCCCTATCCTCCCTTGCGTCAGGTGGTATCAGAGTGAGGTGAGACCTGGATCTAGGTTTGTGAATCTAGGTTTGAAGGTTCCTTCTTCTGAAGCCCTAGTTGAATTGGTTGTGGGGTAGCAGATTGTGATCTAACCTGCAATTGTAGAGGGTTTTAAAGATGATTCATGGGAGGTGAGCTGCAGATCCAGGATTGGAAAACATGTTGAGACAAATTGCTTCTAGCTTAGAAATTGTTGAAACAGCCCAAAGAAGAGGAAGACATCTTCAAAATGTTAGTGATGATGAAATTGAGGTGGAACAAGGTGATGTAGAACCTGCACATGTGATGGATTAGGGTGAGGAAATATTCTTGAAGGCTTTGACAAGTCTGAAGTCTACACCACACTTTAATCCTCCTTAGTATAGTGGAAAATTGGATTCTAATGAATTGGTGGATTGGATCACTGAGATGGAAAAGTATTTTGAATATGAGAATGTACTTAAGGAAAATAAGGTGAAAATTGCAAGCACAAAGTTGAAAAGTCATGCATCCTTGTGGTGGGAACATCTGTAGTTGGACAGAAAGAGGAAAGGAAAAGAAAAAATCAAGGTATGGAATAAAATGGTGAATAAATTGAAAGGAAAGTTCCTACCTTGTGATTATCAAATTAACCTAGTTTGGCGAACGTAAAGTTTCAGGTAGAAAGATAGCTCGATAAAATAATAGACTGAGGAGTTATATAGATTAGATATTATATCTGGACATGATGAAGATGATGTGGAAAGAATTGCTAGATACCTGAATGGTTTGAGAGTTTCCATCCAAGAAGAAATCAATTTGGTCAAATTAGAGAACATTGAAGAGGCTTATAGATTTATATTGAAAACTGAGGAGAAATTGAACAAGAGACATGAGAAAAGACAAAGAGGTAGAGGTGGTAGAATCCCTAGAGGAAGAGGTAGATCTTATGGTGAAAACAATAGATCTGAACTAGAAAAGACAACTCTGGATAAAGGAAAGATGGAGTGGTAAGGTGAAAGTTCATCTAGAGGTAGAGGTAGTAACTACTGAGGTGGTTAGAATAGAGGTGATTTTCGAGGACCTTGTTACAATTCTAGAGAAGAAGGACATAGATCATTTGAGTGTACACATGCAAGTAAGAAGGTTAGTAACAACAAAAAAATTTTGGTGCAAGAAGAGTCATCGAATGAACCTAAGAAGGAAAATAACTTGATGGTAAGGAGAGCACTTTGGAGTGAAAGTAATAAGGAACATCTGGTAAGGAAAAGTTTGTTCAAGACCAAATGTAGAGTTTCAAACAAAGTTTGGAAGGTAATCATTGACAATGGTAGCTCACAGAATCTTGCATATGAGGAAATGGTCAAAAAGTTGCAGTTGAAAAAGGTTGGAACATCTAAAGCCCTATCAAATTTAATGTGTCAAAGATGAGCATACACTCTTGGTAAGTGAACAATGTTATGTGAATTTGAAAATTGAAAAGTACTATGATAAGGTGCTATGTGATATCATGCCTATGCATTGTTGACATATTTTGTTGTGTAGACCTTGGAAATATGATAGACATGCTATATATGATGGGAGATTGCATAAATATACTATTAGGGTTGATAGGAGAAGACAAATATTGTTACCTTTGATGGAAGAACCTATTAGTAATATTTGCACATCTGTGAAATTTTTCTTGATGGAAGGAAGAAAGTTTGTTAAGGATTTGAAAAACAAAGATGTATGTTTTGTTATGATTCCTAACAAACCAAGTAAGAAAATGAAGGATAGTGTCCTTGAGGAGATTAAAAAGTTACTCACTGAGTGTAGTGAAATCATTTCTAATAATGTACCTGATGGTTTCCACCGAAGAGAAGCATTGATCTTTGCATGGATTGAATTCCTAGAGCTAGTTTATCGAATAAGGAACCACATCAGTTGACACCTACCGAGAATCAAGAATTAAACTTACAGATTCAAGAATTATTGCAGAAAGGTTTGATCAAAGAAATTTTGAGTCCATGTGCATTACCTACTATACTGGAACCTAAGAAGAATGGAGAATGGTGAATGTGTACTAATTCCAGAGAAATCAACAAGATAACAGTGAAATATAGGTTTCCTATACCGAAAATGGATGACATAATGGAAAGTTTGACTAGAGAAAATTATTTTACCAAAATTCATTTGAAAAGTGGGTATCATCAAATCAAAATCAGAGAAGGTGATGAGTGGAAGAATAATTTCAAGACAAAAGAAGATTTGTATGAGTGGTTGGTTATATCTTTTGGTTTAACTAATGCACCGAGTACTTTTATGAGGTTGATGAATGAAGTTTTGAATAAATTCTTGGGTAAATTTGTGATTGTATATCTTGATGATATTCTAATATTCAGTAACACCAGAAAAGAACATTTGTTGCATGTTAAAAAAGTATTGCAAAGGTTGAAACAAGAAAAGTTGCTGATAAATCTAAAAAAGTGTTCATTCATAAAAGAGGAGATTGTGTATTTTAGATTTGTAATTTCAGCTGATGGTTTGAAAATGGATCCTAAAAAGGTTGAAGCTATTTTGAATTGGCCTACACCTAAGAATGCTAGTGAGGTAAGATCATTTCATCTTTTGGCAAGTTTTTACCAAAAGTTCATTAGGAATTTTAGTTCAATTTGTAATGCTACGAATGAGACTATGAGAGAAGATAAAAGAGAATTCAAGTGGACACATGGAGCTGATAAAAGTTTTGAGACTCTAAAGCAAAAGGTTTCTAAATTGCCTATTTTGGCATTGTTTGATTTCAATAAGTTATTACAAGTGGAATGTGATGCAAGTGAAAATGCAATAGGAGCTATGTTGAGTCAAGAAGCTAAACCTATTGCTTTCTTTAGTAAAAAGTTGAATGATGCAAAAAGGAAATACTTTGTGTATGATCAAGAATTATATGATATTGTTCAAGCACTGAAGAAATAGAGATATTATTTGATACTGAGTGAATTTGTGTTGTATGCTAATCATAAGGCTTTACAGTATTTGGGTAGTCAGAATAAGTTGAATCAAAGACATATGAAGTGGGTTGAATATTTACAGAGTTATTCATTTGTGATAAAGCATAAGAGTGGAGTCACTAACCGAGTTGCTAATGCATTGAGTAGAAGAAGATCCTTGATGACCGAGATGAAAATTAAAGTTCTTGGCTTTGATGACATGAGAGATTCCTATGAATTTGATCCTTATTTTTCTAAGTCATGGAAAAAGTGCAGAGCACCTATTCAAGATCAATCGAGTACTAAATGGGAAGAATATTTTATTCAAGAAGGTATGTTGTTTAAAGGTATTCAGTTGTGTATACTATGAGGAACAATGAGAACTAATTTGATAAAGGAGAAACATAGTAGTGGTTTGGCTGGACATTTTGGTATTGAAATTTGTGAAAAGTGGTGGAGTTTGTCAAGTTGCAAAAGGAGTAAGTCAGAATACTAGATTGTATACACCGATTGTTGTTCTTAAGAAACCTTGGATTGATATCAATATGGATTTTGTTCTTACCTTACCGAAGATAGTAAGAGGTAATGATTTTATATTTGTTGTTGTGGACAAATTTTCTAAAATGGAACATTTTATACCTTGTAGAAAGATATCAGATGGATTACATGTATCATATGTTTTCTTTAAGGAAATTGTCAGATTGCATGGACTACTGAGGAGTATTATCTCTGACTGAGATAGTAAATTTTTTGGATACTTTTCGAAGACCCTTTGGAGAAAGTTTGGCACTCAGTTGAAATATAGTTCTACATTTCACCCACAAACCGATGGATAGATAGAAGTTGTGAATAGAAGTTTGTGAAATCTTTTGAGATGTTTAGTTGGAGACACACTGAGTAATAGGGATTCTATGTTGCCACAAGAATAATTTGCATACAATAATTCAGTGAATAGGAGTACTGGAAAAATACCCTTTGAGATTGTAAATGGCATACAACTAAGAGGTATATCTGATTTGAGGGATATTACTGATGAAAGAAAGAGAAATGTTGAAGGACTAAAATTTGCTAAGTACATGAAGACATTGCATGAAGATGTGAAACATAAGGTGGAGAAGAGTAATCAAAAATACAAAGACAGAGCTGATAGATGAAGAATACATAAGACTTTTGTAGTCAGTGATGAAGTGATGGTTCATTTGAAGAAAGGTTGATTTCCTGTTGGAACATATGGGAAGCTGAAAATGAAGAAGTTTGGCTCTTGCAAGATTTTAATAAAATTTGACAGTGGAAATGCATATGAGATTGAGTTACCTGATGGCATGGATATATCACCTATATTCAGCATTGCTGATTTGTATGAGTATCATGAATTTGATGAAGACATGACAGTATGGATGGATTATCCTAAGAAATGAAAGGAAGAAGTTAAAAATATTTTGGAGCAAAGAATTGGCAAAAGTACAAGAGGAAAATAGTATATGGAATATCTGGTAAAGTGGAAGAATAGACTGATTGAAAACAATTCATGGATTTCACAGTCTGAGTTGGATGTAGCTTGAATCATACCTGTTTCATGGTTCAGAGAATCATTTCAAATAACCCCAGGTGTATGATGCAGGAGCATGTCGGGTCCTTGGCAATCTTGTGTCACCAAAAAGATGTTTGAATTTTTTTGTGTTGCTCGGTTCCTTCTTTGACTGAGTTGGTTTGGTGTTGCTCGATTTCCTTTGTTTACTAGTGTTGGTCAGTTATCTCTTTGGTGCTCAGTGAATTTCCCTCATGCTTAATGATGCTTATCTAGCACTCGATTTCCTTGCTTACCAAGTTGTTTGTTTTGGATTTCTTTTAAGGCTAACTTGTGCATTTAATTATGGTTGTGGATTTAATACTGGTATCCATCATTCGGAAGCCTGTGGACCTAGATCTGGTCATCCCTTCCATTCATTATGGATATGAAGGCCGACTTGTTTTGGTAGCCTCTTGTATAAATGTAGTTGATTGGTTAGAATTTTAGGAGTTAGTTTTTGGAGATAGAAGATAGAAGATTAGAGATTGTTGGTAGATCCTCACATGTTAGAGGACTTCTGTACTTGATTGTAATATCTAGCCTAAACCAGGAAGGCCTTGCAGCCTGGCATGTATGAATCAATTTGAAGATAATAATTTAAAGATCTTCATTCTCTCTCTCACTATTGTTTGTTGTTGCTTCTTTGTGTTGTTCTGCAAGGTGGATCTGGTTAGCGTGTGCCTTTCACTCCTCTCCCTATCCTCCCTTGCATCACAATTCTCTATATTATTTATCTCCAATGATTTTTTCTGGCTTATGATGTCTTCTCACATACTATGCCAATTTAGGTTCAGATGTCCTTTCTACTTGTTCTTGATCTTCAAGTTCATCTTGTAGATTCTCTATCTCTTCTTCTGATTACTTGGCAACATCCTCCTGATGCTTGACATTTTCTTATTGTGTCCTGGTAGGTTCATGTTTTTTCTCAGCATCTGGTTTGGGTACATTTCTAGCCTCTCCTTCTTCCATGTATACATAATATCTATAATCATCATGTTCTTTCTTGCACTCAACTTCATTCCTTTCTACATATCCATCAACTCTAACATTTGCACTTTCCACAATTTTGTTAGTGTTAGAATTCAAACCATTGTAAGCTTTGCTCTTAGTGGAATATCCTAGGAACATGCCTTCATCACTTTTAGCATCAAGTTTTCCATTCCTATTATCTTTCAGTAGATAACATTTTCTTCCAAAGACTTTAAAGTATTTCACATTAGGTGCATATACATACCATAACTCAAAAGGTGTAGCATTTGTACCTTTCTTGATTTGTACTCAATTTAGGGTATAAATAGTTGTACTTACAACTTCTCTCCAATATTTTTGTAGAACAATCTTCTCTATCATCAATGTTCTAGCACAATCCATACTTGATGTATTTCTCCTCTCTGCTATACCATTCTATGGAGGTTTCCTAGGTGTAGACATTTGTCTTTTTATTCCTTTATCATTGCAGGAATATAGCAAACTCATTTGATATGAACTCTCCTCCTCTTTCAGATCTCAAACATTTCAAGCTTTTACCTATTTCTTTCTCAACTTTTTTCAAATTACCACTTAAACAACTAAAAGGCGTCACATTTCTCATTTAAAAAAATCACAGTCATCATTCTAGAAATGAGACTTTTTTATTTTTCCCAATTGACACTATTTACACATCACATAATCAGGTTTCTTCAATCTTGGAAAACCTTTAACTTTCTTCATCTTACTAATATTTACAAAATTATCAATTTCACATCACACAACCGATTATGCCATAACCATATATCATCAAATTGTGCAAACAAACATGTTTATTCAGATAGGTCTAGATAGAATAAATTACCTCTTCTTTGTTCTCCACTTCCAATTAGTTCACCAGTGGCATCAAATATTTTACCCAACTTGTGATGAATTTCAACTTGGTAACTAGTATTGTTCAACTGTACAACACTCAACAAATTATAGTTAAGAATGTCAACCCAATAAGCATTATCACATCTGATCTTATCAATTAATCTTATTGATCCTTTTCCTTTCATAGGACATGGTGCATCAATACCAAACTTAACACTTCTACCTTTGTAATAATTTAGCGTTTCAAACTTACTTTTATTGACCAGTCATGTGATGTGAGAAACCACTATCAATAATTCATTTATCACCTTTACTCACATATGAAATAAGTGCAGTTTTCTCATCTTCATTAGAATCATCTTTCATAGAAACATAGACAACTTCTATATTACAATCATCAGATTCACTAGTTTCACTATCAGTTTCCTCTTCAACAATATAACAAGATTGCGTACCTTTATCTTTGTAGTTTCTATACCTTCTCTAATCTCTATCATTTGTTTTTTCTTTTTACTTTCTTTCCCTTGTTTCATCCTTTTTAGTCCTTTCAGGACATCTTACTCCAATATGGCCAACTTTGTTACATGAAAAATAGATTATAGGAAGTTTACCTTTAAATTTTCCTTTTCCTCTCGGTAGCCTTCTAGTCATAAGTGCCTCAAGATCATCTAGATCATCATCAAAAGTATCACTATCACTGTGAATGTTATTGTCACTATTCACACATATTTCTTTTCCTTTCTTGGGCTTATGAAGAACCATTTGAGACTTGAATGAAGATTCAATGTTGTGAATAGTAAAATTAGCAAAATTGGACAACTCAAAAGTAGTAAGCTTTCCACCAAGACTTTTCAAAGGTAGCACATTACTAGGATTACATCTTGATTCTTGTATTCTCAACACTCTAATATCATAGATAGGAAGAAGGGTTCTCAATAGTTTACTAATAATAGTTTCATCATCAATGTTTCCATTAGCTCCTCTGATAGCATTTACTACCTCCTTAATTCTACCACAATATTGAGAAACATTTTCACCTTCTTGCATTTTTATTTCATCAAACTGACCTATCAAACTTTCAAATTTGACTCTTAGTACATTTGTGTCCCCACCATAGATAGTTACTAGTGTGTCCCATATTTGCTTTGTATTAGTATAGTTCTTGATGTCTTCAAATTTAGGATAGCTTAGGGAAAATGCAATCTCCAACATTGCCTAATTGTGTTCTTTTTCTTTCATCTCCTCGACTATCATAGGTGCAGCAGGTGGTACATGGTCATTTTCCACATAGTTTTTCACCGAATCACTAATACCAACTAGGTACAATTTCCTCAAACTCGTCCATACAGGGAAGTTCTCCTTGTTCATCTTTGGTACCTCTTTTTTGTACGTCCTGATCATTAGCTCCGAGTACCTTTAAAATTTTCTCCTTACAAGAACCAATAGCTCTAATACCAATTGTTAGAATGATTTTAGAATAACCAAGAGGGTGGGGTGAATTAGTTATCCTTAGGTCTAGATGTACTAATTCAACTTTCTATCTCTTCAACAAAATTAGATCTAATCAACAATTCACTCAGTCTATATAGAATATATTAGTAACATAAAACTTCCAGTCCACTGTCTAAAAGTAATCAACTTGTAGAATATGAAACTCTTAATAACATTCACATCAAACAACATTCATACAAGTATAACACTTAGATTTAACGTGGAAACCCAATTTGGGAAAAACCGCAAGTAACATGCTACTAATTTTTCACTCTTCTGAAGTGAGCTCTATGAGAAGACAACTCTATTAAAGGTTTACAACACACATTGTTAGGTGTGACCCTCTTAAAGGATTTAATCACCCTATTAAGAGTGGCTTGGTTAGAGGGCTTAATAACATTCCATTAGAATGTCACCTTAATTAAAGGGTTTACAAAATGACTCTTACGTCAACCTTGATTAAAGGATTTTGACTGATACAATGGTTAGAAAGTAACAGTAGGTTCTGATCTAAAATATACAACTCACTTTGCAAATATAGATCCAATGCGCTCATCTGATGATTTATTGACAGACCTTCATTTCCATCTCCATCTCTGATCTTCTTAGAATTCTCTTTAAGAAATCACCTCAACTCTATTTATCTCTTCACATCTTCACCTTAGCCTTCTTCTTAGATTCATCAATTAATAACATCAACCTTTTACATACTCTCAATAACCTCATAATTAGGTCATCCTTATACCTCCTTGATCAGGTAGTAGTATTTTGTCACCTAATATCTTTAGATTCATCGAATACTTCCATCATTTTATTCTCCTCCTTTTCCTTCTAGATACATCTCCATAATTCTCCTTGAATCCATAAGAAAATGGTATACCATGTATTAAATGCTCCATATCATTCATTAATAATTTCAACATGTTTTACATATCCCAATAATTCAACTATGTCGGTTGGGATTCTCAATTCCTTTACAAACTATAATTTACTAACACTCGGTCAATATTGTGTTCATCTCCTCAATCATCATTGGATATCTTGATCATGGGTAAAACTTTCCTTCTCGACAAATACTGTCTTCCCTTGGTTGATTATTTGTTTCTTAGAAATTAATGGTGCTTGGTTGACACTAAATTTGCTCAGGTTATATTGGCACTTGGTCAACACTAGCATCACGTGGCTTAAACTAAATTTCTTCACTTTTTCTCAGTTAAGCCTATGCTTCCAATCTTTCTTCTTCACTTTAAAGATAAACAACACATTGCCTTGTCAATGTGCCAACTAATCAACAACCCATTGAAGTATCACATTACTCAACCTTTCCTTGGGTCATCTTGTTATCTCCTATTTTCAAATCCTCTTCATCAATCAAAAGATATGGTACTCTACTAGATAGGAATTGTCTTACCAGTTAAGGTTTGACATCAATGATAATATAACAATTGTTTCAATTATAGTTTCCAATAATATTCACACAATAATTATTGAAGAAGATGTCAAAAATGTGATAATGATGCTTTGTGAAAAAGTGACTCCTAGATGAGCTATTAAGGACATCATTTCCAGAAGTTGCAACACTCTGTCCATGTTGGCATATGTCAAATTTAACCACATCCTCAGAAAGGGGAACAAGTTAGTAGATATATTGGCCAACCTTGGCCATTTCACTACCTCTATCAATACGTGGACTTCCTTGCATGATATCTCTAAGGACATTTATACCACCATCCTAAGACATCAATTCACATATGTTGCCTAAGGATCCAAGTACTTCCATCTTTATGATATCCTTTCTTATCATTTTTCACAATCATTATGCATTGTAAATGCCTACCTTTTTGTTAGGAATGGGAACACTGAGAGGGGGGGTGAATCAGTGTTCTACAATATTAATGTTTTTCTACTTCTTGAAACTTAATCCAATTAATTAATTACTAAGCTGAATATTAAATTAAATAAAGTAAACAACCATAGCACATAACACCAAATATGATTATGGGGAAACCTTGGCCAAAGGAAAAACCCCAGTGGGAAATAATACCCACTAATAATTGTACTTGTGTATGATGAACCTGTTAATGTTCCTTAACCCTGTTAGGAGCTATCATTATAATGTTGTAGTATAATGACCTTGTCAAGGGTCGAACCTTGTTAGGAGTCTTGAAGTAACAAACCCTGTTAGGGGTGGAAGGATCACTACCAGAGGCCATTGCTCAATGAGGAAGGCTACAACCTCCTGGATATCAGATACACACTATATCTGCAAGGTGAATTGTTGCTATGACACTGCTTGTCTGATCAGTTCCTTTTGTGCATTGATGCTTTAACCTCTTGTAAATAATTATATCATTCTTACTACTCTTAACTCATACTTCGCATGCTTCTTGTTTTCTAAATCGATATCATACTCAAATACAAAAGTGCATGTCTTATATATAGGTGCACCCAAAATTATTTACTAAGTCAACCTATAACCTATTACATATAGCACTTCTAAATGAATTGGCTCAAGTGTATTTACATACATTCATATTAACAAGTCTACAACACATTTACAATAGGTGCATAGCCTTTACAAAACAAAATAATAATCGCTAATCAAAATCTTTCCTATCGGCTACATGCTCTGTTCTATTCTGCCGCTCACTGTCTGTGTCACTTCAACTCACTATAACTTATTCATGCTATCACATGTAACCATGCATTCTTATACATAGATTACTAACATACTCAAAATCTTATCTTCAAGGGTGCATACAAAAACTCGATCATACACATGTGCACTAATGCTCTGTTCATTAGGTGATTCACTGACTACTTTGTCTTCCATACTTAGCCAAATTCTCATCTTCTAAGTTATTGCGCTGACACCAAAACTTTATATGAATTTGTTGCAATAATGAAAAAACTAAGCTTAGTCATATACACTAGTATAGTCAACTTTCCAAATATCTCCCCCTTTGTCATTAATGGTAACAAAGGAATATGGCGAAGTTGCTAAACTACATCTTTACACAAAAACTTTATATCTTATATCTTTTTATGAATATTGTACATCATAGAATATCTATATTATATCTCCCTTATACCATTTACTCTACTACTCCATATTAATATACTCCCCCTTTGACATTATTGAAAAAGGTGCACAAAAATGAATCTTCAAGTACTTGCATAGATAGTACATCCAGGTATGCAATCTTGAGGTTTTGGATCTCTTACTACCAAAATGCCTTAAGTGCATCTACTATCTATAGATGGGCACATAATGCATAGGTTAGCTTCTCCATATTTTCCATATCTATACATGAGCCTTGATCATATGTCACAATAGTGGCATCTATCTCCTTAATGTTTTGATTCAACACATCTAAAGAGGGTGCTAGTGCATGTCTCAATTGTGTTTGCCTAGCCTTTATCTTCCCAATCTCTTTCTCTACCTTCTCAATTTTGTCCAACTATCCTTGATAGAAATTATTGCATATGTTAACATCTTGAGTGATATCTTCCACTAATTTTCTCACAGCTACCATCATACATTTAGCTTTCTGAATTTTCTTAAGATGATCTGCAGTTAGTTTGTCTTTATTCATGCAATCAGAAAATATTTTCCTTCCTTTTGATGCTAATTCTTTCAACATAACTTGACCAACCTTAAGAGAATTAAGGTCAAGTGTGGAGTTACCTATCAATTCACTTATCTTTTTCTTGAGATATTTCTCTTCTGCAATATTGGATGTTGATTCCTCAAGACTAGAGAAATTTTCTTTGAAGCATGTCAAGATGGTGTTGACATCATCCACTGAATGTACACTTGATACCTTCTTGTCCTTAGGTAGTAGACTATTCAGTATGTTGACTGATTCAACAAACAAGGGATTTCTCATAACTTGTTTCTCTTTTTCTTTCTCCATGGATAATACACTTATCTTTATTAAATCTTATTCTCCCCAAGAGTCTAGACTAGTTGTATTAGGGGTCAAACTTGACAAAAATGAAACTAATGGCTTAGGAGTAAGAAGTATGTTTTGACATACATCCATTATCTCAATTTTCATTTTCACTAGAGTTTCAATAGAGGGCTCTTCTTTTTCAACTTCCTTCTATTCTTCCTTTTCTGTTAGGTCTTGAATTTGGACTTCTTGTTTCTTAGGGAATTCTTTAGCGCATAGAATCTTAGCTTCCTCAGTGCTCACAAAGGCTTCCTCAAACTTGTCAAGATCTTTGTCTATCGCTGCCATGGATATTTCTACATCATCTATCACAATTGTTTCATCTTTAGCTTTAGGAATAGGTGCAGAATCCTATGGACATGTCATAGGTGCATCAAGCATCTCAGATTCTTTTGATGATCATAGAGTACTTGGGTTTCAAACATAGTAGGAGGATACATGTTTCTTTCCAAGAACACCTTCTCAAATGCCTTCTCGGTCTCCTTCACAACCAAATCATAATACTTATTCATTATTTTTAGATTACTGAGTTTAGTTCTTAGGTGCGGCTTCACAAAATCCAATAACAATGATTTCTCTTCAACTGAACATACTGGGAGGTTATCATCTAGTTTCTTTTCCCTTTTACTGAAATCTTCTTCTATGGCTTGTCTCTTTAAAGAATCCAGAATGTTCCAAACATTATCTAGAATGATTGTCTTAAGTTCAAGAACTATCTTCTTTAACTTAATCATATGCTTGATTATCATACCATGGATCTTTGATTTATCTATCTCATGATATTTATCATAGAACTTATCAATTTGGTCTAACCTTCCTTCATCAATAATTCTAGTTCTCAAGACTTGCTAATTCGATCTAAATCCTACCTCAGGAGGTTCTTGTTTGTTCTTCCCTTGAATTTATTAGGAATGAATGCTAAATGTTTGGCAGCCATTCTGTAGTAGTTTTTGTTGCATTCATGAATATCATTGTCATTGATGTCAACACAATGATCTAACATAGACTTGTAGAGAAGCAAATAGTGTTTGGATTAGCCCACATGGGATATTGCAATTGGAGCTATGTGATGTTGAGGATATACTCTTTGATGTGTTATATTTTTATGGTTAAGAGCATAGATAGTAATTCATTTATTCATGAAAATTATGAGCATTTTGGTGGAAGCAGTATTCAGGTAGTGTTCCTGAGTAGCAGTTTGTGGAAATCGGATGATATCTCTTAATCGGGATGGAATCTAGTTTTTCATAGTTAAAGGGAAGTCGAAGACACATTGATATTGATGTGGATGACAATGCAAACTTTGAGGTTGCACAAGTGAAGAATTATTGTATTTGGAAGCTGACAGTTTTTGTGTAATTTTGATGAAGCATGTGGAAACTTTTATTTTGTAATTGGATGCCGACTCATTTGTAATTACTTGAGTGTGGTATAAAGGAAGGAATTTTTTTCCTTTTTTTAATATGGTTGGATGTGATTATGTATGCATTAAGTGAAAAAAAGAGTTAATGCAGTTGTGAAAGTGAATTTGTGAAGGAAGACATGCAAAGTATAGAGATCTAAAATTGAGATCTGGTGAAGCAAAGAGTGCCGTTTGGCATAGTAAGGAAGGAGGTAACATATTTTCTATTATTATATTGAATAATCTAGAGATCAGTTAGACATTATGTTCAGTGATCTTGCCATTGAAGTTGTTTGGGCAGTGGGTCCATCTATCTTCCATAACTCTTAACAAGGTTAGAATATTTTAATAGGGATTCAAAATCTCCTAATAGGGATTCATATGTACTGAATGTATTTCATAAGACTCCTAACAGAGTCCATCCTTTCACAAGGAATATTCATATTAGTGCATCTTTTGTGGGCATCATTCCCATCAGGGTTTACTCTTTGATCAAGAGGCTCCCTAGTCAACATATCTTGTGTCATTGTGTTATTGTGTATGAATATCTTTCTATGGTTGGTAATTATATTGCTAACATGGTTTAATGTTGTTGAAGTTGATAAAAGTTATAATTATCAGATAACTAATTCCCCCCCCCCTCTTAGTTATCTTGGTGGACTTTACTTTCTAACAATTGGTATCAGAGTAGTAGGTCCTTGAAAAAGAAGTTTAATAGCTTAAGGAGATCCATGGTGAATTTTAGAAAAGAAAGCCCTAAGTTTGATGGAGTAAATTTTGATAGCTGAAAAGAAAAGATGAAGACACACCTACTGTGTTTAGGACCAGGTTATTAGTTGATTACAAAGAATGATAAGATTATCATTGTAGAGGAAAATCTTGAAACATGTACCTCTGATGAGAGAGATCTATTCATGTGTAACATACTTGCAAGAGAAGCACTTTTGACAGCCCTTCCAGAGAATGAGTATAGTCAAGTAAAATGTTTGAAAAAATCTTATGAAATTTGGAAAGCTTTACATTCTACTTTTGAAGGTGATGAACATGAAAACAAAGTTAGATTACATAATTGGATATGTGCATTTGAAGATATAAGAATGATGGAAGATGAATCTGTTAGAAGCTATATTGGTAGAATGTCAGAAATTGTTACGGGCATAAAATCTTATGGAGGAAAAAAGATAGAGAATGAAGTGATATGGAAAATTTTGAGGACATTGACTCCTATATTTAAGTAGACAACATAGATGATTGAACAAGTTATACCTTGTACTACAAAATTTACAAGAGAGACTCTTCATGGAAGATTGGAAACAGCAGAGATGAACCTACGGTTATCAAGAGACTTGCCTAGAATGGAGACAACATTCGGTGCTCTTAATGTTCACCCTACTTTGTCAAGAAGCATTAGTGTGAGTGGTGATTATGCTGGTAGTAGTAGATCTAGAAATGAAGAAGACAAGAAGATTGAAGAAGGTATTTCCTTGCTTGTGGAGAGAGAACCAAACGGTAAGAAAAATTTTAAATGTTGGACTTGTCAAGAATATGGTCATTTTGCATCTAAGTGTCCTAAGAGAGTTAAAAAGTACAGAAACAATTTCAAACCTAGAAGATCTAAGGAATGTTATTATGATAATGATGAAACCAGTATAGAGAGAACTCTAAGTGAAAGTGATACTGAGAATAATGATGACATAGGATTTGTAGCAATTAAAGAAGAGAATCTTGAAACTGATGTTAAGGAAGAAAAAGCCTTAGTTTCTCAAGTTGAAAAGAAAGTTGAATGGATTATAGACAGTGGTTGTTCGCATCATATGACTGGAGACATGAAAAAGTTCATAAATTTTAACCATTATGATGGAAGATTTGTTGGAGTTGGAAACAATGCACCTTGCTTGATTAAAGGTATAGGATCTATTACTCCTGATGGAAAGACTAATACTAATGATATTTATTTTGTGGATAGATTGAAAAATAATTTGTTAAGTGTTTGACAGTTAGTTGATAAGGGATATCAAGTTTGGTTTACTGAGAAAACTTGTGTGATAAAGGACAAAGATGGAAATCTGATTGGAACTAGATCTAGAACCAGAGGTAATGTATTTCAGTTGAACCCTACTAAGATGACATGTTTGATTACTAAGATTGATGATAGTTGGTTATGGCATAGAAGGTTTTGTCATATAAACTTTGACAACATTGTGAAAGTGAGTAGTACACTTGAAGTAAGGGATTTGCCTAAAATTATGAAGCCTGCTAACATGATTTGCAAAGAATGTGTGATGGCTAAATAGAAGATAAGTTCTTTTCCTAGTAAGAAATTTACATCTGCAAAAAAGTTGGAGATAGTTCATACTGATTTTAGTAGTCCTACCAGGACTAGAGGATTCTATGGAGAAAGGTATTTTATGATTCTTGTTGATGATTTTACAAGAATGATGTGGATTGTATTTCTTAAAGAAAAGTCTGAAGCATTTGATAAGTTTAAGATCATTAAGAATAAAGTTGAGAATGAATCTAGAATGAAGATTAAATATTTGAGATCTGATAGAGGTGGAGAATTTACTTCTAGAGAGTTTAACACCTTTTGTGAAGAAAATGGCATTAAGAGAAATTTTTCAGCCCCTAGGACACCTGAACAAAATGGTATTGCAGAAAGAAGCAACAGATCAATAACTGAAGTAGCAAGAGCTATGTTATTTGAGAATGATTTGGTGAAGATATTCTAGAGAGAAGCAGTGAACATAGCAGTGTATACAATGAATAGAGTACAAATCAAAGTAGACACAGACAAGACACCCTACAAATTATGGTTTGGACATGCACCCTCAGTTAAGTATTTTAGAATTATTGGAAGCATTAAGAGAGGATTTCTAACTCAGAATAAGGTACAAGAATAGTTATGTTTGATTTCTCAAATTGAACCTAAAACTACTAGTGAAGCTTGTGAAGATGAAAATTGGATTAATGCTATGAAAGAAGAACTTGATCAGATTGAAAAGAACAAGACATGGGAATTGGTCCCTAGACCTAAAGACAAGAATATTATTGGAACTAAATGGGTATTAAGAAACAAGATGAATGAACAAGGAGAAGTAGTAAGAAACAAAGCAAGATTGGTATGTAAGGGATACTCATAGCAAGAACAAATTGACTATGAAGAAACATTTGCACCTATAGCAAGAATTGAAGCAGTAAGAATGTTTTTGGCTTATGCAGCTTATAAGAAATTCAAAGTATATTAGATGAATGTAAAGTTAGCATTTCTAAATGGAGAATTGGAAGAAGAAGTCTACATTGAGCCGCCTGAAGGTTCTCCTTTGACTCAAGAAGGAGACATGGTATGTAAACTAAAGAAAGCCTTATATGGACTAAAGAAAGCACCTAGAACTTGGTATGCAAGATTAGACAAGTATTTGTTAAAGTTGGGATTTACAAAAGGAACAATTGATAGCAATTTGTACACAAAAGAAATTGGAAATGGTTTGTTGATTATAGTTATTTTTGTTGATGACATTATTTTTGGAGGAGAAGATGAAGCTAGTGACAAATTTGCTGATGAAATGAAGATTGAATTTGAAATGACTATGATTGGTGAAATGAAATACTTTTTGGGATTACAGATAACACAGAACAATGATGGTATCTTTGTAAGTCAGACAAAGTACCTAAATGACTTGTTGAAAATATTTGGAATGGTGAACTGTAAACTAGTTGGAACACCTATGGTAACTGGACATAAATTATCTAGCATAGATTAAACACCGATAGTTGAACAAAAGAAATACAGATCTATGATTGGAGGATTGCAGTACTTGACTCATACAAGACCTGATATAGCACATTCAATATGAATTGTAGCAAGATTTCAAGTTGAACCTAGAGAATCACATTATGCAGTAGTAAAGAGGATACTAAGATATTTCATAGGCACAATGGACTATGGATTGTGGTATGAAAAATCTGATGATTTTACCCTATGTGCATATACAGATGCTAATTGGGGAGGTAGTGTTGATGATAAGAAGAGCACCAGTGGTGGAGCATTTTTCCTTGGAGGAAGATTGGTTTCTTGGCTAAGCAAGAAGTAGAATTGTATCTCATAGAGCACAACAGAAGTAGAATATGTAGTAGTAGCAAACAATTGTAACTAGATAATTTGGATGAAGCAAATGCTGAAGGATATTGGAATAAAGTTTGTTCAACCTGTTGTCATACATTATGACAACACCAGCATAGTTAGTATGTCTAAGAACCTTGTATTACATTCTAAGACAAAACATATAGAGATTAAGTATCATGTAGTAAGAGAGAAAGTTGCTAAGAAAGATGTCAGACTTGAGTACATAAGTACAAAGGAGCAGATAGAAGACATATTTACAAAGCCTTTGCCTAAGGATACATTTGAGTATCTAAGAGGTATGCTTGGGGTTATTCCCCAGCCTACTGTTGAGAAGTGATGTAGTTGATTGCATCCATCCAGTGGTATATGAGCCTTATATTTCATTTGGATTGGATGTTGGTACTTCCTCTATGGGGGAGTATGTGTATCTGAGCTGAGTCATGAGGACTCTAGTGAATGTATTTTCTGAATAGTGTCATTTGACATTAAAGTTGTTGTTGACATGATGATGAGATTTCTATCATTGATGTCAATGGGGGAGAAGTGTACATGAAAAAACCATTTGTATTATTTGAACAGGAAAATGAAGCAAGATTTGATTGATGAAGATGATTTGAAATATTTTTCTAGAGTAGCAATATTGTAATATTGAATTTTTGGAACATTGCATGTTTTTTTCATCTATGTTGCCATCAATACCAATGGGGGAGATTGTTAGGAATGAATTCTGAATGTTTGGCAACCATTCTATAGTATTTTTTGTTGCATTCATGACTATGATTGTCATTGATGTCAACATAGTGATCTACGAGAATTCCCATACAAAAATCCAACCACAGTCATATTATAATATAAAACATGCCACCTTTTGCCAAAGCAATTAATAAAATAAACTTTAAACAAAATATCAACTCTGACCTTTTTGAAAATCTTCCCCCCTAGGCGCAGGTGGTTGTATGCTAAGTCTTTGTCTTTAATCCCAAACTTTTTCATGGATGGGATGGTGTCCTTGGTGACACCTCAGCAAGCAAATTGGTTAGCTTTTTAAAACCTTGCCTTCTTATCCACGCAGCTTTGGAGGGAGATAAAACATGTTATAAACTTCCTTTATTGTTTGAATCTTGCTATGGTTAGGTGGCACTCCAAACTTGGCCCTTTATTGACACCTTCTCCCAAAAAATCTCATCTTCCTTGTTTTGCACCCCCCCTTAGCCTTTTTGGGATTTAAATTTCTCATGGCACGTGGGTGAGGAGAGTTTGGGATAAAGAGATGGTAGTTAATATGGAGGATAGGGTAGTTGTAGAATGTAGGATATTTAGAAGTTTAAAAGATTGATTTGATAGATTGTTCAGTAGGATGATTAGGTAGGATAGTTAGTATAGTTAGTAGTTAATTTAGATGTTTAGATAGTTATTAAGTTAGTTTAGTGAGTAATAAAGTTATGTATTATTTTATGTTATTTTGTCATTTTTGCTTTTGGATTTAATATTAGTGTAGAAAGATAATATGTTATGCAAGGTAATTTTATAGTAATTGGTGATTCCATTTTGTTCTATATTGTTATTTTAAGCATGTATTAATTATTAGTTAATATATTATAATAATTATTAATTAAGTAATATATAATAATTAAATATAATTATTGATTCAGATCTATAGTTTATATTTCCCAATTTATTAATTCATTTAATAAGTAAATTCATGTATATCCTATAATTTCAGAAATGGACAGTTTAAACTCCTTTATCAAATTGGACTTAACTTAATTATTTTGAAAGTTGATTGACCTATTAATGGAATGACGTAAACATTAATCAACCATGACCTCTTAGTCAACCTTTGAGATCTTTAGTTGACGAATGATAATTTTGATCGTCATGAAGATGGACGTACTTAACCATAATTAATATTCCTCTAGCATCCTTTATAGACAACATTGTTGAGGATAGTCACCCGATTCTTTGAAACCTCGTCATCGACATTCCTAACCCACATCTTGTGTGTTGCAAATTATCACCTTTTAAAAAATTTTGTTGGTTGTGTTTTGTCCCAACTTTTGGGCATCACAGTTAGGAATGAATTCTAAATGTTTGGCAACCATTCTATAGTATTTTTTGTTGCATTCATGACTATGATTGTCATTGATGTCAACATAGTGATCTACGAGAGACTTGCAGAGAAGCAGACAGTGTTTGGATTAGCGCATGTGGGATATTACAGTTGGAGCTATGTGATGTTGAGGATATACTCTTTGATGTGTTATATGTTTATGGTTAAGAGTGAAAATAGTAATTCATTTATTCATGGAAGTTATGAGCATTTTGGTGGAAGCAGTATTCAGGCAGTGTTCCTCAGTAGCAGTTTGTGGAAATCGGATGATATCTCTTAATCGGGATGGAATCTAGTTTTGCGTAGTTAAAGGGAAGTTGAAGACACATTGATAGTGATGTGGATGATAGCACAAACTTTTATGTCACACAAGTGAATAATTATTGTATTTGGAAGCTGATAGTTTTTGTGTAATTTTGATGAAGCATGTGGAAACTTTTATTTTGTAATTGGATGCTGACTCATTTGTAATTACTTGAGTGTGGTATAAAGGAAGGAATGTTTTTGCTTGTTGTAATATAGTTGGATGTGATGATGTATTCATTAAGTGAAGAAAAGAGCTAATGCAGTTGTGAAAGTGAATTTGTGAAGGAAGACATGCAAAGTAGAGAGATCTGAAATTGAGATCTAGTGAAGCAAAGAGTGTGGCTTTGCACAGTAAGGAAGGAGGTAACATATTTTCTATTATTCTATTGAATAATCTAGAGATTAGTTGGACAGTGTGTTTAGTGATCTTTGCATTGAAGCTGTTTGGGTAGTGGGTCCATCTGTCTTCCATAACTCTTAACAAGGTTAGAATCTTTTAACAGGGATTCAAAATCTCCTAATAGGGATTCATATGTACTAAATGTATTTCATAAGACTCCTAATAGAGTCCATCCTTTCACAAGGAATATTCATATTAGTGCATCTTTTGTGGGCATCATTCCCACCAGAGTTTACTCTTTGATCAAGAGGTTCCCTAGTCAACATATCTTGTGTCATTGTGTTATTGTGTATGAATATCTTTCTATGGTTGGTAATTATATTTCTTACATGGTTTAATTTTGTTGAAGTTGATAAAATTTATAATTATCAGATAACTGATTCACCCCCCCCACCCCCCCCCCCCCCTCTCAGTTATCTTGGTGGACCTTACTTTCTAATAGAATTTTTGTTCTCCTAGAGGATGGGTGGCTTGCATTGGTCTACTTCTTTGATGTAGGAGTATTTTGAATTCCTAAAGAACTTTCTTAGTCTTGGCGGAATTCTCTGGCAGAGGGATGCAGTAGTTTGTTTTTGGCAGTTTTCTAAGTTTCTATGTTGCAATGATCTATGGAGATCTTTGGAATGTGCGCTAAGAGGATTTTGTTCCTTTATGTTTGTGGAAGATATTTCTAAGGTTTCAAATCTTGAGGCACCATGGTTTGGGAGATATTGGATGAACTGTTTCAAAGTTATAGTTGTTTTCCTTGTCATTGGAGCAGTATTTTCCTGCGGTTTTGGTGCTAATTTCATGACATGGCATCGTTGTTCCTTAATGAATAAGCCTTTTCTCTCTTATGGCCTTAAAGAGGACCTAAATTAATTTATTTTCCCAAGGTTTCAAGTCCTAATTAATTATGAGTAAAAATTTATGACCATTTTTCTCGGGGACCTATTTTCTGGCAGTTTTCACGTGAAACGTGGAGTGTTTCTTCTTGTGCAATTTCGTGTAATGAGATGGGGCCTTTCTTAGTTAGGAGAATTTTCTTGGGTCATGTGTGGACCTAAATCCAAAGGTGCGTTAATTTTTTATCATTTTTTCATTAGTTTTGGTTTCTCTTATTGGACTGGACCTATATTGTAATTAAATGCCTGACTGGCCAACTTGTGGCTTAGCTGGCTATATATTGAGAGTTTGGGTTGATGTAGAGGTGATGGTAGATCATTAGGAAATATTTATATGTAGTAGTGATATGATGGAAGAGTAGAGTAGAAGCAGATTTGCAAATCTGGGGCTTTGTAGCAGAACTAGCGGTCTGCTGGCTTAGGACAACAAGAGGTTGCTTGGTGGCTTGCGAGCACAAGTTTAGATCCTATGTTGGTTGTTCCTATCAAAGGCTTCCTATTTTAGATATGAACTAGTTGGTGGTTCCTTGGATCTTATGAGATCTTTCTGATACTTTGTTATTTCATTGTAATAGGCCGAAACCTGGAAGGCCTTACAGCGGGGCATGTTGAATGAAATTCTATTTTGAATCATTATCTTGTTATATTCCACTGCAATTGTTGTTGTTATAATTGGCAGTTGTAGGTTTGGACCATCCACTATTGGATCCTCCATCCCTTCCCTATGTCATTCTTCCTCTTAGGCATCTTACTAGGCTTAGGAGGTGGAGTGGACTCCAGATCAATAGTAGGTGTAGGCGCAGAGATGTTTTCTTCTATCTTTTTCCTCTTCTCCTTGGGATCATCTGATTTTTCTATTTTCACTTCAGCAGATGAGAGTGTGCTCTCAATTTGCATTACAATCTTGGCTTCCCTAGCTTTATCCAAGTCTTCTTGTGTAACACCGTGGATTTTCAGTTGGTCTGATGTGATTTTAGATGCTTTCTTTTTTGTTGTTGCACTATATAAGACAAAGTCTACTTGTCTTGTCTTTTCTTCATAAGTACCCCATCTTGGTTCATTGATATCCTTAGGTGTTGATAAGAGGACTTGTTCATAGGCTTCCAAAATGTTCTCCTCCACTTCATAACCAAGTGGATGAATCCACTTAGTCCTAGGCTCCACTACTTCCATGCATGTGATATATGTTTCCACCATGAAACATTACTATCCTTATACTTCTCTAGTATAATCTCAGGTATCATATACCTTCTCTGCATTCTGATTTTGAATGTCTTTATTTCTAAGTCCATGAAATCTATCAAGGTGCTCTCAGATGATGCCTTGAATGAAATTTGTGGCATTTTGGGTAGACTTTTGTCAAGATAAAGATCTGGTACTTTACCAACAATATGGAAGTACATGTAAATTATTAGTGACCCAAATTTGAACACTTTTCTCTTATCATGCTTGATGGCTCTAATATTGTCTAAAAACTATGCGCACAAGATCTCACACAAGTTAAACTCTCCATTTTCCCTCACAATTCTGATAGCTGCCAGAATTGTTGCCACAGACACACTATTCACTCTGTTAGCATGCTAGAACTTATCACCAAATATCATAGACATTAGATTTATATCCTTCTCCTCTATCGGCTCAATTTTCATGCCGCACTTATCACTACAGGACTTACAAGCTTGCTCCACTTTTTTCCTAACATCCTTACCAATAGGAAGAATGGTGTTGGTCTTGGATAGTCTTGTAATCTCATAAATGAGATCTGAAGTAATGTGAACTAGAACTTCTCCTATCCAAAATAGGTCATCATGTATTCTACTCAGTAGGATCTTGATCCATTAAGATTCATAGAACTCATATGCAGTTGCATACTCAATAATTGGGTGATTTGCAAGGTGCTTGAACTCATCCATGAATGTCATGTCTAGTTTCATCATTGTTTCAAGGTGCGACCTAATCTTGTCCAATCCTATAGGTTCCTTCTTGCAGTATATGTATGCGTGTATGTCTTCTACATACATAACTCCCATCAGAGTCCTAGAGAATGTCCCTTCCAAATCATCTAAGACTGACTTAAAAGGATGCTTTTTGAAAATGTATCTCTTCCCTTTAGTAAAATCAAACACAACTGGAGTGGCCATTACTTACTTGATCACACTTAAATAGGTTTCCAAGGGTTTATGAATTGTCTCATCCAAACAAGGGTTTTGTAACCAACTTTCACACTTCTTCACTAATCAACCAACTGCAATCCTTCAACACTAACTCCTTTTTTATCTTGTTCTCTCCAAAGGCTCAAACTTGAATGCAAATGTGTGGATAATGGATCTCCAGTGACTATTAAAACAACTTTCTACAATTAATGCTTGCCACCATAATATAGAATGTGACTGAGAATTCCAATCTTTGTTTCTACTAACAATCAAATTGTGCGATCTTGCATACAATATCAACTAGAATCCAAACAACTATAACCCAAGGCACATACTCTAAGGGTGAGTATACCAGTCGTGTAGGGGTCTAGAACTAATCTAGCTCCCCCTATGACTATGAGTGTCATTCATCTAGAAGTAGAAGGTGCGTCCACTACATATTCATCAACATTATCTTGCTTTACTTATATCCAAATCTTGCTTGCATCTTCTGTAGCTTTCACAAACTTGACTTCTCCAGATTCATCCAAAATTGATCCTTGAGACTTATTAGGTATTTCTTGTCTATGCGCTTGTGATCTGCAAAACTTTGAGATGTGTCCAGCCTTGTTACAAGAGTGAAAAATAAATTGAGGCCTTATATTCCTTGATGCATTGATGTCTTACCTCTTTACAATCTCTTGCTATATGTCCATGCTTTTTATAGGCATAACAAGTTTGATTTACTAGCTTGCGTTCATCTTTAGATGGTTCTTCTTTGGTTTTAGTATGACTTTCATTATTCTTAGCTTCTATTGATTCTACTGGTGCTTTCATTCTTTCTCCCATTTCATTGATTTGATTTTGTTCTTCTTTGAATCTAATACCACTGGTATCTCCTTTAATCTTCTATGCATACAACTGTGACTCTATTAGATCATTACTTATGTATAATTTGTCAATATGGTTCTTTGCTTCTGTCAATTCTAATTCCATCTATTTCTTGACATTTTCTAACTCCAAGATTCTCATTCTTGCTTGCATAAGTTCATCATCTAACTGATTGTTCTCATTGATCTACTCTTCATAGGCTTCCTGATTATTAGTTAGCTTTTCATCCAACATTTTACATCTAACTATTTTTTCCCTTTGATCTGCTCTTCATAGGATTGTTGATTATTAGCTGACCATTTTTCCTAAATCATTATTTAAACAATCCTTCAAATCTTTTCTGAGTTTCTTGATGAATACTTGTGTGCCACTGACCTTCAATTTTAGTTCTTCAATTTCTTTTTCAGATCTGTCAAGATCTTCAAGAGCCGCTTCAAGATTCTTCTTCAGATGTTTCACTTCTCATGTATCCATGATCTCCTCAACTGGTTAAACTTATCTTTAGAGGACCAAAGCTCTGATACCAATTGTTAGGAATGGGAATATTGAGAGGGGAGGGGTGAATCAGTGTTCTATAATATTAATTTTTTTCTGCTTCTTGAAACTTAGTCCAATTACTTAATTACTGAGCTGAATATTAAAGAAAATAAAGTAAACAACCATAACACATAACACCATATATGATTACGGGGAAACCTTGGCCAAAGGAAAAACCCCAATGGGAATTAATACCCACTAATAATTGTACTTGTGTATTATGAACATGTTAATGTTCCTTAGCCCTATTAGGAGTTGTCATTACAATGCTTTAGTACAATGACTTTGTCAAGGGTCAGGCCCTATTAGGAGGCTTGAAGTAACAAACCCTCTTAGCGGTGGAAGGCTCACTTCCAAAGCTCACTGCTCAATGAGGAAGGCTACAACCTCCTGGATATCAGATACACACTATATTTGCAAGGTGAACTACTGCTATGGCACTGCTTGTCTGATCAATTCCTTTTGTTTTTTTATGCTTTAACCTCTTTTAAAGCACTATATCATTCTTACTACTCTTGACTCATACTTTGCATGCTTCTTCTCTTCTATTACATATTCTATATCGACATCATACTCAAATACAAAAGCGCATGTCTTATATATAGGCGTAACCAGAACTATTTACTAAGTCAGCCTATAACCTATTACATACAAGACTTCCAAATGAATCGGCTCAAGCATTTTTACATACATTGATATTAACAAGTCTACAACACATTTACAATAGGTGCATAGCCTTTACAAAAAATAATAATAATACCTAATCAAAATCTTTCCTGTCGGCTGCATGCTCTGTTCTGTTATGTCACTCACTGTCTATGTCACTTCAACTCTCTATAACTTCTTCATGCTATCATATGTGACCATGCATTCTTAGACATAGCTTACTAACATACTCAAAAGCTTATCTTCAAGGGTGTATACCAAAACTGGGTCATATGCATGTGCCTTGATGCTTTGTTCATGAGGGGCTTCACTGACTACTTTGTCTTCCATACTTAGCCAAATTCTAATCTTATAAGTTATTGCACTGTCACCAAAACTTCATATGACTTTTTTTCCATAATGAAAACACTAAGCTTAGTCATATACGCTAGTATAGTCAACTTTCCAACACTTTTTGTGTAATATTTTCACCTTTCTCCATAGATTGTATCACAACATTTTTCTACTTTCTCTAGCCTTGCTTACTATTTTCTTGATGTTTAGACTATTAATTGATTCATCCATGAATCAATGAGGATTGTATTCAAATCAAACCTGATAACCAACATGTCTGCATAAATGACATGGGTCTTTAGCTACTTCTAATTAAAGGAAACCTTTCCAGCTATATTGAAGGCATGCAAGGTTTTACACCCAAATTTATCTAAGAAATTTGCAAATGTTTCAGAAAGGGGTTTTTATCTCCATCAATGGGGTTTCTTTCATGTTTTTTATAGATATTATATCTATGGTTATGAGGTTTGTTTCTAAAGGTAAAACCCTCCCTAAAGTTTCCAAGGGCCACTATAACAAACAACCTAAAAAATATATATTTTGATAAAATATTATATTTAAATAATTGGTTTAATAGAGAAGACCTCTTGAGGTAATTGAAGAATGTAGCATTGGATTTATGAATTACATTATGCTAGATGGTAGGTTTAAACACTTCCACTCCTAGTTATTTACTATTATCAAATATATTTTTATGAGACTAAAATTAATTTTTCATTTTGGATATTTTCCTTGTTGTCTTAGTTGATGGCTACTACTAGGGATAAGGGTGGGATTCCCTCTCGTAAATGAATTATTTATACTCGTATAATTTTAATTTAACCATCTCTATATTTTTATCCTCACATCCCTTCTACCAATATGCATCTCTCTCTCATTATTCAATTGTAAAATTATAAAGAGTGCAAAGGTGCCTCTTTTTTCATTTTAAAAACCCCCTATTTAACCTACTAGGGCTAACCCTCAAATAACTATCAACATGAAAAATGTGATCAAAGGGAACATTTTGATGTAGAATGAGGTCCAAGTTTTTGATAGAGAATATTAGAAAACAAGAATAGAATAGTGAAATATTAGATTTCAATTGGATGATTTTCAATTGATTAGCATTTTCTTTATAAGTAATTATTCCTATGTATAACCACCTATGAGAATTTAACTTCTCATAAATCAACATTAAACAAACTTATTATGTATCCACCTAAACTAATGTAATACTCTAACATTATTCCCCCCTCCTCCCCCCTTTATTATATTAATCCAAACTAGATTGAAAGATTACGAGGGTTTTGAACCAAAACCTTCTGGAGATTTTGATGAAGCATCTTGACCAATCCTCCTCACTCACTCAAGAAACACTCAATTGACTATATTGGTGGATCTCCTAACTGTATAACTTGAAATAATTTGCACAATAGGATTTTTCCCATCTCTCATGCATAGTGAGACATGTTTTCTCTAAAATTCTTCATCTCCTCCAAATGTTTCTAATGCTTCATCCACTATTTCACATGAGACACATTTCTTCAAAAATTCCACATCTTCTTTGAGTTTGTCTAATGTATCCTCAAGTGCTATTGAAACATCCCTTCTCTCCTACATAAATCAACACCTACATGCATGAACATAAGACATCCTTCCTTCAAAACTCCATATCTACTTAGAGTGTGTATAACGCCTCCTCAAGTGCTTGATAAAACATTAAAACCAAATCTTTCCCCCACTCACTCCTTGAAGCTAAAATCATGATGTCGAGCCCCCCTTCTCTTAAGGGACAAAATATGTCGAATCCCCTCTTTTCTTTAGGGACAATTTTCTCAAGAACCCACTTTTCGAGGACGAGGAAAAGGATCTTATCATGTAATGAATCATCCCTAAGAGAGAATCTAGATTGAGATGATGGGTTCATTTGCCTCCATTACCTATAACCTCCTATATTGTTCACTTACTCTTTATCTATCTAATGCTTCATGTGATTCTTTTAAAGCCTTATCACATGTGACAAAGATGACCTTAAAAACAAAAAAAATGTTTGGCATATGTACAAAGATGATAATGTTTCCAAATTTTGGATCTATATACCTCAAAAATTAAAATACAATTTCCATCATGCAACAGTCTCTGTTTGTATCAATAATTTTTGTTATATTTTTTTTTAATCAATTAATATTTTTGATGGTCACGCCAGACTAAAAGATAAAATATAATAGAAGTGCCCTCAAAACTAATAGTGAAATGATCATAGAAGACTTACAACATATTTAAAAATGTAATTTTATGTCCAACAACCTTAAACTCCTTATAAACTCTACTTCTTTGAATCTTTTCTAATATCCACTAAATAAAAAGGCTATCTCAAATATATAAATTCTTACTTGTCAAATAACCTTTGCTATTGCATATGGAGATCTTAAAATCTTTACTTTCATGCTCGATAATATAGAATGGGACTGATCTCCTTGTGACTTTATTTCAGCTATGTCTCTTTGACATCACAACCTTACTCTTTATCAATGGTGCACTTCATAGTTTGGGTAGAAGGGCTGACTATTTCGAGCATAGGTTAGGAAGATGTTTCACCCCTTACTCTTTTGAGTGTGTCATCTCTACTCTCAATCTACCTAAAGTCTATACATATAGTCAGTTTTTTCCCTCCCATAAAACCTCATGAAACTATTATAGAATACATCATGGGTTATGATTTGTTATCATAGATGATAAGGTTATTTATGAAATGATTCATGTGACCTTTACCACTCTAGTCTGCAAGATTCCATAGTAAAATATTTCCCTTATTTCCAGCTACTCCACTAGCAGTAATTTGGGGTGTTTATTTGAGAAAAAAATGTTATACTACAACTGATTGAATATCTTAGGGAGAGCTAAACAACTGATTGGATACTTGAAAGGGAGAGGCTAATGATCACAAACATATAAAGGTATATGTGATACATTCAATCAGTTATTATATTATCATTGATGTTAACAAATTTTGATTGTACTTATGATAGTTACAAACATATGAAGAATTAAATAATGGTGAAGGAATGAGATATTAACATGAAGATGAGATGTATGAGAAAGATATGGATATGGTATTCATTGGATAATTCATTGATGATTCTATGACATTATGGTAGTGATTTGATTGTATTACATAATTCTGTTATGGATTCAAGATTAGGAATGAATAAGTTTATGTGGTCGCTAAATGAAGAGCTTAGTATAAACTGAGTTGAAATAGTGTACGTTGAGAAACTGTAGTGTATACCGAGTACAATATTAACTAGATTAGAAGTCACTCAAACATCTTGGTAATGACTGAATGAAAGAATTAAATGAAACATATGACTGCCGACTAAAGATGATGAACTAGACAAATATGGATGATTCTGAGGTTAAAGATAAAGTTTTTTATGATGATCAAATGACTGACAAAATTCAAGGATGATCAGATGACAGACAATGAAATGTGTTACAGACACAAGTTTTGAGGAAGGTTGAAGTGGAAAAATCAACGGTGAAGATTAAGAGGCAAAAAAAATGGATGAGAAGAAAATAGTTTATGTCTATTTAAGGAGACAAGAAATTCATAATTAATTATGGAATACGCGTGTTAATATTGCATTCATGCAAAACTAGTCAAACATGTTGAAGACAAAATTGAGAAATTTTGAAGACAACACCGAGCATCAAAAAAAGGAATTAACCGAGTAGAACAAAGTTGGAGGATACAAAGAAATTGAACTGAGTATATTGGCCAGAGGTATTTTGGGATTAGCATAGATTTGAAAATATGTAAAAGAAATTTGTATCTAAATAAGATCATTTATTATTGCATTATAACCATTGCTACAAATAAATCTCTTAACCGAGTGTGACTTAATAGTCTTTATATTTCATTATGCCATTCAATGAATGTTGATTTTTTTTATGTTGACCCCATAGTGAATGTTTGGTCACAGAGAACTGTTAGTGATAAATCCTCTAACCAGTTCACACCTTATAGTGTGTTATTGTAACCTTTAACATGGTTTCCTCTTAACTGAGCTTACTTCAAAAGAGTGAAATTATTTTCAGACCTACCAGTACTAGGTGGTTTTTCCCCTAACAAGGTTTCCACATTAAAAATCAAGTGTTATATGTATATGTATATGTATATGGATGTGATGAATTATTATTTTTCTTTACACATTATAATGACTGGTTTGATAGGTATATACACTAGTTAATTTATTGGTATTTAGTTAATGAACCAAAAGGCACAGTTAAAGTTTTTTTGAGCTGTTTAATTGATTTGAATGATTTGTTTTATACATCTGGGAGTGTTTGGGACTATAGGATAACTAGACTAACTGATTTACCCACACCATCTCAATTATCTAACAAGTGGTATTAGAGCGAGAGTGATTGAAGGTAAAAGTTAGAAGGACTTAAGTAATATATCACATGTTGTATAAGAGAGAGGTTCCAAAGCTAAACAAAGATAACTTCTCAACATGGAAAAGTAGGATAAAGTTATATCTATTAGGGATTGGTGATTTTGCAACATACTATTTGGAAAATAAGTGTATGACTCCCACTGGTCCTTTGACTGTCACACAAATGAAAGAAAGAAAAGAACACAATGCTATGATGATGGAGATTGCTTATTCCTTATCAGATGTTGAATTTGAAGACATTAAGACATGTACAACTGCAAAGCAAATGTGGGACAATCTTACACTAGTTCATGGAGGAGATGTTAATGTCCTAAGGGAAAAAGATGAAAGTCTTAGAGGAAAGTTCGATGAAATGAAGATGAAAGAAGGTGAGAACATCACTCAGTACAAAAAATGAATCAAGGAGGTTGTGAATGCTATCCAAGGAGCAGGAGGAACTATTGATGAAGACATTGTGGTAAGTAAAATTCTCAGAACCTTGTTACCTGCCTATGCTATTAGAGTCTCTGCCATTCATGAAAAGAGAGAAACTCCTGGTAATAATATTTCACTTAATAGTTTGATTGGAAGATTGATTGCATTTGAGATTAATAATTATGACAACAATATTATACCTACCATAGAATTTTCATTTATGTCATCTCTAAAAATTGGAAAATCAAGTAGCAAACATAATATAAGAAATGGAAGTGAAAGTGAAAGTGAAAGTTAAGAGAATGAACTTGATGAACTTGAATCATTAATGGCTATAAGACTACAAAAAGGAAAAGGAATATATAGAGGTAAACTACCCTTGGTATGTTTTAAATGCAAAGAGATTTGTCACATTGCTGCAAGATGTCCTGACAGGAAAGATGATGAGAAAAAAATGAAAGATCAAATGAAAGGAAGAATGACAGAAGCGATTACCGAGATCATAGAGGAAAATGATAGTATGGCAATAGAGATAACCGAGACTATAGAGATAAAGGAAAGAAGGCATGTTACCTAGTTGAAGATGAAGATTATGACACCAAGACCAAGACTAATGAAGACATAGAAGTGGTATTTTTGGCATGAAGGAAGAAGAAGAAGAAGAAGAAGAAGAAGAAAGGTATGTTGAAACAACACTTATTCCTAAAGTTAGCAAGAATGATACTTAGATTATTGATAGTTTTTGTACAAATCTTATGACTGGTGATGAAGGGTATGTGTTGGATCATGGTATGCCAAAAAGTGGTGATGTGTAAAAGAAGTCCCGATTGGTAGAATCTTTGAAAAACAACTATAACTTTTAAACAATATAACATTTTTGAAATCTAAAATATACATCACATTCTATGCTTCACCTAATACAATAATAATAAACAATTATTTCAATTTGATTAATTTTAGAGTAAGTTAAGGTGGTCAGACATGAGAATTTTTATATTCAGGAAAATTTGTAGCAAAAAAACCATAATTAAATATTTACTTGGAAAAAAAATACAAAAAAATATACATCACATTTGGACATGAGTCTACTACTTTTATCTAGAATCTTATAAAAAATAATTATCATTTAACTTTTTTAATGTGGTCAGACATACACGTACTTGTTAGCTTTCTAGTCCTGATTGATAGACTTATTGAAAAATAGCTATAACTTTCAAATTGTATAACATTTTTGAAATCCAAAATATGTGTTGCATTCTATAATTTTCCTATTACAATAAAAATATTTAAAAAATTATTTTGATAAAGTTTACACTAAGTTAACGTGGTCAAACATGAGATTTTTTGTATTCTGGAAAAGTTGTAGAAGAAAAATCATAATTAATTATTTACTTGGAAAATATTACAAAAACAAATGTGTCACATCCGGACATAAGTCTACTACTTATATCTAGAATATTGTAAAAAATATATATCATTTGATTGTGTTTAAGGTGGTCAGACATACACCTACTTCTTATTTTCTTCTTGAAATTTTTGTACTACTATATTAAACTTTGAAATTTTTAACATATAGAACAATTATTTTTCAAAAAAGGACTAGTATCTTAGAAACTAAATTCAATTTTCTACAGATTCTCTTCTTACATATTTTTGATATAATAATTATAAGTTGTTGAAAATTTTATGTCAACTTGCCTAAACCTGATTTTTTGAATTTTTGTTGCCACTTAAGGGCCTAGTTTGGCATACCATGATCCTGCACATGTTGAATAATAAGATCAAATGTGAGAATGAATATTGGGTGAAAGAACTTAATTATAATCTGTTGAGTGTAGCACAACTGAATAATACAACTCATTGAGTTGCATTTGAGAATAGAAAGGTGAAAATATATGATGAAACTGGAAAGTTGGTTGGTACTGGTGAATAATCAAAAGGTAACTTATTCTATCTTAACAATGTTGAAACCTCTTGTTTATTGGATAAAAATGAAGATGTATATTTATGGCACAAGAGGTTATGTCATGTGAACTTTGACATCATGGTTAAGATAAGTAAGAAAAGAAAATTTAGAGGTTTACTGAGCATATCTAAACTTGGCCATGTGATGTGCAAACAATGTCAAATACGTAAGATGTCAAAGTCTAGTTTCAAGAGTAAACATTACTCATCTAATGCAATTTTGGAGTTAGTTCATACTGACTTGTGTGGTCCAATGAGAACTCAAAGTTATTATGGAGACATATATTTTATCTTATTTTTTGATGATTTCTCTAGAATGATGATTGTCATGTTCTTAAAAGAAAATTTTGAATCTTTCAAAATGTTTAAATGGTATAAAGAAAAAGCTGAAAAAGAAAGTGGTAAGGAACTGAAATGCTTAAGGTCAGATATAGGTGGTGAATTTATTTTTGATGAGTTCACTAATTTTTGTATTGAGCATGGAATTAAAAGATAGGTTTCTGCATTGAGAACACCCCATTAGAATGGTATTGCTGAAATGAGGAATAGATCAATTGTTGATTGTGATAGAACATTGATGATTGAAAAATATGTTTCACAAATGTCCTAGAGAGAAGTTGTTAGTACCGATGTATACACATCAAACCGAGTTCAACTAAAGAAAGAATCAAATAAGACACCTTATGAATTATGGTATGGTTACACACCTAATGTGAGTTATTTCAAAATATTTGGAAGTAGATGTTCCATTTTGAAAACTGATAGAAATGGAAATTTTGATTAAAAAGGTGATAAAGGGATATTTCTAGGATATTCTACTAAAATCAAAGCTTATAAATGTTTGAACAAGGCTACTAAAAAAATAATTGAAAGTGCAAATGTGAGATTTGATTAGTTTGCAGAAAAGAATGATGAAGAAAGCAAAAAGGAACTGAAAGACTATGGTAGATTTATTTATATTGAAGAACCTCAAAATCTACCTAAGCTACAATATGGCATTCCCAACAAATAGAATAATGCTACCGAGCAACAGTCTTTAAAGACCAAGCATCGGAAAATAGTTACTGATGAGAATGATGATCATGCACTCAATGGAGAACACCTTGAAGAACATAGATTTGAGCCTATAATTGCAAAATATATGATAAGACACCATCGATGAGATTGAATAATTGGAGATAAAAGAGAAGGAATGATGACAAGTAAGTTGAGAAAAAAAACTTGTTTAGTTTGTGAATTTAAGCTTAAAACTGTTAGAGATCCATTTGAAAATGATGAATGGATTAAGGCAATGAATGAAGAGATTGAGAAAATACAAAAAAATAAAACATGGACATTGGTACTGAGACCGAAAGATAAAAATTTGATTGAAACCAAATGGATATTTAGAAAAAAATTGAATGACAATGGAGATGTAACAAGGAACAAAGAAATAATACTATGCAAAGGTTATGCACAATAAGAAGGAATTAACTATGGAGAAACTTTTGCACCTATTTCTAGACTTGAAGGAGTAAGAATACTACTAGCATATGCTACTTACAAAGGATTTAAAGTTTATCAGATGGATATTAAATCTACATTTTTTAATGGGATACTTGAGGAAGAGGTATACATTGAACAACCTAAAGGTTATGTTGATCCTAGTCAAAGGAACATGGTATGTAAGTTGCACAAAGCATTAAATGGACTGAAACAAGCACTGAGAGCATGGTATGAAAGACTACATTATTATCTCATAAGTATTGGATTTGTTATAACAAGTGACAATAACAATTTGTATTTGAAATGTGAAAGTGATGACAAGATTATAATTTCTAAAATATTTGTTGATGATATCATTTTTGGAGGACATGATAAAAAAAATTCTTGGAATGTAAATATTAAAATAGAAGGAAGGAATATACATCACACAATCTAAATACACCAAAGAAGGATTGAAGACATTCGATATAGAAGATTCTAAACCAGTTGGTACACCTATGGTAACCAAATGTAAGCTGAAAAAGGATGACAAGTCAATCAAGGTAGATCAAACCTTATATAGATCAATGATTGGAAAATTAGATGTATGTTGTGCATAGTAGACTAGATATTGCACATGCGGTTGGAATTGTAGCTAGATTCTTTGCTAATCCTAAATAATCATACATGATTGTTGTGAAAAGAATTTTGAGATACTTGATGAACACTAAAAATTATGGTTTATGGTATAAGAAAGAAGGCAATTTTGAAATGAAAGTTTACATTGATGCTATTTGGGATGGAAACATTAATGATAGAAAAAGAACAATTGGTGGAGAATTCTTTTTAGGTGAAAGATTTCTTACTTGGATAAGCAAGAAACAAGGATGTATCTCTTAGTCCACTACAGAAGCAAAATATGTTGTTGCTACTACTAATTATTCAAATATTGCATGGATAAAGTAACTATTGGAAGGTATAAATGAGGAGATCATTGATCCAGTGATAATCTATTGTGATAACACAAGTACAATTAATATTTCAAAGATTCCAGTGATGCATGGAAAGACAAAGCATATATATATTAAGTATCACTATTTGAGAGAACAAGTTCAAGAAAATCAAGTGAGGTTAGAATATGTGAAATTACAAGAGCAACCTGCTTCAATATATTCACTAAACCCTTACTGAAGGACACATTTGAATACTTGAGAAGTAGACTAGGGGTCCATCCCCTAGCTAACAGTCACTAAGGTGATATGAGGTTGCATCAACCTATACTTTATTAGATTATCTAATGATGTTGATGCACTATGTTCACACTTTGAGTTTCCTAAGGTTGTGACAGATGGAAGACAAGATGAGATTGCATATCAGTACATGCAAGGTACTATAATCTGAACCAAACATCAAAGATATTGATTTGGCTAATGAAGAGATGATTTTTTATTTTTGGCATTGTTGTCAAAGGGAGAGATGGTTACATGAAATATCTATCTGCGCGGAGAGATGATTGCATGGAGTAAGGAAGAGAGAATGAAAGAGAGATATCAGTTGGAACTGAAGCTAACTGAAAGGGACAGCATTGATGTTGTGTAGTGATTAGACATATTAAATACATAAGCTAGGGAGAGCTTACTGAGTCATGACATTTACATACAGAGTTGTATCTATAGTTATTTTGTATTGTATGACATATTTTATATTGTATTTCCATCAATTCCAAAGAGAGAGATTTTTATACTAGAACTGATTGAATATATTAGGGAGAGATTGACAACTGACTGGATACTTGAAAGGGAGAGACTGATGTTTACCGGGCTACAAAGATATATGTGATACATTAAATCAGTTAAATTATATTGTCATTGATGTCAACTAGTTTTGGTTGTACTTATCATGATAGTTACAAACATATGAAGAAGGAAATAATGGTGAAGAAATAAGATATTAACATGAAGATGAGATGTATGAAAAAGATATGGATATGGTATTCATTGAGTAGCTTATCAATGAGTCTATGATATTATGTTAGTGATTTGATTGTATTACAATTTTTTTATGGATTGAAGATCAGGAATAAACAAGCTTATGTCCTTGGTAAATGAAGAACTTAGTATACACCAAGTTGAAATAGTGTACACCAAAAAAGTATAGTGTATGCCAAGTATAGTATTAACTAAATTAGAAGTCACCAACACATCTTAATATTGACTGAGTGAAATAATTAAATGAAACATATGAATGCCGACTAAAGATGATGAGATGGACAAATATGGATGATTCTGAGGTTAAAGATAATTTTTTTTATGATGATCAAACAAATGAAAAAATTCAAAGATGATCAGATGATGGAGAATTAAACATTTTGCAAACACAATTTTCAAGGAAGGTTGAAGTGGAAAAACCAATGGTGAAGATTAAGAGGCAAAATCCATGGATGAGAAGAAAATAGTTTATTATGTCTATTTAAGGAGATAAGAAATTCATATTTAATTATGGAATGTGCATGAAAAGATTATATTCATGCGAATTTGGTCAGAAAGGTTGAAGACAAAATTGAGCAATTATGTAGACAACACCGAGCATCAAAGAAAGGAATTAACCAAGCAAAATAGTGTTGGAGAATACAAAGGAATTTAACTAAGTATATTGGCCAGAGGTATTTTGAGCTTAGCATAGATCTAAAAATATGCAAAAGAAAGTTGTACTTGAATTAGATCATTTACTATTGTATTCTAACCATTGCTACAGATAAATCTCTTAACTGAGTGGGACTTAACAATCTTTATATTTCCTTTAACTGTTATCCCTTCTTTGGAAGAGGTCAAGTCTGTTGTCTTTTCTTTTGAAGGCGATAAATCCCTGGGTCTGGATGGGTTCCCTATGTTCTTCTTTCATAAATTCTGGCATATTATTAGTAAGGACATCAGCAATGCAGTTAAAGAATTCTTCAGAGCAAGATCTTTGTTAAAAGAGATTAATGACACCTTTATTGCTCTGATTCCTAAGAAGTCTAGTGCTGATTTGGTGGATTCCTTTAGACTGATTAGCCTGTGTAACTTTGTGTACAAGATTTTATCTAAAGGTATAACATCTCATTTACTAGCTATTCTTAGATCATCTCTCCTCAACAAAGCGGATTTGTTCCTGGTAGGCAGATCCTTGATTCAATTATGAAGGTTCATGAGCTTATTCACTCTACTCAGGTTTCTCTTAACTCTGGCTTTCTTTTGAAACTTGATCTTTCGAAGGCTTATGATCGGGTGGACTGGGACTTTTTGATCAAGGTGTTGAGATCTTTTGGTTTTGGTGACAATTTCCTCAAACTAATTTTCCATCTCATTAGTACTTCTACTATTGCTATTATGGTTAATGGATCCCCCTCCAAATTTTTCAAACCTTCTAGGGGGCTTCGAGAGGGAGACCCTCTATTTCCTATCAGGTTTTCTATCATGGCTGAATGTCTAGGGTGTTATCTCCAACATTTAGTCTCCACTGGTTCTTTCAAAGATCTCTCCCCCTCATCGGCTTCTAGACCTTGTTCTCATGAACAATTCATGGACGACACTGTCATCATGGCATTTTCATCTATCCAGGAAGCTAGGGTTATCAAATAGGCTCTTACCACTTATTCCTTAGGCTCTGGTCAAACTATCAACTAGGATAAGAGCTCCTTATTTTTTATCAATACTCCAGAGGATAGGTAGAATAGAATTGCTAGAATTATTGGGTGCAGAATTGATATCTTTCCTGCTACCTATCTTGGCCTTCCTCTAGGTCTTAAACCTCCTGATTCTTTTTGGGTTGGTATAGTGGATAGATTTAACAGAAAGTTGGCTAGTTGGAAAGGTGCGTTACTTATTCAAGCAGGTAAAATTCAGCTCTTGAAGACCTCTTTGCAGAGCCTCCACATTTACACTCTTAGTCTTTTTAAAATTCCTGGTAAACATGAAGATATTATTGAGAAAATTCAGAGAAATTTTTTTGTGGTCGGGAGTGGAAGACAAAAATAGATTGGCTCTAGTGGCATGGGACAAGGTTTGTACTCCTAAAATGTGGGGGGTGTTGGGCATTCACCCTCTAAGAGTGACCAATGTGGTGCTTCTGGCCAAATAGACTTGGAGGATTTTTTGGGAAAAGAGAGAATGGAATGAAATTATCCATAAAAAGTATCTCTTTTCTTTTTCCCACATCTCTGAGTTTTGGAAAATGGATCTGAAAGTGGAGGGTTCTTCCATTTGGAACAGTATCTAGAATGCTAAGGAGGTAGCCTTTAAAGGGGCAAAGTAGTATCTAGGCAATGGCGAAAGAATCATGTTTTGGGATGATTGTTGGCTCAAAGATTGTCCTCTTAGCTCTGTCTCTTCCTTTCAACCTTTCATTAACTTCTGTATTCAGAGATTTGGGTCTAGGGTCAGGGACTACTGGAGGAATAGTTCATGGAATGACCTCTCCTTAGTGGATGAATTTATTAAGCCTTTGATGTTGGATCTGATGATCTGGAAGGTTAAGTCATCTAGAGAAGATGAGCTATTTTGGGGTATTCTTCCTTCTAGTGTCTTCACTATGGCCTCTTGCTCTGAGCTCTTACTAAAGTAGTCGGATCCTCCCCCCTTTTGGGCTCAGGTGTGGGATAAAAGTTTAATTCCAAAAATTAATATTTTTTTCTGGCTGGTTTTGTAGAATAAAATTCTTACTATAGACAAACTCCAAAAACATGGTATGATTTTGAGTAATAGATGTTTCCTTTGTAAGAAAGCTGAAGAGTTGGTCTTCCATCTCACTATTGATTGTAGCTTTTCTTGGAAAGTTTGGTGTCTTTTCTTACAATGTTGGCAGATTAACTAGTTTTTTCCTAACAATATGCAAAATTTCTGTATGCAATGGAGAAAAGTGGGGGTCCCCATGGATCAGTAGTTATGGAATCTTATTGCACCCCATGTGATATGGAGGTTATGGAGAGAACACAATGATAGAGTCTTCAAGAATAATGAACTCCCACCTGTGGTGATTGTTGAAAAGATTAAGAGAAGTCTCAGGGAAAACTACAACTCATCGGCCGGTATGATGCTAGACTTCAATGCTGGTGTTTTCAGTGTTGGGCCCATAAATAAAACCTCAACTCAAAGGGAGAATACCATCTGGCTCTCTCCCCCACTGGGATGGATTAAAATAAACTTTGATGGTTCTCCAAAGGGAAACTCAGACCCGACGGATTGTGGTGGGATCATAAGAGATGACATGGAAAATTTCCTTGCTATTGTGGCGATGCCCATTGGGGTGGAAACCAATCACATTGTAGAAGCCATGGCTCTCCTACAAACCCTTAAAATTATTAAGAAAGAGATGGCTCAAAATGTATGGATTGAAGGAGATTCAATGAATATATTAAGGTGCATCAATAAAATTACAAAACCATCATGGTCCATTAAGGCGATAATCGAGGAAGCCCGGATAACTATTAAGTCTTTTAAGAAATTCATTATTTCTCATGCTTATCAAGAAGTGAACTATACCACTGATGAGCTAGAAAACTTTGTGGTTAAAGCTAAGGACATTGTGATCTAGCACGAATGTAGCAATATCACCATTCATATGAAAGCCAAGTTGGCTTTTGATAGGTCTCAAAGAAAAAGGGTGGATTGGGAGTATCTCAAGAAATTATGATGATAAGACACATTTTAGCGAAATAGGTTAATATGATTACAAAAAGTGGTGCCTTTCCCGAGATTACTAATTGTAGACACAATTTAATCTCTCTTTATTTCAAAGTTGCCTTTTCTTTCAACATTTGGTTTTTCTTTGCTTATGCTACTATCATTGTTATCTTTGAGATCATGGGTGGCGGGCTAAATCAAAGGGAACTGAAGGACTATGTGAAATGGAAAAACATGTCAAAGGTCTGGGAACTTCTCAAAAAGGGAGGTCTTACTACCTATATGGAACAGTTGCATGGGACTAAAGATAGTGCTACGAAAATGTTTGCTGAGTCCTGGAAAGATGGGGTAGTTACTATAGTTGGTCTCACTGTGAACATAATAGAGGAACTCATTGTTGATGTGTTCATGTTGAGCCTCAAGGGCATCAAATTTTATAGACATAAGAAAATTTCACAAAAGGCCATCTGACATTTCCCCAAAAGAAAGGTTGAAGTGCAGAGTTTGGTGAAAGATTCCAGTGGCTGCTATGATGTCACTGCTTTTAAGGAAATCTGGGTGATGGTTATGATGGAGATCATGGAATATTTTACCCTTGATGGTAGGTATAAACGCACCCCTTCCTACCATTTTCTGTTGCTCTGTCATTTTTGTCACAAGATTAGGGTGTCTTTTCCTTACTATATCCTTCAGTCTCTCCACCTTAGTATTTCATAGCATAGAAGGAAAGAGAAGAAACCCATCCTGCATGAGGGGCTTATTCTCCTCATTGTAGAACACATTAAGTAGACTGCCATCTCTAGCCCTATCATTTCTTCACCCAAAACCTCTGGCTCAGCTAAGAAATGTATTAGGGAGACGGTTGTTAAAGAGGAGAATCCTTCTAGAAAAAATTTTAAAAATGGATAAGGATGTGGGTATGGATACTGACACCACTTCTAATAGTGCGGATGGTTATGAGGACATGACTAATTTGACTAAGGAAGGTAGTGATACTTTGACTTCGGTGTCGAATACGCCTTTAAGGGATTATGAGAACACAGAGGAGGAGGCTGTTGGTACTATGGAGGTGGGGAATACCTCTGTTATCAAGAATAAAAATGATGATGACAAGAAAGAGGAGGATGTTGGCAATCAATAGGTCCCCATCTTGGTGGAGTATGATAGTTCTGAAGAACATGACATGTCCATCTCCCCTAAGCTGGCGATTATCATGGAGGTCTGTTCGGATATTCAGAAGGATGCCCCTGATGTGGAGAAGATTTCCTCTGATGTGGAGATGGTTTCCCCTATCATGGAGAAAGTCAATGTCCCTGCCTATTCTCGAAACATTCCCTTTTCCAAAACTATTGATATGCAGGAACAAAATGTTCAACTGCTCAAAGAAGATATGGATGACAAAATTGACCCTCCCTTTGGGGTTCTCTAGACTGCAAAGGCAGCTTCTATGTACTCATTTCATTTGTTGAAATGGGTCTTTCAGGAAATAAAAAGTTTGAATTTAAAATGTCATTTTATTTCTGCTAAGGTTGATTCCCTGTAGGAAAGGTTGGAGTCTGGTTCGAACACTTTGGATGGCAACATGAACAATGAAAAAGACAAGAAGGTGCAATAAATGCAAGTTAGAATGGATACATCAGAGAATGCCATGAAGAAACATATGCAAAATAATAACATGTCCATGGGTTTTACCATGGACTATTTTCTAACCATCAAAGTGGAGCTGGATGCCGGTTCCCCTAGTAAGAAACCTGAGGAGGATAATGAGGATATGGGAGAGGAGGGCTCGGGTAAATGTACCCGGTCTGCTAAAAGGAGAAAGATCCAAGATAGAATCCAGGAGCTTTCTGACTTCAATGCTACCATAAAAAAGATCTCTGAGGTGAAGAAGGAAGCGGATGAAACTCGTAAAGAGTTTGCTTAGTGTTCTTGGTTCCTAGTGTTTTCCTTTTTTGGTTCTCCCTGGTTGTCATTCTTTTGCTGGTGTTTGGTTTTGAGGTTTATTCTATTGGTTTTGGTTCTGGTGGACTAGTTCCAAGTCCTATTTCTCTTTAGTATGCTTAACGTTTAATCTTTTATTCTCTACTTGTATGGGGTTTCAGGTCCCCTTTAAAACCTATTTTTTCCTGCAATAAAAAATAGTCTTTATATTTCATTCTGACATTCAATAAATGTTAATTGTTTTCATGTTGACCCCATAGTGAATATTTGGTCATGGTGAACTGTTAGTGATAAATCCTCTAACCAGGTGACAACTTACAGTGTGTTATTGTAACCTTTAACAAATTTGTCTCTTAATCAAGCTCACTTCAGAAGAGTGAAACTATTTTCGCGTACCGGTCCTAGGTGGTTTTTCCTGTAACAGGGTTTCCAAATTAAAAATCAAGTGTTATATGTGTATGGATGTGATGAATTGTTATTTTTCTTTGCACATTATAATTACTGCTTTGATCGGTATATACACTAGTTAATTTAATGGTATCCAGTTAATGAGCAGAAAGGAACAGTTAAATTTTTACTGAGTTGTTTAATTGATTTGAATATTTTTTTATACATATGGGAGTGGTTGAGACTGTATGATAATTGGAATTAATTGATTCACCCCCCCCCCCCCCCTTCTCAGTTATCTAACAAAAACCACAATGATTTCACTCTTAGAGTCTACTGGTATCACTTCAAGAAGAATATTTAACTCTTCACATTCAAAATACAAATGGTGTCACCAAAGGATGGTATAATAATAAATTTTGGGTATAAGTGGACATAATTTCTTCATTCTTTTTTCTATTTAATTGAGTAACTACTAATATTTTTTGTCCATCCTAGTCTTATCCTTACCAAAATCACAAATATAATCTCCTCAAAGGCTATAATCTACATCTCATGGGCTCAAGGACTATAGTGGATATGATTAAAAATGACATAGTGGATTAGAAAACTAGAATAGAATAGTGAAATGTTTAATTCCAATTGGACCTTTTTACATTGATTAGCATTGGCTTTATAATTCATTATTCCTATGTATAACCACCTATAGGAATGTAACTTCTTACAAACATTAACCTAACTTATTATTTATTCACCTAAACTACTAACTTAAATCTAAACCTAAATTAATGTAATACTCCAACATTTTCTGAGGGCTCTTCTTCCTCTAGGGTAGTTGGGTTGGAATAAAACTCTAGGAATACCTTGTCCAAACCTTCCCAAAGCACAAAATTTTTGGTCCCAATCTTTTTAGGGCCAACTTGACAACTTCTCCTAACTTTCCTCCTTCATCTTCCCAAGAATTTGAGTTTTTTTAAGTGGTGAAAAAATTATTAAGTTGTGTTTGGACCATAACAAATATAATGACATTATCTAATAGATCTTGGATCAATTCTATATGACCAGAAAGAAAATAAAAAACCTCAAGGCCTTTGCATAAGCATATACTAGAGTTGGATATTGGTTCAAAGTGGTGCATGATGAGAGGGTTTAGTTTGTGATTAACAATATTTAGAATATATGTAATAATTAGGAGAATATTACAATTTATATTGAGGACGTCTATGAGTTAGTTCCATCCTAGGATGAGAAAGAAATTAGTGTGCTATTACTACCATAAAAAATAATTATGAAGATATTAAAGAAAATTTGAAGAATGTTATTTATTCTATAAGAGAGATAATAACCAAGACCTATGCATCTCTTTAGATTCTTCAAGAGGAGTTAGAGCACATATGCATCAAAAGGAAAAGAAAAGTTACAATGTATAGCTAGATGATGGAGGCTTCTAATGTTTCATCTATAAATCAAGGTAAAAAATAAAAGGATCCCTTGTATATTTGTTGAAGGAGTGAAGTCATGACTATCAGGTTGTTAAGCCCCCAACCCTTTAGGTGGGTCCCTCTTTACGCTATTTCAGCTATCATTTGTTAGTTTAATTTAGTTTTTTTCTTTTTTCTAGGTGGTATCACTCTTTGCGAGTCTCATTCCCTTCTTCATATTAGTTCTTTGTAAGGATTTGGGTCATCTCTTGCTTTATATAATTAGAACATATTATCTTACAATGTTAGCATATTCCCTTATATTAGTACATTTATTAGAAACTATTGTAGAAATTTAATCTAGTTAGAAAATATAACTATTATTATGTTTGTAATGATACACCATCGCTAAAAATATGATATTATATATGTCATGATGGTAGAAAATAATATAATGTAATCTTAGTTGTTTTAGGAAAAGTGGTGTATCAACCTCGTAATAGTAAAAAAAGTTATGATAAATGGTTACTATTGATATGTTAGCATGGAATATTTAGCGAGTACTCCCCTTGTAGGATCCAAAACCCTAACCAATTTGGGACCATATGTAGTGTGTCTTTGGAAAGGTTTTTCTTTGGTACCACATTTGAAACATGTTGGTGTAACTATATTGTTCGCTATATGAAAAAGAATTTTCAATTCAATTCCATTAATCACTCACTCATTTTCTTATTTAAATACATGTTCACTTTTAAATTTCAACATCAACCAATCATGTATTTACCACTTTCTTGCAGTATCAAAGCATTTATCTATCTAGACATAATATTGAAGGTCATTGGTATTTTAAATATTAGTTAGTGAGGATTAACTCCTCCATGCATTGGAGCTTACATCTGCATAATGTTCAATTCTCAACAAGGAAAATCCACTTATGCACCTATATAAATTTTGGTTGTGAGAGAAGGAAATTGTGGTACTTTTTAAGATGCATTAACACAAGAATAAGGGATATTATAATCGATGTGTAAGATTTATTTTTCTAAGAATGTGTAAATGCATTGTTGAAGCAGATCAAAACTATTATCCATCATTAAAATATATGATATACATTTCATTCTTTATATTCATCAGTAGAACTATTACATGTATCAGCTTGATCTTTAAAACCATATAAGATTCTACACCATTTCTTATTAGATGAAATGAATGGTATTCGTGAATCAACTCTTTCCTGAAAGTTGTTTAGATCACCATCTACAATGGGAAGACCATGGTAACTATATAGAGTGAAAGAAAACATGACAAGGTATTAGTGAATAAGTTGGTGTGGAGGACAAGATTGTTTGAAAAATTTGTAAGCATCCACAATATTATGTAAACTATTATTCATTTCTATGTGTACATATTATATATGATCTTGTGAAGTGAGAGATAAGTAATACATTTGAATATGGTAGTGTATTAAGAGTTTTGTTCAAGATTTTTCTTAGTCAGGTGTTTTATTTTATCATCCATGAAAAACATACCCCTATCATAGTCATTATTTGACATTGTAATCCCTAATTGCGCAATGAAATCCTATTTGGATTAATTAAATTTTGTTTATAAGGCCCTACATTCTCTATAATATTTTTCTGATGTGGTCATAGAGTTGAATAAATTTTTTCATATAAAAAATGATAGATATTTTGGAGAAATAAGGTTTATTTTAGTTTATAATTTCTAAAATGGAGATTCTATAAATATAATTATTCTTTTTTTAAAAAAATTCATACTTGGAGAATGAAACTGCAAATAAAACTAATGAATAATACTTTGTGGGGAATAGTAAGTGGCAAAAGGAAAAACATCTATAGGTGCAAGTGAATTGTTTGATTGGTTAAGTAATGATGATAAAGATAAGGCTATTATTGGTGTTTCTTTTTTAAACTATAAACTCATCATATGGATTTAGATGAATCATTTGTAGATATTAGGGATTGTCCAAGAAAAAAAAAAATTGAGAAAAATTAGCTAATGCATAACTTTCTTTAAAGATTCAACTATTTAGCTTCAAAAAGGCATATATAACTATATAAGAAATTTGGGATCTATCATTAGCCAATTAGTAGAGTTTAAGGCTCGAGTAGATTATGGTTATGCTAAGGTCATCTTGTTAAAAAAATTACCTTCAAAATAAAATGATGTTATTTTTAGACTTAGTCAAATCACTTCACAAACTCGAGATATATGAATTTTGCTCTTCTTGTGGAAGAAGAAGGAACTTGAAGGAAGGTACATAAGAAAACATTATATTGGATATATAACTATGTTCATGGATCTATAATAAATGTTCAAGTAAAGTAAAAGATATAATCCATGTTTCTATTGTAGTAAAAAAAGGTCACACTACATGGACTTTCAAATCTCAATATAATAATGTGCTTAAGGGAAAATTAAAAGAACATGTTGGTAACTACAATTAAAATAATTGTTATATTGTCATTGATGTCAAACCTTAACTGGTAAGACAATTGCTATCTAGTAGAGTACTATATCTTTGATTGATGAAGATGATTTGAAAAGAGGAGATAACAAGAGGACCTAAGGAAAGGTTCAGTTATGTGATACTTCAATGGGTACTTGTGTTAGAAATAGGGAATACTGAGAGGGGGGTGTGAATCAGTATTCTACAAACTTTATCTTTTTCTCAATTATGGATATAACAAATTATCTTTATACATGCATAACATAAGAAGCTAAACAATATGCATAGCAATGAAATAAAGAACTCATAACACATGATATGTTCTCGAGGAAACCCTGGCCAAGGGAAAACCCCGGTGGGGATGGTACCCACAAAGATCCACTAATCAAAAGTATCTTGTTAAGGATGTTGACCCTGTTAGGAGTCTATTACAAGCATATAGTGTATCAGTCCTGATTAAGGGACTATAGGCCTTGTTAGAAGCCTCAACCCTGTTAGGAGTTGTCAATACAAAATCTGATTACCAGATGAGCCCACTGCCCAAACAAGTAATGTACAATGTATACTTATTAAAAAAATGGATTAAGGTATATAACCTTATGCTACTTGCATCAATATCTTTTCACTCCTCTTACATTTGGATCATATCATTTCAATGTTACCACATATATCTCTTCTTACAATTACAATTACATATATACAGTTATTAAAGATAATAACTTTACATGGTCGACTTCCATATATCTTTATCCAAGATTTAACATCTAGGATGTCATCCCTTTATATTGTTAAGTCATTATTTTGATAAACAAAATAATCCCTTAACTCTTTACCAATTCTGCCTTCATATTCTATCCTGTTAGCTTAACACTGTCTTTGGTAAAACTATCATAACTAATTCTGTACATGTCGTACTAACTTGTGCTCTGAGATGGGTCATCATTAATCATCATAGAGTCTATGTTCAAGTGCACAAGCATTGAACTTGCTCCAGTCAACATCGCAAACACAAACTGTATCCTAGTGCACTGGTGAAATCATTGTTTTACACTTGGACAAATTTGCAATGCGCTCTGCTATACTTGCTCTCTGACCTGTGCGATCTTCATGTGGATCATATGTTTCCATAATGACAACATATATGTACTCACTTCAGCCAAATTGCCAACAATCTCCCCCTTTGTCATTGGTGGCAACATATGAGAAAATTTGCTAAGTGTACAAGTCAAAATCTCAAAATTGTATCAAAATTGTGGCCATAGTATAGAATATGTATACTATCCTTATAACTCCTCAAAATATAACTCTAATACAATGCTCCCCCTAAGAGTATCAATCCTTATCAAATATATCAATTTTCTACTCTAATATCTCTGCCCCTTTGACAACAATGACAAAATAAGGTAGGGAGGATTACAAAATTGTATCCCAAAAAGATTATACCTTCATTTTCTTATTGCAAAGCCGGTAGGCTTGCAACACAATCTACAAAATCAGCTTCCATAGCTTCTATCTCCTTTTCCCATGAATTCTTGATGGAATTTTCCACATTGAGTAATGTGCTCAGTCCATAAGCTGCTATTTGACAAGCTTGGAGGTTGTCAAATTTGAATTTCTGAAAGGATGTCTTAGCTATAAGACATTCTTCTAACTGCTCTTCAATGATACTCAACTTCATAGAGATGTGTTCTCTCAAAAGAGTGAGTCTCCTCATTTTTCTATTCCTCTCATCTTGCAATATTCTTATTTCATCATAAAGCTTCTGAATTTTCTTTTCAGCATCACATACCTTCACATTAGGTCTAGAAAGAAGGTTACATTCATTTTGAATCTCACCTTCCTTCAACTTGATCTTTTTTTCCTCTTCTACTATCAAAATCTCTGATTTTGTAGACTATATGTACAATGATTTTCCTATCTCCAAATGTTTCCTCAAGTTCTTGATACAAATATCAAGATTTCTAATATCATTCCTGATATTCTGACTTATGTTCAAAATCATTTCAGCTTCATAAGCTGCTTGAGCTCTCACTTCTGCAATATCAGATAGGTTAGTGAACTCATTGTCAAAAGTGCTCATTACCTTCTTAGCTTTCTCCAAAGGGTCTGCCTCTATGATTTGTGTAGTTACAATGCTTTGTAACTTCTCAGTAAGGTCCTTTAGACTCCCTTCAAGATTCTTCACTTTCTTGTTCTTTCCAATGATTTTATTCAAGGAAGTGATCAGTTCCAACTGATCATCATCATTAACTTCCTTTCCTAAATCTTCAAACAAAGATCCAATTTCTTTCTTCTTTCCAGTCTTAGGAGTAAGACTGATGTCTTTTGTGGTAGGAATAGGTGCTTGAATCTCAGTCTCCTTAGGTTCTTCACTGATAGATTAGGTCTGCTTTATTTCTTCAGTTCTATCTGATTCATCAAGAGCCGAATTGTCAACAATGTTTGCTAAGTTCTTGAATACATTATCATCAGTATCCAAGGTGACCTTAGTACCTTCTATATTCATAGTTTCATCTCCAATGTTAATAGCTAAAGGAGAAGGAATATCCTCTTGTTCAGCTTCAACTACTTGCTTTGCTACAACCGATGGCTCTCCAACATTTTTTGCCATGACCTTGATTATTGCCTGCTCTGTATCTGAATTAACTTCTTCATATCTACCTCCCATAATCAAAATGGTTCTCCTTTTGGTTCTCAAATGGGTGGTTAAGGCCTTCAATATCTACTCCAAGTGTTCATCATCCCTCACATCACAAAGCTTCTTCACAAGATTCTTTCTGATATTAGTGTCTTCTGCAATTGCTCTCTGCTTTCTATTTAGCAGTTTGGTATACAACTCATCAGGTATTTGACCTTGAATAGAATCAAATTTCTTACCTACCAAAATCATATGCTTCACAAGAGCATTCTCCAAGTTAAGTATGTCTGAATAATCATAAAGACTGTAGTACTTGTTCATTCTGGTAAAGTCTCCATTTTCAATAATCTGCTCATTAAGCTTTTCAACTTTAGGTTTCCAAGCTTTCTTCTTAACCAAAGTAGTGTCATCACTTTTTAATTCTACAATTACTCTTGGTACTGGTTGAACTATAGTCTTCTGTCTCTTTCCTGGTCCAGTAGCAATTTCTTTCATTCTCTTGCTAGCTGTGGAGGAAGTGGATCTAGTTGTTACTTGTTCCTTTTCTAGTTCCTCTACTTTCACCTTGACCTGTGTAGGTTCTTGTTGTACTGCACTGGATGACAAGGTTGGTACAATCAAGACTTCTTTCTATCCAATATCCCTGATTGTTGCTGCTGTCTATTTTTCTATTAAGAATTCTTGTTCTGACATTCCTGTATCTTTTAGTATTCTCTTGATAGTGCTGTCAACTCTCTTCTTAGATTGCTTCTGTTCAATTATAGCTTTTACCAAGTTGTAGTTCTCTTCAAAAGTTCCAAATTTGCTGCACTGAGTGTCCAATTTACATTTAAGTAATCTGCCAACATATTCTTCTGTTTCAGCCTCAGCTATCTCATAGCCAAGAGGGTCTATGAACTCAATTCTAGGTTCCACTGCTTCAATATAGGTAAAGTCAGTGTCAACCATAAAACATATATCATTCTTATACTTCTTCACAAGTGACTGTGGAATTCTTGATCTGCTAGTTACCATGTTCTGAAATGTCTTCACTACTAACATAGCACTCTCATTTACTTTGTCAATAACATGTCTCAAATATACTTTATTTATCCTTTCCATAGTAGTTTTTCCATCATTCCAATCATTTGCAATGGTGTATGGAAATCTTCTCAATGAGTGGAAGAACATGTATGTGATTAAGGATGAAAATCTAAATTGTGCATACTTAGATTTCATAATCTTCTCCAAGTTTTCAAATAATTGAATTCTCAGAATTTCACACATATCAATTGGTACTTTGTCAACACACATTAAATAGGCAATAAGCACCATTCCAGCTGCCATATCATCTTCTCTAGAATTTGCACAAAACTTAGTTGTTAGGTACTTGCATAAATATCTAACATCATGTTGTTTGATCTTGCTAATCACAATTCCTCTGCCATTGTACGATGAACCTATGTTGTCTATGACTAGTTTTCTCATATTTTTCTCATTTAAAGGAATAGCACCAACTTTAGATAAACTTGTGACTTCATGAATCAAGTCAGCTGTAATGTCTATCACTCTATCCTCTAGCCAAAACTTCCCATTGTGAACTTTGCTTAGAATAATCTTAGTGCATTCTTCATTCTCAAACTCATACTTCAAAGCATACTGAACAATCTCATTATCTTTCAAATGTTCATATCCTTGATTTAATGACATATGATCCTAATTGTAAATGTTCATATGTTCATTGGTAAAATCACTATCACTGATAATTTCTAACTTGCATCCAAGATAACTTCTCACATTTTCTAAGTGCAAAACTCCATCTGGTATGGATGATAATGCTAACCTAGGATCATCTTCTTTCAAGACTTCTACTGGTTCCTTCTTCATTCTAGGTCTATTCTTATCTCTGATATTGTGAATTAAGGATACATCCATGACTATTTCAAATTCCTTATACTGATTCAAAGATTTGTCAAGATAAATACCTCAAGTTCATGATTTTAGGGATTTCATAGATTTGGCACTCAAATCTTTCACCAAATCACTACAAAATGCTTCCAATCTCTGCTCTTTTCTCTCCTAAACACTTCAATTTTCTTTGATAATCAAATAACATCGATCATAACCTTTTATTACTTCAATCTCACTTAGATCTAACATCGCATTCAATTCTTTTGCCGCTTCTTTCCAAAAAGTTGTTTCTGCTATCCTGCAAAACTTAAAACTTCTTGCAATCTCACAAAACATAATATTTTCTTTTGTGCTCTTAACCATAGCATTAGTACATCACAAACTACCTTACATTAACTGCGCAAGACTTAATTCTTCGAAAATCTACTTCTACACTAATTCTAAGTTCCTAATCTACTGCAATTATCATAAATTAAGTGCTTTGAGTTAGGTCAGGTAAGGATTCATTCTTACCACTTGATACTTCACCTTTCTGATTACCTTCAATGTTGAATATGTTTCCTTGATCTATGCCTTTAACAAATTTCACTTCATCTGCATTACTATAACAACCTTTCTATTTGTTACCTACATCTTCATTACTTCTTACATGATTTCTAGGGTTAGGGTTAGGATGAAAAAATCCATTGTTCATTCTGCAAAACCTTGTTGTATGTCCAATCTTGTTACATATCTGACAAACAATTCCATTGTTCCCATATCTTGGTCCTTACTGATTGATTTGTGATCTGCAGTTTCTAGCAATGTGTCCAATCTTGTTGCATCTATAACATACTACTTCATTCCTTCTATTCATATCTTCAATAGGTCTTTTATTTGCATTGTTAGTATTTCTAAACATTCTACTACCATAATTATTCTCAATAACTTTAGGTCTTCTACATTCAATAGCTCTATGTCCAAAACCATGACAATTATAACAATAACCATTAAGAGGTTTAAATTGTTTACCTGTGCAATCTCTCTTCATGTGACCAATAGTATTACAACCAAAACATCTACCTTTGAATTCTCTTTGCATACCTTTGGGTGATTCTTCTTGGTTCGGTGGTTCTTCTTCTTTAGGTGGTTCTTCTCCTTTAGGTGTGTCTTTAGATTTGTTGATCTCATCTGACTTTTTCTTATCTATGCTTTCAGATTCTTTCAGATCTGGTTCCTTTCTTTCATCATTTGTTCTGAATATATTAAATCCAAGTCCAGTCTTATCATAGGATGGTTTTCCATAAGATACTTGTTCATCGATCTTCTCACTATTTGAATATAGCCTTTCAAGTTGTTGTTTGGATTGAGTCAATTCACCTTTCACAATCTTATTGTATTTCTCAAGTTTTGCATGCTACAAGTTTACTTTCTCAAATTCAGATGTTACTTTGCCAAGTTTAAATTTTAATTCTTCATTCTCAATCTTCAACCTTTCATTCTCAGATCTCAGATTTGCCTCATTTTTATCATTTCCATCTTTCAAACTAAGCTTCAGATTTGCTATCTTCAGTTCATGCTTAAGGATCACATTTTCTTTTTCTAAATTGTCATCACAATCTTTAATAAGAATTTCAGATTCCTTTTCAGATTTTAGATCTTCTACCTTGTTTTTCAGTTTCTCAATAAGATTCTTTACATCATCATATTTCCTTTTCAAAGTGTTTCTTTCATCAGTAAGTATATCAATCTGTTCTTGAAGATTTTTCTATAGTTGATCCATATCCATAGAGATCTTACTCAAGTTGCTAGGCTCTCCTTGAATGATTCTTCTCCGAGTAACTAAGCTCTAATACCAATTGTTAGAAATAGGGAATACTGAGAGGGGGGGGTGAATTAGTATTCTACAAACTTTATCTTTTGCCCAATTATGGATATAACAGATTATCTTTATACATGCATAACATAAGAAGCTAAACAATATGCATAGCAATGGAAATAAAGAACTCATAACACATGATATGTTCTCGAGGAAACCCTGGCCAAGGGAAAACCCCGGTGGGGATGGTACCCACAAAGATCCACTAATCAAAAGTATCATGTTAAGGATGTTGACCCTATTAGGAGTCTATTACAAGCATATAGTGTATCAGTCCTAATTAAGGGACTATAGGCCTTGTTAGAAGCCTCAACCCTGTTAGGAGTTGTCAATACAAAACCTGATTACCAGATGAGCCCACTACCCAAAAAAGTAATGTACAATGTATACTTATTACAAAAATGGATTAAGGTATATAACCTTATGCTGCTTGCATCAATATCTTTTCGCTATTCTTACATTCGCATCATATCATTTCAATGTTACCACATATATCTCTTCTTACAATTACAATTACATATATACAAGTTATTAAAGATAATAACTTTACATGGTCGGCTTCCATATATCTTTATCCAAGATTTAACATCTAGGATGTCATCCCTTTATATTGTTAAGTCATTATTTTGATAAACAAAATAATCCCTTAACTCTTTACCAATTCTGCCTTCATATTTTGTCCTGTCGGCTTAACACTATCTTCTGTAAAACTGCCATAACTAATTCCGTACATGCCGTACTGACTTGTGCTCTAAGATGGGTCATCATTAGTCATCATAGAGTCTATTTTCAAGTTTGCAAGCACTGAACTTACTCCAGTCAATGTCGCAAACACAAACTATATCTTGGTGCACTGGTGAAAACACTATTTTACTGTAATAACCTCTCCGATAATTATACTTGGACTCTTTGATTTGGACATTACATTATGATGGTTAGAGCTATGTATTCACATTTATGTTTATGATGATGATATGCTTATCAGATATTTATACATACTCAGTTATAATTATTGTTTATTGTTTATGAAATTGGAAATCATTTATCTTGTATATGCTTATGAAGATTTAAAGAGCTAACCCAAGGATTTGGAAGCTAACCATTATATATATGTGATTTCTCATGTTTTATGTATATGTGATTGATGTGTTTCATGACTCAGGACAAAGTCGTAGTTACTCACTTAGTTGAGGTCCACACGATGTATCGATCTTGGTCATCTGTTTGCAAATGCCTTATTGTATATATCTATTCGCATGTATCTCTTCTCGGTGATGTAGGCTTGCAGGTACTAGGCATCGTCTCCACTTGGTCCCATAGGTCTGATCGAGCCCTCAAAATCCTCAATCATTGTTGTTGTTATAGAGATATCACCAAAGTTCCATGAGAAGGAAATCAACCTCTAACCCTTTTGACCTTTAGGCGGGGAGTTCTTGAGTCAATCCCTTGTGTTGTTGATATATCATTGTGTATAACAGTTTGTTAGATTATGGTGATCTTGTTTCTTGTTCTTGTCCCTTTCATTTTAGGAGACTAAGGTTTGGATATGGTAGCTTTAATTGTTCTTAATAATATGCTCGATTGTTGCTCGTAGATAATTTATTTCATGCGAGTATTGAATGTTGTGCTTAATTTCACTAATCTTGTTAGACCATCTTGTGTTAGTGATCACCACATATATATATAATATATATATCCTAATTTTACTTTGTATGGAATATGATTTATTATTTGATTGGATAATAATATTTTATAATACCATAATAATAAGATTTTTATGATATTAATAATAACATTGTTTTTAATAATATGATATTAATAATGTTATTATTTTTAATAATATTATAATAATATATATACACATAAGCATATGGGTGCACACATATGCCTATGGTTGCATATATATATTTAATAAATATTAGTGTGTGAAAGTAATTTTATTTTAAATTATAATAATAAATAAATTATTTACTTAAAGGATTAATTATTATATGGTAAAACTTTTACCATAGCTTTAGTAAATATGGTGATAAGTAATAATAGTAATAAATTATTTCCTTTTCCTTAAATAAAGAAAAATAACATTAGTTTATTAATATTTATGAGGCTCTCATATTAGATTTTATTATTAATAATATTGAATTAGCTATTCCCTTCCCGTGAATGGCTTTAATGAATAAATTAAATCCTAAACTATAAACTATCTTTTGGTTGGGATGGTTACAACGGTTGATTTTCCCGTGCAACCAATCCTTCAACCTATTTACAGGAGAGATATTTGAAGGATAAGGAGGTTGGCTGAAAAGGAGACTAGAGAAAGGGGATTATTGCTTTGAGAGGATATTGTATTTAGGGAGGGTTTTTGGGTGGATTATTCATAGGAGAATTGATCTTAATTTTAGGATATCATTATTGATTATTTTATATTTGGAAAAGGTGGTGTCTGCAATCGGAAGGCTTTGGTGGAGTGCTGGAAGTAGGCCAAGTTGATTGATTCCTCCTTCTTCAATGGTTGTCTTCTCTGGAATCCAGGTAGGAGCTATCCTGCAAGATGCTCCTCCTTATTTGATTTGTGTGATTGTTTTGTTCTGTATTTGTGGTTGCTTCACGTATACAAGCAATATGAAGAATATATTATTATATTGTATTAGGTTTGTTTTTCCTGTGTGAAGGGACTTAGGAGAAACGATAGATATATAGTAAATATTTTATTGTACAAATGATTATTTATTCTTTTGTGTGTTCTTATATTTTCTGTGAAGCTATATTGTTTGTTTACTTGCTGGAAAATATAGGCTATGATTTAGATTGCGAACTATGTAACTACTCTTGCCTACTCTCTGGGAAAAAGATAGTATCATTAATTGTATGTACACAAACCTAAAGAAATACAAACTATCCTATTATTTTTAATAATAATAAAATTCATCAACACAAGATCAAATTTATTTAAACAATAATCTTATCTATGACTATCCTAACATGACAGATATCTGCCCTCTAGATAGACCCATACTCAGATGTCTATAACTTTTTATTCAGATTAAAAATCCTCAATCGCTCCAGTGAGGATGGGCGTAATTAGGTTTTGTAAAACATATCCAAAGCCCATAAAGATCCAACGGTTGGTTTGAAAGTTATGGCCCCCACACTGAGGGTCATTTTTTTCTAATACTGTATTGTTCGTCAATCAGTGATCTCTATTTTTAATCTTTTGTATATACCTGCATCCAAAAACTTAATAACACATACTTATATATTAATATGCTTCTCTCATAATCCATAATAACCAAATAAATTGAAGAGCCTATGTGCTCATTAAAGCTTCAAAACAATTGATCGATTGCACCAAATCAATAACAAGGATAGTCAATGTAAATGATGACTTCCTCTGTTCAAAGCCTCATAAAAATAAATAAAACTTGTATGGAAATGGTTAATAATAGAAACTAATATTATATAAATCCATTTAAAATCTCATTTGCATTGGAATGGAGTTTTTCTTTAAATACAAAGGGGTTGGCTATACCCTCATGGCAGAGAACACGAACGTTGTAAAGCTTTTCATTTGTATTCAAAGAAAACTTTATTTCCCTCTCTCTTCCACACACCAAACCCTCTAAAAATCTCTCCAAATTTGAGTGTTATGTGTCTATGATGTTTTGGTAAGGGTAGGAAACCTAGCTTGTCACTTAGAGTTTCCACCTAGCCTTAGAACTTTTTGGGAAAGGGTTTGTACTTTAATTTTATTTTCAGTTGTTATTTGGGAAAGGTTACTCCAACCCTAGGTATGGCCTAGATATCACTTCCTTGTGGACCTTGGTGTTTATCTCCTAGCACGGGGGAGTGGACCTTTGTGGATCCACGTGGTTGGGTGGTGATTCTTTTCGAGGTATTGTTCGTGTTTGTGCTATTCATGGAGCATCAAAAGCTGTTGAAGATATTTCTCACTATTTTTCATGTTTTATCTTAGAAAGAAAATTGCAAAAATATTGTAAAGTGTTATTCATATTCATGTAATCCTATAAGGCCTTGTATAGTAGAAGATATATTGTAAGCATTCATGTAATTGGGAAGGGTATATTTAGGAAAATTATGAGAATGAAAGTCAATATGTATTATTGTTGTTGGAAGCAAAGTGGCATGTTTCTTATTACTATTGTTCAAGAAAAGTTAGTAAAACAAATGTGTTAATTTCATATGAGAAATAGTTTAACTCCTAGATAAATTCTTTTGCAAAGATTATGCTTTAAATGCTTATGAAATAAGGTTTAGGGAATATTGATGGAATCAATTTGGTTAGTAATCAAATGATAGCATTTATATTTCTCTCTAAAGAATTTCTAAGGTTATGCTTTAAGAGTTAGTACACTTAATGATCTTAAAATAATTATAAATGTACTATAAGGGAACCTTGGAAGGAATGCAAGTTAAATGATGTTTATGGATTGTTCATGCAAATCTTTTAAAGTTCAAAATTTTTCATAATTCGTTACTTAGGTTTTCTTTTCTAAAGAGAATCTTTGTTCTCTTTCCTGGTTCCCTTGCGGGGCATGACATTTACACTTAGACAAATTTGTAATGCGCTCTGCTATACTTGCTCTTTGACCTGTACGATCTTCATGTGGATCATATGTTGTCATAATGACAACATCTATGTACTCACTTCATCCAAATTGCCAACAACTTGATTAGTTGGCACATTGACAAGGTAATGTGTTGTTTATCTTTAACACTAAGTGAAGAGGACAATATATTTGAAGCATAGGATTCAGCAAGAAAAAGAGAAGAAATTCAATTTAAGTTGAGTGATGCTAGTAAATTTTAGTGTCAACGGAGCATCAATAATTGTCGAGTATCAGAGAATTAACCGAGCAAAGACAATATTTTTTGAGTAGAACAATTTTAGCGATGATCGAGTTATTCAATGGTGACCGAGTAGATGAACACAGTATTGATTGAGTGTCAATAATTTATAGTTTGTGAAGGAATTGAGAATCCCAACTGACATAGTTCAATTCTTGGGATATGTAAAACATGTTGACATTAATAATGAATGATCTGGAGCATTTAATGCATGGTAAATAGTTTTCTTATGGATTCAAGGAGAATTTTGGAGAAGTATCTAGAAGGATAAGGAGGAGAAAAAAATGATTGAAGGATTCGATGAATCTGACCTAAACCTAAGATCTACGGAAGAGATTAAGTGGAGAAAGATTAATCTACCTGATCAAGGAGGTATAAGGATGACCTAATTGTGGGTTATGTAGAATGTGGGAAAAAGGTTGATGTTATTGAGTAAAGAACCTAAGAAGGAGGCTAAGAAGAGTTTTGAAGAGCTTAAGAGAGTTGAGGTGATTGCTTGAAGGGATTTCCAAGAAGATCAAAGATGGAGCTGGTAATGAAGGTTAGTTACTAAATCAACATATGAGCGTATTGAATCTATATTTGCAAAGTGAGTTGTATATTTTAGATCATAACCTACTACTACTTTCTAACCATTGTATCAGTTAAAATCCCTTAATCAAGGTTGACCTAACAGTCATTTTGTAAAACCTTTAAACAAGGTGACATTATGATGGAATGTTTTTAAGCCCTCTAATCAGCCCACTCTTAACAGGGTGATTAAATCCTTTAACATGGTCACACCTAATAGTGTGTATTGTAAACCTTTAATAGCGTTGGCTTCTCACATAGCTCACTCTAGAAGAGTTAAAATTTAGTAGCATGTTACTCGTGGTTTTTCCCATATTGTTTTTCCACATTAAATCCTAGTGTTATACTTGTGTGAATGTTATTTGATGTTTTATGGTGATAAAAGTTTTATATTCTGCAAGTTGATTACTTTTGGAAAATGGACTGCAAGTTTTATGTGACTGATATATTCTATAGAGACCGAGTAAATTGTTGAATAGATGTAAGTTTGTTGAAGAGTTTACAAGTTGAGTTGGTACATTTGGACCTAAGGATAACTATATTTACTACAATATCCATACTAATCACTGATCTAAGATCTACTACCGATAGCTCAAGACCTTAGACTCATAAACCCGTAACCTCCTCTAGCATGAAATGCTTACACACTACATGTTTGAATGAGTTTTAGTCACAACCATAAAGTATTATGAGTATATCCATACTATATCTAAGACTACTCCACTTAATTACTTCTCAAACATCACAACTACCAAAATATCCTTCTGTAGTTGTTCTTCATGTACACCGCTCATTCTACTTAGTTGACTCCTTACGGATTGAACAATGACCTTATTGATTGTCCTAATCATTTGATATGACTCTATTTACATCAATGACAACCAAAATTACAATCTTCTATGACCACACATCAAAATCATCACAATGCGAACACACCATACCAGTGTCACCTTAACAGGTGTTTTTACATTGAATATAAGAATGAGATTCTCTTTAGTTTTTCCTATCTTGGGGTTTCCATGAAAAATATGGATTTCTTCATGTGAATGTTTCTATGTTCTTAATTGCATATATATTTATGTGAATGCTAACGTTCTTAACCAATAGATCTAAAGTTTTTATATTTGTTAATCTGGATATGACCGATAGAGGAAATATTTTATAAGTGGCTTTGGGAATAACTAATTCACCTTCCCTCTTAGTTATTTATCCTTTTAAACACACACAATAGGTGGGGTGAATTAGTTGTGTCCAAATCATAAAAAATTATCCAAGACTTAACCTTAAACCTTAGATCTGAATGATACACATTAAAGAACTTAACCAAAAAGCATAAGAACACATAAAACAATAATTTTTGACAAGGAAACTTGGATAAGATAGAAAACCACGGTGGGGATCAAACCAACATGATGACGTGCTAGCACAATAACCCTGGTAAAGTTGCAAAGGGAAATCCACATGCATTTAGGCTTACATCCTAGAGCTCACTGCTCAAATACAACTAAGGGAAACAATCCTGATAATAAAACAAGGACTACAACCCCAAATGGACTATAATCCACTAATTTATGAACTGACTGAGATCATCTCTGATATGATGATAGAACTCTGATGAAGTGGAAAAAATCTTTGTCTCAATCATAGACTCCACTCACACCTCTTCACACAATCTATGATAAACATGCATACATCCACACACACACACACACACACACACACACACACACACACACACACACACACACACTTCACAATTGTAATTGATTACATCTTTATATATATTTCATCAACCTTAACATCTCAATTATAAAATACTTAATCAATTACAATAGAAACATTAATGTGATCCAAGACATGACAACAAAGACATAGCTAGGACCCAAATCTTCATCCTTGAACATGCTCTAGATCCACAAATCACACCATGATCCTTTACAACATGCTATACCATCAAGTCGGTGAAGAACAATAAAAATAACAACAAACCAAAGGAAAACCACTGAATTCAATCACATTATCCAATGTGATCCACCAACATGAATAGGACACAATCTAGAAACATTGACAAAAAACATGAAATGTCAGATCAACAACATAAATAATTTTGTCTCAAATTTCATAATTGTCTCTACACTATTAATCAAGAAAACCAAATATCAACCTTTGTCACTCAAGAAAAATAACTTTTCAGCATCCAAATCACGAACCATTTGAGTTGAGGATACACATCCATGTCCTAAACTCACCACCAAGTTAGTAATAAAAAATATTGTAGAACTGATCCACACTGATCCAAAAATTACAACACTGTTACTTCTTGAATAACCAAAAAAACCAATCTTTGATAAATCACCTAAAACTCAATCAAATCACAATGCGAACCTTTGTAATTTGACGTAGGCCAACTAGAGACATCCCTTCAACCATTTGTAACTTCATAACACCTAATCTAAAATATAGTATTCATATTGATCCAAACTATTCAATGAACAAACTAGGAACACTCTTGGAAATAAAGAAATATGTTGACATCAATGACAAAACATCAATGTTAGCACATATATGTATGATATCTCAGTAAGATCTCCAATAGATCATTCAATATATTTTTATTATAATTGCTATCATGTTTAGGGGTAAATTGGTCATCTTGATCATAGTTGACCATTCCATAAATTTTGACCATTTTCATGCCCTTATAGATCCCTACATGTAGTAATAGTGGCACAATAGTTCTTGATTCTTCTATCTTTATGGTATTCTTCACTCCATTATCAATGATCACAATCCTAACTTTAAGAAAAATATTGTGAAAGAGAAATTTAATTGATAGTGCATTCAATTCAACTTGAATTTAGTATATCATCCTTAGAATAATGGAAAATAAAAACTCTTTTAAATAAATGGTAGAAAATTTGTTTAATATTTTTTTTATGTCTAAGAAACGGTGGTGATGTGGCTAGTGTTTTGCATTAGTAAAATTATTAGACAATATCATTTATTATGTGAAATATAAAATTATAGAGGGTTTTCTATCTCATGCCATCCATGTTCATGATCAGTTACCTATGTTTTAGTTATTCAAGGGTCCAAGGTGTTGATTTCTCTCCTTCCTTGTAGACGAATATTCTATAAGACCCTACTTGGATAATTCAGAAAAAGAATAAATTCTATGATGTAATGTGTGTCTTAAGGTAGTTTCAAACATATCATATGAGTTGAGAATTAGATCAAAGATATTATAACCCTTTTAAACAATACGGTCAACAGTAGAGATGGTGCAAAAGATTCCACAATACTGCCTTCAAATATCCACCTAGGTTTTAAAAAATTTTGACAAAAGAAATATTAGTAAACTAACATAATTGTTTACTAACCTTCACACATTGGACGATGATGAATTTATTGGTTTTGAACTACAGATAATTGTGCATGAGGTTATAAAGAAACATTGTCGTATATTGTTATTAAAGAGGTGTTAGTCCAAATAAATTAAATGGAAATTGCACATGTTATGTGGGATCTTTGTAGAATTCTATGCTTGTCTTAGTATGTTAGGCTTGGAGTACAAAGATCCTTTCAAGAGTTAGATAATATTAGAATTTTTTATTTTGATAATATATAGTGGTCTTATATTGTACTAATTTCGGTGCATAGGCTTTGTAGGTCACCCCATACATAAAATTAGAGTGAAAGTAATTATCCTTCATGTATTTGAAGTAGAAATTATCTTTAATTGAACAACTTAATCATGCAATGGTAGGATTATTCCCTCAAAGTAGAACCACAAAAATAGTATACATGCATTTCGTTGCTCATTTTTTCTCAATGTATATGTATATTGTAATTTGTTTAAAATATGTTCAATAAAGTTGCTAAATGCATAGTCATTTCTAATTTTAGACCATTCCTTGTCTACTATGAGCATACATATAATATTTTAATAGTTTTGTGAAAATGATAATAATCTAGAAGATGTCTTAAATTAAGAAACTTAATGTATTAAATTTTAAAGTTTTAAAATTTCAACAATCATATCTAATAGGACTACCTCACATAATGTGAAACTCAAATATTAATTATGATGAATACAACTAGACCAACCGTTTATCAAATATAAGGAAAAAAACATTTTATTATAAATCTAAACCAAAATATTAATTACCATAGATACAATTACACGTCAATTTATCAAATATAAGAATAAACCACACTAATATTAAATTCAAACTATAATTAATAAGTAGCTTTGTAATTAAGGAACTAAATTTTAACAACTTATCCAATATATTCTAGAATTAGAAACTAAAACAAGTATTTAATGCTATAACTAAAATTACTGTCCACCATTAAAAATGAACTATCTATATATATATATTATTGAACAAAGCTGAATATTACAAATAGAACTGCACAGAGAGAAAATTAAAAGTAAACTACAAGAAAAAGATAGACCTACATGCAATTAATTAAATACGGCAAAAATGTTCAAAACATATTCGTTCTTTTTCAAAATAAAACTTAGCTGTCTGGAAAGCCCATAGAATGACGCTAATTATAAATGCACAAGAAAACACAATAGATTATAGTTCAGGACAGTGCATGTTTAATGCCTTTTCTATTACATTTGTATATTTATGACATGAATGTTGAAAACTGTTTTCATGATTCGGACCCACAACAAACTTCTGACGTCTTCCAACTTGACATTTTTACGACTCACCGCATGTACAATTTCATGTTGCAAGTATAGTACATATATAGATTCTTTGAATTCTTTTCAAACCCTATAAGTAGGAGTTGTTTCTGTAGTATATTATATTATTTTGTTTTATTATGATTTAATTGTATAATTTTTAGTTGAATTAAATGATATTTGTTGTGTTTTATATAGATTTATTTTTGTATAGTATGAATGATTCATGAGGCATTTATTACATTTAGACATTGTTCATATGAGAAGAATCTCATATTTCTAAGGTTAGTCATCTTATCATTATTTTACCTCAAGTGCATTTAATCATGGTGTTTCTTTCAAAATCAAGTCCCCATAGCTTGTTATCCATATGTAAAACATTCAACAAATATCATGTCATATGAACTATTCATTATAGAACCCTTTTTCTTAAAAGTATCCATTTGATTGTTCTATTAAGATTTAACTATGTACTTTTTCTGTCAAATTCATCAAGCCAAAATTCATCAGTATTAGTTCACACAAACTCATCTCTTCTAAACATGGAATAATTATATAAGTTTACTAATAAAAATAAGATAGTTATTTATTACACTTCCAAAAAAACCTAATTAAAAAATCACTATTCACTATTTGACCATTGAACATTCGATACAGTCTTTCTCAATGCCATCACTGAACATTCAATACCTTTCAAGAAAATCTTTGTCAATGTCGTCATTACTCCCAGCAGTTTACATTGAAAAATTAGTCTCGACACAATTAAATATAAGATAATTGAGTAATCAAACAGTCAAAAAGCAAACTACACTGAAACATAAGTAATCATTGTATCCTTCCTAGCCGAATTCTATCTTTGACCATTAGGGTAGACAATACCTAGATAAACATAACACTAGACATGTACAAATGAACTAAAAGATTCCAATGCCATTCCATCCACCAAAATCTAGTATGAAAAGATGTGGACATTAAGACGGAATCATCCTTACTATTCATATTGTCAAAGCTCACCTGCACCGTCTAGCTATTTAAACTGTTAAAGAAAAGCAATGAAAAGAGAGTTTACCAACCAAAAACGTCATTCCCATTTGCATGAGTGTACTTATTTGGTATACTCTCATTAAAATTACAGTCAAAAGAGTAGCTTTCTCTATCTGATTTCACATCTTTTCTTATCAAATTTGTTCAACATTGGGATTACAGTCATACGGTCAAAGAAAGCTCTGTAATCGAGTCCAGTTCATGACCTGAGATGACATGAATCAATACATTTGGACAAAACTTTAAATTGACATTGATGGGAGTTGGAAATCTCAAGCAATTCCCGTGCAGAGTTGAACAGGTTGCTTAAAGAGGCGTACGATACTGACAGAGCATAATTAATATCATTGTGGGTTTCACGTTCAGGCATGGGACTACATACCAAACTAGAAAGACTGTAAGAAGAATTCAATACAATATTATATGGTTTAACGGTCAAATAGATAATAATATTTTTATATTTGATCTACGAAAAAAGATAACAAATAATTTACATTTCTTAAAAATGCATTTTGATTGTTTATATTTGGAAAGTAAAGCATCTAGCGCCAAAAATTTCCAGGCACATTTATCAAGAAAATCCACCTAAAGAAATGGGAACGTGCCTTGATAGTAAGAATCGAAATATATAGTCTACCCATGCTTTAAGAGATTCTTACATGCCTATATTTAAATGTTGTCTAGTACTATAGAGTTTTTTTTGACGATGTAATCTTATCAAGGCACATAAGTGTATATTTGAAGATTTATTGGAATGTGTATTAGTTACTAGTAATTGCATCTTGGTGTGCAATACGTATCTCTAAATATAATTTTAATAAGATAAATAATTTTAAATTAATTCATATTTACAAATAGTATTAATAATCATAGTAATTTATATTATATTATGATATTAAAAATAAAATAAATGTCACCATTATATTGATTATTATTAATTGATCATTGAAATTATATAATATTAATGTAATTTATTTTATATTAAATATAAATACAATTTCACATTAATTTATTTTATATTATATATCTTAATTATATAATATACATGTAAATTTCACGACCATGGCTATCTACGTAAACTATATAAAATAAGTTTTTATATTATATATAGATAGATCAAAAAAAGGTTACAGCAGAGTCAACCGAGTCAACTAAGAGTATCAAAAAAAAGAGAGGCCCAGCCTCACCACGAACTCAGAGTATCAGGTGCATAAGCATAAATATAGAGAAAGGAAGACACTAGTGTAAAATATCATAATGGATATCAACCCAAGTAGTCCAACCCAGAGGGCCTTCCATCCAGACGATGTTCTTTCGTTCTTGAATTTGCATAAGCATGAAGATCTCATCCTTCCTTGAGTTAAGGTTCTGTCTGACTTATTGGTTCTGTCTTTTGCAGGTTTGTTCGAATATTTGGAGATTATTAAAAGTCCTCCTCCACTCGTAGCCATGTTTCAGCTCATAGACAAAGAAGGTGGCATGACCGTCCCTCAAGAATCTCTTTAGCTTGTCTTTGTCCATCATCATAGTGGTGTGGACCTGAAGAAATTTTTTTTTAAAAGTGAGTTTTCGAAAAAACTCAGTAAGAACTCTAGGGTTGCTTTGATACCTTTCCTCGTTCCTGCACTTCCAGATATGCCAAAGAATGTTAGAAGACAACATATTCCAAAAAAGATTAGCATACTTTTTAAGCCCATCAATATGACCAGTAACAATTTCCAGAATATTCACATTTAAAGGGTAAAAAATACCAAACATGTTCCAGATTTCTTTAGCAAAGATGCAATCAAAGAGGATATGTCCGCCAGTTTCAGGAAGCCTTTAAGGCTGCAAATATCAGTCATGTGACCATCTTTTCTAATAGGGAGTCTGTCAAGCAGAGTCAGCCACTTAAAACATCTGATTTTATAGATATTCTTGGCTTTGAGATTAGCCACAATGACCCCATCCAGACATTTGCATTTTAAGTATCTATGAGAATCCACATGATAGTCAATAGGCAGATCCTTAGTAGCCTTGAATATAAAATAAGTTTGAAAAAAATAGCTCATTTTTTATATATTATATATTATATAAAAGATATTATACATTAATTATTCAATTATATAATATTTTTATATAGTAATTTTTATTAAAAAATATATTATACAAATCAATCTATTAAAACTCACTAAACTTGAACAAATCTATATAACAATATTTGCCCATTCATAATTATAAATTAAAATAAATTATTTGTGTCTTTATGTATCACATATTATGATACAATAATTATTAACATAATTAAGAATACAAATTATAAAAGTTTTAAATATATTATTTATTATTGGTATATTATAATTAAATAATGTTTAAAATTTTCAATTTTAAAATAAAATTATTTATATGCATTATAATGACAATATAATATTATATATATAAAAAATAAACAACAAATATATTAAAATATATAATTTCATTATTTTATAATATAAATATATTTATTATCTAGAGTTACGTCTTTTTACATGCTTGGTAATTTATTATTTATAAATTGAAACAATATCCGAAATATTCTATTTTACCAACCAAAAAATTGTCCAAAACCAATGTACCCTCACTATTAACTATTAGTTCTGTTTCTCTAACATAAAAATAAAATTTCTCACAAAATCTTAATTTCTTTATGAGACATATATTCCAAAGAAATAACTCCCATAATTTAAAACAAACATAGAACTTATACAAATTCACATTTAAAAAATAATGAGAAGAATCAAATAAAATCAAAATAATACTAATTACAATTATTTTAGCAACTACAATAAAAACAAGTGCCACTTGGTGGCTAGTACTTGCCTAATCAATTGTAATTATATTGTAAAATATAATTACAATTTTAATAAATTTATTATATTTTATTAAATATAATTCTATTTAATATAAATTTATATAATTATAATTATAATAATGAAGAATTTTCATTAAAACTACTATAAATAAATAAATTTAAATAAATCAATATCTTGAACTAAATTTAATAAGTTTTTAAAAATAAAATTATTATAATAATATTAAATATTAATTTAATATGGTTTAATTTAAATATTAATATTTTGTAAAGGAAAAATAAAAAATATAAGCAAATAAAATTACATAATTTTTTCACATTAATAGTTGTTAATGTATAAATAATATATAATAAAAATAAAAATTTAAAAAATTCAAAAATATGAATAAAAATAAAAATATATAATAATATCATAAGTTTTTATTTAAATTATAATATATTGTAAAAATTAATAGTATAAACTAGAATAAACTCAAATAACATAATTTTTAATTTAAAAATATATTCAACTTCATGAGAACTTAACAAAATAATTTAAGAAAAATAAATCCTAAAAAAACTCTTATAAATTCTAAAAAACTTTTATAAAATTTATTCATGCCTAAAAAACTAGATCTATAAGACCTTAAATGTTTTAGCCAAGCATTTTATCAAAAAATATTTTTTACAATTCTAAAAATAGATGCAATATATAGTACTTACTTAGCCTATTGACAAGTACTAATAATAATATAAATCAGAAAAATTAAGAAGCATTAAAAAAAGGACAGCTGTATTTTATCATTTCCCCGCCTGAAAGCAGTAGTGATAGTACCATTTCTTAGGATTAATATGAGCCAATATAATTAATATGTGGGGCCCACCTGAATGCACTTGTGATGGTGACGGTGTAGATTCATTCCAAGCAAGCTGGCACGAATCCGTATCTTTACATGAGATATTTAATCCGCTTTATAGAAGCCTCGTTGAAGTGACAACTATCTTTCCTGCTTTATCAGTCAATGCATATTAAAAGTGGAACGACCCACACTTCAATCGTGTTGCACGCGGCTCGTGCATTGTGAACCATTGATTTTTTTTTTTGGTCCCTCTCTTTCATATATGAAACCCCTTTGCGGTAAAAAGAACAAGAATGTACAAGAAAAAATGATCTTTTGAAAGAATCATTTCTAAATAAAAAAATTGAAAACAACAATTTAGATGGGATAACATAAATTTTTAAATAGATACAATAAATACATTAATTCATTGTGAATTTGTTTATGTGATAATTTCATTGATATGTAAATTATTGAGACAATATATAATTATTACATTTATTTTAGGTATACTCAAATATAATAGGTAAACATAGTTTGAACAAAGATTGTTCGTAATGATGAATGTAGAATTATGGAAAGAAGTTTTTAAATGAAGATATATTTATATAAATTTGAATAGGGAATCTAATGTTGCATGTATTCACTCAAGACACTTATAGGTAAACCAAGGTGAACATTTTCTTACATATTACAAATGCAACAATTACATGTTGTATTGTACATTTCAAGAACATAAGGTATTGTGTTGAGCACAATAAAACTTAAGGCATAGATCAATCCATTACGCATGTGAGCACAAGAAAAGGCCTTACTAATTGTGCGGGGAGGAAAGTGTTAGAATAACTGAGAGGGGGGTGAATCAATTATTCACAGTCCCAAATACAAAATGTATATCACAAAATAAATTCAGCTAATTTTGCAGCTCAGTAAACATAAAATACTAATTGTCTGTGACTTTACCGATTACCAATTAATTACTCATAGTGATTACCGACCAAATCTAACATGCAATATGTAAAGTATGATATCCAAACAATCACAACATAAACACATAACATAAGAGATTTAACGTGGAAACCTTGCAAAGGGAAAAACCACCTCGGATTGGCAACCCAAAATATTTTCACTCTTCTGAAGTGAGCTCAGTGAAGAGCCAACCCTGTTAAAGGTTACAAAACACACTGTAAGATGTGACCTTGTTAGGGGATTTAACACTAACAGTTATCGTCCAACCACCATACACTATGGAGTTGATAGGATAACAATATACATTCTATGAATGACATATAAGACTTTCAAATCCACTTGGTTAAGATATTTTATCTGTTTACAATGGTTAAACTGTAACAGCAGGTGATCTGAATACAATACAACTTGATTTGCAGATTATCAGATCTATCTTAAGTCCATAAAAATCCTTTGATCAATATTTCTTATTTAGTTCAACAACATTCAATAACTTACTGTCCCTCAGTAAAAGCTCTCTTACGCTCGGTTAACTCTGCAGTTTGGTTCTTCCTCAACCAGTTTGATCAGGCAAGCATGAAGCAATGTTCACGTGATATCTCTACAGTCTCCTTCCTCTGGCATAAGTTTCACTATGAAACCCTAGTCTCTTAAATAGACAAGTAAACCATTTTCTTTTCATCCATCAAATTTTTCCGCTTAATCTCTTTCATTGATTTTGCCTCTTAAACCTTCCTCGGTTGATGTGTTAGTGACACATTTCAATTATGTCCTTTAGATCTTCTTCTTTATTTTGTTAGTCGTTGATCTTGTAACAAACTTTATCTTTCCACCTCGTAATCATACACTTTACAGCTCATCAATTTCTGTCAGCTAAACTAATCATTTAATTCTTTTGTCCATACTCGGTTAACAAAGAAATGTGTCAGTGAACACAAGCTCAGTTGATACTCTCGCTCGGTATACACTACATTGACTCGGTGTATACTGGAATGCTTCATTAACCGACCACACTACTTTGTAACATTTTGCTTCCAACTTCATAACAGATTAATGCAACATAATCAAGTCAACAATATGATGTCATAGACTCATCAATAAGTTACCAAGAGTATTCCTTATCCTCATCTGTCATATCCATCTTCCTTAATGTAGATATCTCAATTCTTCCTCTTTTCTTCTCCTTTACAGATGTTTAGATATTTGCAACTACCATGATAAGTATTGTCAAAGCTAGTTGACATCAATGACAACATAATGACTGATTCAATTATCCTGCATAACAGTTCAGTGCTCGGTGATCTCTAATCACTTGTAGTTCTCCAATCGGGTTCTTAATCAATTGTAGTTCATTAATCTGTCCCTTTAGCATTGATGGAAACTCGAGCAATATGAAATTTACCATACACATACCAAACATGTATTCTAAAACTCTGTAAGAAATGTTGTAAGCTCTCCCAAGCTTAATATGTTTAATCACTATGTTATATGACAGCATTGCAAATGCAAACTATCTTCTACATAAATGATCTTTCTAGTTCTCATCTTCCTTATGTTTGTCTTCTCAAATTTTCTCTCCCTCAGATAAATGTTCTAGTGATCTCCTTAGGTATCATATTGTTTATCTCTCCCTTTGACAATAATGCCAAAGAAACAAATAAACATATAGCTCTGTATTAGCCAAGTGACTCTCTATTGTCTGGTTCCTATACTGTGCATGCACCAAATGTATCTTTGTATACTGATATGCAAATATGTGTTCTGACTCCTCAAATCTTCCACAACCTTAGATAGAATCCAAAGTGTGAACTTTGTTGCATCAACATGAATGATCTTCTGATAAGATTAGGCTGATGCAACCTACAGATCACATTAGTGACCGATAGACAGGGGACAGACCCCAAGTCTAGTCCTCAAATATTCAAAAGTTTCCTTTGGTAGAGGCTTAGTAAATATGTCAGCAAGTTGCTCTTTTGATGTAACATATTCCAATTTAACTTGATTCTCCTGTACTTGTTCTCTTAAGTAGTGATACTTAATAGAGATGTGCTTGGTCTTTGAGTGCATTACAGGATTCTTTGAGATGTTTATTGCACTTATGTTAGCACAATATATAATCACCGGCTCAGTGATTATCTCGTTCATACCTTTTAGTACTTGCTTGATATAGGCAATATTTGAATAGTGTGTAGTAGTAGCAACATACTCTACTTTGGTGGTAGACTGAGAAATACAAGGTTGTTTCTTACTTGTCCAAGTAACAAGTCTTTCACCAAAGAAAAATGCTCCTCTGATGGTACTCTTCATGTCATCTATATTTCCAATCCAATTTGCATCAGTATAGACTCTTAGTTCAAACTTCCCTTCCTTAGGATACCATAATCCATAGTCCTCAGTTTTCTTCAAGTATCTTAAGATTCTTTATGTAGCAACCATGTGTGACTCTCTAGGATTTGCAAAAAATATAGCAACTATCCCCACATCATGTGCAATGTCTGGTCTACTATGTACTATATACATCAATTTACCAATCATAGATCAGTACAGTGTCTGGTTCACCTTTGTAGCTTCATCTTCCTTAGTCGGTTTACACCCTATGACCATCGGTGTTCCAACTAGTTTAGCATCTTCCATGCCAAATGTTCTCAATATTTTCTTTATGTACTTGGATTGTGTGATGAATATACCATCATTCTGCTGAATAACCTACAAGCCTAGAAAGAACTTAATCTCTCCAAACATAGACATTTCAAATTCTTTTCTCATCTCATCAGCAAATGATTTACATATATGATCTTGTCCTCCAAAAATAATATCATCCACAAATAATTCAGCAATCAAGATAGTATCATCAGTATCTCCTTTCATATACAGATTGTTGTTCTCACTAGTTCTAGTAAAACCAATACTTAACAAATAACTATGTAGCCTTTCATACCAGGCTCTAGGTGCTTGATTTAAACCATATAAAGCTTTGTGTAGTCTACATACCATGTCTTTCTTATTTGAATCAATAAACCCTTCTGGTTGTTCTATGTAGACTTCTTCTAGTATCTCATTCAAAAATGCAAATTTGACATCCATTTGATAAAATTTAAACTTCTTATGTGTTGCATAGGCCAGTAACATTCAAACTCCTTCTAGTCTAGAAACAAGTGCAAAGGTTTCACCATAATCTATTCCTTCCTCCTATCCATACCCCTTGCAAACTAGTCGGGCTTTATTCCTTGTAACCTCTCCATTTTTATTTAGCTTGTTCCTAAAAATCCATTTAGTACTGATAACATTCTTATCCTTAGGTCTAGATACTAAGGTCCATGTATTGTTTTTCTCTATCTATTCTATCTCTTCATTCATTGCATTTACCCATTCTTCATTCTCCAATGCAACTTTAACTTTTTTCAGTTCAAACTCACAAACTAAGCATGTACCTTGTCTTGATTTACTTCTTGTCTGCATGCCAACTTGCTTGTCACCAATGATTTGGTTCTCAGGATGATGTCTTCTGACAAATCTAGCCAATACTTGATCTCTTCTTTGTTGTTCATCCTGTTCAAGTTCATTCACTTACTCGGTAGCTCCTTCCTGATCGTCGATTTCTCTTTCCTGTTCCTCGGTATTGTTTTCTTGATGCCCGGTTGACACAGTCTACGGCTTCGGTAGGTGCTTTGGATGTTCAATGTAAGTGAATCTACCCTAGTCTTATGGCTCTCTAGTGCTTTCTTCACTGTTCTTAGTGTCAAACTCATCAACCCTGACATTAGTACTTTCAATTATTTTATTAGTAACTTTATTTAGACACTTATATGCTTTTCTTTTAGTGGAATATCCAAGAAATATCCCTTCATCCCCTTTAGAGTCAAATTTTCCATTTCTTTCATCTTTCAGAATAAAGCATTTGCTACCAAAAATTCTCAAGTAACTTACAGTAGGTTTGTGACCAAACCACAACTCGTAGGGTGTTTTTTTTGTGTCCTTCAATTGTACTCATTTTAGCACATAGACAACTATGCTAATTGCTTCTCTCTAATATTTCTAAGCAACATTATTTTCTATCATCAGTATCCTTGCACAATCTACAATTGATCTATTCCTCCTTACAGCAATCCCATTTTGCTAGGGTGTTCTCGGCGCAGAAGCCTTTCTTTTAATACCATGCTCATTACAATAGTTAGTAAATTCATCAGAAATAAATTCACCACCTCTGTTAGATCTTAAGCATTTTAGTTCCTTACCGGTTTCTTTCTCTACCTTTTCTTTATACCATTTAAACATCATATATGCTTCCGATTGTTCTTTTAAGAACATTACAGTCATCAATCTAGTATAATCATCAACAAACAGAATGAAGTATCTATCTCCATAATAGCTCTATGTTCTCATGGGACCACATAGGTCGGTGTGAACTAGCTCCAAAATTCTCTTTGTTGAGTAATCTTTGCTTTTAAAACTAGATTTTTTCATCTTACCTTTCTGACATTGATGACACATTACATGATCTGGCTTAGCTAGGCTAGGTACACTAATACATTTGGGGTGAAATTGCGATGGCCATTTGCGACGGTAGGCAAATGTCATGTGGTTTTGCCCTTTTTTTTTCAAATATAGCCCGACACCGTCGCAATTTGCGACGACAATACATTTGTCACTGTCGCAATTGCGACGTTGTCGGGATATAAGCGCAAAATTAAAAAGGAACGTTGTCATGTGTGTTTTCAACAGCGCCGTAACCCTCCGCGAAATCACATCAGGATATAAGGGAAAACAAAATAAGAACGTTGTCATTTGTGTTTTCAACAGCGCCGTAACCCTCCACGAAATCACATCGGGATATAAGGGCAAAAAAAACAAGAACGTTGTCATTTGTGTTTTCAACAGCCCCATAACCCTCCGCGAAATCACAGCTACAATTTCTGAGTACGTTGGGTTTATTTTTCTTTTGTCATTATTATGTAATCTGGTATTCAGCTGTTAGAGAGCTAAAATACCCAGAAATGAGGACATATCTATGTTGAATTTATTGTTAGCGGCTTTGGTTATTTAGAAGTTTAATTTTATTTGTTCATCTTTCAAGCACAAACGTTTTGTGGACCGTAACGTCTTCATTGTTTCGGGTATGCAGTGAAACAACCCTAACTTGCAATTGCGATGTTGTTGGGATATAAGGGCAAAAAAAAAAAGGAACGTTGTCATTTGTGTTTTCAACAGCACCGTAACCCTCCGCGAAATCACATCGGGATATAAGGGCAAAAAAAATAAGAACGTTGTCATTTGTGTTTTCAACAGCGCCGAGAGAGATTCCCTCCGCGAAATCACAGCTACAATTTCTGAGTACATTGGGTTTATTTTTCTTTTGTCATTATTATGTAATCTGGTATTCAGCTGTTAGAGAGCTAAAATACCCAGAAATGAGGACATATCTGTGTTGAATTTATTGTTAGCGGCTTTGGTTATTTAGAAGTTTAATTTTATTTGTTCATCTTTCAAGCACAAACGTTTTGTGGACTGTAATGTCTTCATTGTTTCGGGTATGCAATGAAACAGCCCTAACTTGCGACTACCTTCACGGTACTTGTGTACATTATCATGTTGTCTTTACAGTGACTGTCCTCATTCAAGTGGCAATTACACAAGGGACAGTCACTGTGAGATGTCCTCATTTGTGACAAGGACAGTCACACTTAGGACATCTCATAGTGATATTCCCTTGTGTAATTTCCACTTGAATGTATTGCTATTGAACCACATTAATGCTTTTCTTCTTCAACAAATGAGGACAGTCACTGTAAAGACAACATGATAATGTACACAATTACCAAAAAATGATCTTGTTAATTGATGTAACACTTTGTCTTGCTCACTCCCTATCCTTCACTAGGGTCTCTTTAGGCCAATGTTTTGACTTGATAGGGTACTTAACTATCCCTACACTCTTTAGGTATCTCTACCCAAGATCCCACTCCTTCAACTAGTGCACACCAACAAGAAATACAACGAACTCTGCTCAATACCAATCTAGCTACTAGGACACTCCTAGTCTTGTCTTCACAAATTGAAACACATTCAACTAGAACTTTACTCCATGGAGAGGCTGGCCACTAGGACCTCTATTGGTTTCAATATTACTCCTTCACCTATACTTTTCATCAGACTTCAATCCGGTTCATCAAACCATGCATGCCAATTGCACCCAAAAATAGGCTGCTAGCAATTAGGCCTTTGTCAAGCCTTTTTGTTTATATTAAGCCACCTAAAGGGCTTAGGATTCAGATGCCCTTTATTGAGAACTCCAAGATATCTAAGGTCTTCTCCTCCTAGATTTTTTGTACACCAACTGCTACAGCCATGCCTGAAAACAAGTATTTTGACACAACTTGGACAGTCTGACTAAGAGTTTGTTTTCTTAGCAGCCAAAGAAACTCACCCAATCTTCTAATTTGACTTGGGGCTTCTTTAGATGTGTGTCTACCTCTCCATGAGATTTTAGTTGAAGCAACCAATGCATTCAACTTGTTGTAATCTTCTTGTAATGATTTGTCATCCCTAACTGTGCTCAACTGACTCACCTAGGACATCATTGCAAACATAGAAAATGAGCTTCCCAAGGCCCCTCCTTCCAAACATATAGTACATGGAGTCTCCTCACCCATTCCAAGAGCCCGTACAAAATTGACAATGGAATGATGAGCTAAGACTCCATTTGTTCAACCTGCCTGGTTCAAACCAATGATAGGGTACTTAACAAAAGAATTAACAAACTAGTTGGAATGCTTCAAAACTCAAAAAAAACACAACACAGAATAAAAAAACAACTTGTACTAACTTTTCCAATAGACACTGCGAGCTATCTAATCCATTAATCAACTGAAAACAAAGAAACAAAAAAACTCAAGAATTCACTAAAACCGTGTTACTCTACAAATCTTCTTAATTCCAAATGTTTTTCCCCCCAACCTTTTGCACAGATCGATGGAGGCCTCTTATAGTTGATCTGATGCCTAATTCAATGGTTTCATATAGTTACATAACCATCTTACTCGAAAATGCTCCCTTGCACAAATGTTGTCAATGTTGTGAATGACAACATTGACAACTTGTTACAACCTTTGGGATTTTGGTTCAAAACTTATTGTTCAAACACCATAAGACCCTAACCATGACTTAGTTAGGCTATTTAGACCTCACATAGGCCACTTCTACACTTCTTTGCCCAATTTGACCCCTAAATGCTTCATTCCCACTTTTGCCATAATATTGGTAACTTGGGTACAAATTGGCACTTGCCTTCACAAAGGTCACACATGAGGACATCTCACAGTGATCGATTGTCCCTTGTGTAATTGCCACTTGAATGTATTGCTATTGAACCACATTAATGCTTTTCTTCTTCAACAAATGAGGACAGTCACTCTAAAGACAACATGATAATGTACACTCACTGTAAGGACAGTCACAAATGAGGACATCTCACAGTGACTGTCCCTTGTGTAATTGCTGCTTGAATGTATTTCTATTGAACCACATTAATGCTTTTCTTCTTCAACAAATGAGGACAGTCACTCTAAAGACAACATGATAATGTACACTCACTGTAAGGATAGTCACAAATGAGGACATCTCACAGTGACTGTCCCTTGTGTAATTGCTGCTTGAATTACACAAGGGACAGTCATTGTGAGATGTCCTCATTTGTGACAAGGACAGTCACACATGAGGACATCTCACAGTGATTGTCCCTTGTGTAATTGCCACTTGAATGTATTGCTATTGAACCACATTAATGCTTTTCTTCTTCAACAAATGAGGACAGTCACTCTAAAGACAACATGATAATGTACACTCACTGTAAGGATAGTCACAAATGAGGACATCTCACAGTGACTGTCCCTTGTGTAATTTCGGCTTGAATTACATAAGGGACAGTCATTGTGAGATGTCCTCATTTGTGACAAGGATAGTCACACATGAGGACATCTCACAGTGATTGTCCCTTGTGTAATTGTCACTTGAATGTATTGCTATTGAACCACATTAATGCTTTTCTTCTTCAACAAATGAGGACAGTCACTCTAAAGACAACATGATAATGTACACTCACTGTAAGGACAGTCACAAATGAGGACATGTCACAGTGACTGTCCCTTGTGTAATTGCCGCTTGAATTACACAAGGGACAGTCATTGTGAGATGTCCTCATTTGTGACAAGGACAGTCACACATGAGGACATCTCATAGTGATTGTCTGTAATGTCCCCTTTTTGGCTAACTTGGAAAATAGGAACAATTACTCCACTTCTCAGACTTACTCTATCAGATACTTACAATTAAACTAAGTAATGGAGGTTACTTAAGATATCAACCGCTATTTCAGATTCAATCACAATATGTGTGCAAGATGATATTGATACCAATATGTTTAATAGCACTGTCAGATATAATGATATGAAATATTCTATGAATATGATGTTTCCTATCACTTATAGTGATAGTATAATGATGGTATGTCTGATATAAACAATATCGATATACAATCAATAAGTATTGCTTACAACAATGTATTTGCTGTGTCTGATATGATGATGTAATTATGCAAATGTGTAATATCGCTATGAGTGATATGTTGCTATTTCAGATTCTGAATCATATGCTTGCAACTTCAAATATTGATGTTGTTTCTGACTATCCTTTCTATCTGTGCAATCATGGTGTTGTCTCTGATCTGCAATGATAAACTTGAAACCAAACTGCCAAAGGCAGATGCTCTATTGAGTATATCCAAATATGGATAAGTAAATAAAGTTCTAATGATGCCTTGAGTGACTGACGAGAATGCATTCTTATATTGTCTTTAACAAATGAAGAGATGCTATGAATGAGACGTGTCTTGTTTCTTCCTCCATGTCCCTTTGTTAAGCACACCTTTCCATAATCCGACAGTTCACATAATATTATTTCATTATTTTCTGATCATAGATAACTCCCAGATTGACTCAATATCAAATCTTTTTATGAAGGTAATCTTCCCTAATTGGTAGTGCAACCAGTAGTTAACATCCATTGTGTTTGTATTAGTTTGGTCTAACTATCATTAGTATTTAGTCAATCGATATTAACTCTTGCCTTATCCCATATTGTTATGATGATATCCAATCTTTCTACTCTGATATAAGTCGATATCATTTTCTGATAATTGTCCATTTATTGGTTGATTGCTGGTAATGGAGTTTGATCTTCAAATTGACTTCCATTCCTGTTAATACTTAAGGATACATTGTACTTATTATCCATGACTGATGCCTCATTCATCAATAGCTTGTGATATAATCACTGATGCTTTTGTGTTTCTACAAGATGTGGATTATCTCAGACAATCGATAATCTTTCAATCCTTTAGTCGATATCCTCCTATGTGGTGTCTATTGATATAGATAGTAGAATTCAATCTAGTTTATGTTATTGTCATGATAACATAGGAAGTGATGGTGCATATTTTCTAGCGGGTCTTCATGTTTGATATTGCTTTATCGGATATGTCATTGTCTAAACTTGTGCAATTAATGATTATTTATAATATATGAATGGTTATCCTTCTTGCTTATCAATACATCTTCTGAAACACATAGCGACCTATCCCTTATTCATATCATGTTGATCTTGACTTCATAGTATTTGGTTCATTAATCATCCTCTCATGGTATCGATGTGTAATGACTAGTGATTATTGTATCACTTCTTCGTTCCTCATCGTGATAGATAATGCAGATGTTTAATGTAGATGTATATCGATTACAGATATTCGATATTGCTTTAAACGTTATTATTATTATTATTATTATTAATGTTATTGTTATTATTAAATATTATAATTAATGATGTTAGTAATATTAATAATATTATAATAAATATTATTATAGTGATAACATATTGTTTTATATTGAGAGGTTTATTAATATTATTTATATATTAAAATTATTATATCAATAATTGATTTAATATTATTACTTAATATATTATTATAATATAATATATATAATTTATTAATAATTATTTATTATTAATTTATATTATAATTATAATCATAATTATATTATTTATTAATATTTTAATATTATTTAATTAACATATTACTTATTATGCTAACTATATATTATTATTATCTTTTGATAATAATTATATATTATTGTTATATACCGTTAATAATAGATTATTATATATCATCTAATCATTTTATTATTATACTAAGTTCAATATGTCACGGCTCATGACATTGTCCCTTGTGTAATTGCCACTTGAATGTATTGCTATTGAACCACATTAATGCTTTTCTTCTTCAACAAATGAGGACAGTCACTCTAAAGACAACATGATAATGTACACTCATTGTAAGGACAGTCACAAATGAGGACATCTCACAGTGACTGTCCCTTGTGTAATTGCCACTTGAATTACACAAGGGACAGTCATTGTGAGATGTCCTCATTTGTGACAAGGACAGTCACACATGAGGACATCTCATAGTGATTGTCCCTTGTGTAATTGCCACTTGAATGTATTGCTATTCAACCACATTAATGCTTTTCTTCTTCAACAAATGAGGACAGTCACTCTAAAGACACCATGATAATGTACACTCACTGTAAGGACAGTCACAAATGAGGACATCTCATAGTGACTGTCCCTTGTGTAATTGCCACTTGAATGTATTGCTATTCAGCCACATTAATGCTTTTCTTCTTCAACAAATGAGGATAGTCACTCTAAGGACAACATGATAATGTACACTCACTATAAGTGTACATTATCATGTTGTATTACAAATGGACCTTATGTTGGTCGGGATATAAGTGCAAAAAAAAAAAGGAACGTTGTCATTTGTGTTTTCAACAGCGCCGAGAGAGATTCCCTCCGCGAAATCAAGCGGGTTATCATTTGTGTTTTGAACAAAGCAGGTTGTCATTTGTGTTTTGAACAGCACCGAGAGAGATTCCCTCCGCGAAATCAAGCGGGTTGTCATTTGTGTTTTCAACAGTGCCGAGAGAGATTCCCTCCGCAAAATCACAGCTACAATTTCTGAGTACGTTGGGTTTATTTTTCTTTTGTCATTATTATTTAATCTGGTATTCAGCTGTTAGAGAGCTAAAATACCCAGAAATGAGGACATATCTGTGTTGAATTTATTGTTAGCGGCTTTGGTTATTTAGAATGCTTCCCCACAATACTTAATTACACAAGGGACAGTCACTGTGAGATGTCCTCATTTGTGACAAGGACAGTCACACATGAGGACATCTCACAGTGACTGTCCCTTGTGTAATTGCCACTTGAATGTATTGCTATTCAACAACATTTATGGGCCCGTTTGGACCACGACACATAGTAGCATCTACAGAGAAGAATATCCCAGGTGTAACAAGTTGTAAGAATATACCAACAGTTCTAAGAAGTTCCCTAGCACGTAGTAGCATCTACAGAGAAGAATATACAACATGAGGGCAGCCACTGTAAAGACAACATGATAATGTACACTCATTGTATGTGTACATTATCATGTTGTCTTTACAGTGACTGACCTCATTCAAGTGGCAATTACACAAGGGACAGTCACTGTGAGATGTCCTCATTTGTGACAAGGACAGTCACACATGAGGATATCTCATAGTGACTGTCCCTTGTGTAAGCCACTTGAATGTATTGCTATTCAACCACATTTATGGGCATGTTTGGACCACGGCACATAGTAGCATCTACAGAGAAGAATATCCCAGGTGTAACAAGTTGTAAGAATATACCAACAGTTCTAAGAAGTTCCCTAGCACATAGTAGCATCTTCTAATTGTCTATACCACTTCACAAGGTATTGTTTGCACACATTGTTTTTGGTTCTTTTGATGACCCTTGTTTTGAAATTGCTATTAGGCCTTGTAGCTTATATGTTTTGATTGCTGGAGAGCTTCTAAAGCTAAGCAAGAAGACCATTGCACGAGTTATAGCCGCGCGCTCAGGTTTGAAAATTGTATATTTTTTAATCTAATGTATATTTTAATCCTTTTTCCATGTCATGTAATATGTCTTGCCTTGTAGCTTATATGTTTTGAAATTGCTGTTAGGCCTTGTAGCTTATATGTTTTGATTGCTAGAGAGCTTCTAGAGCTAAGCAAGAAGGCCTTGTAGCTTATATGTTTTGTGTACTTTTGACAATTTTGCTTAGTCACTGAAAGTTGTAGACTGAAGTTTTCATAGCCCAATTTTTGCTTCCTGCGAAGAACGATCATGTCAGATAATATAAGTGAAGAACAAAATAGGGAGACAATCGCTAGATTGTGGTCTAACTTGAAAAGAAAAGGTGATGGAAAATGTTATTGTCCCTGCAAAATTTGTAAGGGCTTAAACCGTAGAAGATTGCTAATCAAAACAGTTAAGAGACATTGTAGGGAGAATGGTCACATTGAAGGGGGGCATGACTATCATCCACTGGTAAGTTGTTCATTATATCATTTTAACAATTTATATACATATGAAATCACTTGATGATGAGTTGAAGATCATGGTTTATTTATGTTAATCAATTTTATATAGGTTGATCTCCCCAGGGAAGTACATGATATGGAGGAACATGGCGGTGCGAATATCCAAGGTGAAGATAATGATCCCATGGAAGATGACGATCATGCGCCAGAAAACACAATTGAAGATGATGGTATAAATACATTGATCCATGACACATTTAGTCCAAGCGGATCTGATCATGATGATGATGATAGCCTTGATGTACCTCTACTTGAGAAGGCATACGAGCCCCTATACAAAGACTCCCAAACAACTCTTCTCTCTGCTGTATTGTTGTTGTTGAACTTGAAGGTTATGAATGGTTTATCCAACATAACAATGTCACGTATGTTAAGGTATGTCATATATGTCTTTATAGTTAACAAAGGGTGAATAATGTACCACTAATATTGTTTATATTAACAACTTATATTTTTTGCTGTAGATTGATAGGCAAGTTTTTGTTACCACCATCAAATATTCTACCTCGCTCATATCGAGAATTATCTGCTATTATGAAAGATATTGGAATGGAGTATCAAGCAATACATGCTTGTCCCAATGATCATATTATATATTATAAAGAACATGAATTTGCAACACAATGCCCTGTATGTCATACGAGTAGATATCGAACAGATCGAATAACAAAAAAGGTGCCTCACAAGGTTCTTCGTTACATCCCCATTATTCCACGGATGCGACAATTATTCAGGTGTACTAGCTTGGCACAATTTATGGATTACCATGCACGCAATAGAAGTCGAGATGACATTATTCGAATCCTTGCAGATGGTTCAGCATTTATGCACATAGAGGAAAAGTGGCAACACTTCAAAGAAGAACCTCGTAATCTCAGGCTTTCATTGGCAGTGGATGGTGTCAATCCATTTGGAGAGATGAGATCTGTTTGCTCGGTGTGGCCTGTTTTTGTTATCAACAATAACATTCCTCCGTGGATGTCAATAAAGAGGGAGCACATTATGTTGGCAATGATTGTTCCAGGTATTTTATCATTTGATAGTTATTAATTTACATGTACTTACAAATCTTACAGTAAAATGGTCACAATAATTATGTAATGTTACTGTTCATTCAAGTAGGTAAATATCAAGTTAAAGATATGAATGTATATATTGAGCCTCTTATTGACGAGTTGGTGGAGTTATGGAACGGTGTCACTATGTATGACATGTCTAGACCAATAGGACAAAGACAATTTCAATTCCATGCAATACTTGTATGGACAATACATGATGCCCCAGGGCTAACACATTTTTGTGGTATGTTATAGTGAATTCAAGTTGCGCATGATAATTCTAATTATAAAAATCAACATATTTAATAATCCAATTATATCATTATCTTGTAGGTCTTCAAACAAAGGGAAAATTTGCATGTCCAGTTTGTGGTCCAAAGATGAAATCTCGTCATTCAAAAAGTTTAGGAAAGCATGTGTTTGATGAGTACAGACACTTCCTCCACAGGAATCATAAGTATCGAAGTATGGAAAAACATCTTTTCAATGGGAAAGAAGAGACTACATCAAAGCCACGAAGAATGACACCTCGCCTATGGAAGTTGGAATATAATAGAATTAATCGTCGAGGTAATGTCGTTCCACTTAATGGTTTATGTTTGTAATTTATATATTTCTATTGTGATTTTTGTTTACTAATTATGTAATTGATGATCGTGAAGGTCGTCAAGGCACTACTGACAACCTTCCAAAGGGACTAAAAAGCTATCCCAGAAAATTTAGTAGGTTGCCCTACTACGAGGACCTACAAATTGTGCATTTGTTTGATCTTATGCATGTTGGAAAGAATATAACAGAGACATTGTGGAAAATACTGGATGGAAGGCGTGACAAAGAAAAAATTGTCAAAATTTGTAATGACATTCATGAATCCAATCATGCACTGAAGAATTTCATTCACTCAAATAGCAATAGAGATCAGATTAATATAAGTGCCCTTCCTTGGTTATTAACGGAGCAGCAAAGTGATGCCATAAAAGAAGTCATACGAAAAATTTGATTTCCCACAGGATTTGCTGGGAACATAAGCAATCTCATATCAAAGAAAAGTGAATTTGGGCCAGGGCTCAAAACGCATGATTGGCATACTTTCATCAAGGTAAGTTATGTTCTTCTGTATTTACAATATATTCATAAACTACGTGTACTATTCATTATGTTATGTTAGAAAATAATGAAATGATTGGTTTATAATTACTGCAGTACGTGCTACCTCTATCTCTCCCAGAGCACTTCAACAATAACATCAAACAAGTGATATATGATCTTGGAAAATACATGAGGTAAGCAGTAATATCTGTTCAATTTGTTGTATATATTTATTATATTCGCGATTTGTTTTTCTTGCTATGTAATCTATTGTATATTATTTTGTAAAGTCTCATATTTATATATTTTTTGTGACTTGAATCTCTTAATGTAGGTGGTTGTCATCTAAAGAAATCCATAAAGAAGATATAAACTATTGGAAGAGAAGAATTCCTCATTTATTGTGTGAAATGCAAAAGTGTCTACCTCCAACTTTTTTCAATGCACAAGAACACTACCTCATACACCAAGTTGAGGAGATTGAATTGTGTGGACCTGCACACACTAGGTCAATGTGGATGGTTGAGAGGCACTTGAAATCTTTGAAGGCTTTGGTTCGACAAAGAGCACATCCTGAGTGTTCTATGGTAGAGGGATACATGGTATACCAGACTATGGTGTACATTACTGAATATCTTCCTAAGTTTGCTTCAAATATCCATGTAGATCGCATTTGGGATCTCGACCCTTTTAAAAAATTCAAAGGGGAGTACTTGATGGGGAAAGGTAGATTGAGGAAAGTGACAGGTAATAAATTATAAGATGTTATTGTAATAAATTATTTTTTAATCTTCAAAATAAATCGGTTGTAAGTCGTCTATTTTTTTTTTGTACAGTTGCTCGAGAGTGGGATGCACTACATTTGTATATTGCAAACAATCTTGATTGGATGACGGTATGGATTGAACGATGTCAACATTCTGGTCACACATTAACATGGGAAGGTGTATCTTCATTGGTTAAAGAAGCTCATCGTAATGGAGATTCTAATGTTACGCAAAGGGAAATAGATTTAGCATATGGTTTAAGAGATTTCCAGGTACGTACAAAATTATTAATCACCCGTATGTTTATCAACTCACGATATAATAATTTTGACATGTTTCACATATTATTGCAGGTTAAACACCACAAGGGTATGTTCTGTAATGGTCAAAAATTTCGCGTCAAAGTGTTGGATGACACGAAGAAAACTTGTGATTCTGGAATAACTGCAGTCTTTCAAGTGACTAATATTTCATCTAGAAATGACTTAGATCCTCAAGAGTCTAAAAATCAATACTATGGCATTTTGGATGATATATTTGAGTGCGACTTTAGTTCTTTCAAATTAGTACTGTTCGTTGTCAAATGGTACAGGCTACGACTTAATCCAAATGATCCTAATAGAACTGTTATGGAACATGATAATGGATTTACAATGGTTAATACAAGGTCGTTTGAGCCAGTTGGGGATGAGCCCTATGTTCTTCCAAGCCAATGTGAACAGGTATTTTACTCAGAGGTTTCACATAAACCGGGTTGGTCATTTGTTGTTAGACATGAACCGAGAGGAAGGCCGATAAAGTATAATGCGATGGAAGAAGAAGATACCGAAGAAGTAGAAGATGATGTAGATGATGATCACGATCGACAATTATTGGATGATGTTCCTGAGACAAATTTTCATGAAGAAGAAGAAGAAGATGATGCTGCTACTGATGATGATGATGAAGATGATGTTGATGTTGATGATGATGATGTTGATGATGACGACAACGACGACAACGACGAGGATGATGATGATGATGACGATGACGAGGATGATGATGATGATGATGATGATGATGATGATGAGGATGATGATGATGAAATTTAAAGGTATGCCATCAATCCTTAATGTATTTAATATTCATTTCTTGATAAAAATATATTTGTCTTAAATGGTTACATAGTTTATTCATTATCTATTTAAAAGCTATAAGTGTTATAATGTGTACGTTTTAATGTTTTTAATTTTTATGTGATGCTTATGATGGATGTGATTATGATTATGATGTGATTATGCTCACGATAATTGAATTACATTTGCAGGAAATTGAACCCCTTTCAAGAGCATCCCGCACAGTCTCATGGATCGACAGGTATAAGTCAATACACCTTATAGAAAGTCTATTTAATACACTTATCAATAGTAAGATTGATGTCTTCTAAGATCTCTCCCATTTGCAGGTACCAGCAAATAGGTATTTGTCAGAAGTGTCTTCCTCGAGTGAGGGAAATATAGGAATAGAAGAGGAAAGTGAGACATGCAGTTTATCTAGAATAGGGAGATTAACTAGAGGTCAAAGGACTAGAAGGAAATTCAATAAACACATGAAATTTTTCCTTGCTCAAGGGGGGTCATGTTCTTATGATGATGAGACAAAAGGCGACATCGAGGTGCCCTTGAGGTACCAACATCTACAGAAACATTGGGTACCCAAGGAACTTCCTCCAATAAACACTGATTTTTGTGTTAATGAGAGGATATATCGCATAGCACCATCATCATTACATGGTTTGGGCCTATTTTCTATGGATGGCATAAAGGTGTCTTACAACAAAGTTTCTGAATTGATGGAGTATGTTGGACCATGTTACGATTACAAAAGTTGGATGCATATTGTTCAATATAAAAAAAGTATGCGTAGGTATGCACTCTCGGCAAATTATATACAACAGCAAGACAATAATCAAAGTAAAAGTGTGGCTATATACATTGATGGAAGGCCAAAAGCAACAGGGAATATTGCGGGTTTTATAAATAGTACACGACCTGGGTCAACTATAAAGCAACCCAATTGCATATTTGAGGCGCGCGAGGGAAATCGTGTATTCATCTGTGCGATAAAATCAATACGTGCAGGGGAAGAGCTGCTTATTGATTACAATTTGAACCACATAGATACAAACGAGGCTACTATCATGGGGGTGGTACATACTATTAAACCAACTTCTAATCAATGACTCCAACATACCATTTAGTTATTAAATTTTTGGCTAACATTTTTATACTTGATCTTTGACACAGGGGCACAATATGGAGCAACCGCCCGAAGGTGATGGTGACGATATTCCTAGCTCATCTACACATGAGCAGGTAAAACTCATTGTAATTGTGCAAACTAGATAGAAGCAAAATGCTATTTTTTTTAATGTTATTTTCTTCATTGTTTTGGAGTAATTTTGATAATACTAATACTATTGTTGTCACAGAGGGCCGGTGGTCGGAGAGAGGGAAAGCAACCTGCAGTCCCTCAGGAGTCCCCCCTTGTGGACCCTTTTTTTATTGATTTAGCAGAGACCGATGACCCGATCGGTTCCATTAAAAAGCTGCTAAAGAAAATTGGGAAAGAACTTCTACGTTTGGTATCCATACATCCTCAGACTCAGGAAATAAAAGACAGGGCAGCTGAGTTGTTGCGCACTTCTGAAAACTTTAAAGTAAGTATTAATGAAATTTTTAATTATTACAAGAGTTCAATAATGGTTTTTATGTTATGCTCTTTTATGACATTAATTAAAATATGGATGCATTGTCTTTACAGAGTTATTTGCGTAATTTTGAACCCCATTCCCATGATGAGGCCGGTATTGCAAGTGGTTCAGGTAGATCACATGTTCCATTCCCCACTTGTGTTTTCCACTGAATATATATAGGAATGATCATAATCATTGACAATACATGCTCGAACAATCTTTTTTTTTAATGCTCTAACAATCTTGTCCATGCTAGTCCACGCGTTCTATATTTATGCATGCTCTAACAATTTTATTCTTCAGCTCCTTTCCATGATGATATGACAACGCCGCCTCCATCCAGGATAGCCACAAATGTCTTGCCGACTGCCATGTCAACAACACACAGCCTAAATGCACCAACTGTTGCACCATCTACTGGTACACAAATCCCTCTTTTACTCTCTTTTGTTATGTGTTTACGATGTAGATCCCTTGATTGTGTTTGTGCCATGGGTGCTCTGCACCAATTTATTTCCCTTGAAGTATTATTTCTTGGAGGCATTTGATAATGGTTTTCATTTTTTGCAATAGGAGATGCAACAAGTCCCGATGCAACATCATTTCCTGGATGTTCCCGTGTTCCTAGTACGGGAACGGTGAAGGATTGCGTATTGATCATCAGCGACGATGAAGGTGTTCCCTTAAAAGTATCCAAACTTCCAGGTACTTTAAAGTTATTATTATTCTATAGTGATATAATAGTAATTTAGTTTTTGATCACTCTTCATCAACTAATGATCCCATGATTATTTTGTAGGGAATGATATTTTTTGGTGAAAACTTGGTGACGAGTGTTTGCGGATATTCGGGCCCACCATATGTACATGGTGGAACATCATATCCTAACTAAAACCCCAAACCACTATTTTGATTTCATATCATTGCTAGAATAGTTTTCCTTTTCATCAATTTCTTGAACTATATTAAAGGTAGCTTCTCTTCATTTATGAGTCTAACATGTTTTTTTTTACTTAAAAGGTGGAATAACCAAGATAAAAAGTTGAAGGATGATCTTGTACATAGTATGACCCAGCTTTTTGGACCTCGTGCATTCGAGAGAAACAAGCTCCTTGAAAGAGCTGGTTTATGTTTGAAGTATATTAGGGACCAGTACAGGAAATATTTAGAGGTTAACCCAAGGAACGAGCGTCCACCCTGTGTTCTTGAGGCTGAGTGGCAGGGTTTGATTTTGGATGGAAAGTATAAAGCCGACATGAAAAAAGGAATTACGCCAGTAGAGAGTAGAGCAAGGTATGTGATACTTTTGAGAATGTAATTATGTACTAATTAACCTCTAAATTTTTCCTATACTGGTCTCTAACATATTTCAAACTTTTCATAGATTGCCTAACACATCAAAGGCAACAAAGGAAAGATTAGAAAAGCACGGGACACACAAGCTCGGCTCTGGTGGTTTTTCCAAACTTCAAGCACGAGTTGTAAGTATTAGTAAATGAAAACTTGTATCAATTTTTTTATATATTCCAAGGAAATTTTTTTTGATCAAACAATGCAAGTAAAATTCACCATACCAAGAAAAAATGTAGGGGTCAGAGTTCAATAGATGCCTCACAGAAGAGGACAAGAGAATTGGCTTCCAACAAGGCTATAGAGCCGTGGCTGAACGGCTACGAGCTGAAATCAGTGTGCAAGGTTCAAATAATGATGCATCTGAGCCACAGGTAAATAAGCTAAATGAAATTTATTTCAAATTGAATACTTTACCAATTAGTCTATTTGATGTTAAGTTCTAATATAAAGTGAGTATATCTGTTTTAAGAAAGCAATGATAACAATGTGTAGGATATTGGAATGCAGCCTGACAATCCTTCTACACAATCTATGCATAATGAAGGTTCGCATGATGTGCATCCTAGTGGTGGAGGTATACATTTGCTATTAAAATTTTTATATGTAATTACAATTGGTGTTTGGATTAATGTAACATTTTGTATAGCAACTGTAGAGGATCGAGGGGTCGGTGCTCATGAGCATGTTGAGGTTGAGTCTAGACAAAATGATGTGGCCAGATCAGGTAATTAAAGAGCGCCACAGTTATGTTCTTTAAAATAATTAAATACTTGTAACAATTATAATTAAATATTTTAAATTTAACTCTTTTATTTGTTATTGTAGAGGACCCCCCTTTGCAGCAGCATAGGAATTTGAGATCATCAAGAACAAAGAACAAAACAACTGATGAGGGGGGTATTGATGATAACACTGATGCTCCTCTTAGAGCTTACATAGAAAAAAAAATTAGAAAGAGAAAAAAGAAATGATTGTCATCTAAATACCTTAATTGATAATGAATGAATTTTATGTCTCAATGAATTTAATTATGTGCTAATGAATGTTCATGAATTATGTGTTTATTTTCATATTGATGAATGTTGTGTGTTAACGAATCTAATGTGTTAATGAATGTTATCATGTGATATTGATTGAATGTTACATTTTATTAATAATTGAAAGAATGAATGAATGTTAGATGTTAACGGGGAATGTAGAGTGATGTTAGGGGGGGGGGTGGGGCCAAATGAGCTTCCACCTTCACGTGGTTGGCCCTGTTTAGTAGAGAATATTAAACTATATTCTCGAAATAAAGTGAAGCTCAATAAGATACTAAATGAGTCAAAATGGTTATCAAGGTCCTCTATCCATAAGATACTTGTAGTCAAAATGGTTATTAATAAGATACTTGCAGTCAAAATGGTTATCTAGGTCCTCTATCCATTCCATAAGTTCTTCACCATTCAAACTTCCTCCATAACAAGGAATGTGCTCTAGGTTAGTCATGAAGCCTAGCATGGACTCTCTGTCAGATAGAGCCACTATTTCAGAGCCTTTTTTGTGCATTTCCTTCAAGCACTGTACAATGTACGGATGTGAAAGGGAGGGCAGACCAGTGTGGAAGTTAGAGTATTTATATCTTATGCTTTGAGAGTTTATTTGGTAGATTCAAGACACCTTATATCAAAGTTATTCCTTTTTCTTATCTGTTGTTCTGTCAAACCCTCATTTTTTGGGTTATTGCATTCAAATGGCCTTAACTTGCAAATAAACCATAGGATATCCTCTGTTCTTTGTAAAATGCAAGTTAAGGGGGTTTATTTTCATATTTTAAAAGCTTTGGAACAGGATACTAAGCCAGAGAATTTCAAGAGCAAGCCCTAGGTCAAGAATCTCAATGTTCTTGACTAGGAGTTGATGGATTATGCAAGATCAGAGGGTAGCGGCAAGTAAAGGACCTCAAACCTTGTTGAATCTAGATCTTTAGAGCATGGTGGACATCTTCAAACTCTGATCTTGGTTTCATGCACCCATTTTCAATGCCTTGTTTTGGAACCCACACCCAAAGGCATGCATTAGGTCTGCGGACTCAATAAGGACATTGATATGCTGGAGTGGAGTCAAGGTCTGGGAGTTGGAGGATTGTTAGAACATCAAAAAGGGTACTCAAAAAACATATAAGTTCATAAGGTCCTTTATCAAATTGAAGAGTTATTGCTGCAGAACAGGTTTTGGAGACCTACTAGAGTCACTAGGTCTATTTGGACCCGTTTGGACCACGACACACAGTAGCATCTACAGAGAAGAAGTTTGGTATGCAATGGTCTTGAAACCTCCTGAGAAATTCTTGGTATGCATTTGTGTGGTGCAAAAGCTTCGTTGAAAGAGAAAAAGAAGAAAAGAATAGAAATGATTTTTTTTCTTTTTATGTCATATACTGTAACCAGCTACTTATAACTTGCAAAAATTATTATAACCATTTGAAATTGAAACTTAGTTTAATGTGAAACTGAGAACTGCTTTATTAGAGCTTTCTGTGATTTAGATTCAGACATCAAGAACATTGTTTGCCTAATATTGTGATTAATGTTTATTTATTAATATCTCATACTGACAAACAATTGATAATTGTAGGGAAAACGTCATTGGGGGTCTTTGAGGATCCACCAGAAGCCAAGGAGAAAATGTATTCAAATGCTAAAGATGGTGTAACAGTCCTTACAGTTGTTGAACCTTGCTGTGTAGATCATCTCCGATTCTCCAAGTTCAACAGTACTGTGGTATTCCTTTGGATACTTCTAATGGTAAATTTCAGACATCAAGTTCTTTTCGTATGAAACTACTACATTTGTAATCTGTAGTTTTAAACTTTTAGTTTATAAATGTTCATCAGCTTTAGTTCGTATGCTGCCATTTCAAGTATGATTAATGAAGTTACCTTTATCACAGGATGAAAGTGAGCAGTCAGCATACTGGTATGGAGCTAGCAGCATTGATACGGTGACTAGGGCATCGTTTAATGGTGGTATTGTGTTTTCCCGTATTTAGGGCATCGGCCTTTTGAAGCATTGCCTTCATCTTTCTTAAGTCTGAGTTTTAAGTTTGTTTATCTCTCTCGGCGCTGTTGAAAATACAAATGACAACGTTCTTGTTTGTTTTGCCCTTATATCCCGATGTGATTTTGCGGAGGGTTACGGCGCTGTTGAAAACACAAATGAAAACACAAATCCCTTGTGTAATTGCCACTTGAAGGAGGACAGTCACTGTAAAGACAACATGATAATGTACACTTACAGCCCGTGTACATTATCATTGTGTCTTTAGAGTGACTATCCTCATTTGTTGAAGAAGAAAAGCATTAATGTGGCTGAATAGCAATACATTCAAGTGGCAATCACACAAGGGATAGTCACTGTGAGATGTCCTCATTTGTGACTATCCTTACAATGAGTGTACATTATCATGTTGTCTTTAGAGTGACTGTCCTCATTTGTTGAAGAAGAAAAGCATTAATGTGGTTCAATAGCAATACATTCAAGTGGCAATTACACAAGGGACAATCGATCACTGTGAGATGTCCTCATGTGTGACTATCCTTGTCACAAATGACTATCCTTGTAAAGACAACATGATAATGTACACATACAATGAGTGTACATTATCATGTTGTCTTTACAGTGGCTGCCATCATGTTGTATATTCTTCTCTGTAGATGCTACTATGTGCTAGGGAACTTCTTAGAACTGTTGGTATATTCTTACAACTTGTTACACCTGGGATATTCTTCTCTGTAGATGCTATTGTGTGCCATGGTCCAAATAGGCCCATAAATGTGGTTGAATAGCAATACATTCAAGTGGCAATTACACAAGGGACAGTCACTGTGAGATGTCCTCATGTGTGACTGTCCTTGTCACAAATGAGGACATCTCACAGTGACTGTCCCTTGTGTAATTGCCACTTGAAGGAAAAAAGCATTAATGTGGTTCAATAGAAATGTATTCAAGCGGCAATTACACAAGGGATAATCACTCTGAGATTTCCTCATTTGTGACTATCCTTACAGTGAGTGTACATTATCATGTTGTCTTTACAGTGACTGTCCTCATTTGTTGAAGGAAAAAAGCATTAATGTGGTTCAATAGTGATGCAGAGCAGTCAGGGCTTTTAGAATATACAAATATACATCCTTAACTCTCATTCCACCAAGGAAGAAGGAATTCCAATGGTTGAAACGTGAGTTAAGGTCTTTACATCAGTCAAACCCTGAAAATGAGGGTTTGTAAACAATGCACAGAAAATTTGAAATAACTTAGATATAAAACAAAGAGAATCAATCAAACCAACTTCCAAAGCATCAGATGTCACTATTACAACTTCCAGGCAAATTTTATCATCCAACCACCATCCGTACAGCCGTACAGATTTCATTTTTCACCAGAAATGCACTAAAACAGGGTTATTTTTATTTTTTATGAAAGCAAAATGATTACAATACTAGTTCTCTGTCTGTCTTCGACCATTTGAAGCCTAAAATAGGCTCTCCAAACGTTGGTTCAACCATCTAGGTGGTTAGAATAGTTTATCCAACAAATGTCAACTTTGCTAAGCAACTTTTAAAGTTGCATTACAACTTTGCAAACAACTTTGCCGAGAAGGTTAAAAATGTGTTGTGAAACTTTAGGAACCTTATTAAAGTTATTTTGGACCTTCAAACTTCTTAACAACATCTAAAAGACACCTAATAAACACTTACTATGCTCATTTCATCCAAGGACTCAAAAGATGCCCAAGGTTTATAAGTCACCAAGGGGTCTTGTGTCCAACAAGTGGATGTTTATAAGGAGATAAAATCAATCCTTAATATTTATTACAAACCAAGAAAACATCTAAAACTCCTATTTAATTTATTGTCATTCAAAAAGACTTTGATTTGTCATTCAAAAAGACTCTGATTTGTCAATCAAAAGGACCTTTCACCAGTCAATCCTTCAAAGCTCCAAGGTGAAAATCTTATGTTCCAATTGATAGGATTTGACTCCTTGGCTTCATGGCAACTTCCTTCAATCATGGTGTCTTTGGCTTGCATTAGGGATGCCCCTGCATCAAATAGCAATGCATTCAAGTGGCAATTACACAAGGGACAATACATGCCCATTAAAGTTGGTGTTTTGTTATCCAGCATGACAATGGAGACAACATACTCTGTGTCAATTTTACTGATCAAATTTCCCTCCGCCAGGCAAAGCAACAATCTGGGTATGATAAGGTGAAATTTTGTAGTCCTTTTGGGTATGATAACAGTTCCAGTTTCCAATAAGATGGTTCATTTTTATAATCTAGCTTCAATTTCTCTTGTGAAAATCTTTTTTTCATTTTATGGGTGGTAAAATATAATTATTATGCTAGAGGTGTGTACTTATGGATGATAATGAAACAAAATGATAAGATTTAAGACTCTTGTTTTTTTTTTAAATAGCAATTTAAGTTTCCTTCTATTATAAATTACTATTTTTCTATTTTTTAATGTATCTTTCCAAATCTTTTATATCAATTTTATTTATGAAATATAAATATATTAATAATGTTTTAGTGTTTTTAGGATTAGTTTATATCAATTCTATGTATCATCATTCGTCATTCAATTGTCAGTATTATTAATTTAGACTGTGCAATTGTAGAACTACTCGAATATGGGTTGGATGGATACTCAAGCAGGGGAACCCTCCTCAAATATCTCAAGCAGTGAACTTGGAAAAATGTGTCCTGAAGGAACCCTTTCCATCAGAGAGATAAAAGTACAAACAAGTAAAAGAAGCAGGCTCTGCAAATATGTTTTTGAGAAGAAAAATGATAGATTATTCGAGTATGGTTCATGAGGTATATCTAAAAAGACATTTTTTTTCTTATTATAATAAAAGAGGAAGTTGTGAATGTCAAAGTTGAGTGAAACAAAAATTATTTTCATCAAATTTTATTAGGCTTTCTTTTGGGAATAGTTTCTTACAATATTGCTATTAAGATTTTTATTGTGTAGTTTTTAGATTAGGTTTATAAAATTATATTTCATGAGTAGTGATTCATATTAATCAATTAACGATACTTTTGGAAGGTATTTTCAATGTGTCAAATTTTGATATTTTTACAAGAATTAGATTGTGTAATTTTTTTAATTAAAGTCATTGACTCATATTTCATAAATAATAGTTCTCATGAATCCATCTCTTATAAGATTGAATAGTCTATTTAGGAAGTATTTCTGATAGTATGTCAAATTATGATATTACTATTACCATTAGATTGCATGGCTTTGAAGTCAACCTCATTGACCCATATTCTTCTCTGTAGATGCTACTATGTGCTAGGGAACTTCTTAGAACTGTTGGTATATTCTTACAACTTGTTACACCTGGGATATTCTTCTCTGTAGATGCTACTATGTGCCGCGGTCCAAACGGGCCCATAAATGTGGTTGAATAGAAATACATTCAAGTGGCAATTACACAAGGGACAGTCACTGTGAGATGTCCTCATGTGTGACTGTCCTTGTCACAAATGAGGACATCTCACAGTGACTGTCCCTTGTGTAATTTCCACTTGAATGAGGACAGTCACTGTAAAGACAACATGATAATGTACACATACAATGAGTGTACATTATCATGTTGTCTTTACAGTGGCTGCCCTCATGTTGTATATTCTTCTCTGTAGATGCTACTATGTGCTAGGGAACTTCTTAGAACTGTTGGTATATTCTTACAACTTGTTACACCTGGGATATTCTTCTCTGTAGATGCTACTGTGTGCTGGGGTCCAAACGGGCCCATAAATGTGGTTGAATAGCAATACATTCAAGTGGCAATTACATAAGGGACAGTCACTATGAGATGTCCTCATGTGTGACTGTCCTTGTCACAAATGAGGACATCTCACAGTGACTGTCCCTTGTGTAATTGCCACTTGAATGAGGACAGTCACTGTAAAGACAACATGATAATGTACACAAGTACCGTGAAGGTAGTTGCAAGTTACGGCTGTTTCATTGCATACCCAAAACAATGAAGATGTTACGGTCCACAAAATGTTTGTGCTTGAAAGATGAACAAATAAAATTAAACTTCTAAATAACCAGAGCCGCTAACAATAAATTCAACAAAGATATGTCCTCATTTCTGGGTATTTTAGCTCTGTAACAGCTGAATACCAGATTACATAATAATGACAATAGAAAAATAAACCCAACGTACTCAGAAATTGTAGCTGTGATTTCATGGAGGGAATCTCTCTCGGCACTGTTGAAAATACAAATGACAACGTTTCTCTACATTATCATGTTGCCTTTACAGTGACTGTCCCTTGTGTAATTGCCACTTGAAGGAGGACAGTCACTGTAAAGACAACATGATAATGTACACTTACAGCCCGTGTACATTATCATGTTGTCTTTACAGTGACTATCCTCATTTGTTGAAGAAGAAAAGCATTAATGTGGCTGAATAGCAATACATTCAAGTGGCAATCACACAAGGGACAGTCACTGTGAGATGTCCTCATTTGTGACTGTCCTTACAGTGAGTGTACATTATCATGTTGTCTTTAGAGTGACTGTCCTCATTTGTTGAAGAAGAAAAGCATTAATGTGGTTCAATAGCAATACATTCAAGTGGCAATTACACAAAGGACAATCGATCACTGTGAGATGTCCTCATGTGTGACTATCCTTGTCACAAATGAGGACATCTCACAATGACTGTCCCTTGTGTAATTCAAGTGGCAATTACACAAGGGACAGTCACTGTGAGATGTCCTCATTTGTGACTGTCCTTACAATGAGTGTACATTATCATGTTGTCTTTAGAGTGACTGTCCTCATTTGTTGAAGAAGAAAAGCATTAATGTGGTTCAATAGCAATACATTCAAGTGGCAATTACACAAGGGACAATCGATCACTGTGAGATGTCCTCATGTGTGACTATCCTTGTCACAAATGAGGACATCTCACAATGACTGTCCCTTCTGTAATTGCCACTTGAATGAGGACAGTCACTATAAAGACAACATGATAATGTACACATACAATGAGTGTACATTATCATGTTGTCTTTACAGTGGCTGCCCTCATGTTGTATATTCTTCTCTGTAGATGCTACTATGTGCTAGGGAACTTCTTAGAACTGTTGGTATATTCTTACAACTTGTTACACCTGGGATATTTTTCTCTGTAGATGCTACTGTGTGCTGGGGTCCAAACGGGCCCATAAATGTGGTTGAATAGCAATACATTCAAGTGGCAATTACACAAGGGACAGTCACTGTGAGATGTCCTCATGTGTGACTGTCCTTGTCACAAATGAGGACATCTCACAGTGACTGTCCCTTGTGTAATTGCCACTTGAATGAGGACAGTCACTGTAAAGACAACATGATAATGTACACAAGTACCGTGAAGGTAGTTGCAAGTTACGGCTGTTTCATTGCATACCCGAAACAATGAAGATGTTACGGTCCATAAAATGTTTGTGCTTGAAAGATGAACAAATAAAATTAAACTTCTAAATAACCAGAGCCGCTAACAATAAATTCAACACAGATATGTCCTCATTTCTGGGTATTTTAGCTCTGTAACAGCTGAATACCAGATTACATAATAATGGCAAAAGAAAAATAAACCCAACGTACTCAGAAATTGTAGCTGTGATTTCACGGAGGGAATCTCTCTCGGCACTGTTGAAAATACAAATGACAACATTTCTCTACATTATCATGTTGCCTTTACAGTGACTGTCCCTTGTGTAATTGCCACTTGAAGGAGGACAGTCACTGTAAAGACAACATGATAATGTACACTTACAGCCCGTGTACATTATCATGTTGTCTTTAGAGTGACTATCCTCATTTGTTGAAGAAGAAAAGCATTAATGTGGCTGAATAGCAATACATTCAAGTGGCAATTACACAAGGGACAGTCACTGTGAGATGTCCTCATTTGTGACTATCCTCACAGTGAGTGTACATTATCATGTTGTCTTTAAAGTGACTGTCCTCATTTGTTGAAGGAAAAAAGCATTAATGTGGTTCATTAGCAATGTATTCCCAGCATCTGTACCTGCATCTCTCTTATATACTACAAGTTACTTGCCATCAGAAATTGCAGTTCCCTCACGTGACATTGATGGTGAAGTGTTCTTTTCAAAACCATCATCTGTGGTTACCAATGCTCCTGTTTTAGGCAATAAGTTTGTTGCATTCCATGAGCCATTGGTCAAGTTTCTTCTACGAGCTTCTGATGCCTCAAAATCTAAGCAGTTCCTACGCATGCCTCATTGTGGTTGATTATCATTCTGTACATGAATTATAATGAGTAATCAGTTTTGGGCCTTGGAATCTTGTATGTAACATGCACAGGCATTTCATGGCTAAATGAATCTATTTAAAAGCATCAACTTTTCTTACATGATGTTGGATACATAAGTAGAACAAGCGTATATCAAATTGGAAGCAATCAGAACTCCACAATGACATATTATTTAGAGTACTCTTCAGTTTAAGTAATAATGCATATATTGACACTGTAAAGACAACATGATAATGTACACTCACTGTAAAGACAACATGATAATGTACACTCACTGTAAGGACAGTCACAAATGAGGACATCTCACAGTGACTGTCCCTAGTGTAATTGCCACTTGAATGTATTGCTATTCAGCCACATTAATGCTTTTCTTCTTCAACAAATGAGGATAGTCACTGTAAAGACAACATGATAATGTACACTCACAGTGAGTGTACATTATCATGTTGTCTTTACAGTGACTATCCTCATTTGTTGAAGAAGAAAAGCATTAATGTGGCTGAATAGCAATACATTCAAGTGGCAATTACACTAGGGACAGTCACTGTGAGATGTCCTCATTTGTGACTGTCCTTACAGTGAGTGTACATTATCATGTTGTCTTTACAGTGGCTGTCCTCATTTGTTGAAAGAAAAAAGCATTAATGTGGTTCATTAGCAATGTATTAAATTAATTTTTTTTTTTAATCCACCCACGGGCGTCGCAATTGCGACGGCAACCCGTCGCAATGCGATGCAGGCGCCCGTCGCAATTGCTTGGGAGGTCTGTCGCGATTGCGACGGCCCTCCGAAGCCATGCGACGGGGGGGCGACGGCCATGCCGCTTCTTAAATCTTAGTCACGTTGCGACGGGATATGTGTCACAATTGCGATGGCTACCCATAGACGTCGCAATTTGCGACTAAAAAATAGCGACGTCTATGGGTGTTGCTATTGCGACACATAGCTGTCGCAATTGCGACACATAGCCGTCGCAAAATGACCCCAAATGTATTAGTGGTAGACCTCTAACCTTTTTCTTTTTACTTATCTTGATCATGTTATCAAAGTTTACATGGCATAACCTTTTATGCCACAACCATGCATCCTCATCTTTCATCATTAAAAAAGAATACTTATCATTATCAAGATAAAACAAGTTACCTTTCATTTGTGCTCATGTTCCAACAAGTTTTCCTCTATCATCAAATATCTTAACATTTTTCCTCTCAAAAGCTACTCAGTGACCTGAGTTGTTAAGTTGTGCCACACTTAGCAGATTATAATTTAGTCCTTCTACCCAATATGCATTATCACATCTGATTTTATCATTTATCATTAAAGTTCCTTTTCCTCTAACCATAGGGTGTATCATTACCCATTTTTATAGATCCTCTATTATATTGCTCAAGATGATCAAATTTTTCTTCATCACTAGTCATGTGATGGGTACAACCACTATCAATAATCCATGTATCATTTTTATTAACCTTAGAAATGAGTGTTGTCTCTACATACCTTTCTTCTTCCTCAGAGTCATCCTTCATCACAACAAATACTACTTCTACATCATCATTTGTATCAGAATCACAATTATTTTCTTCAGCAATGTAGCACACCTTTTTGTCTTTATCATTTTTGTCTCGATTATCTCTGTTGTAGTGTCGGTAACTTTTGTTGCCTCTTCTCCCATAGCTTCCTTCACTAGATCAATCCTTGTTTCTATCATCTTCTTTCCTATTTGGACATCTAGCAGCAATATGACCAACTTCTTTGCAGTTAAAACATGCTAAAGGTAATTTACCTCTATATCTACCTTTACCTTTAGGTAATCTCCTAGCCATAAGAGCTTCAAGCTCATCAATCTCATCATCAGAATTACTATCATTATCATCATTATTACTTCTACTACTAGACTTACCAATCTTCAGAGAAGTCATAAAAGAAGATTCAATAGACGGTACAACACTATTATCAAAATTATCCAGTTCAAAGGTTGTTAGCTTACCGATCAGATTGTCAAGAGTGAGAGTATTGTTAGGTGCAGACCTCATTTCATGTATTGCAAAAATTTTGATAGCATAAACATGCAATAAGGTTCTCAAGATTTTGTTTACCATTGTATCTTCTTTAATAACTCCACCGGATCCTCTGATAGTGTTGACTACCTCCTTTATTTAGTTTGTGTACTGCACAATGTTTTCTCCTTCTTTCATATTCATATCATCGAATCTCCCTCTTAAGATTTCATCTCTGGCTCTTCTGACATTAGCATCACCACTATAAATTAGCTTAAGTTTATCCCACATGTCCTTAGAAGTAAGGTAGTCCTTGACATCTTCAAACTCGACACCTGATAGAGCAGCAACAATCTCCATCATAGTAATATTATGCTCATGTCTATCTCTTAATTGATCAAGAGTCAGAGGACCTGTAGGCGGTGCAATGTAGCCATTATCCAATAGGGTGATGGTAGAATTCCCAATCTCAAATATATGCAGTCTCATTCGGCTTTGCCATATTGTAAAATTGTCCTTATTCAGCTTTGGCACTTCCCTCTTATACATTTTGTGATCTTTATGCTGAAGTCCTTAAAACTAAATTCCAAGCAACCAATATGCTTTAATAGCAATTGTTAGAATAACTGAGAGGGGGGTGAATCAGTTATCCATAGTCCCAATTACAAAATACATATCACAAAATAAATTCAGCTAATTCTGCAGCTCGGTAAACATAAAATACTAACTATCTATGACTTTACTAATTACCAATTAATTACTCATAGTGATTACCAACCAAATCTAACATGCAATATGTAAAGTATGATATCCAAAAAATCACAACATAAACACATAACACAAGAGATTTAATGTGGAAACCCTACAAAGGGAAAAACCACTTGGGACCGATAACCCAAAATATTTTCACTCTTTTGAAGTGAGCTCGGTGAAGAGCCAACCCTATTAAAGATTACAAAACACACTGTAAGGTGTGACCTTGTTAGAGGATTTAACACTAATAGTTATCATCCAACCAGCATTCACTATGGGGTTGAAAGGATAACAATGTACATTCTATGAATGACATATAAGACTTTCAAGTCCACTCGGTTAAGAGATTTTATCTATTTACAATGGTTAAACTTTAACAGTGGGTGATCTGAATATAATACAACTTGATTTGCAGATTATCAGATCTATCTTAAGTCCATAAAAATCCTCTGATCAATATTTCTTATTCAGTTCAACAACATTCAATAACTTACCATCCCTCAATAAAAGCTCTCTAATGCTTAGTTAACTCTGCAGTCCGGTTCTTCCTCAACCAGTTTGATTAGGCAAGCATGAAGCAATGTTCATGCGATATCTCTGCAGTCTCCTTCCTCCAGCATAAGTTTCACTGTGAAACCCTAGTCTCTTAAATAGACAAGTAAACTATTTTCTTTTCATCCATCAAATTTTGCCACTTAATCTCCTTCACTGATTTTGCCGCTTAAACCTTCCTTGGTTGATGTGTCAGTGACATGTTTCAATTATGTCCTTTAGATCTTCTCCAAATTTTGTTGGCCATTGATCTCATAACAAACTTTATCTTTCCACCTCATAATCATACACTTTACAACTCATCAATTTCTGTCGGCTAAACTAATCATTTAGTTATTTTGTCCTTACTCAGTTAACAAAGAAATGTGTCAGTGAACACAAGCTCGGTTGATACTGTCACTCGGTATACACTACACTGACTCAGTGTATACTAGAATGCTTCATTAACTGACCACACTGCTTTGTAATATTTTTCTTCCAACTTCATAACAGATTAATGCAACATAATCAAGTCAACAATATGATGTCATAGACTCATCAATAAGTTACCAAGAGTATTCCTTATCCTCATCTGTCATATCCATCTTCCTCAATGTAGATATCTTGGCTCTTCATCTTTTTTCCTCCTTTATAGATGTTTAGATATTTGCAACTACCATGATAAGTACTGTCAAAGCTAGTTGACATCAATGACAACATAATGATTGATTCAATTATCCTGCATAACCATTCAACGCTCGGTGATCTCTAATCACTTGTAATTCTCCAATCAGGTTTTAATCAGTTATAGTTCATCAGAAAGATGGATCTTCCATGTGATGAATATTAGATATGTTCCACAAGCTCATGGTCTCACAAGTGTAAGAAATAGAGTGAGATTGACACCCAATTCACTACACATTCTAAGGTTACTGAATTGGTATCAAAGTTCTTAGTAATACCTATAAATAGTTGGGTTTATTTTTAATTAAGAGATCCTAATTGATTATATTGTCAACTAATCAATTTCATACAAGGGAATGTAATGACAAAAGTGGAAAACTTATATTCATGAGATTTTTTCAAAAGGGTTAGGAAGAGCATACTATCTAGTAGGTTAGGGATACAAAATGAATTTGAGCACTAATAAGATACTATGACACTATAGAGATTTTTCCTTTCCTTTTCTCCAATAGATCATTTTTCTACTAATCTATATAGTTCGTATGTTATAGTTAATAGTTTTTTTTTTCAAAATATTGATAAAATTGAAAAGTTGTAATAAGTTATGGAGGAAAAGCCATAAGTACAAATCTTACAATGTTCAAGCATTATGAAGTCTAATAATCTTAAACATTGTCCATTTAACACTTTGTGGAACACATCATTTGAGATTTTGGTTCATAAAAGGAAAGACTCTTATAGGATCATTAAAGTTTTAGTGCAAGAACCATATTTTATCTATCTTTTGAAATATGAAAATAGAAAGTCTAAAATATATATGTTGGTATACCATTGATCAAAATAGGTGAGACAACTTAAAAGCGGGGCTCAGTAATGGAGAGTGATTAGTACAATATAAAGTGAAACTTTGGGTCTCAAATCCTTTGTAAGTGGATTTTAACTCTCATTGATGTTATCTATTAACATGATTTATTTCATGCTATTATTAGGTGGTGGGTCCATAATACCACGAGGAAATAATTAAGAACCAATTTTTGTTCTGAAAGAGAAATAGACTATGAAATGTAATAATTTTTCAATTATAAAAATTACATCTATTGCATATGATGTGATAAAAAACATAATATAAACATCCAAATATATAAGAGATGGGATGTTACAAGGAAACTATGACTGGGGACAAGGGGGGTAAAATATTGCTTGTAAATAATTATTTTAAAGTTTTTGTAGGCACTAACACACTAGATACACTAATCTCAACCACTAAATGCCAAATTTGTAACCATCAATTTATTCATTTAAGAGAAACCAACCTCCAAATACATAATATAATAATTGTATGAACCTTCTTCTTGGATCATATCAAATTCTCCTAGAAAAATATCCTCTATAAATGAGTCTTTAACTTTGATTATAACGGTCTATACTTTCTATTCATAGTTCTGCAATAATTTTCTTTAATATTTAATAGTAGATCAACACTATAATATTCAAACAATTTCTCATGATTATGCCATATAGTTTCTCATAAATCTACATTAAAATATTAGTTAAGTTTCTATTAAATTTTCTATATAGCTAATATTAAACAAAGGTTTTTTACTCATTTTTTTTGTTAGAAATGGGAAATATATTATATAATCTCTTACCTTTGACATTGCCAATTTACCTTCTTATATAATCCACAAAATCACCTCTTCACCCAAGAGGGGTGATACATTAAAGGATTTTGACCATAATTAGAAAGAGTTAATTTATTTCATTATCCTATCGATGAGGGGAAATCTATTAGAAAGTAAAGTCCACCAAGATAACTAAGAGGGGGGGGGGGGGGGGGGATGAATCATTTATCAGATAATTATAACTTTTATCATCTTCAACATCATTAAACCATATAAGAAATATAATTACCAACCATAGAAAGATATTCATACACAATAACACAATGACACAACCTCCTGATCAAAGAGTAAACCCCGGTGGGAATGATGCCCACAAAAGATGCACTAATATGAATATTCCTTGTGAGAGGATGGAATCTATTAGGATTCTTATGAAATACATTTAGTACATATGAATCCCTATTCGGAGATTTTGAATCCCTGTTAAAAGATTCTAACCCGGTTAAGAGTTATAGAAGACAGAAGGACCCACTGCCCAAACAGCTTCAGGGTAAGATCACTGAACACACTGTCCAAATAATCTTTGCATTACTCAATAGAATAATATGTTACCTCTTCTTTGACTGTGCCAAACCACACTCACTATTACATCATATCTCAATTTCAGATCTCTGTACTTCGCATGTCTTCCTTCACAATTTCACTCTCATACTTAGCTCTTTTCTTCACTTCATGCATACAACATCACAACTGCTGCTACCATTACACACTTTCACATTACAACTTCATGTTGCTACATTCCAATTCCATAATTCACACACTACACCAAAATTACATTAAACTATCAGCTTCCAAATACAATAAATCTTCACTCGTGTGACTTCAAAGTCTGCACTTTCATCCACGTCACTATCAATGTGTCTCCAACTTCCCTTTAACTGTGAAAAACAAGATTCCATTCCGATTAGGAGATATCATCCAATTTCCACAAACTGCTACTCAGGAACAATGCCTGAACACTGCTTCTACCAAAATGATCATAACTTCCATGACTCAATGAATTACTATCTGTGCTCTTAACCATAGACATATGACATATCAAAGAGTATATCCTCAACATCACATAGCTCCAAGTGCAATAACCCATGTGCGATAATCCAAACTCTATCTGCTTCTTTGCAAGTCTTCAGTAAATCACTGTGTTGACATCAATGACAATCATAGTCATGAATGCAACAACAACTGCTATAGAATGGCTGCCAAAAACTTTAGCATTCATTCCTAACAATCTCCCCCATTTTGATGACAACATAGATGAAAAACATCCAATGTTCCAAAAATCCAATACTGCAACAACTGCTTCTTCAAATCCTCTTCATCAATCAAATCTTGCTTCGTTATCCTATTCACTTCTCTCCAGCAAATGTCTCATATTGTTTTTCATGCATACTTCTCCCCCATTGACATCAATGAAAGAAATTCCAGCACTAAGTCAACAACAACTCAATGTCAAAAGACACTTTTCAAAAAATACATTTATGAGAGTCCTCATGACTCAGCTCAGATACACATATTCCCCCATAGAGGAAGTACCAACATCTAGTCCAGAAGAAAGATAGGGCTCATATACCACTGGATGGATGCAACTAACTACATCACTTCTCAAAAGTAGGTTGGGGCATAACCCCAAGCATACCTCTCAGATACTCAAATGTATCCTTAGGCAAAGGCTTTGTGAATATATATGCTATTTTCTCCTTTGTACTTATGTACTCAAGTCTAACTTTTTTTTCAACAACTTTCTCTCTTACAACATGATACTTAATCTCTATATGCTTTTTCTTATAATTTAATACAGGATTCTTAGACATATTGAATGTACTAGTGTTATCACAATTTATAACAATAGGATCAACAAATTTTATTCCAATATCCTTCAGCATCTACTTCATCCAAATTATCTGGTTACAATTGTTTTCTACTGCTACGTATTCTACTTCTGCTATGCTTTGTGAGATACAATTCTGCTTCTTGCTTAGCCAAGAAACTAATCTTCCTCCAAGAAAAAATGCTCCTCCACTGGTGCTTTTCTTATCATCAACACTGCCTCCCCAATCAAAATCTGTATATGCACATAGGGTAAAATCATCAGAATTTTCATACCATAATCCATAGTCCATTGTGCCTCTTAAATATCTCAGTATCCTCTTTACTACTGCAAAATGTGATTCTCTAGGTTCAGCTTGAAATCTTGCTACAATTCTAACTGAATGTGCTATATCAGGTCTTGTATGAGTCAAATACTGTAATCCTCCAATCATAGATCTGTATTTCTTCTATTCTACTGCAGGAGTCTCATCTATGCTAGATAACTTATGTCCAGTCACCATAGGTGTTCCAACTGGTTTACAATCCTCCATTCTAAATCTTTTCAACAAGTCATTCAGGTACTTTGTCTGACTTACAAAGATACCATCATTGTTTTGTGTTATCTGTAATCCCAAAAAGTATTTCATTTCACCAATCATACTCATTTCAAATTTAGTCTTCATTTCATCAGCAAATTTGTCACTAGCTTCATCTTCTCCTCCAAAGATAATGTCATCAACCAAAATAACTATAACTAACAAACCATTTTCAATTTCTTTTGTGTATAGATTGCTATCAGATGTACCTTTTATAAATCCCAACTTTAACAAATAGTTATCCAGTCTTGCATACCAAGTTCTAGGTGCTTGTTTAAGTCCATATAAAGCTTTCTTCAATTTACATACCATGTCTCCTTCTTGCATTAAAGGAAAACTTTCAGGCTGCTCAATGTAGACTTCTTCCAATTCTCCATTCAGAAATGTTGAATTCACATCCATCTGATACACTTTGAATTTCTTGTAAGCTGCATATGCCAAAAACATTCTTACTGCTTCAATTCTTGCAACAAGTGCAAAAGTCTCTTCATAGTCGACTCCTTGTTTTGAGTAACCCTTACATACCAATCTTGCTTTATTTCTGACTACTTCTCCTTGTTCATTCATCTTGTTTCTGAATACCCATTTAGTTCCAATAACATTCTTGTCTTTAGGTCTAGGGACCAATTCCCATGTCTTGTTCTTTTCAATCTGATCTAGTTCTTCTTTCATAGCATTAGTCCAACTTTCATCTTCACAAGCTTCATTAGTAGTCTTAGGTTCAATTTGAGAAATCAAACATAATTGTTCTTGTGGCTTATTTCAAGTAAGAACTCCTCCTTTGATGCTCCCAATAATCTATTCAAAAGGATGATTCCTTAACAAACTCTTGATAGGTGTCACTGTCTCAGATCTCTCTTTAGATGTAGGTTCTTCAATAACTTCACTGTGGCTTTCATTCAACAAATCACTATTAGTTTCATAAAAAAATTTAGTAGTTCCAATATTAGGCTTAGGATGAGCTTCTTCATTAGATTCGTAATCAAACATTCTTTCCTAAATTTTGAGCTTTTCATCAACTTTAACATTTGTGCTCTCAACAATAGTCTTAGTTCTTTTATTGAAACATCTATATGCTTTTCTTTTCAAAGAATATCCAAGAAATATACCTTCATCACTTCTAGGATCAAACTTTCCTATATCATCATCTCTCTTTATATAACATTTGCTTCCAAAAATTCTAAAATACTTAACTGAGGGTGCATGTCCAAACCATAATTCATAAGGTGTCTTGTCTGTGTCTGCTCTAATTTGTACTCTGTTCATTGTGTATACTGTTGTGTTCACTGCTTCTCTCCAAAATATCTTTGCCAAATTATTTTCGAACAACATAGCTCTTGCTGCTTCAGTCACTCATTTGTTCTTTCTTTTTGCAATGCCATTTTGTTCAGGTGTTCTAGGGGCTGAATACTATCTTTTGATGCCATTTTCTTCACAAAAGTTGTTAAACTCTCTAGAAGTAAATTCTCCACCTCTATCAGACCTTAAACATTTAATCTTCATTCCAGATTCATTCTCAAATTTATTCTTAACAATCTTAAACTTATCAAATGCTTCAAATTTTTCTTTAAGAAATGCAATCCACATCATTCTTGTAAAATCATCAACAAGAATCATAAAATACCTTTCTCCATAGAATCCTCTAGTCTTGGTAGGACCACTCAAATCTATGTGAACAATCTCTAGCTTCTTTGTAGATGTAAACTTCTTACTAGGAAAATAACTTCTCTTTTGTTTAGCCATTACACATTATTTGCAAATCATGTTAGTAGGCTTCATAATTCTAGGTAAATCTCTTACTGTAAGTGTAGTACTCACTTTCACAATGTTATCAAAGTTTATATGACAACACCTTCTATGCCATAACCAACTATCATCAATTTTAGTAATCAAACATGCCATCTCAGTAGGATTCAACTGAAATACATTACCTCTAGTTCTAGATCCAGTTCCAATCAGATTTCCATCTTTATCCTTTATCACACAAGTTTTCTTAGTAAACCAAACTTTATGTCCCTTATCAACTAATTTCCCAACACTCAAAAGATTATGTTTCAATCCATCAACAAAATAGACATCATCAGTATTAGTCTTTCCATCAAGAGTAATAGATCCTATACCTTTAATCAAACAAGGTGCATTATTTCCAACTCTAACAACTCCACCATTATATTCATTCAAGTTTATGAACTTTTTCATGTCTCCAGTCATATGATGTGAACAACCACTATCTATAATCCAATCAACTTTCTTTTCAACTTGAGAAACTAAGGCTTTTTCTTCCTTAACATCAGATTTAGGATTTTCTTCTTTAATTGCTACAAATCCTATGTCATCATTATTCTCAGTATCACTTTCACTTAAAGTTCTTTATATACTAGCTTCAAGATCTTCATCATTAGCATAATAACATTCCTTAGATTTTCTAGGATTGAAATTGCTTTTGTACTTTTTAACTCTCTTAGGATATTTAGATGAAAAATGACCATATTCTTGACAAGTCCAACATTTAAAAAATTTCTTACCGTCTAGTTCTCTTTTCACAAGCAAGGCAATACCTTCTTCAATCTTCTTGTCTTCTTCATTTCTAGATCTACTGCTACCAGCATAAACTCCACTGACACCGATGCTTCTTGACAAAGTAGGCTGAACACTAAGCACTGAATGCTATCTCCATTCTAGGTAAGTCTCCTGATAATCTCAGGTTCATTTCTGCTGCTTCCAATCTTCCAAGAAGAGTCTCTCTTGTAAATTTCATTGAACAAGGTATCACTTGTTCAATCATCTGTGTTGTCTGCTTAAATACAGGAGTCAATGTCCTTAGAATTTTCCATATCACTTCATTCTCTATCTTTGTTCCTCCACAAGATTTTATCCCTGAAATGATTTCTAACATTCTACCAATATAACTTCCAACAGATTCATCTTCCAACATTCTTATATCTTCAAATGCACATATCCAATTATGTAATCTAACTCTTTTTGCATGTTCATCACCTTCAAAAGTAGAGTGTAAAGCATTCCAAATTTCATGAGATTTTTTCAAATATTTTACCTGACTGTACTCATTCTCCAGTAGTGTTGTCAAAAGTGCTTCTCTTGCAAGTATGTTACACATGAATAGATCTCTCTCTTCCATAGTACATGTTTCAAGATTGTCCTCTTCAATGATAGTCTTATTATTCTTTGTAATCAACCAATAACCTGGTCCTAAACATAATAGGTGTGTCTTCATCTTTTCTTTCTAGCTATCAAAATTTACTCCATCAAACTTAGGGCTTTCTTTCCTGAAATTTGCCATGGATCTCCTTAAGCTGTTAAACTTTTCTTTCAAGGACCTGCCGCTCTGATACCAATTGTTAGAAAGTAAAGTCCACCAAGATAACTGAGAAGGGGGGGGGGGGGGGGGGGGTGAATCAGTTATCAGATAATTATAACATTTATCATCTTCAACAACATTAAACCATATAAGAAATATAATTACCAAACATAGAAAGATATTCATACACAATAACACAATGACACAAGATATGTTGACTAGGGAACCTCTTGATCAAAGAGTAAACCCCGGTGGGAATGATGCCCACAAAAGATGCACTAATATGAATATTCCTTGTGAGAGGATGGAATCTATTAGGAGTCTTATGAAATACATTCAGTACATATGAATCCCTATTAGGAGATTTTGAATCCCTATTAAAAGATTCTAACCTGGTTAAGAGTTATAGAAGACAGAAGGACCCACTGCCCAAATAGCTTCAGGGTAAGATCAATGAACACACTATCCAAATAATCTTTTCATTACTCAATAGAATAATATGTTACCTCTTCTCTGACTATGCCAAACCACACTCACTGTTACATCAGATCTCAATTTCAGATCTCTGTGCTTCGCATGTCTTCCTTCACAATTTCACTCTCATACTTAGCTCTTTTCTTCACTTCATGCATACAGCATCACAACTGCTACTACCATTACACACTTTCACATTACAACTTCATGTTGCTACATTCCAATTCCATAATTCACACTCTACACCAAAATTACATAAAACTGTCGGCTTCCAAATACAATAAATCTTCACTCATGTGACCTCAAAGTCTATGCTATCATCAAAATCACTATCAATGTGTCTCCAAATTCCCTTTAACTGCACAAAACTAGATTCCATTCCGATTAGGAGATATCATTTGATTTCCACAAATCGCTACTTAGGAACACTGCATGAACACTGCTTCCACCAAAATGATCATAACTTCCATGAATCAATGAATTATTGTCTGCACTCTTAACCATAGACATATGACATATCGAAGAGTATATCCTCAACATCACATAGCTCCAAGTGAAATAACCCACGTGCGCTAATCTAAACTTTGTCTGCTTCTCTACAAGTCTTCGGTAAATCACTGTGTTGACATCAATGACAATCATAGTCATGAATGCAACAAAAACTACTATAGAATGGCTGCCAACCACTTTAGCATTCATTCCTAAAAATATCACCCTAGGTGGGTGAACCAATATTTGAAATCCCTAAAAATTATTACAATGTATTTTCAACATAGGAACAAAAAATAGGATTGGGTTGGCTAGCATTTCCAAGAAAATATCCTTAGCAAAAAAATGCCCTTGGAATGACTAAATAATAGAGTGGTTAGTGAGAAAATTGAAAGGACTAACTTTAATATAAAGAAAATGTCAATACCAAAAACTAGATATCTTTGGCATTCTTCATGTACTAATGATCTCCTCTTTGAAATTAAAGATAATATTTTTCCAACAATCACCCCCTCTATAATTGATAACAACCTTGCAAAAAAAATCTTAGAATGCAATTAAAAAAAACTTCTTACCCTTACTAAAATACTCTACCTCTCCCCTTTGACATCAATGTCACATACTATTTTGGACTAAAAGATAATATAATCTATATATTTCCATGAGAATATGCTTCTTTTAAAGAACATAGTGACTAGATGAGAGTATCACTCATAATTTATCTCTTAGGTACATAAATGTATCTTTTGGAAAAGGTTATGTGAAAATATCAACAATCTATTCTTGTGAAGAAATGTACTTCAAGCTCACTTGCTAATCAACCACATTCTCTCTTAGGAAATAAGATTTAATTTTAATTTTCTTTGTCTTGGAGTGCATAACTAGGTTCTTTGAAATATTTTATTGCACTCATATTATCAAACAATATACAAATATGATTTTTATTTAACAATTACATCATTTAATTTTTTTTACTGAAATAACCTGTATGATATGAGATGTTTTTGCAATGTATTCTAGCCTAAAATAAACTAAAAATAAAAACTAAATATTGTTTCATGATCAACAAAAATATAAGACTGTTATCACTTGGAACTATGCTCCTCCATTAGTACTTTCTATGTTGTGTTCCTAATTCACATTTGTATATATTGAAATAGTGAAATATTTACCTATTCGATACCACAATCTAAAATCATAGTATACTTTATGCATTTGAATGTTCTTTTAGTGGTTGCATAAGCATTTTCATGGGTTCTACTCCAAATTGTGTCACCAAACCAATTTCTTCCATAATATTAGGCCTTGTAGTTGTCATGTATAATAAAATTTTAATACCATACCTATATAAAGTTTTATTAGCCTCTAAATATTTTTCATGCTTAGTCAATTTGAATCTTATAACCATGTAATTTGTCATTGGATATAGTCTTCCACCTATTTTTTAACAAGATCTACTTAATACATGGTTTGTGAAAAAATATCCCCTTATCCAATTCAAAAATTTTCTAGCCAAAGAATAAGGAATAATCACCAAGGATTAACATTTCAAACTCCTACATGTTCATGAAAAATTCTTAGCATTCATCGATACCCGAAAAAAGTAAATCATTTGCGTAGACTACAATAATCAACAAGTCGTTTAATACAAATATTGCTATTTGAAATTCATGAAAATATCATGCAACATGTTACTCATGTCCACCCATCATAAACCCCATGCCCATTGTATCTTTTTTTGCACATGCTTATCTTTAGTTTTTAACATGTGTTGGAATTAGCACATGCTAAATCAATTTGTGAATATAATATTTTATTCTGCTAGCATATTCCAATAACTTCTAATTTACATTCATCATTTTTTAAGGGAGGAATAATTTTGGGCAAAATTAGCATCTATAAGAAGAAGTTTATATTTTTAAGCACCTAAAATATTCTAAGAATATTCTATGTGGTGTTAGCAAGTACTAGGAGACCCCTTGTTTGGTATTATGAGAGGTGTTTTTGGTAAATGAGTTATAAATTTCACATATTATATGAAAATTGAGATAACATGATACCATTGCAAAGGTGATTGAGTGTTTTCTAGTAGTATTAGTATCATAATTAGATTCAACTCCATATTTTTTCTACACATAGTCAAAATTATATCATCAGTTTTAGCATCTAAGTTTATACTTGTTTAGTAGTATCTTTGATTATCAAGATTTATCACATTATTAGAATGTGATTTAGAGATCTTCCCATCTATGGATGCACTTTTTCTAAAACATTTATTAAATATATTTTATTAGATATTTATTCTTTTTATATTTATATTAATTACATAGATGTTTTGATGCCTAGAATGGAGCCATATGATTATTATGACAATGTTCATCTCCCCTTTTTTGATAGCCAAATCAGTTGTGTCATGTTATCCTCATCTCATGGAGCAATCTCTTCATTATATTTTGCATAGTCTTGAGTTGTCACCTTCTACAATGACTGGCATGAAAATTGTTGATTTTTTTAGTCATCATCTTTCATCGATATAGCAACATCTATGTAGTTTCTAGATGTGCAAATTATTCAGATTTTGCTTCCTACTTCTAGTTTATGAGAGTGGATTCTCATATTTCCAATGGATTTGTTTCTTCGTAAGGAGATAAATATTTTTTGTCGACCATGGACCTTGATTTGTCTTTAAGATTTCATCATTGGCACAATAACTACTTCTTCATCTGGAGGAATCTTACTTTCTCTCTCATGTGGGGTATATGAATTGTACTTTTGTGACCAATTTAGTACTTTGAGGACATCTTGAGTCCTTCACACTTAGTCACATGTATATTTTTATTTTTATTTTTTTCTCTTTTGTAGAGGCTCTTTTCCCCATGTTAGTTTCTCATTTTAGATTAAGTTGCAAGAGTTACATTAGTTTGTACATGGGTACCTAATTAGGCCTTTGTTTTTAGGACTCATTAATGCTTCATATTTGCATTCATTATCTCTTTACCTTGTCCCTAAGTTAATATTGAGACTTGGGTTCTTGAAGTAATTAAGATATTATATAAATAGTTAAATAATTAGGTCCTCTAATTACTTTATTCACTTAAGATAAACTATTGGAGATTTGCTAGAAAGTCAGTGCTGACTGTATGTTTGTCATTGATGACAACATATGGTAAGTAGCATGCATTGAAGACTTATGAAGTAAGCTTTGAGTATATGTAGCATGGACATGTTATCATCATGATATCATGGACGTAGAGGTTAATTGCTAGAATAGATAGTTATGCAACAACTTGTGTCAGCAATGTTTGTGACAGAGTTACAGGAAGTGTTTTGTAAGTGATTGTTTGTACAATCATCATGGAGCCTTGCGCATTTGGATATGTGATGAAGACATGTTAATGATGTTACAATAATAGAAGCAGAGTTTGATGATCAGTAGAAGTAAAGTTATGTAGTCGCTATTCACTAGTAGCAGTTTCTTGTGTTTATTCAGAAGAGTCGATAGAGCTTGTATTGGTTATGGAGTTGCACCTATCATTATGGTGTGGGCCCTTGGATTAGTGATTGGAGAAGAGTTAATAATGTTTCATTAAGAGCACATGATTTAATTCATCTTGAGGAGAAAGTTTCAATTACTTTTGTAGAGCTGACAGTGTGTAGCGTGCATCCACATTTATTAATATTGGACAGGTCCCAGATTGTGTTGTGTGCATAGTAGAGCCAAAAGAATTATTATTGGATTATGTTATGGTTTCTCTAATATGATTTCAAGGTGGTTCTAATAGGCCAGCTTGATTATATCATTTAGAGGAAAGATATTTATAGGCAGTCATTTGTGATTCCCAAAGTATGGTTCAAAGTTATTTGTGAAGAGCAGAGAAGAGTGTGTGAAGTGTTGAGCCATAAGAAGAAGGTCTATGTGACCAAGTAAAGTATTTTTTCTATACATTGGAACTGATCTAGATAGTAGGTCAAAGTGTAGTTCACCAAGATCTAGATATAGTGTGTATCTATTATTCAAATGGTTGTAGCCTTCACCCCTTTGAGCAGTGTGATCTCAGACAGTGCATCCTCACCCCTAAAAGGGTTAATTGTAAAAGACTCCTAATAGAGTCTGACCCTTGACCAGGTCACTGTACTAAACATATTGTAAAGAAACTCCTAACAGGGTTAAGGATATTCTAACAAGGATCATAAAACACTAGTGCAGATTATTAGTGGGTGTCAATTCCCACTGGGGTTTTTACCTATTTAGGTTTCCTCGTAACCAAAATATTGGTGTTGTGTTCAAGTGTTCTTTCATTGTGTTTATGATTTATGTTTAAGTATACTTAATTGGATAAATAATTGAAACTTGTAGATAACTGATTCACCCCCCCCTCATTTATCTCTTGGGACTATTCCTAACAATTGGTATCAGAGCCAAGTGCCTCAGAGAGAAAGTTTAATAGCTTGAGGTTGATCAGATGAAATTCTTTAGAAAAGAAAGTCTTAAGTTTTATGGAGAGAATTATCTTGATTGGAAGAACAAGATGACACATTTGCAGTGCATTACTTTCAAAGTTTTTGAAGTGGCTATCAAGGAAGTTAAGATCCCCTCTCTAGAAGATCTTGCAAAGGATGATGCTACTAGAAAGAAAAAGGATTTTTTCCATCATAATGCAATTGCAAAAGAAGCCCTTATCAGTGCCCTATCTGATAGTGAGTTTTTAGAGTTAAAGAAAGTAGACACCACCTACAAGATATGGAAGCACCTAGAAGACATGTTTAAAGGAGATAAACAAGAAAAGAATGCGCGTAGAAAGACATGGAAGAAAAAGTAAAATACATTGGAGATGCTACCTAAAGAAAACATAAGAGCCTACAATCAAAGGATCAATGAAGCAGTTGTTGGAATCAGAAACAATGGTGGAGAAATCTCAGAAGAAGACATCATGGATAAGGTAATGACTACCTTGACACTAGAATATCAAAACAAGATAAACATCCTTGATGAGACTATGCAATTTTCAAAAAATTTCAAAAGAGAGACCTTAATCAGCAAGATTGCTGCATTTGAGATATCAAGTTTGAAGACAGAGCCTAAAAGTGAGACAACATTCAAAGCTTCGGTCCATGGTAAGAAATCCTTGAAAACCTCTGGTAATTTTCATGATGATGATGAAGAAGAAGCCCTAGATAATTTCATTACTATGATTGCTAAAAGAGAAAAGAAAGGAAAAGGAAAATATGAAGGTCAATTACCATTCAAATGCTTTTCATGTAATAAGATTGGTCACTTTGCATCTAAGTGTCCTACAAGAGTTAAAAAGTTCAAGAATGGCTACAAGCCTAAGTATACAAAGGAATGCTACTATGCTGGAGAAGGAGTATCAGATGAAGAATCAGCAAAAGAGGAGATTGGAATCATTGCTATTGAAGATGAAAATAATTCACAAGAGTTGGCATTAATTTCACAAGATGACATCAGGACAGATTGGATCATTGAAAGTGATTGTTCACATCACATGATAGCAAACAAATATAGATTTTTTCATTTGGGCAAATATAAAGGAGGCATGGTTAGATTTAGAGATAACACTCCCAAACCTATCATTGGTAGAGGAGCCATCACCTTGGATGGAAAGAACAACACTGATGATGTTCTTTATGTTGATGGTTTGAAACATAACCTACTAAGTGTTGGACAGTTACTTGATAAAGCTTATAGGTTGGAGTTCAATGGAAACAAGTGCATCATTAACAAAAAAGGAGAAAAAATTGCATCAAGCTCAAAGAGTAAAGGTAATGTTTTTCAGCTTAATCCAGAAGGGAGTTGCTTTGTTGCTAAAGTAGATGATAGTTAGCTATGGCATAAAAGAGTATGTCATATCAATTTTGATAACATAGTAAAGATAAGTAATGAAAAGGTAGTTAGAGACCTATCTATCATAGCGAAGCCAGTTGATACTATATGCAGGGAATGTATAATGGGAAAGCATGTGAGGAATTCATTCAAAAGCAAGCATAATTCAGAAAAGAACAAACTGGATTTGATTCATACAGGCCTATGTGGACCAATTGAAACAAGATCATACTATGGTGAAAGGTATTTCATTTTATTTGTAGATGATTATTCTAGAATGACGTGGGTTGCATTCTTGAATGATAAGTTAGAAGCATTTGAGAAGTTCAAAATATTCAAAGCTAAGGTTGAAAATGAATCTGGATTAAAGATAAAATGTCTAAGGTCAGATAGAGGAGGAGAATTAACCTCTGATAGATTATATGAGTACTGTGAATAACATGGCATAAAGAGATAGTTGAGTGCACCTAGAACCCTTCAGTAGTATGGGATTATAGAGAGAAGAAATAGGATCATCCTTGATACAACGCGCACCATCATGATTGAAGGAAAAGTTGCACACACCTATTGGAGAGATGTGGTCAATACAACAGTCTATACAATCAATAGAATACAATTAAGGCTTGGCGTAGACAAGAGACCTTATGAGATATGGTTTGGTAATGTTCCCATAGTAAAATACTTCAGAATCTTTGGAAGCAAGTGCTACATCAAGAGGGATGAAGCAATAGGCAAGTTTGATGCAAGAAGTGATGAAGGTATTTTTCTTGGTTACTCTACTAAAAGTAAAGCTTATAGATGTTTTAACTTGAGAATAAAGAAAATCATTGAAAGTGCTTGTGTTAAGATTGATGAAAATTTTATGGTTCAAGAAAGATATCATGATCACTCACCTATGATTGAAGAAGAACCCAGTCCTTCCACTAGTGAAATAGTTGTTGAACAGATGTTTGACAGTATCAATGTATTGTTCAATGACCTTGAAACAAGTGAAGAGGAAACTCAGAAGGAAGATGAGTCAATTTCACCTAAAACTCCAAAGTATACATCTAGATATCACTCTAAGGATGACATCATTGAAGATCAGAGCAGTAAAGTCACAACAAGATAAAAAATAAAGAATTTAGCAAGCAATGGGGTGGTATGTTTACTATCTCAGATTGAACCTTTAAGTGTTGAAGATGCATGTAATGATTCATATTGGCATGATGCTATGAAAGAAGAACTAGATCAGATTATCAAGAATGATACTTGAGAACTGGTCCCAAGACCTAGTGATAAGAATGTGATTGGAACAAAATGGATATTTAGAAACAAGATGAATGAAGATGGTACAATAGTAAGAAATAAAGCAAGGTTAGTATGTAAGGGATATGCGCAGAGAGAAGGCATTGATTATTCAGACACATTTTCGCCTGTGAGTAGATTAGAAGCTATTAAGTTGTTTCTAGCTTATGCAACAGTCAAAAACTTCAAAGTCTATCAGATGGATGTCAAGTCAACATTCTTGAATGGAGAGTTAAAAAATGAAGTATATATTGAACAACTAGAAGGATTCATCCTATTAGATAGACCTGATATGGTATGCAGATTGAAGAAGGCCCTCTATGGACTTAAGCAAGACCCTAGAGCATGGTATGAAAGACTTGATGGATATTTAACTAAAATTGGATTCAAGAAAGGAGCAACGTATTGTAATCTATTCATAAGAGAGACATCTAAAGGACTACTACTTGTAGCTATATTTGTAGATGATATTATCTTTGGAGTTAATGACAAACTTAGTGCTGAATTTGCTAAGGAGATGCAGAGTGAGTTTGAGATGAGCATGATTGGACCTATCAAATACTTCTTGGGATTAAATGTGCAGCAGACAAAAAAGGGTATTTTCATTAATCAGTCAAAATATGTGAAAGATATATTAAAGAAATTCAAGATGGATGATTGCAATCCAGTAGGTACACCTATGGTAATTGGATTTAAGCTTACAAAAGAAGATGATTCACTAGTAGTAGATATAACATTGTACAAGTCTATGATTGGAAAACTTATTTATCTTAGTCAAACTAGACCAGATATTTCCAATGCAGTTGGCATTGTTGGAAGATTTGCAGCAGAGCCTAACCAAAGTCACCTCATGGCAGTAAAAAGAATATTCAGATACTTACAAGGCACTATAGATTATGGTCTATCATATCCTAATTCAAAAAATGTTGAGCTTCATGTATAAATTGATGTAGATTGGGCAGGATGTGTTGATGATAGAAAGAGTACATCAGGAGGAGTAGTGTTTCTTGGTGATAGACTTGTCATTTAGACAAGCAAGAAGAAAAATTGTATCTCTCATTCAACAACAGAAGTGAAGTATGTTGCAGTAGCCATGAATTGTTCTACAATTGTTTGGATCAAGAAAATGATAAAGGATTTTGGAATTTAGATTGACTATCCTATTGTTATTCATTGTGATAGCACTAGCACTATCAATATGTCAAAGAACCCTGTGATACATGCAAAGAAAAAACACATTGAGATCAAGTATCACTTCCTACGAGAGAAAGTGGTAGAAAAAGAAGTCAAATTGGATTATGTGAGTACTAAAGATTAGTTGGCAGACATATTCACAAAGCCCTTGCCAAAGGATAATTTTGAGTAGCTCAGGAAGAAGTTGGGAGTAATTCCCTTCCTTGATTCTACTTAGAAGAAAGAAGAAAAAGCATCAGTCCTCAGAGACTGATGGAAGGTTGACTACTCTACCTCAGGAGTAGTACTGGTGCTTAAAAAGAATGGTACCCTTTTCCATTGATGTCAAAGGGGGAGTAATATATAGTCATGAAAAATAAAAGTAAAGAAGGAGTAATATACTAAGGGGGAGCAGTACTCAGTCATGGAAGCAGTTCAGTTGAGGAAATGGAGAATATGAAAGAATATTGCAGCAGATGGAGGAGTCATCCTTGGGGGAGTTATGATGAGGAAATGGAGAATTTTATAAAATAATTTCTCATTTGGATTGGTGGGTTTTTTCATTCCATATGTTGCCATCAATGTCAAAGGGGGAGATTGTTGGAGATTTGCCAGCAAGTCAGTGCTAGCTGTATGTTTTTCATTGATGAAAACATAGGGTAAGTAGCATGGATTGAAGACTTATGAGGTAAGCTTTGAGTATATGTAGCATGGACATGTTATCAGCATGATATCATGGAAGTAGAGGTTAATTTCTAGAACAGATAGTTATGTAGCAGCTTGTGTTACCAGTGTTCTTGACAGAGTTACATGAAGTGTTCTGTGAGTGATTGTTCGTACAATCATCATGGAGCCTTGCACCTTTGGATATGTGATGAAAACATGTTAGTGATGTTACAATCATGGACACAAAGTCTAATGATCAGTAGAAGTGAAGTTATGAAGTCGCTATTCACCAGTAGCAGTTTCCTGAGTTTGTTCAGAAGAGCTGACAGTGATTGTATTGGTTCTGGAGTTGTGCCTATCATTACAGTATGTGCCCTTGTATTAGTGATTGGAGAAGAGTTAATAATGTTTGGTTAAGAGTGCATGATGTAATTCAGCTTGAGGAGAAAGGTTTAGTTACTTTGGTAGAGCCGACAAAATTATTATCAGAGTATGTTATGGTTTCTCTAATATGATTTCAAGGTGGTTCTAACATGCCAACTTGATTATATCATTTAGAGGAAAGATATTTATAGGCAGTCATTTGTGATTGCTAAGTATGGTTCAGAGTTATTTGTGAAGAGCAGAGAAAAGTGTGTGAAGTGTTGAGCCATTAGCAGAAGGTCTATGTGCCCAAGTAAAGAGTTTGTGCTATACATTGGAATTGATCCAGACAACAGGTCAAAGTGCAACTCACCAAGATCTAGATATAGTGTGTATCTATTATTCAGAAGGTTGTAGCTTTCACCCCTTTGAGCAGTGTGCTCTTAGATAGTGCATCCTCACTGCTAACAGGGTTAATTGTAAAAGAATCCTAATAGGGTTTGACCCTTGACCAAGTCACTATACTAAATATATTGTAAAGCAACTCCTAACAGGGTTAAGGATCTTCTAACAAGGATCATAAAACACTAGTGCAGATTATTAGTGGGTGTCAATTCCCACCAGGGTTTTTACCTATTTGGGTTTCCCCGTAACCAAAATATTGGTGTTGTGTTCAAGTGTTCTTTCATTGTTTTTATGCTTTATGTTTAATATACTTAATTGGATAAAGAATTGAAACTTGTAGATAATTGATTCACCCCCCACCCTCTCAGTTATCTCTTGGGACTATTCCTAACATAAACATAGGTTCTTTTTCATTTTATTAATTTAGGTTCATAATAGCTTAAAATGTCTCATTTATTATGAATGTGACACTAGATAATTTAATCTTGATTTAGGGTTTAGCCTATGGTTTCATTCATCCTTGTCATAAGGATTCGTTTACTCAAGTGTAACATTATTATTTTGTGCATCAAGTGGTAAAATTCTTAGGTTGTTGAGAATATTATTCTTAGTTAATCTACATTTTATGACAAGTGGTGTAGATTATTTATGGTCTTGTAGGGTTGAATCATTAACTTCAACGCTTTTTGTACACAAATATAGTGGAAACTTCTACAATACTCTAGTCATACTAATTTATACAAGATAATATTATATATAACTTTGATCATGTCTTGTATCCAACTATTCTAATTAACAAATATATACAACTTGTAAGTATTTTATGACCATATTTGTATCATTTCAAATCTAAAATTTACATAAGTGACATAATCCATTTTGTTTAATTTTAAGAAATAAAGTAGATCTATATTAATTAAAAAAATTATTGCACCAAGCAACACTCTTAGAAACAAAAAATTAAGAAAAGACTTAAATGCCTTCAAAAAGTAAATTAAAAGACATATTTATAAAATCTTTATAATTAACAACCAAAGTTCTAAAATTGAATGTATAATATGACCTAATAATAACAAATTTAGGTTTGAAAAAAAAATTCAAAAGTGACCATGCTAAAATATTTTTTAAAACTGAAAAATATATTTCTTATAGTAGAAAGCCTACTTTCATGAAAAACATAAATGTTTTGTTATTATGATTTGCATCAAAGTAAAGGATGTATGGATAACAATGATCTTTTATTTTGAGTCAAATACTTTCTTAAAATTCGTATTAGTATTTTTTTTATAAATTAATATAGCCAAAAAGATATGAACTTTTTTCTAAATTAAAGGCACAAAGGATAGTGTGAACCAACATTCAAATTTGAGAGAAGATAGTTTGCTTTCAAAAATTAAAGGTTTTTCAATATTTATCATTTAGAAATTGAAGTAAAATTATAAAATAAATTAAAAATAATTATTAAAATCAAAATCAAGAATAACTTATATTTTGAAATAATATGAATTTTTGTATAAAAAATATTTTCATTGAATGCATGTGCATTCTCCTTCTTATGTACTTATACCTTTTATAGGGTACAAGTATTACTACAATAGTGAGATATTTAGTGGGTACCATTCTGATAGGAGTGGTTCTTCTCACCTTAGAGTCAGCTTGACTCTCACTTATAGCCTCTTTATTGGACCTATTAGGGATTCCTCAAACCCTAATCCTAAGAGAAAGTCACTAAGATCTTTACCCCTCTAACCAAGATCCACCCTATCAACAAGATCCTTCAATACTCATTGAATCCACAAGGTATATTCTACCAAACTAAGCCAACATTCTCACAATGAGTTGCAATGTATAATTTCCATCATATTAGGTCATTTTCTAACTATCTTTAATATTTTGAGCCATTCTTCAATCATCTCATCATCAAGTTCCTAAAAATTAAGAAAAATGCCTAGTTGCCCCTTGTAGCCCTATCCAGACTAAAAAATTGGATTATCTCACAAATTTGATTAAGAACCCCCAAATATATTCTAGGATACATATACCCTTATTAGAAACATGAAATATTCTCAATGTGAGGTGACTCCAAGTCATCCGTACAACACCTTTCTACTATTAGGGATCCAGTCCTTAAAAATAAGGTGAATTGGTTCTTTCTCTGAATTTGTCTTCACATGCTATTGAAATCACATCATCCATTATCACCACTATATAGGGAGTCATGCCAAATCTTGTTAAAATCTCTCCAACTATTTTATTTCTCCTTCCAATCTAGCCCTGCATTTTATAGCTCTTTGTTACTCTATTTCCCTAGCTGGGCTATGGCCAAGCTCGCCTAGGGAAAGGGCTCAAAATTCAAAACTAACTCCTCTAATCCCAAAAAAAAATAAAAAATATGTACAATGACTCCCCTTTCATTCCATCTAGCCCCATTTTACATGCCATGGATTCAAGAACTTTGAGGAGTCATTTTCTATATACAGTCAAGAAGTAGACTAGAGAACCCTAACTTCAAAGAAATTTAAATTTGTAATACAAAATGAAGACTAAATCCTAAAATCAAACCATACAAAATTAAGAAACACTCCTAAGAAGATAATTAAAAAGGAAAGAGAGACTTCTAATTCATTTTTTAGTCTATGCAATTCAAAATGCTAAGAAAACTGTCGTAGTATATCACTGCAACCTTAGAATGAGTAAAACATTAATCAAAATGGCATCCAACCTTTGGATATCACCATGGGAGTCCTTAAATATTCTTCCTCCAGCCAAAACAACTACTGGAATCGATCAATAACCATCTCTTAGACAAAAATAATGTTTTGACAAAGTTGTCGAGCAACTTTTCCAAAGTTGCAAAGTTCCAATTGTTTCTTTGATAAACTCTTTACATATCTTGCAAACTTGATTTTCTCTTATTTTGGCCTCCATGGATGTATCACCTAAAGCCTAATTTCACTTCCTAGGACTCAAAACACCTCCAAAATGACCTTAGCTTCTAGAATGTTCATTCCACATTTTGACCCACATTGTCCTCTAGCACATTACAGAGAAGTGGATGGCCAAAAGATTTCAAAAAATAACCTTAGAAATGCTAAAAAACTTCAACATCTTCCTAAACTTTCCTAAACTAACTAAGAAACTAGGAGAGAACACAACAAAAGAAAATAAGGGCTTTTCACCCTAGGTGCTCCTATACCATTCTCCCCTAACAAAAAGAAAGTAATTCCCATTAGAGGGAACCAAGTTAGGATCTATCGCTAACTTCTCAAACTCTATATCCAACACCCATGTAGATTTTGAATCCTCCTTACCTTGTCATTTTACTAGGTACTCCATGTATACCTTAGTTCTCATCTTCTTGGAAACCTTTGAGCTCAAAATATTCTCTTCTTTAGACTTTGGTGTGACTGGTAGTTTCATCCCTTTTATCTCCTCTTCATTCTCAAAGTGATGATGATCTCCTTTTGGATCTGGTCCTTTATAGAACACCATATATGCAACATTGAAGACTAGTGAAAGTCCTATGTCCACAGGTAGCTCAACCTTGTAGGTATTAGATCCATACTTTGATAGAATGGTACACAGACCTATTCTCCATATTTGAAGCTTATTAGGGACACCTTTTTGTAACCTTGTTTTATTTAGGTGCACCATAACTATATCTCCTTCTTGGAATTGAACATCCCTTTTTTATTTCATCCACCTTTTTCTTGGTATGCGTAGTACTCTCTATTAGTGTTTCTTCACTAAATCCTAGACTTCTTTCATAGAATGGGAAAAATATTCAACATAATCACTCTTTTTTCCACTAATTCCAAGGTCTCTAAGCCCACATATACCCTTGGGATGAATCTCATAGACCACTTCAAAGGGGCTCTTACATGTTGATCTATTGACGGTGTCATTGTAAGAAAACTCTGCTTGCACAAGTAACCAATCTTATGCTGGTCCATACTCTCTAGTGAGACACCTTAAGAGGTTCCCTACATTCCTTCTAACCACCTCAGTCTATCCATATATTTGTGGAAGATATGTAATATTAAAGGAAATAGTTTTACCAAGATTTTTCCATAAGGTCTTCTAGAAATGACTCATAAAATTAGAGTCTCTGTCTGATACAATGCTTAAAGGTAGACCATGGATTCTCACTGCTTCTCTCAAGAATATATTTTCTATGTAGCATGCATCATGGGTGGTCTTACATGGAACAAAGTGAGCCATCTTACTAATCTTGTCCACAATCACAAAGATATTATCCAATCCTTTCTTTGTCTTGGTAAGTCCAACTACAAAGTCCATACTGAGACACTCCCAAGGTCTATTTGGAATTTGAAGGGGTTGATACAACCCTACATTGGATGAAGTCCCCTTATCCTCTTGACATACTATACAAGTCTCTACATACCTCTGGATATCCCTCTTCATCATTGGCCAATAGTAATACCTTTTAACCAATTCTAAGGTCTTGTGTAAACCAAAATGTCCACTTAGTGCCCCATTATGTTTTTATTGCACTAGGTTCTCTCTCATTTAACCTCTAGGTACACATAGTTGTCCTCCCCTAAATAAAAGACCTTCTTGATTAGTAAATTCAGAGTACTCACCATGGAAATGATTTTGAAAGTATTTACACACCTTGTAAGCTGCTGAGAAGTCCTCATCTTCTAGATGTAATTCTTTGAAACTTTCTATGCCAATGCTCCTTAACTACATTTCTTAGATTGTGAGTAATCTTCTACTCAATGCATCTTCCACCTTATTTTGGAGTCCCTTCTTATGTTTGATGGAAAAGGTTTATGCTTGGATATACTCCACCTACTTCATATGCTTATGAATTAATTTATCTTGTGATTTAAGGAAGGTTAAAGCCCGATTGTCAGTGTAAACTAAAAATTCTTTAGGAAGGAGGTAATGCCTCCATTTTCTTAATGCTTGCACTAGTGCATATAACTCTAAATCATATAGTAAGAGTACCTTCCCTTTGCATCACTTATTTTTTCACTATGAAAGGCCACTGGTCTTCCCTCCCAACTTAGGACTGCTCCTATGGTAGTGTGACTGGCATCACATTCAATAGTGAACAATTTATCAAAGCTAGGAAGTACCAATATAGGTTTGGTAGCTATCCTCTTCTTAAATGTCCCAAACCCTCTATTAACTTTTTCATTCCACTAGAATTTAGTCTTCATACCTCCCTTGATCATATCTAAACTAGGTGCACATATTTCACTAAATTCTTTGATAAATTTTCTATAAAATTGTGCTAGGCCATGAAAACTACTAACTTCTATAGAAGAATTTTGTGTAGGCCATTTTAAGATTTCCTCCACCTTTCTTGTGTCCATCTTCAAATTCCTTTCAGAGATAACAAAGCATAGGTACACCAACTCTTACTTTAAGAACTCACTCTTATTGTCAGCTTCTCCTCATGCGACCTTTTCATTACCATCTACAGATGCTTGAGATGATCCTCCTTTATTTTATTGAACACCAAGATGTCATCTAGATACACAACAACCCATTTTCCTATGAATTTTTTGAACACTTCATTCATTAGCCTCATAAAGGTGCTTGGGACATTAGACAACCCAAATGACATAACAATCCATTCATATAATTTGTTTGTGGTCTTAAAAGTTATCTTCCACTCATCTCCCTTCTTAATCCTTATTTGATGTTATCCACTTTTAAGGTCAATCTTCGAAAAATACTTTGGCCCTCCCAAGAAATCCATCATGTCTTCAATACTAGGGATATGAAACCTATACCTTATGGTAATCCTATTTATGGCCCTAGAGTCTACACATAACCTCCAAGTGCTACCTTTCTTTGGGGCTAGGACAATGGGAATGACACATGGGCTTATGCTCTTTCTAATCAAACCTTGGTCAAGAAACTCCTGGATTTGTTTAACAATTTTAGCATTTTTTTATGGGGTCATCTTATAGGCTTCTTTATTAGGGAGTGAGGCCCCTGGGCTAAAGTCAATTTGATGACTAATGGCTCTCTCAATAGTTAGGGTAGCTGGTTGACCATCACTAACAATATCCTTATACTTATGCAACAACTCTTGTATCTATAAAGGTATTTCCTCTTTCTTGTCTATCATTTCATCCTTAGGCTTCAATATGAAAGCAAAGCCACTCTTTCTACTTCTTCTAATGTCTTCACAAAATCCTTTTATCTTACTAAGATTATATTGGGATCCCCTTTCTTCACTTCTCCTTCTTCCAAGATTGACTGAATCTTGAATGTTACCCCATCCCCCTTAAATTTGTAAGACTTCTTGGCTCCATTATGCATAGAAACTTTGTAAAACTACCAGGGTCTTCCCAACAAAAGATGACAAGCATCCATGGGCAATACATCACATAGCACCTTGTCTTTGTATCTTCCTATAGAGAACTCTACCCAAGCCTTCTCATTAACTAATACATGTTGATCTTTATTCAACCAAGTTACTCTATAAGGGTTATTATGAGGGATTCTTTCCAATTGAAGATTTTTTATTGCTTCCATGGAGATGATGTTATTAGTAGACCAGAAATCTATGATAACTTTATAAAATTTACCTAGTATGTTGCATTTGACTTTGAACTAGGATATTCTCTAACTTGATTCCTCTTTGATGGGATCTTTAATAAGTGTTCTCCTAATCATCAAATTCTCTCCGATCTATGAATCCAATGCTACCTCTTCTATTTTTCTACTAGAAGACTCTTCTTGCACATAATTTAGTCTTTTCTCTCCTCCTTGGGATGATGAAATCTTTTATGGACACCTATATGGAGGGTGCCCATATTGGTGAAAATTATATCATTTCATAGAAGAGAAATAAGATCCTCTTCCCTAGCTATTGGATCTTCCTCTTGAATTGTTATAAGCGCATGTTCCTCTATTATAGCCTCTGTTAGGAATAGTACCAAGAGATAACTAAGGGGGGGGGGAATCAGTTATCTACAAGATTCAATTATTTATCCAATTAAGTATATTTATACATAAAGCATAAACACAATGAAAGAACACATGAAAAAAACACCAATATTTTGGTTATGGGGAAACCCAAATAGGTAAAAACCCTGGTGGGACTTGATACCCACTAATATTCTGTACTAGTGTATAATGATCCTTGTTAGAAGATCCTTTACCCTTTTAGGAGTAGCTTTACAATATATTAAGTACAATAGACCTGGTCAAGGGTTAGACCCTATTAGGAGCCTTTTACAATGTCCCTATTAGGGGAGAGGATGCACTGTCTGAGAGCTCACTACTCAAATGGGCAAAGGCTACCACATTCTATTTAATAGATACACACTATATTTGGATCTTGGTGAACTGCACTTTGACCTGCTCTCTAGATCAATTCCAATGAATAGAAAAAGTACTTTACTTGGTCACATAGACCTTCTTCTGATGGCTCAATACTTCACACACTTTGCTCTACTCTTCTTAATCAACCACGAACCACACTCAAGTAATCACAAATGATTGCCTATAAATATCTTTCCTCCAAATGATATAATCAAGTTGGCCTATTAGAACCACCTTGAAATCATATTAGAGAAACCATAACAAACTCCAATAAACATTCTGTCCGCTCTACTATGCACGCAACACATTCCAGGACTTGTCCAATAAGATAATTGTAGATGCACGCTACACACTGTCAGCTCGACCAAAACAACTAGATCTTTCTCTGTAAACTAAATTTATTCATGTGCTCTTAACCAAACATCAATAACACTTATCCAAGCTTAAATCCAAGGGTGCATACCCTAAAGATAGGTGTAACTCAATAACCAATAAAATCCCTATCGACTCTTTCGAACAAACATAGGAAACTACTACTGGCAAATAGTGATTGCATAACTTTACTTCTACTCATCAAAAGACTATGCGTCCATATATAAAACATCACTAACATGTCTTCAACACATATCCAAGTGCAGAAGGCTCCATGATAACTCTACGGATAACCATACATAGAACATTGTCTGTTACTTTGTTAGGAACACTGCTAACACAAGCTTCTATATAACTATCTGTACTAACAGTTAACCTTTGCACCCATGATATCATGCTGATATTATTTCCATGCTACATATACTAAAATTTTACTACATAAGGCTTCCATGCATGCTACTTTCCATATGTTTTCATCAATGACAAACATACAAGCAGTAATGGCCTACTGACAAATCTCCAACAATCTCCCCCTTTGGCATTGATGGCAACATGTGGAATGAAAAACCACCATCAACCCAAATGAACATTTCTTTTATAACATTCTCCATTTCCTCTTCAAAACTCCCCCAAAGATGAATCCTTCATCTACTGCAACATTTTCCAATATTCTCCATTTCCTCAACTGTACTGTTGTCATAACTGAATGCTGCTCCCCCTTAGTATATTAATCCTCTTTTTACTTGTATTTTTCATGACTCTTTATATTACTCCCCCTTTGACATCAATGGAAAAGGGCGCCATTCATTTTAAGCATTGACACTACTCCTGAGGTAGAGTAGTCTACCTTCCACCAGTCCCTGAGGACTGATGCCTTTCCTTCTTTCTTCTAAGTAGAATCAGGGAAGGGAATTACTCCCAACTTCTCCCTGAGATACTCAAAAGTATCCTTAGGAAAAGGATTTGTGAATATATCTACCAATTGATCTTTAGTACTCACATAGTCCAACTTGACTTCTTTCTTTTCCACTTTCTCTCTTAGGAAGTGATACTTGATCTTAATGTACTTTTTCTTTGCATGCATCATAGGGTTCTTTGACATATTGATAGTGCTAGTGTTATCATCGTGAATAATAATTGGATAATCAATCTGAATTCCAAAATCCTTTATCATCTGCTTGATCCAAACAAATGTAGAACAATTCAAGGTTGCAACAACATACTTCGCTTCCTTTGTTGACTGAGAAATATAATTTTGTTTCTTGCTTGTCCAAGTGACAAGTCTATCACCAAGAAACAATGCTCCACCTGATGTACTCTTTTTTTCATCAACACATCCTACCCAATCTGCATCAGTGTACACATGAAGCTCAACATTTTCTAGATTAGGATACCATAGACCATAATCTATAGTTCCCTATAAGTATTTGAATATTCTCTTTACTACCATGAGGTGACTTTGTTTAGGTTCTGCTGCAAATCTTCCAACTATGTCAACTGCATTGGAAATATCAGGTCTAGTTAGAGTAAGATATATGAGTTTACCAATCATAGAATTATACAATACTATATCAACTGCTGGTGAGTCATCTTCTTTAGTAAGCTTGCATCCAGTAATCATAGGTGTCCCTACTGGCTTGCAATCACCCATCTTGAAATTCTATAATATTTCTTTCACATACTTAGACTGATTAATAAAAATTCCTTTTTTCTATCTGCTACACATTTAGACCCAAAAAGTATTTGATAGGACCAATCATACTCATCTCAAACTCATTCTGCATTTCTTTGGCAAATTCAGCACTGAGTTTGTCATTACCTCCAAAGATAATGTCATCAAAAAATATAGCTACAAGTAGTAAACCTTTAGATGTCTCGCTAATGAATAGATTACAATCTGCTGGTCCTTTCTTGAATCCAATCTTTGTTAAGTATCCATCTAGTCTCTCATACCATGCTCTAGGGGCTTGCTTAAGTCCATAGAGGGCCTTCTTCAATCTGCATACCATATTAGGTCTGTATGATAAGGTGAATCCTTCCGGATGCTCAATGTATACTTCTTTCAAATATCCATTCAGGAATGCTGACTTGACATCCATCTAATAAACTTTGAAGTTTTTGACTATAGCATAGGCTAGAAACAACTTAATAGCTTCTAATCTTCTCACAGGTGTAAATGTGTCTGAATAATCAATCTCTTTGTGGATATCCCTTACACACTAATCTTGCTTTATTTCTTACTACTGTACCATCTTCATTCATCTTGTTTCTGAATATCCACTTTCTTCCAATCACATTCTTATCACTAGGTCTTGGGACTAGATCCCAAGTGTCACTCTTAATAATCTGATCAAGTTCTTCTTGCAGAGCATCATGCCAATCTAAATCATTACAAGCATCTTCAACACTTAAAGGTTCAATATGAGATAGTAAACATACCGCTTCACTACTAGCTGAGTTCTTTTCTTGTGATTTCTTAAGACTTTGCCACTCTGATCTCCAATGATGTCTTCCTTGGAATGATTTCTTAATGTAAACTTTAGAACTTTAGGTGATGTTGACTCATCAACCTTAGGAGTATTTTCTTCACTTGTCTTAGGGTCATTGAATAACACATCAATACTGTCAAACATTTCCTCAATAACTATCTCACTAGTGGAGGGTCTAGGTTCTTCTTCAATCATGGGTGAGTAATCATGCTATCTTTCTTGAATCATAAAATTTTCATCAATCTTTACATAAGCACTTTCTATGATCTTTTTCAATCTTAAATTGAAACATCTATAAGCTTTACTTTTAGTGGAGTAACCAAGAAAAATACCTTCATCACTTCTTGCATCAAACTTGCCTACTACTTCATCCCTCTTGATGTAGCACTTGCTTCCAAATATTCTGAAGTATTTTATTGTGGGAACATTACCAAACCATAGCTCATATGGTGTTTTGTCAGCACCTAGCCTTAATTGAATTCTATTGATAGTATAGACTATTGTATTGACCACATCTCTCCAATAGGTGTGTGCAACTTTTCCTTGCATCATAATGGTGCGCACTGTATCAAGAATGATCCTATTCCTTCTCTCTGCAATTCCATTATGCTAAGGGGTTCTAGGTGCCATGTTCTTCATAGTACTCATAGAATCTATCAGAGGTGAATTCTCCTCCTCTATCCAATGTCAAACATTTTATCTTTAGTCTAGATTCATTCTCAACCTTAGCTTTGAATATTTTGAACTTCTCAAAAGCTTCTGACTTGTCTTTTAATAACACAACCCACATTATCCTAGTATAATCATCAACAAACAAAATGAAATACCTTTCACCATAGTATGATCTTGTTTGAGTTGGACCACATAGGTCTATATGAATCAGATCCAACTTGTTCGCTGTTGAATTCTACTTGCTCCTAAAATAATTTCTCACGTGCTTCCCCATCACACATTCCCTGCATATAGTATCAGCTAGCTTTTCTATGCTAGGTTGATCTCTTACTACCTTAACATTCCTTATCTTTACTATGTTATCAAAATTGATATGACATAGTCTTTTATGCCACAACCAACTGTCATCAACTTTAGCAACAAAATAACTTGCTTCTGAATTGAGTTGAAAAACATTACCTTGTCTTTGAACCTAATGCAATCATAACACCATCCTTTTTGTTAATGATGCACTTGTCATCTTTAAACTCTAATTGATAGCCTTTTCCAAGTAACTGTCCAACACTGAGAAGGTTATGTTTCAAACCATCAACATAGAGAACATCATCAGTACTATTCTTTCCATCCAAGGTGATGGCTCCTCTACAAACTATTGGTTTAGGAGTGTTGTCTCCAAATCTGACCATACCTCAATTGTATTTGTCCAAATGAACAAACCTACCTTTATCACCTATCATGTGATTTGAACAACCATGTTCTATAATCCAGTTTGTCCTTATGTCAGCTTGTGAAATCAATGCTAGCTCTTGATTTTCTTTCTTATCTTCATGAACTGTCTTGTTATTCATTTTGTCTATAATAGAAATGAATCCAATTTATTCTTCACCAGATTCTTCATTTGAAACTCCATCTCCAGCATAGTAGAATTCCTTAGAATACTTAGGCTTGTAATCATTTTTGAACTTTCTAGCTCTAGTAGGAAACTTAGATGTAAAGTGACCAATCTTATTACATGAAAAGCACTTAAATGGTAATTGACCTTCATATTTTCCTTTTCCTTTCTTTTCTCTTTTGGAAATCATAGCAATAAAATTATCTAATTTTTTCTCTTCATCATCATCATCATCAAAATTACCAGAAGTGTTTGTAGATTTCTTACCATAAACTATTGCTTTCAAAGCTGTCTCACTCTTTGGTTCTGTCTTCAATCTTGAAATCTCAAAAGCTGAAATTTTTCTAGTCAAGGTCTCTCTTTTGAAATTTGATGTAAGCTGCATGGTCTCATCAAGGATGTTGATGTTGCTTTCATATTCTAGAGTGATGGTAGTCACTAACTTGTCCATAATGTCCTCCTCTAAAATATCGCCACCATTGTTCCTGATTCCAACAACTGCTTCATTTATTCTTTGATTGTAAGCTCTGCTATTTTCCTCAAGAAACATCTCTAATACATTTTATCTTTTCTTCCATGTCTTTCTACGTGCATCCTTTTCTTGTTTGTCTCCTTCAAATAAGTCTTCTAGGTGCTTCCATATTTTATGGGCTGTATCTACCCTTTTTTACTTTTGAAAATTCACAATCAGATAGGGTGCTGATAAGGGCTTCTTTAGCTATAGCATTTTGATGAAAAAATTACTTTTGTGTGTCAGTAACATCATCTTTTTCAAGGTCTTCTAAAGTAGGAATATTGGCTACTTTGATAGTTACATTAAAAACTTCAAAAGGAATGCACTGCAAATGAGTCACCATCTTGTTCTTCCAATCATGATAATTCTCTCCATCAAACTTAGGACTCTCTTTCCTAAAGTATGCCATCTAATCAACCTCAAGCTGTTAAAATTTCTCTCTAAGGCACTTGGCTCTGATACCAATTGTTAGGAATAGTCCTAAGAGATAATTGAGAAGGGGGGGGGGGTGAATCAATTATCTACAAGATTCAATTCTTTATCCAATTAAGTATACTTAAATATAAAGCATAAACACAATGAAAGAAAACATGAACACAACACCAATATTTTGGTTACAGGGAAACCTAAATAGGTGAAAACCCTAGTGGGACTTGATACCCACTAATATTCTGTACTAGTGTATAATGATCCTTGTTAGAAGATCCTTTACCCTGTTAGGAGTATCTTTGCAATATATTAAGTATAGTAGACCTAGTCAAGTTTCAGACCTTGTTAGGATTCTTTTACAATTGTCACTTTTAGGGGAGAGGATGCACTGTCCAAGAGCTCACTGCTCAAATGGGTGAAGGCTACAACCTTTTGTTTAAGAGATACACACTATATCTGGATCTTGGTGAACTGTGCTTTGACCTGCTATTTGGATGAGTTCCAATGAAGAGCACAAGTACTTTACTTGGTCACATAGACCTTCTGATGGCTCAATACTTTGCACACTCTACTCTACTCTTCTTAATCAACCATGAGCCACACTCAAGCAATCACAAATGACTGCCTATAAATATCTTTCCTCCAAATGATATAATCAAGTCATCCTGTTAGAACCACCTTGAAATCATATTAGAGAAACCATAAAAAACTCTAATAAACATTCTGTTAGCTCTACTATGCACACAACACATTCTGGGACCTGTCCAATAAGATAATTGTAGACGCACGTTACACATTGTCGGCTCTACCAAAACAACTGGATCTTTCTCTCTAAGATGAATTAACTCATGCACTCTTAACCAAACATTAATAACACTTCTCCAAGCTTAAATCAAAGGGTGCATACCCTAAAGATAGGTTCAACTTAAGAACCAATAAAATCTCTGTCGGCTCTTCTGAACAAACACAAGAAACTGTTGTTGGTGAATAGCGACTACATAACTTTACTTCTACTCATCAACAGACTATGCATCCATAAATAAAACATCACTAACATGTCTTCAACACATATCCAAGTGTGCAAGGCTCCATGACAACTATACGGACAACCATACACAAGACACTATCTGTTACTTTGTCAGGAACAATGCTGACACAAGCTGCTATATAACTATCTGTACTAATAGTTAACCTTTGCACCCATGATATCATGATGATATCATGTCCATGCTACATATACTAAAAGCTTACTACATAAGACTTCCATGCATGCTAATTTCCATATGTTGTCATCAATGAAAAACATATAGTGAGTACTGGCTTGTTGGCAAATCTCCAACAACCTCTTGTACTATTTCTTGACTCTCCCTAGTTCTGAGTGAGATTGGACTCACCTTGATTTCTTTCTTCCAAGTTCCTTCCTCCAAAGCCTCCTCTTATGCTTCTACCATCTCTCCCTCTACCTCTTCCCCTACTACTTGAATCATGCTTCTTCTTAAGCTTCTCTTCTACCTTGAGGGCTAGTAGATAACATTGGTGTATAGTCTTTGGACTTAGGAGACTAATTTCCTCTTGTATATTCCATGTCAACCCATTCAGGTACCTAGCCACTTTCAAATTCACCTCTTCCATCACATATGACCTCAACCATCACTTGTGGAACTCTTTTGTATAGGCACTAAATTCAAGGTTTTTTTGTCTTAATTTTTTCCTCTTCTTGTGCAACTACACCTCATTGTCATCTAGTAGATAAGTTTGCCTTAACTTGGTCACCATACCTTTCCAACTAGCTATTAGATTCTTCTCTTCTTTGATTCTTTCATCTTGGAAAAACTTCTACCAAGTGAGTGTTGTCCCTCTCAACCTTGTATTGGCTACTCTTACCTTTTGAGATTTTGTTAAACAATCATAATCAAAGTGATTTTCAAATCCTTCTATCTAGTCCATGACCACTTTTGGTTCCATCTTGCCACTGAATAGAGACACACCTTCCAATGTTTTACCACTCATATATTTTAAAGACTTAAGGAATGGCTCTTCTTAGAGTATAGGGTCAGGCTCTGGCACTACATCTTCTTTTGCCACTAACTTGCCTTTCTCTTCATTCTCTCTTACCAACTCACTTACTACAGTTGTTCAGAGTTGCACTTCCTCTAGCTTAGTTTAAATATCTTCCAAATTTTCCTTTAGGAGTATATTCTCCTCTCTCTTATCTTCCACATATTTTTCTAACTCATCATTAGTCACCATTTTTCTTGAATCCATTGACTCTGGTGAATACAACATCCAAACTTCTCAAGCCTAATCTTTAGGCTCTGATATCAATATGATAGAAGTGGTTCTTCTCACCTTAGATTCAGCTTGAATCTCACTTATTTCATCTTTACTAGACCTATTAGGGATTCCTCAGTCTCTAATCTGAAGGGAAAGTCACCAAGATCTTTACCCCTTTAACTAAGATCCACCCTATCAACAAGATCCTTCAATACTCACTAAATCCACAATGTAGATTCTACCAACCTAAGCCATAATTATCACAATGAGTTTCAGGGTTCAATTTCCATCATATTAGGTCATTTTCAAACTATCTTGAAGATTTGGAACCATTCTTCACTCATCTCTTCATCGAGTTCCGAAAATTTTGAAAAAGGCCTAGTTACCCCTTTCTAGCCCTATCAAAACTAAAAAATTGGATTATCTCACAAATTTGGTTAAGAACCCCCAATTATATTATAGGATCCAGATACCCTTTTCAAAAAAATGAAATATTCTCAAGGTGAGGTGACTCCAAGTCATTCGTACAATACCTTTCTTCCATTAGGGATTCAGTCCATAAAAATAGGGCTAATTGGTCCTTTCTCTAAATTTGTCCTCACATGATATTGAAATCACATCATCCATTAACACCACTATATAGGGAGTCATACCAAATCTTTTTAAAACCTCTCCAACCATTTGATTTCTCCTTCCAATCGAACCTTTCATTTTATAGCTCTATGTTACTCTATTTTCCTAGCTGGGCTATGGCCAAGCTCGCTTAGGGAAAGATCTCCAAATTCAAACCTAACTCCTCTACTCCTAAAAACAAAAGAAAAACTATGTAAAATTACTCCCCTTTCATTCCATATAGGGCCATTTTATATGCCATGGATTCAAGAACTTCAAGGAGCCATTTTCTATGTACAATCTATAATTCGACGAAAGAACCCTAACTTCAAAGAAATTTAAATTTGAAATACAAAATGAAGACTAAATCTTAAAATCACACCATCTAGAATTAAGAAACACTCCTAAGAAGCCAATTACAAAGGAAACAGATACTTCTAATTCATTTGTTAGTCTATGCAATTCAAAATGCTCAAAAAATTGTCACAGTATATCTCTGCAACCTTACAATGAGTGAAATATTAATCAAAATGGCATCCAAAATTGGGATCTCACCATGGGAGTCCTTAAATAGTATTCCTCCAACCAAAAAAACCACTGGAACTGATCAGTAACCTCCTCTTGGATAAAAACAACTTTTTGCCAAAGTTGTCAAGCAAAATTCAAATGTTTCAAAGTTGCAATTATTTCTTTGAGAAAATTTTTACATCTCTTGCCAACTTGATTTTATCTTGTTTTGGCCTCCATGGATGTATTAACTAAAGCCTAATTTCACTCCCTAGGACTCAAAACATCTCCAAAATGAAATTATAAGGTTCTAGAATGTTCATTCCACATTTTGATCCACACTGTCCTCTAGGATGCTACGAAGAAGTGGTTGAAGAAAATCTTTCAAAAACTAACCTAACAAACCCTAAACCACTTCAACATCTTCCTAAAGTTTCTTGAACTAACTAAGAAACTAGGAGACACCATAACAAAACAAAATAATTTATTTTCAACCTAGGTGCTGGGTGAACCCACAATAGTGGGTTACACTTTTTTGCCTGAATGGACACTGTACTCTAAATTTTGAATAAAACTTTTAGATTCGAATGCATATTGTCGTTAAACCGTTAAGAATCAAAAGATGAAGTAAATTAGCATCTTTTAGGATTTTCTATCTAGATTCTAAATATATTTTTTATTTTTATTTTTGAATTGATTTGATTGGTTTTTTCTTTTTCCCACAAAAATTGGTATGTTGCTAAAAATGTCATTTTCAAAGAGTTACATTGTTTTCGTAGAGCATAACATTTTTTCTAAAATAGATTCAATGTGATTCTTTCAAATTTAGTTTTTTAACATCCATATGGATGGCATGCAATTAGTTTTATGACATTATCATGACTATTTCATATTTTATTAATGTTTGAAGTTGACTAAGCCGTAATTTTGACATACCTTGACTACATAGCTTATAATTTTTTGTGTATTTGTCCAATTTTATTTTTATTTATTTTTAGAGAAAGATAACTTCAATACCTAGGGCATAGATATTTTTTAGATTTTTTTTTCTCTCATTTACTACTTTTCCATAAGCATCGAACATAGAGGTGGAGATAGGGTGAAATATCTATGTTTAGTAAAACTAAAAATACAAAGTCATAATAAACTTAATATATATTAACATTATAATAATTGGAAAGAGTTTTCTTAGTAGTACCTTACTACATAGATAGGTTTTTCGAATGGATTCATTTTATTTTCCAAAAGATAAAGTCTAAGTGATTTTTTATCAGCATTTTAATAGGTGTGAAGGAGACTCCATTGTAGGTATGAATGAGGAGTATATATGTTTTATCAATGATTTTTTTTATCTAAGAGTGTTTGAGCTGACCATTTCTAATTAATTCCTTCAAATTGAACCTCTCAAGGCTTAAATAATCATATTTTATTAAAAATGTGTCATTTCAGCAAAAATCAGCATGTCTAAAAAAGTGTAACCCACTATTGTGGGGTCACCCTACTCCTCCATCACATCCCCACTTGATTTTTTCCCTTAACAAGGTTTTCCTAAAAAAAGCACAGTGTTATGATGTTAGGTGTGCTCATATTATTCTATTTACTTTCAGCCATTTGTAGTCATAAGTTTTGGATTAATAAAATAAAGAAGACTGCTACACCAATTTACCCCCTCCTCCGAGTTCTCCCTAATACTAACAATTGGTATGAGACCCTTGTTCCTTAGGAGAAGTTTAAAATCTTGAGGGAGATCCTAATGGAAGCACCTAGCAGTATTCATAAGTAGCTCTTTTGAATGCACTTGAAGATCTAGACAAATACAGTGCTCATATCCTTGATCTAGAAGAAAAGTTGAAAGAGGCTAATAGATTTATTACAATCTTGAAATAACATTTGAGGAAATCTAGAGGCAAGAGTAAGACCTTGTGGATCATATATTACACAAAGGCGGTAACTCAACACTTGTTGGATAATATAAACCTAAAGAGTATGATCTGATTGTGAAGAAAAGATGCAACCTAAAGAATGAGACAAAATCTATGGCAATCAAGATGACTAAAGAAATAGAAACAAAGAATAATCTTGAGAAATCCTTGAAGGCTAAAATTGAAGAATGCTATAAGTTGAATATTGAAGTTGGATAGTTGCATGTTTTTCTTGAAGAATCTAAGAATAATGAGAAAGAGTCAAATATAGTAAATGACATATTGAGAAGAGAGCTTGCATCGGCTAAGGAAATTCAAGAGAATTTTAAATCTAGCACTAAAAATATTAATCAACAAATTATGAATTAGAGGACACGTAGAGAAGAATAAGGACTAGAATTTGAGAAAGAAGAAAGCTCCAGATCTAGACAAGAAAGTAGTAATTTAGATAGAAAGAAGGAAGAACCTAAGAAATCACCTATTATGAAAAAGTTTAATGGAAGATGTTTCACATGGAACAAATTTGGTTGTAGGATAAGAGAATGCAAAAGAAATACTTCTACTACACCATTTATATGATATTGTTTCACTTGTTGGCAATATGGACAAAAATCTAACGAATAGAAATTTAAATCCCAACCTAATACAAGACCTACAAATAGAAGTAATCCTACATATTTCAAATGCTACAATTTTGGCCACTTTGGAAGGGATTGAAGGTTGAAGACCAATTAGATAGATCAAAGGTATGTAAATTCGAATGTTATATATAATAATTCTAGTTATAAGGCTAGAAATTATAGATATAACAATGTTGGAATGAGGACAAATAGATCTGTTGAGAAGATTAATGTAATAAATGACAATAAAGAAAAAACAATTGATTTTCATGAAGTAAGGAAGGAAATGAATACGCAATGAGTGAGGAAAGACCAAATTGATTTAACTCAATAGGTCACACCAACTCTTGATGTGGACACATCATCGACAAACTAATTAACTCTTAGGACCTAAGGGGGCGCTCTTATTAGAAAATAATACCTTACCCCAAAATTGGTATAGTGGACATTGTGATGGAAGCATGAGTTGTAAAATTTAATTTCAAGTCAATATTTCAAACCGTAGATATTTTCATGTTTTTTTTGTGTATTGCAGGAGGAATGGAATTCACTAGAAATATCAATTTTTTTGGAGCTAGGGTACAAACAACATTAAATGAGGAAGAAATGGAAGAATTTAAGGATAATAAGGCATTTTGACTTTATTTAACACCTTACAATCCTGAGATCAAGTGATTAATGGAGAGGAATGATATCTAACAATGAATTGTGCATCCGATCAAATTTCATGAGAAAACCATAGAATGGTAGAAAAAGGTATTTATCTCCTGCAAATCTTGTTAAATTGATTAGAGAAGAGTGGAGACACCTCAGATTGTTGATATTATTGAGAAACCTAGGTACGAGTTTAAGAAACATCCATTTAAGTCAATGAAAGATGATCTAGAATGTTCATTTTCTCATTTTCCCTATGGATTTTTACATATGGAGGATATTATGGCTTATATTCATTGTAAGCTTGAGGAGTTAGGAGATTTTGATAGCTACAATCAATATAGATCTTTTCATGTTGATGAGATTCAGAAAAATAAATTTGAGAAGTATGAGAAGATTAACCTAGCACAGTTCAAGGAATTTTATATTTTTGTTGAATCAAAGTGGTTAAAAATTGTGTCGAGTAGGATCCATGATCAATCTTTCTATCTTGGAGATAAACCTAATAAGATTGCTAAGGAGTTGATTCATGCAGTTATTGGGTATATTGCCATTAGTGAGGTACCAACTCTCAAATCATCCAAGAAGAATGTAGTTGAATAGATCACTAAGTCTAAGTGGGATAAAAAAGACATGACAATCATTGACATTAAGAAACTAGATGTCAAGTTTTATTCAATGGTATTGGGTTACAAAGTTTATTAGAATAACAAAATAAACTATATCTCTGCTACTATCATTCATACTACTTACCAAATGTTGAATGAAAATGCTCAAATAAACATTTGTAAGATTCTAAGGAAAAAAATGATGGAGAATCTTGGTAAGATGAAGAATTATAAGTTGTAAATATTTAAGTATGGATCACTGATTATCCATATATTCTTCTATTTGATGAACTATTTCCCTAGTGTGTCAAATCTAATCTGGAAGAAGGACATCCCTATAGAAATTCAGATCATAAAATGTTATCTAATGTAGAAGAAGAAAGACATTAATAAGTGGATCTTTTATTATTTAAAAATGTTTCAAAAGAAGTTGCAAAAGAGAGAGAGAGAGAGAGAGAGAGAGAGAGAGAGAGAGAGAGAGAGAGAGAGAGAGAGAATTACTAGAAATTTATTTGAGAAGTATGCAGATATAGTTTGATTCATGGTAGAGATTGGTTACTTTTGTATAGAAGTAGTTGAACCTGATGCAAGATAGGGCAGGATGAGAGGCCAAAGGCATAACCAAATCACAAACCTCCTTGTAGAATCAAACACAAGGAAGAAAACATAAGAAGGCAGAGAGAGAGCTAATGCAGAGACTTTATATATATTATTCATCAAAAAATTCATACATGTTGGGCTATAAGGCCTTCTCGATTATATTAAAATACATTTAGAATTAAATTACAACAATCCTCATACATTCGAGGCTCCAAATTCCAGATCCCATCTTCTATCTCTAAAAAAAAAACTTGCCCTAAAACTACAACATAGTTATTTATTTATACAAGGGGCTACCAAAACAAGTCGACCTTCAGATCCATCATTGGAGAAGGAAACGACCAGATCTAGGTCCACATGCTTCCTAATTATTGATGTAACCATTAACTCTATGACCAAAATTAAATGCACAAGTCGGCTTCATTAGAAATCCAAACAAAACCACTTGGTGAGAAAAATTACCGAGAAACAAGAAAAATTAGCTTGGTGAACCAACCAAGCCAACTCAGTGAAAAAAGGAACTGGGTAGCAATCGAGCCTTGTTGGTGAAAATAGGAAAACATCATTGAGAGCCCAAAAGTAGCTACCAAGCACAAATAACAACTCTAACCTATTTCTAGTGATACAATATTTCCAAGAACTCAAGATGCTCCAACATCAGACAACTGGGGTTGTTTTGAAATGATTCTTTGAATCACGCATCAGGTAAAATCTGAGCTGAATCCAGCTCAGATTGTGTAATCCACAAACTTTCCTCCATTGGTATATTCTTCCACTTTACCATATATTCCATGTACTCTTTTCCTCTTGTACTTCTATCAACTCTTTGTTCCCAAACTAGCTCAACTTCTTCTATCTACTTCTTAGGATAATCCTTTGGTACTATAATTTCTTCATAATATTCATGATACTCATAAAAGTATACAATGTTGAATATAGGTGAGATATCCATGTCACTAGGTAACTCAATCTCATAAGCATTTCCACTGTCAAACTTCCTCAATATCTTGCAGGGACCAAGTTTCTTTATTTTCAATTTTCCATAGGTTCTGATAGGAAATCTTCCTTTCTTCATATGAACCATAACTTCATCCCCAATTGAAAAAGTCTTATGTCTTCTTGATCTATCTTCCTTGTCTTTTTATTTCTTATTACTATGTTCCAACCTATGTTTCAGTTCCTCATGCAATGTCTTCATGAACTAAGAAAATTCTTCTCCTTCAACACTTCTCTTTTCTACACTAGCAATGTCCTTCAAATTTGATATACCTCTCGATTATATGCCATTAACATCTCAAAAGGTGTTTTATTAGTACTCCTATTCACTAAATTATTGTATGCATTCTCTGCTTGTGCCAACATAGAATCCCAATTACTCGGTTTATCTCCAGCTAAGCATCTTAATAGATTACCCAAACTTCTATTTACAACCTATGTCTTTCCATTAGTCTATGGATGAAATATAGAGCTATACCTCTACTCGGTACCCAAATTCTTCCATAGAGTCTTCCAAAAGTAACCAACAAATTTACTATCTCGGTCGAAGATGATACTCCTTGGTAATCCATGCAATCTGACAATTTCATTAAAGAAAAGATCTACTCTCTATACACTACATTTGATGTTTTTCTACAGGGCATGAAATGTTCCATCTTAGAAAATCTATCCACAACAACAAATATAGAATTATTACCTCTCGTTGTCCTCAGTAAGCAAAGAAAAAAATCCATACTGATTTCAATCCAAGTTTCTCAAGAATAGATATCGGTGTATACTATCTAATATTCTGACTTACTCCTTTTGCAACTTGACAAATTCCATAACTTTTCACAAATTTTTGAACATCCTTATACAACTGTGGCCAAAAGTACCTCTCATTAAGTAGATTCAATATTTTTTCAATGCTAAAATGTCTACCCAAACCACTTCTATGTTTTTCCTTCATCAAACTAGTTCTCATTGATCCTCTTGGTATACACAACTAAATAATCTTAAAAAAAATGCCTTCTTGAATGAAATAGTCTTCCTCTTTAGTAAATAGTTGATCTTTAATAGGTTCTCTGCACTTTCTCCATGGATTAGAAAAATAAGGGCCAGTTTCATAAAAAAAATTTCATGTCATCAAAACCAAGAACTTCAATTCTCATTTCTTTCATCAAGGATCTTCTTCTACTAAATGCATCAGTAACTCACTTAGTGACTCCACTCTTATGTTTTATCACAAATATATAACTCTACAAATATTCAACCCATTTCATTGTTGGAGATTTGCCAGCAAGCCTGTGTTGACTGTATGTTTATCATTGATGACAACATATGGCAAGAAGAATCTATGGTATTTTTATGGAGAGAGCCTTGATAATATGTTTCTTAGATATGTTATTAGCATGATATCATAGACACAAAGGTTGATTTTGAGTACAAATAGTTATACAGTTTCTTATATCAATACTATTCCTAAGAGTGTCCTAGGAAGAGTTTTGTATGTGATTTTCAGTATGGTTATGATGGAGCCTTGCACGTTTATATTTGTGTTGTAGACATTTTTATGATGCTATGTTCATGGAAACAGAGTTAGTTGTGCAGTACAAGTGGAGTTATGATGTTTCTATTTGCCAGTTATAGTTTCCTGAGTTTATCTGATGGAGCCGATAGTGTTTATAATTGCTTTAGTAGTTGCGCCTATCATTTTGATATGCATATTTGGATTCATGTTTGGAGAAGAGTTAAGAATGTTTGGTTAAGAACTCATAACGTATTTTAGCATGAGAAGAATTTTGCAGTTAATTTGGTGGAGCTAATAGTATGAAGCAACGCATCTACTCATATTGAGTTGCACGGTCCTATTTGTGTTGCATGCTTGGTTTAGGCAGCGGAGATGTTAGAAAAGAGTTATAATGTTTTTATAATATGATTTCAAGAAGGTTCTAACATGAAGACTTGATTATATCATTTGGAAGAAGATACTTATAGGCAGTCAGTTGTGATTGTGAAGGGAGATCATGATTGTAAGAGCAGAGCAGAAGATGTGAATGTATTGAAAAAATCATCAGTTGAAGATCTATGTGAAGAAGAAGACAGTATATGCTATTCATTGGAACTGATCAAGACAATAGGTCTACATTCCAGCTCACCAAGATCTAGATATAGTGTATATCTGTTATGTAGAAGGTTGCACCCTTCACCATTTGAGTAGTGTGGTCCTGGACAGTGTGTCCTCACCTTTAACAAGGTTAATTACAAAAGACTCCTAACAAGGTCCAACCTTTGACCAGGTCACTGTACTTCATGCATTGTAAAGATCAACTCCTAACAGGGTTGTAAGATCTTCTAACAGGGATCATTATACTCTAGTGTAGTTTATAGTGGGTGCTAATTCCCACCAAGGTTTTTACCTATTTGGGTTTCCCCATAACCAAAATTGTGGTGTTGTGTTAAGTGTTATCTTATTGTGTATGTCCTTAATGTTCTTCTATACTTAATTGGATAAATAATTGAATCTTGTAGATAACTGATTAACCCCCCCTCGCCCCCCTCTTAGTTATCTCTTGGGACTATTCCTAACAATTGGTATCAGAGCCAAGTGCCTTAGAGAGAAAGTTTAACAACTTGAGGTTGATCAGATGACATTCTTTAGAAAAGAAAGTCCTAAGTTTGATGGAGAGAATTATCTAGACTGGAAGAGCAAAATGACAACACATTTGCAGTGCATTTCTTTAGAGATTTTTGAAGTAGCCACTAAAGAAGTTTAGATTCCCTCTTTATTAGATCTTGCAAAGGAAGATGCAACTCTTAAGAAAAAGGAGATGTTCACTCAAAATGCTATTTCCAAAGAAGCCCTTATTAGCGCCTTATTTGTTAGTGAATTTTCAGAGATCAAGAAATTAGATAAAGCCTACAAGATATAGAAGTATCTAGAAGACATGTTTGAAGGATATATCCAAGATAAGAATGTGAGCAGAAAGACAAGGAAGAAAAAGTAAAATACATTGGATATGCCACCTGAAGAGAACATTACAACCTATAATCAAAGAATTAATGTAGTAGTTGTAGGAATCGAAAACAATGGTGGAGAGATTTTGGAAGAAGACATAATGGATAAGTTGATGTCTACTCTGACAAAAGAATATGAGAGCAAGATAAACATCCTAGATGAGACTATGCAGTTTTAAAAAGACTTCAAAAGAGACACCTTAATTAGAAAGATTTCAACATTCAATATTTCAAGTTTGAAGACATGACCTAAAAGTGAAACAGCCTTCAAAGCTTCAATCCATGGTAAGAAATCCTTGAACACTTCTGGTAATTTTGATGATGATGATGAAGACAAAGAACTAGATGATTTCATTTCTATGATTGCTAAGAAAGAAAGAAAAGGAAAAGGAAAATATGAAGGTTAGTTACCATATAAATTCTTTTCATGTAACATGATTGGTCACTTTGCATCCAAGTGTCCTACAAGAGTCAAGAAGTTCAAAACTATTTACAAGCCTAAGTATACAAAAGAATGTTACTATGCTAGAGATGGAGTATCATATGAAGATTCAGTAGAAGATAAAGTTGGATTCACTTCTATTGAAGATATGGAGAAAATGTTTGATGAAATAGGTATTGAAGATGAAAAGAAAGCACAAGAGTTAGCATTAATTTCACAAGCTGACATCCAAATAGACTGGATCATTGATAGTGGTTGTTCACATCACATGACATGAGACAAAGATAGATTTTTACATTTGGATAGGTACAAAGGCGGCATGGTTATATTTTGAGACAACACTCCTAAACCTATCATAGGTAGAGGAGCTATCACCTTGGATGGAAAGAACAATACTGATGATGTTTTATATGTTGATGGTTTGCAGCATAACCTACTAAGTGTTAGACAATTGCTTGATAGAGGATATCAGTTGGAATTCAAAGACAATAAATGAATCATTAATAACAAAGAAGGAGTAATGATTGCATCAGGATCAAAGAAAAAAGGTAGTTTTTTTCAGCTTAATTCAAAAGCAAGTTATTTTGTTTCTAAAGTATATGATAGTTGGTTATGGCACAAAAGACACTGTCACATCAATTTTGACAATATAGTAAAGATAAGTAATGTAAAGGAAGTTAGAGACCTTCCTAGTATTGCAAAACCAGTTGATACAATATGTAGGGAATGTGTGATGGGAAAATATGTGAGGAATTCATTCAGAAGCAAGAACATTTCTCCAAAAAATAAATTGGATCTAGTGCATACAGAATTATGCAGACCAACTCAAACAAGATCATACTATGGTGAAAGGTACTTTATTTTGTTTGTTAATGATTAATTTAAAATCACGTGGGTGTTGGAAATATTCAAGACTAGCCAGGTTACTGAGAGGGGAGGGGTGAATCAGTAACTTCAAAACTTTTACAAATTTCAGATCTTAACCATATTCTCAATAACATTGGATCGATAAACTAACTGCATGCATGAGTAACAAAAAGAATAAAACATTCATAACACTTTGAACACAGAGATTTGGTGACCCAGAAACCTTCCAAATAGAAAGTAAAACTGGGGTGGGGATGATACCCACTAAACTTCAATACTACACGATAAAGTTTGCCAGTTAAGGCTTACAATGATCACTTCTGATGATCTGCCTTGTTAGGAGCAATAAGGACTGCTAGGTCCACCTTGTTAGAGGATTTACAAACATACAATGAAGTATGCACTTGGTTAAGAGATTTTACAAAGACTGTTAAGTCTACCCGGTTAAAGGATTTGGAGCTGATTCACCTGTTAGGATGAAACAGTAGCTCTCTTACTTGCAACTGTACTTGCTGATTGAGATTCTCTAATGTACTGATCACCTTTCGTGATAGATATGTCTCTGCTGCTCCTTATATTGTTGTATCCCTTTGTAATTCACTTATCTCTACCTTTCTTCTCTTTCACACTTCTTGCTTCTTCACACCTTGGATATGATACAAAACATTGTTTATATATCAATCCAAAACAATTACAAAACAATTACAAAGTCGGCTCTTAAACAAGCAAACACAAATATTACTGAGTCGGCCCAAATATAGTGACTGAGTTACTGCAAACTAACTCAGTGAATTTCTGATACACGACATCCACTGCATTACTCGGCATCATCATGCTCTCGGTAGAAGTGGAGGCTCGGTCCATACTAACCACTTGGTTGTAGTTTCAAACTTGGTATTTACTGGAGACTCGGTAGATATAGTGTCACTCGGTAGAAACTGAATTCCCTATTTACCGTACTGCCACTCGGTAAACACTGCTCATCTCATCACTCGATAATGATAACTCGGTAAGCACTGTGAAGCTCGATAAACACTATTCTACTCGGTAAACACACAGAGTCTAAATAAGTGTTGTCACTAATGACAAACATACTTAATGCCAATAATCTCCCCCTTTGGCATTAGTGACAAAAACACTTATTGCCCAAAAAATCATGCTGAATCTATTTTTTTGATTTTTCAAAAAATAATTTTCCTTTGTCATATTACTGTATATACATTTCATGTCTCCCCCATATAGTATACATATATATACAAGTATCTTGTTTCACCTCATACTCATATTTCCTATTTCTCTCATATACTTTCTCCCCCTTTCATATCTCATATATATATACTTTCTCCCCCTTTTTAAAAATAATTCCAAAGGTGTATATACAAATATTTTACATGGAGATACCAAAATGTGAGAGAAAATCAGAATATACCTTACTTATTAATGCTAGAGTTCTATCCTAATTCTCTTGCATAATCTTGCATGTATGGAGTGCAACTTGGACTTCTGCAGAGAGTTCAATCATGTGATCTGCAATTGAAAACTGATTGTCATGGATCAATATTTTTGAGTATGCAATATGCTTCTACATTGTATCCATGATGGGAAGGATCATGTTCTGAATATCTATTAATGTTGACCTGATCCTTGCATCTTCTCTCAATAACTCTGACTGCTTATCAGATAGGAATCTGACTGTCATATGATGTGCAGAGCTTGAACTAGGTTCAAGTTGCAACTTCTGTGCACTAATCTTCAGATCCTCATTAATCTTATTTATTTTTTCTTTAATCTCCTTTGAGAACTCGGCAACATTACATACTTTGACAAAAAAAGATGTTACCTTGGAATGGGATGACTCAATGCTAGTCAAAATTGAAGATAACCCTACCTGATTGATAGCTATTTTCTGAGCAATGTGCTCAAGCACTTAATTTTCAAACTTCTTCTCAGCCTTCTCAAGAAACTTATCTAATCCAGAGGAATCCTCATTGAACTTGTTAACTACTTCTACCAACTGCAAAAAAATGTGTTGAGAGGAATCAACTTCAACACCTATAGCTTCTATCAAAATATTCTTGGCATCCTTAATGATCTTATATTCCTTATCTCTTTCTTCTTTTAGTTTCTTCTGCTTTGCTTTCTTCTGGAGGAGTTCACCAACTATTTGCATTTGGTCTATTGTGAGGTTTGCAAAATCTAATTGGGGAGTTTCTATCTACTCATCTAAATCTATATCTTCTACTACACTCTTACTCAAAAATTTTGTACTTGGTTGAGTCTTTATACTTAATGCCTTTGTTGTAGAAATTATTGTAGACATAGTAGGACTTGTAGTGAAAACTGATAAACTTCTGACTAATGGATTGCTAACTGGAATACTTGATAAACCAAAAACTAAAGTATTTACAACTATAGAATCTAAAGTACTTACTAAGGTATCCAAAACTAAAGTACTTGCTGTTGAAAAACTTAAAATTGAAGAAGGTACTGAAGACTGCAACTCGGTGGAAGGAGGCTGAAGCTCAGTGGATGAAGTGGTGGCCACTTCTATCATTGATACATTGAGCTGTGCTAGTGATGATTGAACATTTGATGTATCTGAGGGAGTTGTCACAATCACACTTGAAGTTTTCTCCAGGCTAGATGTAGCAATTTTTAATGGAGAGTGAGGAAGTGAGGCAATTATCTCTGCAACTATCCAAACTGGATCATCTTCCTTAACATTCTTCTTAGCTTCCTTGGTAACTTCTTCTTCTACTTCTTCTATCTCAACATTATCAATTTGAACTGCTTCTTCATCTTCTTCATCACTGTCATCTTCAATATCTTTAATTATCACAGTTTCAGTACTCAGTTTGTGAAGATGATAGATGTTTTTCCAAGTAGATTTTGCACTTTTCACAACTGACTCTATATCCTTGATCAAAATCAAACAACTATTGAATTTTAGTGTCATCTTGCACTCATTTTCTATCAATGCCTTATTTATTTCAGCATTTTTCAAACTTGGCATCAATTGTCTTAAGGTTTGATCATAGATGTCCTTGACAGTTTGCCTTGCATTGGACCATCTCATCTTGATTTGGTTTAATAAAACTTCTAGGATTTGAGAAGCCATTTCTTTTGGTAAGTATTTCTATTTTCCCATTTTCTCAATAACAACATCTTTAATTTCTTGCTGCTATGTCTTTGACCTTGTTTCATATTTGAGAGATTTGAAATTTGCAATTCCAAATCCTTCTCTCAAATCCTTAATCTTTTCTTCAAATGAGGGAGGAGGCCTTTTGAGTACTATATCATCATTGACTTTACCTGCCTTGCCCCTTGATCTTTTCCTTGTGAATACTGCAGTGGGTTCCTCGGGTACCTTGGTGATAGTTACCTTTCCTTTCTTCTTTACAGGCACTTGTTCTTCTTTACTCTCATCCTTTTCTTCTTCTTCTACAATATCCTCTCCTTTTCCCTTGGTTAACATTAGAGGTGTGCTAGATTGCATCTTGGCCATCCTCTTTTTGCCTTTGTTAACTGCCTGTGGAAGCTATTTTCTTAGCTCAATTCTTACCTTAGCTTCATCATATGTTCCAAAGTATGGAGCCTTTGGATCAATGGGTTGATTTACTAGGGCTTCAATTATATCCTTTGTCTCATCAATGTTTACCTCATAAGGAAGAGGTTTCACCCACACAATCCTAGGCCTTACTACCTGAATATATACTCTATCACAATCAACCATGAAACAAACATCATCTTTATATTCTTCCACCAACTTTTGTGGAATCCAGAATCTATTATTCATCTTTTCTTTAAAAGACTCAAAATAGTTATCCATTATGCTTGCAAAATTCTCACCCATTTCTGCAATATACTCATTTATCTGATAAAGAACAGGCACATCCTTTCACCATTTTACCGTGCCTTTTGATGGGAAAAAAATTTGAGCATAGAAAAATAAACAAACCAACAGCGAGCCAAACTTACATGGATTGTTCTTTGAGGTTTGGATGCTCTCCATATTCTTGTTGAACTATTTCAACAATAAATTTGCTAGGTCAAATGACAGATTGTTCTTCACAATTTTATAAGCTAGGTCAACTGCTTCACACGGAACACTATTCTGCTGACTTGAATTGTATATCTTATGAGCTATGACATATGTGCCAAATTTTAGTTCTATATTGGTAATACTATTTATTCTCATACCTGTACCATCCCATTCGGCTAGGGTTTTCTTTTCTAGCTCTACCCGACCTAGGGTTTTTGTAGATTTAGCCTTGGCAAGCATGGGAAGACCAGTGATTCAGTGAATCATCTTCTTTGATATTTCCACTGGTTGCTCAAGCCAAATTTTACCTTCATGCACTCGGCTTAGGATATATCTAATCCATTTTATCTAGAAACTCTGAGGCAAGTGGGTGATATGTGTCAAACCCTTATCTTCCAAATGTTTATGTTCCGATTTGAGAACACCATCAACACACAGTTCATCACAAACAACATCTCTCTCTAGGGTTCCAAGCTCTTGAATTGTACCTTTAAAATGACTACGAATGTCATTTACAAGAAGTACCTTTGGAGGAATTTGAGACTGAGCTCCACTCAGATCTAGGGTTTTTGCAATCGTGGGCATGAGTTTTTAATCTGACGCTTTCCATTCTCCTTGAACTAACATTTTTGAACTTTTCTTTACTTTGGTGCTGGATGATGCCATGGTAGCTCGGTAGAAAAAGAAAAATTCTTCAAAAAATTTCTGCTGCAAGATTTTGCTTCGAATCGCTTGATCGCACTAGAAATTTTTCTGCTCAATATGCTGATATTCACTGTGAAGAATGAACTCGATTTCATGCTTTTTGTTAAAATTTTGTCATTAATGCTCTGTAGGAATTAGGGTATTGAATTCGACAGACTGTCATCCACTATGCATTAATTGCTCTGTGAAGATTCCGCAACTCGGAGAACATACTACTCTGACCTTACTTGATAACCAAATGAAATTACGTTACTCCCGACCTTGCTCGGTTGAAACTGACACCGAACTTCCTGTGATCCTTCTGTATCTTGCATACTGATTTGGATCTTTCTTTCTTTCAATTCAGGAACTGTTTGGAATATGTCTATGAAGATACAGTTTCAATGCTTTCTTGGAGACTTTGTTAGAATTGATAGAGCCACCCTCTTCATGAGTGACTACATTACTAGGATTGGTTTGCTCGGTAGATTTAGGAATCCATTGTTGTCTCATCTACTGCTTGATGCTATCTACTTTTTCTTTCTCTTCATCTTCAACTTCACCTAAATTCATGCAATTTTTAGCTATGTGACGAAGCTTAGTGCATTTATAATATCTTATGGTAGTATCCCTTTTTATCAGGTGATGCCTTACACAATTCATGCCAATGTGTCCATATTCTCCAAAGTAATGACATCTACACCAAGTGTTGTAATCCCAACCAAATATTGTTTTCATAATTTGTTTTGCTAGATTAGGTGTTTTAGTTCTGCATTCTGATGCCTTATGACCTTGTTTGTTACATTTGTGACATTTGCCTTTAAATCTTGGTTTCTCCGTGCATTCATTTTCTTTATGACCATGCTGATTGCAATTATAGCATTTTCCATTGAATTTTTCTTTTCCATTGCTCCAACATTTGTTTGAAGTATGACCAATTTTTCCATAGTGATTACAAGTGGGTTTCTGATTCTTTTGAGTACCTTGTTTGGAGGATTCACCTTCCTCTTTGTATCCAAGTCCTGCTTTTCCTTTTTGCTTATGAAGGTTTCATTCATACACCTGATTCATATCTTCTTGAGATTTCAACATTCTTTCATTGATTTGCCTTTCAGTATCTAGGTCATTCATCAATCTTAAATTGATTTGCTTTTCAGATCTCAGCTCCTCTCTTATATTTTCATTTTCTGATCTCAGAGTCAAGATTTCTTCATTTGCATTGGAGACTTGATCAATAAGGTTTTCTAGCTGAAGGGTTTGATTCTAGATTTCATTGTTCTTTCCATCTATTTCATCTTTCATCTTGTTTCTTTGTTACAAGATTTCACAAAATCTTGTTGACTAAATTTCCTATTCTCTTTTCAATTTTCTTACTTCTTGCAGAGATCCATTCTTTTCTAGAGGTTCTTTGATTGCATTGTTTGCTTCATTTGAGCTTCTTGAAGGGAAAAAGTCTTCAATCTTTTCTTCAACATACTGGTTGTCATTCATCTAATTTGCAAGTTCCTTCCTTCTTTTTAGGGATCGAGAAAGATGCTCTTTTGCTTCTTTGAGTTGAGTTATGGCCATTTCTAGATCTAGCTTTTCATTCTCAATTACTTTGTTAAGTCTGAATATCTCCATTGTCCTGAATGTTTTCTCAAGCTATCAAACTTTATCTTGAGAACCACAAAGCCCTGATACCAATTGTTGGAAATATTCAAGACTAGCTAGGTTACTGAGAGGGGAGGGGTGAATCAATAACTTCAAAACTTTTACAAATTTCAGATCTTAACCATATTCTCAATAACATTAGATCGATAAGCTAACTACATTCATGAGTAATAGAAAGAATAAAACATTCATAACACTTTGAATACAGAGATTTGGTGACCCAGAAACCTTCCAATTAGAAAGTAAAACTGGGGTGGGGATGATACTTGTTGGTTCTTCCTTTTGATCTTCAAAACTTGTAAATTTATACTTTGATGGATAACTATAATGAAATTTTGACTCTATCACCACTCTAAAGTCTACAAGGAAGAGGGCCAATTAACAAGGATCAAGGAGATCCTCCTACACTTTGAGCCTCAATGCTCAGGCGGGTGTACCCTTGACTCACTTCTTCAAAGGAGTCTTTAAACAATATACAACTATACCCTTTACTATCTGATTAAAAAGTTTATCATTTAATTGTGTGTGTGTGATTGCTGATGATGGACTGCTTCCAGAGAATGGATCAGTGCCTTATCCTAGGGCAGAGAGTCGCTTAACAACCTATAACATCCAAAAACCTTAACTCAAACACATATAGATTTAGAGTAAGTGCTTTTCCTATTACTCCCCTCACTCACATATTAGGACATCAAATCCTTATCTTGCTGTGAACTCACTGGACTTACCTTAAAGGCTTTAATCCTAACTTTGTTAGGAACTCAAAGATAACCCCAAAATACGGATGACTAGGGGGGTATAAGTTGTAGAATTTTCGAGTTTGCAGGGGTTCCAATTCTTTTGGTTTTGGTCCCAGATTGTTGATAGTGAAAATTTAAACAAGGAGAGCTTGGATTTAGGGTCTATTTCCTTTGTGCATTTGGTCATTTTGATAATGTATTGATTCTGCGAGTCTTAGTGAGAATATTTTGGATTCTAATCTCATATTGGTGTATGTCTTTTTGTTTTTCTCTTAAGCTCATATATGTTTATTGCACAAAGTGCGTTAGCATATGATAAACAAAGAGTATTTTGGGGTTATCTTTGAGTTCCTAACAAAGTTAGGATTAAAGCCTTTAAGGTAAGTCCAGTGAGTTCACGACAAGATAAGGATTTGATGTCCTGATATGTGAGTGAGGGGAGTAATAGGAAAAGCACTTACTCTGAATCTATATGTGTTTAAGTTAAGGTTTTTGGATGATATAGGTTGTTCAGCGACTCTCTGCCCTGGGATAAAGCACTGATCCATTCTCTGGAAGCAGTTGATCATCAGCAATCACACACACACAATTAAATGATAAAATTTTCAATCAGATAGTAAAGGGTATAGTTGTATATTGTTTAGAGACTCCTTTGAAGAAGTGAGTCAAGGGTACACCCGCCTGAGCATTAAGGCTCAAAGTGTAGGAGGATCTCCTTGATTCTTGTTAATTGGCCCTCTTCCTTGTAGACTTTGGAGTGGTGATAGAGTCAAAGTTTCATTATAGTTATCCATCAAAGTATAAATCTAAAAGTTTTGAAGATCAAAGGGAAGAACCAACAAAATGGTGACTCTGCTGGGGAGAGTCTAGAAAAGAGTCAGATATAAAAATAAGCATTTGCTAATCTTCTCACCTAGTTGTGAGTGGCGACTCTGATTTGTTTCTATTTGATAAGTGCATCTTCTGATAAACAGTGTGTATCCTGGTGAGTTTTGTGTTGGTTGGAAGAAGAAACAATGAATTATTTTTCCTCTCAAGGAGGTGGTGACTCTACACTACAAAGAATCTGATGGAGCTACAAGGTGAGCTCTAGATCTGCCCTGCTTTTAATCAACAAGATTTTTGCTGCAAAATTTTAGGTATTCTCTTATTAAAATGTTTCCCTATCAAGTGTTAAGCACTGCTATAAAGGGATGAGTGTTTGTGGGCTTTTCCTCATGGAGGAATATAGGTCTTTTTGTTTTGATGGCATTGAAGGTGCCCCTAATGAGTTCTCTGCTGAGGATGGGAAGTGCTTGCCAAGATTCATGGCTGGTGGATCTGTTTCTGCAAGCCAGCATGTTGATGTTGTCATGGGTATTTTTGGAGATATGGATGTTGAACATGAAGATGTTGCCATGAGGTTATTTGTGCACACATTTTCTGATGGTGCAAAGAAGTGGTTCTTGTCCTTGCCTTCATGTTCAATCCCTTCTTGGGATGTGTTGAGAGCTAAGTTTGTTGAGCATTTTGATAAAGTTGCTGCTCTCAAGAAGGAATTAGCGAGGTTGAAAATGGTGAACTAGCAGTTAGCGGAGGACATAAGATTGCTAAGACTGGTGGCTCTTGATGATGTTCATGAGGAGGCCAGTGTTTCTGATGTTGATTCTCACTATGCAGAGAGTGTTGACTATGAAGCTGATTCTGAGATCAATGCATATGAGGATGTTGAAGATCAATCTGAGGATGGCAATATTTCCTTTTTGTCTACAGATTTTTCTTCTTGTCAACATGAGAGGGCAATTTTCTTGTCCCAGATTGATGATGTTTTGTGTGAAAGGGAAGATATTAGATATGATGCAGATGATGATTCCTGCATTGATTTCTTCACACAGGATGATCTAAGGCTAGACGTCTCCATTTTTGTCTTGGATAAGAATGATGTTTGCAATGATAGGGATGTAGCTGATGAAGAAGAAAATGATATTGAAGCTCAAAGTCCACTAAGTAGTGAAATGATTTCAACACTCTTGGCTGAATAGTTCCAAAGGTATGCACCTTGTCTGGACTTTAATTTGCAGCTCCCCTGTGATATACACTTTGACACTGATAATGAGGCCAGTGTTCAAAGTGACCATGAGGACCCATGTATACAAGATTCCCCCTCTAGTAGTGACTCTGCAGAAAGAGAAGTAGAAGGACATGACAGTGTGTTTTCCTATCATCAAGATTACAGTGATGAACAAGTTTCTTGTTCAAGCCCTTTCCCTATTTCTGCTAAGTATGATATTGAATGTGACAGTATTGAGGAATTAGTCTTCAATAGTTGGGATAGATTTTCTTTTGGTGAAAATAATGATGATGCAGTGCTCCCCTATCACCAAAGTTTTGATGAAGACCTTCACTTGGTTCATGATGCAGTCAGTGTGGACACCGTGGAGGAACCAAGTTGCTTAGTGGCTGAAGCAATACATGAAGGTAAATTTGAAGATTCAAGTCCTTCTCAGCTAGGTAACTGTATTGTAATGCATAATGTTCCTCATGTACTATTTTTTGGTGCATTACTAGATCAAATTTTTGCTTCCAGTCAGCAGGAGGAAGTAAGTGATGTTCCTTACTTCTTGGAGTTTGAATATGAATGTAATAATCATGACTAGAAAAGCATGGGTAGTGATCAGCATAGTTTTATTCTTCAGCCCATGAATATTCACATATGCTTTCAGTAAGCTGGTCATGAAATTTTCAGGTGGCTAGTTGCGTATGTGGATGAGAATCAGACCTTTGATTTAGGAGGGTCATTGATTTCATTTTGGTGGCCTAGAGCCATCAAGTAAAGTTGTAAATCTTGTAAAGTTCTGTAAATATCTTTCCTTTTCCTATTGTATGCTTTTCCTTCCTGTTCCTTGTGTTTTTTGAGTTCCTTGTTTTGTCCAGTGGTTGGTCTGCTCTCCCAGTAATTCTAAATTCTTTCCATGCCTGCAAGAGACATGCATCTCCAACTAGAGCCACTGTTAGTCCATTTTCTGGTTCAATGCAAAATCTTTAGAAAGTGGCCTATTGCCTTGCAGGTTTTCTTGAAGTGCTCTTAGCCCTATGTTCTTCACTATTTCACCTTGCTCCAGCCCAAATCACATGTGCTGAATCAAAAATCTAGAAAGTTGTTCAAGTTTAAGGTCTACTGGAAATATTTCCAAAATTTGCCACAGTGTCGAAAACCCACAGTATTTTTGAAAATCCATGATGTTTTTGACCTGTGTGTTGTTTTTGAACTTGTGCTTCCTATTTTGTGCACTTGTCTTTTGTGTCAAAAGCTCTGTGTGTTTTTGACCTTGGTCTTAACTGTGCAGGTGCGATGGATGGTGGGGCCCAGTTCTTGCTCAATTTCTTGTCACTGATTCTCTAGATTCTCTCGACGGTTACATCTTTTATTCAGTGACCTGGAGACTATGTTGTCACACAATCTTTTATTTTTGGCAGTTAGGTGCCTAACCTTTAGTGACTCAGTGACTGTTAGTCACATAATCTCTGAGTGTTTGGTGGTTAGCGGTTAACATCTCACAACTTGGTGGGTGGTTAGTCACGTAGTCGCTGAGTGCTTGGCAGTTAGTTGGTGGGCCCAGTATTTCTTAAGCAGAGTAACAATGTAGATGAGATCTACGGTTGCCACATGATCATGAGGTATATTCCTCCCCTTTGTGATCATGCAAGCACCGTCTGATCTTCCCAAAAGGTAAGGCTTTTCTTGGTGGTGGGTCCTGTGTCTGGTGGCTTGGCAGCTGTAGCGAATGACATGATGACATGTGGCATCCAGTAGATCCAGGTGGGGTCAGAGGTTTGGTAGAGTGGATAAAGATCTGGCGGCCTAACAAATTTCCTTCTTGTCACTGGTTCACATAATATAAAGGTGATGCCCTATTTCATTTGGCGATTCAGCGAACAATGGTCATGTGATCGCTAAGTCTTTTGGTGATGGTGTAAAGTACCTCATGAACTGGTGAAAGTTCTTCAGTCGCTAGTTCTCCAGATAATGTGGGGCCCATGTTTCAGTGATGTGGAGGCTTGTCGCGTGTTCACATAGCCCAATTTTTGGCTATGTGATCATGCGACCACTATTTGGTTTCACGGTTACGGATTTGTGTGGGTCCACGGTGCTGTGCTACTGACGTGCCCATTTTTCATTCACTGGGGAATTTATGAGGTGGCCAAAGATTTTTTCAAAGGGGTTTGTGACCATTGACCATGGCTAGGAGACCGCAGTCGCATGATCACAAGGGTTAGTTTGGTGCCTTACAATCATGCGACCAAGCATAAGATGTAGCCAGAATTCCTGTGGTGGTTAAATTGATGACCGCACAATTGCACGACTAAGGGCAAACAGTGGAGGAACATAAAGCCTGCGAAGTGTAAAGTAGCCGTTCATTTTCAAATTTGAATTTTCTGAGGGTTTCCAGCGACAGAAAGGACTGAATTTCAATGCAGAAGTGATTGGAACTAGTAAGAAGTGATTTGTTTGCCGTTGCAATGTGGTCTAGGATGTGATGATCATTTGCAGGGGTCTGTACCATGAAGGATTGAAAAAGGAATGGCTCGAGGCATGTTTACAGGTGGTTGATTAGACTGGTTTTTATGGCAATGTCCTGGTCTTATGACCTGATCTTAATGTCGGTCTGAGATCTTTTCTCTTTGGGTTGCCTAACTTTCATGCCCCTACAATAAATTTTTGACTATTTCCAATTAGTTTAGCTATTGTAACCTATACCTTAGCTGTCCGTAGCTTGTTGCAACCTCTTATGGGTTTCCAAGGTAGCTAATGGTATAAATATTCAAAATTTTGACTGTGTAGGGGTTCTAAATTCTGTCAGTTCCAATGAAGGGTCCTTTTCCTGTAGATTTTTCTCCTTCTCTTTGCATATAGAGTGTTCCTCTTTCTTTTGCTGGTTCAAAGAATATAATGCATATTGTAACAGACTTGTTTTATGTATGAGAATTTAATATACTCTTACTGTTACCAAGCTATCTCCATTTGAATTCTGGATTCATTAATCATACATCAAGGGTGTTTGATTTTTCTATTTGCACTACCTATGTGCTTGCAAGTGGAGTTGTCTTCATAGGGATAACTGGTTCAGGGTTAGTATTCATGTATGTATGAGTTGAAATATCAAGGATAGGTCATGCTTGTCTTCCAGTGGATGCTGGTTAATGTATTGTCTGATTCATAGGTCTTTTCTAAGGGGAGGGTTAAAATCCTTTGAGTGGATAATAACATACTTAAATACATAGGTGGGTGCTAAGTTGAGGTTTGGTCATGGTGTGTGATTGATGTCAGGCATCAACACATTGAGTATATTGTTTCCTTGTTTCATAGCTATCCCTTGCAATACTATGTTTGACTCTGTGGCCCATTGGATAAGGCACTGGTCTATCAAAGACTTAGGGTATCTCAGGGGTCCTTTTAACCCAACATTAAATCAATTACCTTTCCCTTTCATGTTGGTAGTAATAGGAGTTTCTGTCTAGTCTTTAGACTCATTCTGTGCAAATAGGGCTGTTTGTACATGAATTGGCTTCATTGGGGTACAGGTTACCTGAAGGGGTTTGAAGGCTATTCCACACTAATCTATCTGCAGGCCTTTGGTTTGTCATGAGGTGTCTTGAATGTGTAGACAAGGTAATACCTGCCTGAGTGAATGTGGAGCTCGAAGAAGAAGGAGGATTTCTCTCTATCCTCATCAATTGGTTTGTTTTTCTTGTCAAGCTTGAGTGCCTAACCTGTGTTTTAAGCCCAACCATTTGATTCAAGTTTGGTCCTGCAAGGAAAAGAGCCAACAATACCCACTAAACTTCAATACTGTAGTATAAAGTTGGCCGGTTAAGGCTTACAATGATCACTTCTGATGATCTGCCTTGTTAGGAGCAATAAGGACTACTAGGTCCACCTTGTTAGAGGATTTACAAATATACAATGAAGTATGCACTCGGTTAAGAGATTTTACAAAGACTGTTAAGTCTACCCAGTTAAAGGATTTGGGGCTGATTCACCTGTTAGGATGAAACAGTAGATCTCTTACTTGCAACTGTACTTGCTGATTGAGATTCTCTAATGTACTGATCACCTTTTGTGATAGATATGTCTCTACTACTCCTTATACTATTGTATCCCTTTGTAATTCGCTTATCTTTGCCTTTCTTCTCTTTCACACTTCTTGCTTCTTCACACCTTGGATATGATACAAAACATTGTTTATATATCAATCGCAAACAATTACAAAACAATTACAAAGTCGGCTCTTAAACAAGAAAACACAAATATTACTGAGTTGGCCCAGATATAGTGACTTGGTTACTACAAACTAACTTAGTGACTTTCTGATACATGACATCCACTGTGTTACTCGGCATCGTCATGCTCTCGGTAGAAGTGGAGGCTCGGTCCATACTAACCACTCAGTTGTAGTTTCAAACTCGGTATATACTAGAGACTCGGTAGATATAGTGTCACTCGGTAGAAACTGAATTCCCTATTTACCGTGCTACCACTCGGTAAACACTGCTCATCTCATCACTCGGTAATGATAACTCAGTAAGCATTGCGAAGCTTGGTAAACACTGTTCTACTTAGTAAACACACAAAGTCTGAATAAGTTTTGTCATTAATGACAAACATACTTAATGCCAATAGTGGTTTGCCTTCTTAAAAGATAAATTTGAAGTATTTGAAAAGTTCAAAATATTCAAAGCTAAAGTTGAAAATGAGTCTAGATTAAAGATAAAATGTCTAAGATTAGATAGAGGAGGAGAATTCACCTCTAACAGGTTTTTTGAGTATTGCAGAGAACATGGGATAAAAAGATAGCTAAGTGCCCCTAGAACCCCTCAACAAAATGGAATTCGAGAAAGAAGAAATAAGATCATACTTGACATAGTGTGCACCATCATGATTAAAGGAAAAGTTGCATGCACCTATTGGAGAGATGCGGTCAATATGATAGACTATACTATGAATATAATTCAATTAAGGCTAGGCACAAACATGATACCTTATGAGCTATGGTTTGGGAATGTACCTACAGTAAAATACTTCAGAATTTTTGGAAGCAAGTGCTACATCAATAGAGATGAAGCTATTGGCAAGTTTGATGCAAGAAGCGATGAAGGTATTTTTCTTGGTTACTCTACTAAAAGAACATATTATAGATGTTTTAACTTAAGATTGAAGAAGATCATTGAAAGTTCTCATGTAAAGATTGATGAAAAGTTTATGATTCAAGAGAGATATCATGATTATGCACCTATGATTGAAGAAGAAACCTATTCCTATCAGTAGAGAAATAGTTGTGTTAGGAATGGGAACATTGAGAGGGGGGGGGGGAGCTGAATTAGTGTTCACTGTATTTAATCATTTTACTTTTCTCTTTAAACTTAACTTGGATTCTTAAATATTGAAATGAGCATCAACATAAATAAGAAACATGAACACAACACATAACACCAATGTGGTTAGGAGTTGCTTTACAATGTATTTAGTATAGTGACCTGGTCAAGGGTCAGACCTTGTTAGGAGTCTTTTACAATAACCCTATTAGGGGTGTGGAATCACTATCATAGAGCTCATTTCTCAAGTGGTGAAGGCTACAACATTTTGATCTCAGATACACACTATATGTGCTGGATCAACTAGAACTGTGACACTGCTTGTCTGATCAGTTCCTTTGATGCGCTGATGCTTTGACCTCTTGCAAAGCTTTAATACATCTTAAAAAATCTTCACACACTTTTTCTTTTCTTCTCTTGAATTGATATGCACTCACACACTTGATTACAATGACGCATCTAATATCTATATGCACATACAAAATAATTAACTAGGTTGGCCCTTTAACCGATTACACACAACGCTTCCAATTGAATTGGATCAAGTGCATTTACAAACAAAGTTAATTACAAGTCTATAACCTAATTAAAATAGGCACATAGCCCTTACACAAAAATAATATAACCGCTAACCAAAATACCAATAGTCAGTTGCTTGTTCTGTTCTTCTCTAGTATTGACTGTCTGTGCAACTTAAACTCTCTATATCTTCCTCATACTGAATCTTCTGATCATGTGCCCTTAGACTTAGCATGAATATGATATTAGCAACTTAAATCCTAGGGCACATACCATAATTCTATCATATGCATGTGCGTTGATGCTCTGACCTTCAGGTACTTTGTATATTGTCCAGTCTTCAACACTTAGCCAATTTTTGATCTTCTCATCAAGTGCGCTGACTCGAAAACATTATATGACTTTGTTTCCATAATGACAAGACTATATTAAGTCATATACACTAGTATAGTCAACCAGCCAACAAGTTGTTGATGAAATGTTTGACAACATTGATGTATTACTTAATGATCCCAAAACAAGTGAAGAAGAATCATAGAAAATAGATGAGAAAGTCACACCTAATGTTCCCAAATTCACATCTAGATACCACTCAAAGGAAGACATCATTGGAGATCAGAACAAAAAATTCATGACAAGATCAAAAGAAAAAGGTTCCACAGTTGATGAAGCGGTGTGTTTGCTTTCACAAATTGAAACTTTAAGTGTTGAAGATGCATGTAATGATTCAGATTGGCATGGAGCAATGAAAGAAGAGCTAGATCATATAGTTAAGAATGATACATGGGAATTGGTCCCTAGGCTAGTGATAAGAATGTGATTGGAACTAAGTGGATATTCAAAAAAAAGATAAATGAAGATGGAACAGTAGTAAGAAACAAAGAAAGATTAGTATGTAAAGGATATGCACAAAGAGAAGGAATTGATTATTTTGATACATTTTCGCCTGTAAGTAGATTGGAAGCCATTAAGTTATTTCTAGCTTATGCAACATTCAAAAACTTTAAAGTATATCAAATGAATGTCAGGTAAGCATTCCTGAATGGAGAGTTGAAGGGAGAAGTCTACATAGAGCAGCCTGAAGGATTTACTTTATTAGAAAAACCTGATATGGTATGCAGACTAAAGAAAGCCCTCTATGGACTTAAGCAAGCCCCTAGAGCTTGGTATGAAAGACTAGATGGTTACTTGACAAAGATCAGATTCAAGAAAGGAGCAACAAATTGTAACTTATTCATAAGAGAGACACCTGATGAGTTATTATTAGTTTCTATTTTTATCGATGACATCATTTTTGGTGGTAATGAAAAGCTTAGTGCATAATTTTCTAAAGAAATGTAGAGCAAATTTGAAATGAGCATGATTGGACCTATTAAGTACTATTTGGGATTGAATGTTTAGCAGACAGACAAAGGTATTTTCATTAATTAGTCTAAGTATGTGAAAGAGATACTGAAGAAGTTCAAGATGGATGATTGCAAGCCAGTAAGTACCCCTATGATAACAGGAAGAAAGATTTCAAAAGAAGATGATTCAACAATAATATACAAGACCCTATTTGATGATTCATAAAAGTACTCAATGCATTAGTTAAACCAAAAGGCATAACCAACTACTCATAAAAACCTTCTCTTGTCTTGAAAGAATCCTTCCATTCATCAACTTCTCTAATTCTAATATGATGATATTCACTTTTCAAATCAATTTTTGTAAAGACTTTTCTCCACTCAAGCTATCCATTATGTCATCCATTCTCGGTATAAGAAACAAATATTTCACTATTATCTTGTCGATTTCTTTGGAGTCTGTACATATTATCCATTCTCCATCCTTCTTAGGTACCAATATAGCTAGTACTACACATGGACTCAAACTTTCTCGAATCAAACCCTTTTGCAAAAATTCTTGTATTTGTTGGTTAAGTTCCTAATTCTCACTAGGTGTTAACCAATGTGGTGCCTTGCTTAGTAAACTAGATCCAGGAATAAGATCCATACAATGATCAATGCTTCTCTTTGGTGGTAAACCATCAGGTACATTATAAAAAATGATCTATTTGTACTTGGTGAATATCTTATCAATCTCTTCAGGGATACTATCCACTATTTTCTCACTTAGTTTGTTAGGAATGACAACAAAACATGCATCATTCTTCTTTTAAATACTTAACAAAATTTCTTCCTTCCATCAAAAAAACTTTCACATATCTAAATACATTACTAACATATTCTTCAATAAAAGGTAACAAGATTTGTCTTCTCCCATCAGCCCAAATATTATATTTATCCAATCTTCCATCATACATAGCATGTATATCATATTGCCAAGGTCTACCCCCAAAAATATGACAACAGTCCATAGGGATGCTATCACATTACACCTCATCACAGTTCTTTCCAATTTTCAAATTCACATAACATTATTCACTTACCAATAATGTATGCTCATTCTTGATCCATAAAATTTAATAAGGCTTCGGGTGTTTCAACCTTTTGGACTGGAAATTTGTAACCATTTCCTCAGATGCTAGATTCTCCAAGCTTCCACTATCAATGATTACCTTCCACACTTTATCAACAACTTTGTATCTAGTTTTGAACAAACTTTTCCTTACCTGATCTTCCATATTACTTTCACTCCATAGTTCTCTTGTGACCATCAAGTTCTTTTCCTTCTCTGGTTCATTCAGTGAGTCTTCTTGTACCAAATAATTTCTATTGTTACTGACCTTCTTACTTGCATGTGTACACTCAAATGATCTGTGTCCTCCACAATTGTAATAATTTCTTTGGAATCCACCTCTGCTATAACTACCTCGGTAGTTACTTCCACTTCCTCTAGAAGAACTTTCACTTTTCCACTTGGTCTTGCCTTTATCCTGAATTGTTTTGTTTTTATCAGATCTATTATTTTAACCTTAATATCTACCTCTTCCTCTAGGGAATATACTACCTCTTCCTCTTTGTCTTTTTTCATGTCTTTTTTTCAAGTTCTCCTCATCTTTCAGGGAAAACTGATAAGAATCTTCAATACTTTCCAACTTGAGCAAACTGATTTCCTCTTGAATAGAAACTCTTAACCCATTCAGCTACCTCAAAATTATTTCCACTTCATCCTCAATATGTCCAAATCTAATGTCTAGTCTATAGAATTCTTCAGTATAGTCTTTTACCAAGCTATCTTTATGCCTTAAAGTTTGCATTTGCCTAACTAGGTTAATCTGATTCCATAGATAAATTTTGTCTTTTCCTTTCCTCTTTATGTCTAATTGTAGATGTTCCCCCCATAAGGATGCATGCCTTTTCAATTTTGTACTCGTGATTTTCACCTTTTTTTTTCTTTTTTTTCTTTTTTTTCTTTTTTTTCTCTCAGGGACATTTTCATATTCAAAATACTTTTCTATCTCAGTTATCCAATCCATCAACTCATCTGAATCCAAACTACCATTATATTCAAGAGGATTGAAATGTGGTGTAGACTTCAAGTTTTTTAATTCCTTCAAAAGTATTTCTCCACCTTGATCCATCATAGGTGCAAGTTCTTCTTCACCTTGTTCATCTTTGACTTCTTCATCACTAACATTGTCAAGATATCTTCCTTGACACTAGGCTATGTCAATAGCATCTAACCTAGCAACAATTTTCCTATGAATTTTTTCCAATCTTAGATCTGCATCTCACCTCTCATGAACCATCTTGAAACCCTCTATAATTGGATGTCAGATCACAATCTTCCACCCCATAACCAATATCACTAGGGTTTGGAAGAAGGAAACCTTGACCTAAATTCAAAAACTTTAGATCCAAATCTAACCTTGCTTTGATACCACCTGATGCAAGATAGGGTTGGATAAGTGGCCAAAGACACACCCAAATCACCAACATCCTTGTAGAATCAAACACATAGAAGAAAATACAAGAAGGGAGAGAGAGAATGTAGAGACTTTATATATATTATTCATTAATAACTTGATACATGCATTGTTGTAAGGCCTTCCTGATTATGGCCAAATACATTCAGAATTCAATTAAAACAATCCTCATACATGCAAGGATCCAACTTCTACATTCCATCTTCTATCTATAAAAAAAATCCCCCTACAACTACAACATACTTGTTTATTTATACAAGAGGCTACCAAAATAAATCAACATTTAGATCCATCATTGGGGAAGGAAACAACTAGATCTAGGTCTACATGCTTCCCAATGATCAATGTAACTATTAACTCTGTGACCAAAATTAAATGCACAAGTCAGGCTCAACAAAAATCCAAACTAAACCAATTGGTGAGAAAGATTACTGAGAAAAAGGAGAAATTATCTTGGTGAACCAACTGAGCCAACTTGGTGAATGAAGGAACCAAGTAGAAACTAATCCCCTTCAGTCGAAACTAGAAAATATCATGAAGAGACCAAAAGTAGCTACCACACACAACTAACAAATCTAACTTGTTTTTGGTGATACATGATTTCCAAGAACCCAAGATGCTCCTGCATTAGAATTCAGGACCAATTTGATTCCACCAATGGGATATTATGTGGAACCTGAGATTTTGGTTAGGTATGTTGAGGACATGTTGAGAAAACCAAAAGATCCTAATGCTGAAAGGTTTGGTACTTATGTAGAGAAGTTTTAGAAAGTTAAAATTCAACTTCATGATGTAAATAGGAGTAAGAAGATCAATAATATTGTTGATAATATTACAAAAAAGGAAGGCATAAGAAATGATCAAATGATAGAGTCAAAGAAGAGGATACAAGAGAAAGAGAAGAGTAGTTCAGCCCAAAATCAACTGATTGATGTTGAGAAATAAGTATAACCTCTTCCATATATTTCTATAACTCATAGTCAAAGGATGCCAAGAGTGCCTCCAAAGCTTTGGCTACACCACCTCAGAAGAATATGATTGGTAAATCAGAGCTTGTACTAGTTGAGAGAAAGTCAATATAGAAGACTATCAGTCTAGGGAAAAGAGCTAATGTAGATGAGGATAATTGTTCCACTGATTTGGATCAGTCAAAGAAGAAAATCAAGACTGAAGGAGCAACACCAACAAGAATTGTCAAGGATGGACCTATGAGTTTTGGTGCGAATGAAAATCCTATTGACAAGATTTTGTGTAAAGTAATAAACTTGGTATTTAGGTTGAATTGAAGAAGTATTATCATTTATGTGATGAGAAAGAGTGACAGAGACTTGAGCACAAAGTGATTGTTCATTTGAACAAGTTTAGCAGAGTGGTGGTTGAAATTAAACATGAGATACCTAATGAGTTGTTCAACAAGTAGGAAGAAAGGAGAATAATTGAACTTAAGGAAGACCAAAGGGTTAGAGAGGTAGCTATATCTAATATATTCATGAGATAAGAATATACTAGATGGAGTAAAAAAGAGATTGTTTACTAAAAGGAGAATTAATATGCTCATGAATGGAAGATTAGAAGACATCATTACAAAAATAGATGATATACATAGTAAAATACTTATTGAGCTAAGACATGATGCAACAAAGGAGGTGCCTAGGACAAAGAGGAGAGAAGATAAATATGATATGCATAAACCATTTACTTCATTTGATATGGAACCACATCACTTTATAATTTTGTGTGCCTATTTCTTTGACTACTATAGAAGATGATGGAGAAGATTGATGAACTACAACTAATTTAGAACCTGAATGAAGAATTTGTAATTTAAGATTATTAAGGAGTTGATGATTAGATATGCAAGATGATTAAATCAGTATTATGTTGTTATTGATGTCAACTAGCTTGACAATACCTATCTTGTAAGTTACTATACCGACACATTTGAAGAAAGGTGAAAGAGATGAAGAACAAAAATATCTACATGAGGAAGATGTATATGTCAGATGAGGATAAGGAATACACTGAGTAACTTGTTGATGAGTCTATGACTTGATGGAATTTACTATATTATGTTGCATTCATCTATGATGAAGAATAGAGCTGAAAGACACAAAGTAGTGTTGTCAGTAAATGAAGCATTCTAGTATACACCGACAAAATGTAGTGTGTACCAAGCCTAGTGTTAACCGAGCTTGCATTCACCGACACATTTCTTTGTTAACTGAGCAAAATAGAAAGGAATTAAATGATTGGTTTAGTCAATAAAGTGATGACCTGTAAAGTGTATGAAATCGAGGTAACAAATAAGGTTTGTTATGAAGATCGATGGCTAAAATAAATCAAAAGGGATCTAATGGAGCAGATTGAAACATGTTACTAACACATCAGCCAAGGAAGCTTAAAGCAGCAAAATCTATGAATATGATTAAGCGACAAAATTTGATGGAGGAAAAGAAAATGATTTACTCGTCTATATAAGAGACATTGGTTTCATTATTGACAAATAGCTAGAAGAAGAAGATACTGTAGAATTATCACGTGAAGGAGTTTTCATGCATTTTGATCATACTAGTTAATAAGAACCGAGCTGCAGAACAATTACTGCGCTATAGAGAATAATTACCGATGAATAGTAAGTTGATATAGTATTGAATCTGAAGTGGTATATTGATCAGAAATATTTGAATGAGCAAAACATTGATCTGTAAACTAAAAATTGAAGTTGTTTTAAGGTAGATCATCTACTGTTACATATTTAACCATTGTACACAGTCAAATCTCTTAACCAAGTGGACTATGAAAGTCTTTTGATGTTTCATTCATAGAGTGAACATTGTTATCCTGTCAACCCCAGAGTGACTACTGGTTGGATGATAACTTTTGGTCTAAAATCCTCTAACAGGGTCACACCTAACAGTGTGTTTGTAACCTTTAACAAGGTTGAGTCTTCACTGACCTCACTTCAGAAAAGTGAACAATTTTGGGTTGCCAGTCCTAGGTGGTTTTTCCCTTCACAGGGTTTCCACGTTAAATCTCTTGTGTTATGTGTTGATTGTGATATTTGTTTATTATCATAATTTTCATATTACATGTTAGATTTAATTGGTAACTATTATAAAGTTTAGACTGACAATTAGTAATAACACAAATAGTGAATGTATTTTATGTTTACTGAGTAGAAGAAGTTGTAGAATTGTTTTGGATTATACATTTTGAAAATTGTGGGACATTGGATAATTGATTCACCCCCTCTTAGTTATTCTAAAAATTGGTATCAGAGCTTTGGTTGCTTAGAATAGAGTTTTAAGGACTCCAGCAAAAAGGTCTCAAGATGTATAATAGGGAAGTACCAAAGCTGAACAAAGATAACTTCACAGTATGGCAAAGCCGGATGAAGTTGCACATATCTGGAATTGGGAATTCTGCACTAGAACTGATCGAGAATGGCTACATTAAACTGCCCACTAGTCCCTTAACTCTTGATCAATTGAAGGATAGGAATGAAAACAATATTACTATGATGGAACTAGCTACTGGCTATACCGATGCTGAATTTGAAGACATCAAGGATTGTGATATAGCTAAGAAGATGTGGGACAAGCTGACTCTAATATACAGTGGAGAAGCGAATGTTAAGAGAGCTAGAGCAGAAAGCCTAAGAGGTCAATTTGATGATATGAAGATGAAAGAAGGTGAGAACATTGTGCAATATAAAAACATACTAAAAGAGGTAGTACATGATATTAGAGCATCCAGTGGAGTTATTGACGATGAAACAGTAATAAGAAAGATTCTCAGAACTTTACTGCCCGTTTATGTGATCAGGATCTCTGTAATTCATGAAACAAGGGCTACATCCAACCTCACTCTTGACAGTCTAATCGATAAGCTTACAACCTTTGAATTGAATAAATTTGACAACAGTGTTTTACCTTCTATTGAATCCTCTTTCATGTCTTCTTTGAAGATTGGTAAGTCTAGTAGCAGGAATGATAAGAATAATGATAGTGATAATAATATCGATGATGAACTTGATGAGCTTGAAGCTCTTATGGCCAAAAGATTACCCAAAGGTAAGGGAAGGTATAGAGGCAAGTTACCTTTAGCATGTTTTAATTGTAAAGAAGTTGGCCACATCATTTCTAGATGTCCGAATAAGAAAGATGATGATAGATCCAAAGACCGATCCAAAGGAAGCTATGGGAGAAGAGTCAACAGAGGCTATCAAAAAAATAATAGAGACAACTAAGATAGCTATGACAAAGGAAAAAAGGTATGTTACATAGCTAAATAATTTGAATCTGAATCTGACACTGATGATGATGTAGAAGTAGCATTTGTTGCTATGAAAGATGATTCAGAGGAAGAAGAGAAACATGAAGAAACAACACTAATCTCTAAAGGAAGTAGAAATGATACATGGATCATAGACAGTGGCTGTACACACCATATGACTGGTGATATAGAGAAATTTGATGTACTTGATGAATATGATAGTGGATCTATTAGAATGGGAAATGATGCACCTTGTATGGTGAGAGATAAAGGTTCATTGATGATTAATGATAGAATAAAATGTGAGAATGCATACTAGGTAGTTGGACTGAACTACAATTTGTTAAGTGTGGCACAACTAAATAACTCAGGCCATCGACTTGCTTTTGAGACCAGAAAGGTAAGAATCTATGATGATGGAGGAAGACTTGTCAGAATCGATACACAATCCAAAGGTAATCTATTTTATCTTGATATTGATTAGTCTTCTTGTTTATTAATGAAAGATGAAGATGCATGGTTGTGGCATAAGAGGTTATGTCATGTGAATTTTGATAACATGATCAAGATTAGTAAGAAGAAAAGAGTTAGAGGGTTGCCTAACTTGTCAAAACCGGATCATGCTATGTGCCATGAATGTTAGAAAGGTAAGATGACTAAGTCTAGTTTTAAGAGAAAAGACTACTCAACAAAGAAGATACTTGAGTTGGTTCATACCGACCTATGTGGTCCTATGAGAACTCAGAGCTATTATGGTGATTGATACTTTATTCTTTTTGTTGATGACTATACTACAATGATGACTATTATGTTCCTGAAAGAGAAATCTAAAGCTTTTAAGATGTTTAAATGGTATTAGGTGAAGGTAGAAAAAGAGACTGGAAAATAAATTAAATGCTTAAGATATGATAGAGGAGGTGAATTTATCTATGATGAATTTACTAATTTTTGTAATGAGAATGGTATTAAGAGATAGGTCTCTGCACCGAGAACACCTTAGTAGAATGAGATTCCTGAAAGAAGGAATAGGTCAATCATTGATTGTGCTAGAACCCTAATGCTGCAAAAGAATATTTCTCAGACATATTGGAGGGAAGTTGTCAGCACAACTATATATGTGCTTAACCAAGCACAACTGAAGAAGGACACCAACCAGACACCTTATGAGCTATGGTTTGGACACAAACATACTGTAAGTTATTTTAGGATTTTTGGAAGAAAATGTTTTATTTTGAAAGATGAGAGAAATGGGAAATTTGATTCTAAAGGTGATGAAGGAATATTCTTAGGATATTCTACTAAGAGTAAAGCATACAAATATCTAAATAAGGTTACAAATAAGATGATTGAAAGTACTAATGTTCGTGTTGATGAGTTTGATGACAAGAACATAGAAGAAAGGAAGGAATTGGAAGACTACAGTAGATTCACTTACAATGAACTTCCTGACTATCTACCGAAGTCACAACCTGTGATAACCGGTCAGCAGGAAAATAACCTCAAGGAACAGGAAAGGGAAACCGATGAACAAGGTGGTGTTACTGAGCAAGCACATGAACCTAAACATGATGAACAAGAAAGAAGAAATAGAGTACTGGCTAGTTTTTTCAGAAGACATCATCTTGAGACAAAAATTATTAGAAACAGACAAGCTAGAATGCAGACAAGAAGTAAAACAAGATAAGGTACATGTCTAGTCTGTGAATTTGAACCAAAGAATGTGAAAGTTGCATTAGAAAATGAAGAATGGGTTAATGCAATGAAGGAGGAAATAGAACAAATAGAGAAAAACAAAACTTGGTCCTTAGTACCCTGACCTAAACATAAGAATTTTATTGGTACTAAATGGATATTCAAAAACAAACTGAATGAAAATGGTGAAGTGACAAGAAATAAAGCAAGATTGGTATGCAAGGGATATGCACAGGAAGAAGGCAATGACTATGGTGATACATTTTCACCTATTGCTAGATTGGAATGAGTTAGAATGCTACTTGTATAAGCTACACACAAGAAATTTAAGGTTTATCAAATGGATGTGAAGTCAGCATTTCTGAATGGTATACTTGAAGAAGAGGTCTACATAGAACAACCTGAAGGATTCGTTGATCCAAACAATAGAAACATGGTATGTAGATTACACAAAGCTTTATATGGTTTGAAGCAAGCACCAAGAGCATGGTATGAAAGACTGCATACTTACTTGTTAAGTATTGGATTTGTAAGAACTAGTGAGAACAACAATTTGTACATGAAAGGTGATACTGATGACACTATTATTATTGCTAAAATTTTTGTTGATGATATTATTTTTGGAGGTCAAGATCATGTATGTAAATATTTTTCTAATGACATGATGAATGAGTTTGAAATGTCTATGTTTGGAGAGATTAAATTCTTTCTCAGATTACAAGTGATTCAGCAGAGTGATGGGATATTCATCACATAGTCGAAGTACATAAAGGAAGTCTTGAAGACATTTTGCATGGGAGATGCTAAACCTGTAGGAACACTGATGGCTACTGGAAGTAAATTGACAAAGGAAGATGAAACTACAGAGGTAAACCAGATGCTTTACCGATCCATGATTTGTAAGCTCATGTATGTAGTTCATAGTAGACTAGATATAGCACATGCTGTGGGAATTGTTGCTAGATATTCTGCTAATCCTAGAGAATCACACATGATTGCTACTAAAAGGATCTTTAGATATCTGAAAAAGATAGAGGATTATGGATTATGGTATCCTAAGGAAGGTAATTTTAAGTTGAAGGTTTATACCGATGTTGATTGGGCTAGAAATGTGGATGACAGAAAAAGTACCACCAAAGGAGCATTTTTCTTTGGTGAAAGACTTGTAACTTGGACAAGTAAAAAGAAAGCTTGTATTTCTCAGTCTATAGCTGAAGTAGAGTATGTTGCTGCTGCTACTAATTGCTCAAACATTGCATATATCAAGAAAGTGTTGGAAGGAATGAATGAGGTAATCACTGAACCGGTGATCATATACTGTGACAACACAAGTGCTATTAATATTTCAAAGAATCTAGTGATGCACTCTAAGACAAAGCATATATCAATTAAATATCACTACTTAAGAGAACAAGTGCAAGAGAAGAAAGTGAAGTTAGAATTTGTTACATCTAAAGAACAACTTGTAGACATTTTTACAAAGCCTCTACTGAAGGACACATTTGAATATTTGAGGACTAGACTTGGGGTCCGTCCCTTGTCTATCGGTCACTAATGTGATCTAGATGTTACATCAGCCCAATCTTATCAAAAGATCATTCATGTTGATGCAGCATAGTTCACACTTTGGATATTGTTCAAGGTTTGTGATTAAGTTTGAAGAGCTAAAACAGATTGGGATATCAGTATACTACGATACAGAGAATGTAATGGACAACAAAGTGTTACTTAGCTACTACAGAGCTTATTGTTTATTTGTTTCTTTGGCATTGTTGTCAAAGGGAGAGATAAATAAGATGAAAAGGAAAAGGAGAGATATGCATCGATGAGAAATATCTAAGGGAGAGATAATCTAAAAGGAACCTAAGAACTGAAAAGGTTATATCTACAGAATGAAAAAGCTATATTTTATAATGCTATTGAGTAACGTAGTGATTAAACATATTAAGCTAGGGAGAGCTTGTACAAAATTTGATCACAAAGTTGTAGAATATATGTTTGGTATGTTTATGGTATATTTCATATTACTTGAGTTGCCATTAATGCCAAAGGGAGAGATTGATGAACTACAACTGATTTAGAATCTGAATGAAGAATCTGTAATTTAAGATTACTGAGGAGTTGATGATTAGATATGAAAAATGATTAAATCAGTATTATGTTGTCATTGATGTCAACTAGCTTGAAAATACCTATCTTGTAAGTTACTATACCAACACATCTAAAGAAAGGTGAAAGAGATGAAGAATAGAAATATCTACATGAGGAAGATGTATATGTCAGATGAGGATAAGGAATACACTGAGTAACTTTTTGATGAGTCTATGACTTGATGAAATTGACTATATTATGTTGCATTCATCTATGATGAAGAATAGAGCTGAAAGACACAAAGCAGTGTTATCGGTAAATAAAGCATTCTAGTATACACCGATGAAATGTAGTGTATACCAAGCATAGTGTTAACTGAGCTTGTTTTCACCGATGCATTTCTTTTTTAACTGAGCAAAATAGAAAGGAATTAAATGATCGGTTTAGTCGATAAAGTGATGAGCTGTAAAGTGTATGAAATTGAGGTAACAGATAAGGTTTGTTATGAAGATCGACAACTAACATAAATCAAAAGGGATCTAATGGAGTAGATTGAAATGTGTTACTAACACATCAGCTGAGGAAGCTTAAAGCAAAAAAATCTATGAATATGATTAAGTGACAAAATTTGATGGAGGAAAAGAAAATGATTTACTCGTCTATATAAGAGACATTGGTTTCATTATTGAAAAATAGCTGGAAGAAGAAGATACTGTAGAATTATTGCATGAAGGAGTTTTCATGCATTCTGATCATACTAGGTAATAAGAACCGAGCTACAGAACAATTACCGAGCTACAGTGAATAATTACCGATGGATAGTAAGTTGATATAGTATTGAATCTAAAGTGGTATATTGATCAGAAATATTTGAATGAGCAGAACATTGATCTGTAAACTACAAATTTAAGTTGTTTTAAGGCATATCATCTACTGCTACATATTTAACCATTATACATAGTCAAATCTCTTAACTGAGTGGACTATGAAAGTCTTTTGATGTTTCATTCATAGAGTGAGCATTGTTATCCTATCAACCCCAGAGTGATTGCTGGTTGGATGATAACTTCTGGTCTAAAATCCTCTAACAAGGTCACACCTAACAGTGTGTTTGTAACCTTTAATAGGGTTGGGTCTTCACTGACCTCACTTTAGAAGAGTGAACAATTTTGGGTTGCCGGTCCTAGGTGTTTTTTCCCTTCACAGGGTTTTCACATTAAATCTCTTGTGTTATGTGTTGATTGTGATATTTGTTTGTTATCATACTTTGCATATTACATGTTATATTTAATCAAAAACTATTATAAAGTTTAGACTGACAATTGGTAATAACACAGACAGTGAAAGTATTTTATGTTTATCGAGTAGCAGAAGTAGTAGAATTATTTTGGATTATACATTTTGAAAACTGTGGGACACTAGATAAGTAAGTCACCCCTTCTCAATTATTCTAACAAAGATATCCTAGGAGTAACAAATTAGAAGTTTAAAATATCAGTAGAGGAAATTAGGGAATTAATATTTGAGAAAGGATATACCACTAAAGAGTCAATTGAGGTGTATACTAAAATTGAGATTGATGAATATATTGAAAACGTTCAAGACCTAGATGTCATAGATAATGAACCTATAAATCAATTTTTGATGGACAAATATCAATCAAAAGAACATATTGAGAAAATATAGTCAGAGGTTGAGTTATCACTTGGAAAGAAATAAGTGTTGGAAAGAGACACAAGTGAACTTATGATGCAGTAGCATCCTTGGAGTAAGGGAAATATTGCATCACCCAAATATATTTTTGGTTTCTTTTCCATAAGGGCTATCTAGTGTAGAGCTGCTATTATTAGAAATTTATTATTTTTAGTAATTTTTTTGTTTGAGCTTAGAGTCCTCTATTTTCTTCCCTGGAGGTTCACTTTGGTTATATCAGCCTGTCAGTAAAGTTTCATTGCAAGATCAAGTCTAGTTTTGAAGTTATTGAAAATTTTCAGTATTGGCAACATGGTACAAAAACTTTGAACGTAGTTTTGAAGGGTTTAGAAGCTTTGAACAAGGTTGAAAATTTAGATAATTGAAGCTTTCACTTGTTAAATATAGTAGATAACTTTGCACCATTTTTGAAAAAGGGTTATAATAGCCAACTGGGTCAACTAGCGATAACTTATGGCCTTATGAAGCTGGGCTACCTAAAAATATAATTTGTAATTATTTTGAGCTGACCCTAATGTAATAAAAATGAAAAATAAAATAATTCTAGTGTTGGTCGGCCTCAATGTATAAAATTATAGAATCTTCCCAGGCGGTGGAAAATTGCTTATATAAGGAAGTCTCGTAGTATTTTCTAGGGCAGTTGAAGGTGGTTATTCGAGGATTTCTTTATAGAATTTGTAAGGAAAATGTCAATGTGGCTTTGTATATTATATTTCTGAAATTTGTAATTCCATACTTTTGGAGATAACAAGAAGCCCATTTCTCGTTCTTACAAATTTTTGTTGTGTCTCTATTTTTTTTATGTGTTTATGGTATTAAGGGGAGCACCCTTCATCAAGTTGTATCCGAGGAGGAGTTCTTGAGTGTATAGATAGATCATTGACTATGAGGAAGTTTGCACCAAGACCATGTTTTACGGTTTCAGTGATTTGTAAAAATTCCTCCATGAAGGGAATGTCACGGAAGATCTAGAGGTGTGCCACCTGAGGTTAGAACCCTCTAGAGACAAGTGTGAGCATTGCAAGAAGAGATTCATAGAGGAATGAATCTGGCCATAATAGATGAAAGTGAGGATGAAATCAAAGAAGAAGGAAATCTTGATCAGGAAGGAAAAGAAACAATTTTGAACCATGAAGAGGAAATCCTTTTCTAGGCCATTTCCAAGATTGGAATTAGACCTAAGATTGAGGTCCCCACATTTTCAAGAAATCTTAACCCAAAGGAATTGATCAACTAGATCAATGAATTAGAAGAATATTTGGAGTACGAAGATATTGAGCATCCTGATAGGGTCAAGTTTGCAAAGGCTAGACTAAAGGGTTATGTGAAAATTTTGTGGCAAGAGATTCAATTGGAGTGAAAGAGAAGAGGAAAAGATAAAATCACAAGATGGGATCAGATGGTAGATAAATTGAAGTGAAAATTTATTCCTATTGATTATGAGTTTGATCTACTAAAGAAAATTCATGGGTTAAAGAAAGCATAAATATCTATTCGGGAGTATATAGAGGAATTCTATCAATTCCTCATTAGAACAGGCCATGCAGAAGATAATAAGGAGAAATTTTAGTGTTACCTTAATGGGTTGAGGTGGAGCGTTCATGAGGAGTTGAATTTGGTATGAATGAAAAATATTGAAGAGGCATACCAATTTTCCCTAAGAGTAGAGGAAAAGTTGAGCAATAAGTTTGAGAGAATGAAAAGTGAAAGAGATCATGGTGGAAGATCTAGTGAATGGTCTTATGGAGGCAGAAATGAAGATAAAAAAAATAAGGATGATGCTAGTAGTTAAAATTAGAGGGAAAATATTTTCAATCATTTCTACGATTAGAATAATATAGATAAAAAAGGAAGAGGAAGAGGATAATGAACAAGAAGATGAGGCTTCTATGGAGCGTGTTTTCACTATGGAGAAGAATGTCATAGGGCATGTGAATTTTCTCAACACAAATGAAGGATAGTTAGGAGAACTAAAGGCCAAGCTAGAGTTGAACATGTGGATGGAGATGCCCAATCCTTGCATTTTGAAGATGCTAAAAGAGGAGAATTCCTAGTTAATAGAAAAGTCCTGCTGAGTGGTAAGAATGAACTTGAGAAAATGAAGAGCTTGTTTTGCACTAGTTGCAAGTGTGAGGATAAGTGTTTTTATGTAATTATAAATAGTGGAAGAAATGATAATTTGGTGTCGAAAGAGATGGTCAAAAAGTTAAAGCTCAAGAGGTAGAAACACCCATGTCCATACCAGATCACCTGGGTGTAGGATGACCATAAGGTCATGGTCAATAAACAGTGCTCAGTGAAGTTCAAGATTGGGGGATACCATGATGGGGTACTATGTGATACCATACCTATAGATGCATGTCATATGTTACTGGGTAGGCTATGGTAGTTTGACATGCATTTTGTACATGATGGTCATGTAGATACTTATTCCCTGAAAAAATATGGAGTGTGACATAAGCTAAAGCCATTTAAGGGAAGAAGAAAATGTATGTAGTAATACAAGAATAAGTTTTTTTATGGAAGAAAGTTCTTAGAGGGTAAGAGGCATGAACATATTTGTTTTTTTATAATTCTAAAAGCTAATAAAGAAGAAGTAGAAGATGTACCTAATAAATTTACATATTTGTTGAATGGATTTTGGGATATTGTATCTGGTAATGTGCCTGATGGATTACCACCTATAAATAAGATCAGTCATTAGATGAAGTTGATTCTAGGAGCCAACTTTCAAAATAAGGAAACACATAGAATGACACCAACAAAAAGTGAAGAGTTGAATAGACAAGTACAAGAGTTGTTGTAGAAGGGGTTGATTCGAGAGAGTCTGAGTGTATGTTCACCAAAGAAGATGTGTAAAGATTCTAGGGATATCAAAAATATCACAATCAAGTACATGTTTCTATTACCAAAGATGGATGATATTATGGATTGTTTGATCGAAGATGTGTATTTCAAAAAGATAGATTTGAAGAGTGGATATAATCAGATTTAGATCAGAGAAGGAGATGAATGAAAGACTTCATTCAAGAAAAAGGAAAGGTTGTATGAGTGGTTAGTCAATCCTTTTGGGCTAACCAATGCACCGAGCTCTTTCATGCAACTCATGAATGAGGTTCTGATAGAATTTATGGGTAAGTTTGTCATTGTTTACATAGATGATATTTTGATCTTTAGTAAGACATTGGAGAAGCATATAATGTATATTTATGGTGTGTTTGAGAAGTTAAGGGAAGAAAAATTACTGATTAATTTGAAGAAGTGCAATTTTGTGAAGGAGTTTGTGTATCTAGGATTTATGGTTTTAGTAGAAGGTGTAAAAATGGATTTAGAGAAAGTGAAGGCTATCATCGAATGGTGTACTCTAGGGAGTTCTAATATGGTAATATATTTTTATGTTTTGGCTATCTTTAATAGAAATTTTATCATGAGTTTTAGTAGTGTTTATGGGCCCTTGACCGAAACAATGAGAGGGGATAAGAAAGAGTTTAAGTGGCCTACATGGGTGGACAAGAGTTTTTAACCGTCGAACAAAAATTTATAGAATAACCTATTTTAGCACTTTCAAATTTTAATAAGGTATTTCAAGTAGACTGTGATGCTAGTGGTATTGGAATACGAGTTGTTTTGAGACAAGAAGGTAGACCTGTTGCTTATTTTAGTGAGAAGTTAAATGATGCCAAGAGGAAATATTATGTTTAAGATCAAGAATTTTATGCTATAGTTTAGGAATTGAATAAGTGGAGACATTATCTCCTTCCTAAGGAGTTTTTTTTGTATACTGGTCATCAAGCTTTGTAATAACTAAATAGTCAAGGAAATTTGAATCAAAGGCATTTGAAATGGGTTGAGTTTTTGCAGATCTGCATATTTATTTTGAAACACAAGAGAAAAATGTATAATAGGGTTGCAGATGCCCTTTGTAGGAGATAAATTTTGTTGAAAAAGATGCAGATTGAGGTGGTTGGGTTCAAGGAACTCAAGAGTTTGTATCCATAGGATCCTGATTTGGTGAAGCTTGGAAAGCTTGTACATAACATGTTACTCTAGAAAAAATGAAGTGGATGGATTTCATGATCTAGGATGGTACTCTATTTAGAGGGAGTCAGTTGTGAATTCCAAAAAGTTCTACAAGGGAGAATCTCATCAAGGAGAAGCGTAGTGGAGGATTGGCTAGACATTTTGGTAAAGATAAAACCCTTTCTCTAGTTAGTGAGAATTATTATTGGTTGTAGTTGCAACTAGATATCAAGAAGTTTGTACAAAGTTTCCAAGCATGTCAAATAGAAAAAGGAGAAAAGTAGAATACATGATTGTATCATCCATTACCTATACCAGAGAAGACATGAGAGGATATAAGTATGGACTTTGTTCTTGGTTTACCAAGGACTCAATAGGGGCATGGTTCAATTATCATGGTGGTTGACAGGTTTTGAAAGATAATGAATTTCATTCCTTGGAAGAATACTAATGATGTTGTTCATGTGGTAGGATTTTTTTTCAGAGAAATGGTGAGACTACATGGTTTACCAAAGACCATAGTTCTAAATCGAGACACTAAGTTTGTTGGATATTTTTGGTGCACATTGTGGAAGAATTTAAAGGCAAATTTGAAGTTCATGTCATCACATCATCCATATACTGATGGGTAGATAGAGGTGGTGAATAGGAGTTTGGGGAATTTTTTGAGATGTTTATTTGGTGATAAGCCAATGAGATGGGATTTGATTTTACCACAGGAATAATTTTTAGATAATAATTTTGTCAACATGAGCACTTGTAAATCACCATTCTAGATTGTATATGAAATTAGTCCTAGAAATGCTTTTGAGCTAAGGAAGATAGAAAAAGAAGAGATAAGTAGTGTTGAAGCTGAGGATTTTGTAGAACATTTGAATAATATCCATGAGGAGGTGAGGAAGCACATTACCAAGATGAATACACAGTATAAGGCTAAGGAAGATGAGAAAAGGAGACGTAAGGAATTTCAGGTTAGGGATGAAGTCATGGTTCATTTTCTAAAGGAACGATTAATAGTAGGTACATATAACAAGTTGAAAATGAAGAATTTTGGGCCATGTAAGATATTGAAGAAGCATGATTCAGGAAATGCCTATGAAGTAGAGTTTCCTACTAAGATGAATATTTTACCAATATGTAACATTTCAGATCTGATAGAGTATCATGAAAGGGGTGTTGAAGATGGGGTCACATAAGCATAGTGGAGTATTCTGGCAACTACCTTAGATACAAAAGAGATTGAGGATATACTAGATAGTCATGTTGGCCGAAGGACAAGGAACATGACATATGAAGAATATCTAGTCAAATAGAATGGATGACCTCCAAAAGATTCATCATCATTGGCAAGGGAGGAGGTTAACCATCTTGGTTTACCTCTGCACACCTGAGATGTGACAGGTTTAGTTCTCAAATTACCTCAGGTGTTTGATGTAAGAGCACCCTGGGTGTAAGGGAAATATTGCATCACCCAAAAATATTTTTTGTTTCTTTGCAATAAGGGCTATCTTGTACGGAGCAGCTATTTTAAAAAAAATTACTATTTTTATTAAGTTTTTGGTTTGAGATTAGAATTCTATATTTTCTTCCATGGAGGTTCACTTTGGTTATATAGGACTTCTAGTAAAGATTCATTGCAAAATCAAGTCTAGTTTTGAAGATATTGAAATTTTTTAGGATTGGCAGTAGGGTACAAAAATTTTGAATTTATTTTTGAAGGCTTTAGAGGCTCCAAAAAGGGTTGAAACTTTAGCTAACTAGAACTTACACAAGTCAAGTGTTGTAGAGAACTTCACACAAATTCTGAAATGGGGCTATAATAGTCAATCAAGCCAATGTGCAATGACTTATGGCCTCCAGAAGTTGGGCTACATGAAAATATAATTTATAATTGTTTTGAGCTGACCCTAATGTAATAATAATGAAAAATAAAATAATTCAAAGGTTAGTCAGCCTCAATGGCTAAAATTCTAGAAACTTCCCAGGAGGTGTAAAATTTCCTACACAAGGAAGGTTTATAGTGTTTTCTATGGAGGTTCAGGGTGGTTATTCAAGGATTTGTTTTACATAATATTGTAAAGAAAATTCCCACGTGACTTTGCATATTGTATTTCTGAAATTTTTAATTCCATAATTTTGGAGATAATAAGAAGCCCATTTCCTGTTCTTGCAAATTGTTGGTTTGTCTCTATTTCTATTATGTGTTTATGGTGTTAAGGGGAGAATCCTTCATCAAACTATTGATGTATTTGATAAAAAAGTTGGAGGACCTGTAGATTTAGACAAATGAGGTATAGATGTTCTAATGAAAATATCAATAATTGCTTATACAAAGGCCAAGGATTGATCTTCGCATAATAATGAGAAGGAAGGGAGATTGTTGTCTAGGGTAAAAAATGTGCTAAATAAGATTGTGCATGTGAAATCAAAACCTGACAATTCTTCTATAGATCTGTTGGAATGGTTATTAGAAGTGTTTGATACTCACTTAAAGTCATTGGAAAAGGCAGTGAAAGTTAAGGTAAGAGATGAATTCATACAAAATCATTTCAATCATCTTTGTTATATTTTATCTAAGGATAAGGATTCATTAGATAAAGAAGTTGATGATTTGAAGAAGGAAATTGAATAAGTAACAAATGCATAAAGATTATGCATTGACTATTCTTGACACATAAATGACACTAATAAAATTATTTTAGATATGGAAGCCATGTTAAGGGATAAAGAATTAAATTTTGATCCTTCCAAGGATCAAAATTCAATATTTGACTCTAAGATGTAAAGCTTAATGATAGGATTAAAATTCTTGAGGATGAAAGGCTTAGGATGATGGGAATGTTATTAAGTGCTTAGAACCTATTGATTCCTAAACTAGATTGTATTCAGAATGGGCTAATTGAAGCTGAGAAAGTGTATGGATCTATGAATCCATCAAATGTTGCAAAGGCAGAGAAGGAAATATATGGTTTATGTGGTCAAATTTAGATTGTTGACATCTTGTAGAAGACATGGGATGCTATATTTTCTTCATTGAAGAAGAGTTTTCCACAAGTATTTAAGTACTTGTAAGTATGATATCATATGTATATATGTGGATAGTATAGGAGTTTTGGTAGATCAATTTTCCTTTTTGGATCCCATCTTTTCCATTGATGTCAAAGTGGGAGAGAAATAGTGAAAAATTCATGAATACAGGTAAGAGGGGAGAGATGTATACCCTAGGGAGAGTATAAATTTTTGTGGAATCTTTGAGACTTGGAATTTTGAATAGACACTTAGTCATTTTTCACTAAGTGTTTTGATCATTGCCACAGGGGGAGATTGTTGGAAAGAGACATATGATAATGCATTTTATGTTTTCATTGATGGAAACTTAAAAAAATTCCCTTTACCACATTACAATTTTTTTACCTATTAATTAATTAGTTGATGAAAATCGACTAAGTGTGAAGATCATAGTAGGATACAGACATATACTTTAGATCAGTACAGACAAGTGTTAGAGATTTATGATATGCAAAGCTAGATATAGATTAAAAAAAAAAATATAGTAGAGTATATAACAATATTATTGTAAGAATTTTTAATTTAGTGTGATTGAGGTTTGATACTCTATGTATTGAGGAGACAAAGAACTATCTTATGAAGAGCTACTAGCACATTGGATTGATCGGTGATGCTACTGGATCAATGATCTGATCAGTTTGATGATTATGATTGATAGAGTTGAATATGGAGGATATTCTATTTAACAAAAAAGTTATTATGTGATTATTTAGTCTAGGTATAGTATAATCTTCTACACGTTTCATTATGCTCTTACTCAACTGACTAAGTTGTGTTTTTCATACATATATAAGATCGAGTTTTGTGATGCAATTTTTGTTTTTATCTAATATTAAGTGTGAATGATATTTTTTGATATGACGTAAATATTGAAAGATTAGAAAATAAGCTAGTGAAAATATTCATAGCTTCATCAGAAATGTATTGGCATAGTTGATGCTATTTGTTAGTATAGTTTTTGGGATAGTAAATTCCTATTTTAATCTTGTAATCAAAGGTTGATCAGTGATCTTGACTGAGGGTCAAATCATTATTGTATATTGAGTTGTAAGCTCTAAGATGTAAGCATGATTGTATGTGCATTCTCCTTCTTATGTACTAGTACATTTGACAGGGTACTTATTATTGCAATGTGAGATATTTAGTGGGTACCATCCCCATTGGGGTTTTTTCCCTTAATAGAGTGTTCCTAAAAAATAAATCATGGTGTTATGATGTTATGTGTATTTTTATTATTGTATTTATGTTCATTTATTTGTATTTATATGTTTTGGATTAGTAAAATAAAGAATACTCTACATTCATTCACCCCCCTCTCAGTGCTCCCTAATCCTAAAAGATTACACTCTAACTGTTACAATAAACTTTTGCCACTTGTTTTATTCTTATGTCTAAATATATTATATCAAGAAAAATATTTATTTTTAATAAATATGAACTTAGCTTCCATATACCAAGCTTTATTAGTGGAAAAGATAACCATAGTTAGTCACTTACTCATCCATCTAACTATACCATCTATGAAATGAGAAAATCAGAATCTAGGGAAGATCAATTCTCACTTCCTAGATTATATTAAAATTAAAAAAACCTTTAAGATTAATCTGGTTGACAATCACCTTCATGAAAGGGTGCCAATACAAAATCAATTCTCTTGAGGTTTCCATTCTTTTGTTTCTTGGAATTGAGAAAGTGAAATAAAAAATTTTCTATGAAAATGACTAAATACAATAATGAATGAACTTACTCAATCTCTAAATGAAATAAAAATAGTAATTGTACAACTAGAGTACCTAGATAGGTATGCTACAGGATTTAGGATTCCACTACCAATAGTTGTGTCTAATAAGAATTTGAGCTGATTATAAGGTGAAGAGGTTTCCCAATCCATCCTCTTCAATTTTTTTCTTACTAGAAAGAGAAGATCTTGAAATATCTTAGAACATAGATCATGTCCCTTATACTAATGCCTAATTTTAATTATGTCTTCACTTAAAAATATGGAGATGTGTGTGTGGGTGTCTATATAGGGGTTTTCCTTGGTGAAAACCCCATTTTAGTCACTCACACCTTAATAGATAGCCAACAAAATAGAGATATTTATGTATTCTCATGAATGTGGGGTCTGTCTAAATTATTATGATTCAAAATGCATAAAGGTAATTTAAAGATCTACCTTAGTGTAATAGAGTAAAAACCTCATAAATATGAAATAAAATGTGTTTAAAACCATGTAAAAAAGTGTAGATCTAAAGTTCAAATGTATAAATCTGATGATATTAACATATTGTACCAAACCTAAGAGGTAGAGTACAAGGAAATATCAATTGGTGATCCCCTAGTCAACTTTACAATCCCTTAAAATCCTAATATTGATGTTGATGTTATTTTTAAATACTTTATGTATAAAAATAGCCATAAGCTCTTAATATGCTTGTTGATTTTTCCATAAGCATAGATCCTTCATTAGATGTCTTCAAATTGTGGAGCGAACCTTTAAATTTATTTACTCTTTCCAAAATGAAGTAAGATAATTGATTTTATACTAATCATGCAATAAAATCAAAGGAAGCTTATTGAAAAATGGAAATTGATGTAGGAACATCTTGGGTTCATGGCAGTCTTGTATCACCAAAAAGAAGCTAGAGTTGTTAGTTGTGCTCGGTAGCTCCTTTTGGGCTCTTGGTGATATATTCATGTTTCTATCAATGAGGCTTAATTTCTACTTGATTACTTTGTTCACTGAGTTGACACGGTTGGTTTATTGAGCTAATTTCCTATTTATCAGTAATCTTGCTCACCAAGTGGTTTATTTTGGATTTCTTTTAAGGCTGACTCATGGATTTAATTTTGGTCATGAAGTTGATGGTTACATCGATCATTGGGAAGTGTGTGGACCTAGATCTAGTTGTTTCCTTCTCCAATGATGGATTTGAAGGCCTACTTTTTTTGGTAGTCTCTTGTATAAATAAAGAAGTATGTTATTGTTTTAGGAATCAGTTTTTGAGAGATAGGAGTTAGGATCTGAAAGTTGAATCCTCGCATATATCAAGATTTTTGTAATTAAATTATGATTGCATTTGGTCATAACTGGGAATGCCTTATATCCCATCATGTATGAAGTTATTGATGAATAATACATGAATTCTCTACATTCTTTCTATCCCTTCTTGTGTTTTCTTTTGTGTGTTTGATTCTACAAGGAGGTTGGTGATCTGGGTGTGCCTTTGGCCCCTCATCCTATCCTCCCTTGCATCAAGTGGTATCAGAGCAATGTTAGATCTTGATCTAGATTTGTGAATTTGTATCTTTGGTTGAGGGTTAATTCTTGTAAGCCCTAGTTGGTTTTTTTTGTAGGGTGGGAGACTACAATCTGACCTACAATTGTAAAGGGTTTTTGTTAGGAATAGTCCTAAGAGATAACTGAGAAGGTGGGTGAATTAGTTATCTACAAGTTTCAATTCTTTATCCAATTAAGTATACTTAAAAATAAATCATAAACACAATGAAAGAAAACTTAAACACAACACCAATATTTTGATTATGGGGAAACCCAAATAGGTAAAAACCTCAGTGGGAATTGACATCCACTAATATTTGACACCAGTTTATTATGATCCTTGTTAGAAGATCCTTAACCCTGTTAGGAGTTTCTTTACAATATATTTACTACAATAGACTTGGTCAAGGGTCGGACCCTATTAGGAACCCTTTAAAATAGTCCCTGTTAGGGGAGAGGACACACTTTCTGAGAGCTCACTGCTTAAAGGGGAGAAGGCTACAACCTTCTGAATAAGAGATACACACTATATCTAGTTCTTGGTGAACTGCGCTTAGACCTTCTATCTGGATCAGTTCCAATGTATAGCACAAATGCTTTACTTGGTCACATAGACCTTCTTCTGATGGCTCAACACTTCGCACACTCTGCTTTTATCTTACTAATAACCCTAAACCACACTCAAGCAATCACAAATGATTGCCTATAAATATCTTTCCTCTAAATGATCTAATCAAGTTAGCTTATTAGAACCACCTTGAAATCATATTAGAGAAACCATAAAAAACTCCAATAACAATTCAGTCAACTCTACTAAGCATGCAATACATTCTAGGACCTATCCAATAAGATAATTGTAGATGCACACTAAACACTATCGGCTCTACCAAAACAACTGTATCTTTCTCCTCAAGCTGAATTAATTCATGCAATCTTAACCAAACATCACTAACTCTTCTCTAAGCTTAAATCCAAGGGTGCATACCCAAATGATAGGCGCAACTCCAGAACCAATAAAATCTCTCTCGGCTCATCTGAATAAACACAAGAAACTGTTACTGGCAAATAGCAACTGCATAGCTTCACTTCTACTAATCATTAGACTCTACATCCATGAATTTAACATCACTAGTATTTATTCAACATATATCCAAGTTCTCAAGGCTCCATGATAATTGTACGGACAACCATATAGAGAACACTGCCTGTTACTCTGTCAGGAACACTGCTGACACAAGCTGCTATATAACTATCTGTACTAATAGTTAACCTCTACACCCATGATATCATGTTGATATCATGTCCATGCTATAGATACTGAAAGCTTACTACATAAGTCTTCCATGCATGCTACTTTCCATATGTTTTCATCAATGAAAAACATACAGTCAGTTCCGGCCTGTTGGAAAATCTCCAACAATCTTCCCCTTTAGCATTGATAGCAACATATCAAATGAAAAACTCCACCAATCCAAATGAACATTTCTTTTATAAAATTCTCCATTTCCTCTTCAAGACTCCCCAAAAGATGAGTCCTTCATCTGTTGCAATATTTTTCAACATTCTCCATTTCCTGAATTGAATTGCTGTCATAACTGAATACTAGTCCCCCTTAGTGTATTACTCCTTTTTTATTTTGTTTTTCATGATTATAGATTACTCCCCCTTTGAAATCAATGGCAAAGGGCACCAATCAATTTAAGCACTGCTACTACTCCATAAGTAGAGTAGTCAACTATCCATCAGTCCCTAAGGACTTATGCTTTTCCTTCTTTCTTCTAAGTAGAACCAAGGAAGGGAATTACTCCCAACTTCTCGCTGAGATACTCAAAAGTATCATTTGGCAAGGGCTTTTTGAATATGTCTTTCAATGGATCTTTAGTACTCACATAGTCCATCTTGACTTCTTTCTCTGCCACTTTCTCTCTTAGGAAGTGATACTTGATCTCAATGTGCTTTGTCTTTGGATGCATCATAGGGTTCTTTGACATATTTATAGTGCTAGTGTTATCACAGTGAATAACAATAGGATAATCAATCCAAAATCCAAAATCCTTTATCATCTTCTTGATCCAAAAAATTGTAGAATAATTTAAAGCTACTATAACATACTTTGCTTTTGCTATTGCTTGAGAAATACAATTCTATTTCTTGCTTGTCCAAGTGACAAGTCTATCACCAAAAAACACTGCTCCACCTGATGTACTCTTTCTATGATCAGTGCATCCTGCCCAATCTGCTTCAGTGTATACATGAAGCTCAACATTTTTTGTATTAGGATACCATAGACCATAGTATATAGTGCCTTGCAAATATCTGAATATCCTTTTTATTGCCATGAGGTGAATTTTTTTAGGCTCTTCTACAAATCTTCCAACTATGCCAACTGCATTGGAAATGTCAGGTCTAGTTTGAGTAAGATAAGTGAGTTTTCCAATCATAGACTTGTATAATGTTATATCTACTGCTGGTGAGTCATCTTCTTTTTTAAGTTTGCATCCTATTATCATAGGTGTCCCTACTAGTTTGCAATCATCCATTTTGAATTTCTTTAATATTTCCTTCACATACTTGGACCGATTAATGAAAATACCTTTCTCTGTCTATTGTACATTCAATCTAAAAAAGTATTTGATAGGTCCAATCATACTCATCTCAAATTCATTTTGCATCTCCTTAGCAAATTCAACACTAAGTTTTTCATTACCTCCAAAGATAATGTCATCAACAAATATATCTACAAGTAGTAAACCTTCATATGTCTCTCTTATGAATATATTATAGTTTGTTGCTCCTTTCTTGAATCCAATCTTTGTCAGATAGCCATCTAATCTCTCATACCGTGCCCTAGGGGCTTGCTTAAGTCCATAGAGGGCCTTCTTCAATCTGCATACCATATAAGGTCTGTCTGATAAGGTGAATCCTTCTGGCTGCTCAATGTATAATTCTTCTTTCAAGTCTCCATTGAGGAATGTTGACTTGACATCCATCTGATAAACTTTGAAGTTTTTGACTGTAGCATAAGCTAGAAACAACTTAATAGTTTCTAATCTCCTCACAGGTGCAAATCGTAATACCCTAAAAATGGGCTATAGTTTCATTAACCTCCTACATCTTCAAATCAAATGAAATCGATACAAAAGTCCTAACCTAAGGCACATTTGCACATTATCAAATTTAATTGATTATCCTAAATTCTGTATCGGGGAATATTCCTAGAAATATTCCTAATTTATCATTATTATTCTTAATTTAATAATTATTTGGCGACAAATCTTATTTATCCTAAAATTTGATTAATTGATTATTTTGAATATTTAATTAATTAGATTTAATACGACAACTTAATTATTTAATTACATTTAATTATATTTATTCCTAAATTATATTATTTAATTTTGACAATAAATCAAAAATCTTATGACTAATTGATTAAATTCGTATTTAATTCATTAAAGTCAGTTGTCAATATTTAATAATATCATTTTTGAATAAAAGTTTGATTTAATAATTGATTAACCCATAAATCAATTTTTTTAATTTTAAAATCAATTAAGTTGAGAATAAATCAATTTATTTTTAATTAATTCATATTAAATCATGCACAATCAGAAAAATAGTCAACTTTAAAACAACTGCTAATTTTAATTTGTTAACTTTCTAAACTCAACATCTAATGATGAGTTGAAAAAGAGAACTAAAGCTCTATTTTGAGATAAAAACTACTTTTGCATGATTTTATGAGTTTATTTATTCTTAATTTCTTGTTAACTCAAAAATTAACTTGAGTTTATCAAGAGTGATTTATGGCTTTTCTCAATGCATCCTCAAGCCCTAGATTTCTATAAAAAGAAGCCTCAGCTCTTCATAATTCATCTCTCAAAAATCCCTCAAGCTTTCAATCTCACATCTCTCGAATTTGCACAATTACTCTAGTGAAATTACATACGAAGAATCAAGCTTTTGCGACAGGCGAATTTCTGAGATTAATTCATAGTTTTTCATAATTTGCATAGATTTTCATATCAATTCATATAATTCTTTGATTAAATCTGCATATCATATGAATTTCAATTTTGCAATTCTAGATGAATTTCATACAGTTTATCATACGATTGCACACAGAAAATAAAAAAAATAGATTAATTGCATTTCATACAGTTTCATCTTTTGCATTCAAATCCTTCATTTACGTGTTGCATTGTCACTGATCTCAGGCTAATCTAAGAAAATCATACTCTCACCTACTAGAAGGCAGTAAATTGTCTAGTGAGTTTAGTTTCCATTTCTGTGCAGATTTTGGTTTTTCGCTAACCTCTAGTGTTTTACTGAAGTGTTGTGTTCGTAGCTAGGTACAAAATTCACACACACATTTCTGGTGCCCACCATGGGGCCCTAAAATGGGTTTCCTTTCTATTCAATCAAATTTCTATCATTTTTCTCGAACCCACGACCACAAGGTTAATTTTTGTGAGTTTTGTGATAAATTTCTGGGCTATTTTTCTAGAAATTTGACTGATGTTTTTATTGGTACATGCACATATGACATGATACAAATCCAAAATTTATATTTTTGGAAAGTTATTTAAGTTATCTTTGATTTTCCATTGGTTTGGATTAATTTTGTTTTTATTTGAAAAAGTTATGATCATTTTAGTGAAGACTGGTCTGAACCTTATTTTATGAAATCCGACTGATGTTTTATTGATACATTCACATATGACATGATACAGATCTGAAATTTATATTTTTGGAAATATATTTGAGTTATCTTTCATTTTACATTGGTTTGGATTAATTTCCTTTTGATTTGTAAAATTTATGATCATTTTAGTGAAGATTGGTCAGAACCTAATTTTATGAAATCTGACTGATGTTTTTATTGGTGCATGCACATATGACATGATAAAAATACAAAATTTATATTTATGGAAAGGTATTTGAGTTAGCTTTCATTTTCCATTGTTTTGAAATAATTTTGTCTTGATTTGAAAAAGTTATGATTGATTTACTGCAAACTAGTCAGAATCTGATATTTTATGACAACAAGTTTTTTGATTATCAAATGACATATTATCTTTGACTAACCTGATTTTCTACCACATGGGGTTGAAAAGTTGTGTTTCTTTTTTTTTTAATGGATTTTTATAACATTGGGTTGTATGTAAAAGATTAGGTTGTGTACTATAAATAGTGCACTTCTATGAATCATTACAATCAAGAACACTCAAGAATGAGGTCTCAAAAATTGATCCATAGCTCCCTAGGCATGGAGTGCAAGGGTGTTTAAGAATTCTCTCAGCTAGAGCTATTAAGCCAATAACATTTCTAGTAAACCATGCAATGGGAGATTCAAATGAAGACAAGGGAAAGAATGCCAATATCCTCAAGAATCAAATGAAATGCAATGCAAGTTAAATTAAGATGAATATGCAAGCTAAACTATGGAAATGAAAGAACAAGTATTACAAAGCCTCCTAATTAAGCTAGATGAAGTAATCTAAAGCATAAATGAAACTAAGCTAAATATGAAGCTATGAATGCCAAGATAATGCAAGAAATAAAACTATCAGAACATGTAGATGCAAAAGCCAAGAATGCTCCAAATTTTCAAAAGCTCCAAAGTGACCTAGAAAACCTATAGCATAACATTATCATAAAAAGTTGGGGATGTAGAATGAAGAAGAGAGCTCTCCTTTTATAAGAAATGAGAAAGAATGGACCATGGAGATTAAGAGGCAAAATATTTAATCAATGATGGAGCATCAAAGAGGAGCAATCCATGTGCACAAATATCCTCCAATGAGAAAATAAGAGTTGACTTTTGTGTCCATATGAGACAAAAAGTGCTTTTTCCCTTTTTGTAAAATATGAATAATGCTTTATTTGTGCAACTTAGGATAAGAGGAAAAGTGGGGGGCTTTTTATTTAATTAAAAGAGGAGGAAACTCCTTTTAATTAAATAAAGACCCATAGAAAATAATCAAATAAATGATAGAACTAGGATTTGATCAAGAATAAGCAATTGATGATTTAGCAAAAGGGGCTAATAGTCTAGGTGACCATTTTTAGGTGTATAAATTTGCCCCTTTTTGAATAATGTGTGATTGATCTCAGAACACATTACATCAAAGAATAGATTAGCCAAGAAGGAAAGCAATAGCGATCTGACTCCAAAGAATGAAGTGCAGAGAGATAGAAAATCCTGCATGGTCAGCCTGATAGCGATAGTACTGAACACTTAGGAAAGAGATGGACAGTATCAAAACTCGAGACAAGAACTAACATGTCAAGCGCAAAGATAGATCGATCAGAGTGAATGAAATGGTCAAGCATATGCTCTGGAGAATAGCCGATAGGATATGATGTGTCTTCCCCCTTGGGATCAAAAGTGAAATTAGGTAGAGGGATTGCAGAAGCAAAAGCAACATGATCAAATCACTAGAAATCATAATCAAAGATGCAAGATAACAAACTAACCATCAAGCAGTGAAGATATGCCCCAGTCAAAACCACAGAGAGAGATGAATGAAATGAATGAAAGACTAGAAGGGTGAGAGAGATGGATATGAAGAAGGAAAGGATGCCCCAATGAAGATCAAAGGATCAGGCCTCAAAAGGTTAGCCAACTATGCAAAAGAAGGAGAAATGTGATTTGGACGGTCAAGGTGAACATGGATTTCTGTTCCAAGCCTGAAATGAATAGAAAATGATGTGATATGAAAGGAAAGAAGCAAAAGATATGATCAGGAAGAAGTGAAAGGTGAGTGCAATGTGATCAATAGGTCCATGAAAGATGAAAGGAGAGCTCTCTCTATATGCAAGATGCAAAACTAACTAACATGAACCTAAAAATGCAAGCTACATGAAAAGTGGTTTACTTGCAAGGTCACAAAGCTATTAGACTCTAATATTCATCATCGAGCATTATTGGTAGCATTGCAAGATCATACAATGCACACTAGTATAACTATGTGGATCTGAATATGAGCTATATCAGATAGGAATGTGGAAATCTCACCTAGGCATCAAAGACATATAAGTCAAGATGACTAGTGCAATGAGATTCCCTAAGTTTCATATAGCAAGATTATGCTCACATTGAGACACAAGAAAGTCAAGATGACTATAAGCATGCACTTGTGGAAAAAAAATTAGTCAAGGATAATACCGTGTAGAGCCTAGTGCCAAGTGGAACAAGCATAAATGCTAATGATAGTTAGGATCAACAAAATATACCCACAAGAAGAAAGCAAATAAAACATGTCCTCATGCCCCAGTCTTCTAGCTCAGCATCATTGAAAACTATTAGGGAGAGAACACTCAGCAAAGAAATCATCATAGACAACACACAAAGAAATAAAGTGAAAAAAATCTTAGCAGGTCAGGTGTTTAAGTGCGTGTGTGTAGGTCATATTGTCAAACTTTGAGTATCGCAACTGCCAGTGGAAATATCGCATCATTCTGGACTGCAGGATAGGATATCTGATAAGTGTTGAGAAACACTTGACGCTAGGGTAGTGTTGAAAAACATAGTTGGGGTGTTGTTGAAAAACACTGTTTATGAGGTGCCTAAGAAATCCAAATGCACAAAGAGACCCAAGATAAGCTGAAAACAATGTATGCCCCCTAGACTAAGACAAGAGTCAATTCTAGGCTAGGGGAGACAAAGCGAGAAGTGGAGCGAAAGAGCACCACACAAGACTGATAGACATAGGTGCAAGTGTCTCAAGCAGTGCCTGTTTCTAGGTTTTCACCACTTGATAGATTTTTTTCAAGAATTTTTTCAATTTTTTTGTATTTTTGCTACCAAGGTGCCTGTTTCCAGGTTTTCACCAAGGTACTTTTTCTAGTTTCTTTTGAATTTTTGAATTTTTTGATTTTTTTGGTGAGACATCAAAGCGCCTATTGCTAGGTTTTCACTAGGATGCTCATTTTTCAAGACATTATATGATTTTTAGGATTTCTTCAGCATCATATATGATTTTTTTTGTAATTTTTTCAAAATCATAAAGAATATGTACAAAGAGCTCAAGGACCTTAAGCATAGAACTTCTGCAATTGTAGAACATTGATAGGCTTGGTAAGCTTTGCTTCCTCTGATGTAGATAAATGAGAGGAATTGGGCCCAAATGCTACTATGATAATACAATGTCCTAACCAATAGGAACCAGCCCTAAGCAATTTCCAAGCTAACACAAGGTCATTAACGTGTGATCCACATATACCGTCATGGACTTCAGCTAGCACTTTGTCTGACTCCTCTATTTCTGGACACTTAAGGAGAGTTCCGTCTAGACCCTTCCTATACAAGTCACCAGAGATGAGGGTAAAGTGTGAGGTGTGATGGATGAGATTTTCAAGGATAACGTGATCTTGGAAATAAGAAAATATGATGGTAGTGTAAGGACTATGAGCAAGATACTGTAATTCTTCCATGAGGAACTTAAAGCGTGATTTATGCTTTTTCAATTGTAAAATGGATGTCAAAGTAACCTTGACATTAGAAACATTATTTTCAGATAAGTTCACCATGTGCTTGTAAAGATTCATCTTTTCATCTTTTATTTGATAATCATCATTTTTGAGTAGGGCTTTATTTTCACTTTTTTGAGGTTTGGATACTGCCACAATGTGGTTTTTGCCATCCGACCATTTCTCTTTTCTTTTGATTTGATGATTGAGATACTTGATTTTTGATTCAGTCCTTTTTGTTGCTGGTTCACTGGTGGAAGAAGTAAAAGGTTCAATGCCATGTTGATCCTGGGTGGATCAAGCTATGAGATCTGATTTTGTGAGATGAAATGAAGTGACTGGTTCAATAGCATTTATGTGAGGGATGTCATCTCTGGTGACAAGAGAGGTCGAGCCTATAGGGTAAGGTCTGAAAGTGTTAAGATCTATACTTGTCATAGAAGGACCAGCGTGGTCCACTAAAGCAATACATGGATTAAACTCATCAGATCCTATGCGAGACTCATCAACTACGTCGGGTTGGTCACCATAAGTATGAACCACATCCACTTCAATATCCACTGTGGAAGATCCGTCAGAGAGAGTATCCTATTCATATTCATTTGAATCTATTGTTATGCTTCTACTGTGATGCTTGCACCAAGAAGGTTTAGGACCTTTAGAAGTAGAGGCTTTAGTGTCATTATGTGTGAGATCTCCTCTTTTCATTAACCACAAAATATTCCTACATTGTCTAGCTCGAGGATCAAATTCATTATCTCTAGACATAGAAGCTTCAGCTAAATCATTGTTAGGTATGCATTCTCCTCTCCAAAGGAGTGAAGTAGAAGGAAGATCATCTCCTATTTGAGCCATAGTGTGCAGTGGTGAGTCATCTATATTTGTGTCTGAATCACTAATCATAGGAGCATTTCTAGAACATGTAGGGAGGTCATCATCGGCACCATATCCTAGACTTGTTGTAATCTTAGAGGGTCAGCCATTAGTATGACTCAAAGGCTGGACAAGGGCATGACCATTATCATTTATAGGTTCTTGACCTTGATAGCCCATTTTTTGCAAAAATTTATAGCCTTTACCATAGCGCTTGGGAGAAATAGGAGTAGCAATAGTCGTATCAACCTCTTCTTCTCTATAGATCCATTCTCTAATAGCTTGTTCTTCTCTTTCTACCTCTAGGGGTACAGACGCTTGAAGTAAATTACCAAAAATTTTCATGGCAAAAGCAGAAGGCTTCATCTTATCAGAAGGTCTCCCATATGATCTAGGAGAAATAGGCATAGCAGCAATGGAATCCAACGTGAATTCACCCAGACCAAGGCTCATCATATTAAAATTTTTCTTAGCAGCAACCATGGATGTAGTAGGATCATCAGAGGGTTTGTTGTGAGGAACAAACATTTCAGTAGTAGAAAGAGCATTAATAGCAATAGAATAATCCCTAGGAATCACAATTTTAGCTCTGTTATGTGGGAATTTGACACACTGATGGTATGTAGAAGGCAGAACTTGCATGTCATGGATCCAAGGATGACCCAAAAGAATGTTATAAGCAAGTGGGATGTCCAATACTTGGAACATAATCTCTTTTGTGATAGGGCCCACTCGGATAGGTAGCATGACAAGACCTTTAGAAGATCTTTCAACTTCATCATATGCTTTTATAGTAATTTTCTATTTAGGATCTACAACAAATTCTGAGAAACCCAACTGTTGCACAACATTGAAAGAAACAATATTTAACCCAACACCATTGTCTATCAGGACTCAACGGACTTGAGTATTATAGACCATAACTTCAATATGTAAGGCAAGATTGTGAGGGTGGCTAATAGATACGTCATCTTCTGTAGAAAAGGATAGATAATGAGGTGATGAGATGTGGTTGACTGAAGCCTGGAACCTATCTGGGTCAATGTCATTAGGGACATTAGCTGTACACAAAGCCTTTTCAAGGATCTCCTTGTGCAAAGGGGATAGCTCAAGCAACTCAAGAATAGATATCTGTGCAGGCGTCTGTTGCAACTGATGGACAAGATCATAGCTAGACAAAGATGAAGGAACTACTAGTTTGGAAGATGAGGCTTGTTTAGGATCAGGCACAGCTTTAAGGACTAGTTTAGCTTTCCCCTTAGTAATAGCATTTAGTGCCTCACTTCAGGAAGATGAACTACCACATTTTTGGAAGACCAACTTTGGCATACCATGATTGGCTTTAGTATAATCTTGGGATCTCATCATAAGAACACTCTCAATGGGCTCTACAATGTTGATCACAGGTGAATCAGAAGTATATGTATAGTTGATCTTAGCATCATGATTCTTCTTATGTGCTTGAGAGGTTTCACCTTTGTCATACTTAGGTAGAGGATATTTGAAAGCCGTGTGATCATAATTTTTAACTAAGCCATCTATGAGAATTATGTGGTTGTCAATGAGATCTTGTATACAATCTTTAAGCGTGAAACAATTGTTAGGCTTGTGTCCCTTGTTTTTGTGATGGTGGCAGTAATGATCCTCTCTCCACCAATTAGGCTTAACTAGTGGATCATAGGGATGCATTTTCTCAGGAAGTGTAAGATAATTATTGGCAACCAAAGTCTTAAGAATCACATCATATGGTTCAGCTAATGGGGTATAGACCCATCATCAGAATTGCTTCTTTGGCTTATCCGCATTCTGAGGTTTAAGAGCATTTTGAGCATTAGCAGCTTCTTGTTGTTTTTCTGCGTAGATGGCATTAGAAAGGTTGAAAGTAGGCTCTTTAGCTTTAGGGGCATCTACAACCCCATCATTGACAACATAGTTGTTTCTATTCCAAGGTTTGTTCTTGTCTTTGCCATTGTTTCTAGTATCTTTATTAATAATAATATCCCCCTTCCTAATGGCCACATCCTCAATCTGATATGCACTTTCAACCATGTCATTGAAAGAGGAGAATAGTTGTTTCCTTAGATCATAATACAGCTCAGGCACTAGAGTGTTGATAAAAATGTCAATCTTTTCTCTCTCAAGCAGCTGACAAGGATATCAAGAATATAATGACCTCCAACATTGCAAGTAAGTAGAGATTAACTCTCCTTGGTTTTGTCTAAAAACACCAATATCTATCATGGTGATAGGCTATTGGATATTGTATGAATAGTGTTGTGTGAAGCACATAGCCAACTCATCAAAAGTCTTCAAAGGAGGTGTCAACTTTGTAAACTATTCTAAAGCTTGTCCTCTTAATCTTTGAGGGAATAATCATAGCAAAAATGTGTCTTCATGAAGAAAGTCCATGCTAAGAGTGTAAAAGTGATGCACATGGTCATGGGGATCACCATTTCCATCATACTTATCATACTTAGGAACCTCAATGTCCCTAGGAAATGGGACCATGTATAGACTTTTATCAAAAGGAAGAGCACAAATTGATCCTACAAAAGAGACCTTTGGAGGCTCTCTTTCGATTGCCATTTGGGTAAGGCATTGATTTGTTTGGCATATTTCTTCCTTAAGGACTTCCAATTTAGTTGGTACTCTTTGTTGGATAATTTTTCTGACATCATAGCCAGGAGGAAGCTTGTATCCTCTAGAAATCATATATTGGAAATATTGGTTGCCATTGCACTCTAAAAGCTTAAGCATCTTTCGTTGGGAGTCTTCATCTTGTTCAAATGCAATAAGATCCTCACTAGAAATATTATCAATGGCCTCTTCCTCATGGTGAGAGGGAGGTGAAGAAGGTACATCAAAAGTCTATCTTGGAGGGGACCTTGGTGGCGTGTTATTTCCATTGTTCCCACTGGTGCCAAAGAAAGGTCTATTTTCATAGCTACTAGTCCCGAGTTGTTCATGGGACATCCCTATTGAAGTCATGTGCCTAGTAGCTTCCATTAAGCTTTTACTATACTCTCTATCCAAGAGTGCTTGTTTATCTCTTTGCTCAAAGTGTTCTTGCATACGACGATATCTCTCTTGTTCGTTCATAGTAAGTGAGACACTATCTATGTTTTTGGGCATTTTGAATGCAGAAAAGAGGAAGCCTCCTTTATACCATGGGGTAGCCTTAGAATCCTTAGATTGGTCAGAACTAGAATTGTCATTGCAAGAGGGTTCTTGTGAGTGTCTGGTCGGAGAAGGTAACTAAGTGTAATTCAACAGAGGATGATTCTCCTACTCAAATTGAGACCGAGTTGTAACCGACATGAAAAAGAATTGTTGGTTGACTAATAGAATGAGACAAAGTGTCTCAGATATTGAGATAAGAAAAGGTAATAAAGATCACTTGTCAAAGTGGAACAATAGAGATGGCTCATCAAAAGTGCTCAAGAACTTACAGCAATCAATTGACTTAAGTCGAGAGATGAGCAAGAAGCTCGAAAAGCAAGTAGCTAGAGAGGTAACCGTAATGTGACAAGTGATCGAGAGTAGCATTTGTTAGGCTCAAAACCCAATAGTTTTAGCTCATTTTTTTTAGTCTAGAACAAATCTAAGCATGTAGATAACAGTCTAGCTTCAGATAAGAATAGGAAAAGACACTCTATGACTAGTTAAAACTCAGGTTTAGCAACTCCAGATTGCAATAGTGACAGGATAGCAGAATGATGTAGGGCGACAATTACCAGGCAATCAAGGTGACACTTTAAGACCAGGTGACACTTCGTGCTAAGCACGGCAAAAATTTCTAGGCAGCCCATGCGACACTTTCTAGGCAAGTGGGGTGACAATTGCTTAGTGACAAACTATCATGTGATATTTCTCAGAACAGGGTGTGACACTGTTCCAGGGTCATATGACTCTTTGACCAGTGAACATAAAAAACTCAGTTTTGGAAGCAATTGATCAAGTTTGAAGGTTGGATAGTGTAATTTCTCAGTTTGACAAGCAGTAACAATAGATAAAAGATAGGTTTGCAAACAGTATAGGATCAAACATGTCATAGAACACTTGAAACAAGGGCAAAAGCAACCTTGCCAAGACAAGCACTTGTGATATCAAAATAGAAAACCTTATGAATGCTACCATTTTGTTTGAATGTTGAGAATGTTTACACTGGTATAGCACAATGAAAACACTTCAAGCACTTACTACCCAGAAAGTCAAGGCTCATTACTTAGCAACTTGGCCCACAACTTGATGCTCCCTTGCCTCACACAAAGTGGTTTCCCACAATTGATATTGGCGTTGTCATGGGAGTGTCAAAAACACAACCAAAGGAACACATATGGTGAGTGTCTTGGGGTGATCTAGGTTATTCCACTTGGATCAATCCTTGCACCAAGAAGCTAAGCGACAAAAATAGGGTGGCCTCTACCTATGCTTCTTAGTAAGGGCTTCCATTCGTAGCACCCCTCTTGTTCCCCAAAGGGACTCCTTACCTTGTAGCAAGTAATGGACCTCGTGGCCTCAAGAGTACCTTAAGCATTCTTTCTCAATACTTTTCTCATGGTCACAATCCCACTAGTACTCACATCAAGTGAAGACAAGCACTACGTCTACCAAGGTTTTGTGTCCTTGATAGCTTTGAGATTATAGTGGGTTAGAATAGCTGGCAATAAGCTTGTCCCCACTTGGGTCATTCCTCTTGACTACTCAAGAGTAGACCCACTAAAGGATTCTATAAGATCTAAACAAAGAAATGGATGAACTTGTAAGATTCAAGGTTTTTGTTTCACCACAAGGGTGAAGAGCATACTCCCCCATCTCAAAGATTTCTCCCAAAAACACCAAGAAAATGTTCAATTACTGTCTTGCTTTCAAAATTGAAAGATGGGTCAAGATTTTTTGGTTCACCACAGGGGTGAAGAGTATACTTCTCCTACCACCTCAAAATTTCTTCCACAAAATATTATGTGCCTACTAAAAGAAACAACTAGTATATGTTGCACTCAATAAAGAAAGCAATTAAATAAGCACTTGATTTGGTTTTTATGCTTGGGGCAGCCCTGAAAAAACCATTAGTAGCCCTCTTTGACATGCATTCTTTTGGCAAATAATTTCAAGCAATGAGAGCACCTACAAGCACAACTTGTTAGCTCCACAATGGTTAGCACATCAAAAATCAGATAATCTACAAGTAAAATAGCTAATCAAATGGTAAAATCTGAGAATGAAACTAGCATGGTTGGATTAGGCTCAGAAAGACCTTTCTAATGATATATCACACTTAAAATTTTGATATCATTTGTGAAAATTTCTAAAAAAATTTCAAATATTTTCAAAAAGATAGCAGAGAACCCAAAACTTGCAAGATAACAAAAAAAGCTAAAAAAAAGCTCACTACCAGGTAAAGGCAATAGTACAATCACTAGAAATGTAATGCGACACTTTTCTGTATATGGATGTGACACTTTATCTAAGTGCGACACTTCTCTGTACCTGCAGGTGACATAATACATAAAATAATGGAACACTATCTGCCAAATAGTGCGACACTTTTAACTAGTAAAGTGTCGAGCTACTATACAAGAAACTATCACGCGACACTGGTAAAATGTCACATGACACTCTGAGATAGAAAAACCAGAGACCAAAATTAAGCTAAAAAATGATGAAAAATTTGACAAAAATGCAAAAAATAAAGGACAAAACGCTAATATTTTGCCCCACGGTGGGCGCCAAAAATGTGTACTCTAAATAGTGCACTTCTATGAATCATTACAATCAAGAACACTCAAGAATGAGGTCTCAAAAATCGATCCATAGCTCTCTAGGCATGGAGTGCAAGGGTGTTTAAGAATGCTCTCAACTAGAGGTATTAATCCAATAACCTTGCTAGTAAACCATGCAATGGGAGATTCAAATGAAGACAAGGGCAAGAATGCCAATATCCTCAAGAATCAAATTAAATGCAATGCAAGCTAAATTAAGATGAATATGCAAGCTAAACTATGGAAATGAAAGAACACCTATTACAAAGCCTCCTAATTAAGCTAGATGAAGTAATCTAAAGCATAAAGGAAACTAAGCTAAATATGAAGCTATGAATGCCATGATAATGCAAGAAATGAAACTATGATAACATGTAGATGAAAAAGCCAAGAATGCTCCAAATTTTCAAAAGCTCCAAAGTGACCTAGAAAACCTGCAGCATAACGTTAGCATAAAAAGTTGGGGATCTAGAATGAAGAAGAGAGCTCTCCTTTTATAAGAAATGAGAAAGAATGGACCATGGAGATTAAGAGGCAAAAGATTTAATCAACGGTGGAGCATCAAAGAGGAGCAATCCATATGCACAAATATCCTCCAATGAAAAAATAAGAGTTGACTTTTGTGTCCATATGAGACAAAAAGTGTTTTTTCCCTTTTTGTAAAATATGAATAATGCTTTATTTGTGCAACTTAGGATAAGAGGAAAAGTGGGGGGCTTTTTATTTAATTAAAAGAGGAGGAAAATCCTTTTAATTAAATAAAGACCCATAAAAAAAATTGAATAAATGATAGAACTAGGATTTGATCAAGAATAAGCAATTGATGATTTAGCAAAAGGGGCTAATAGTCTAGGTGACCATTTTTAGGTGTATACATAGATAAGTTTTTCATAACAGTGGTTTGCAAGTGCAGGTGTAGGTACATCCTGTGGGTACAAAAGATAGAAGACAAATGCTCAAAAATTGCTAAAATAGATATAATCTACTAAGCGCGTTGCAAGGAAATCATGTATTCTGGTACATCTAATAACACTTCATTTTTGGGACATAAAACAAACTCTCTTGTGTCAAGCTTGAGTGCCTTTACATCTTTCATAATTCACACTTCAGTTTTGGGATCTAAAATGAACATAGATTTGTTTTTTGCATATCTGTTACACATAGTAATTAGGCCCTATGAACACTATTTGTAGATGATCTTGAGAGAGTGGGCTTCTTTCACTTGTTTACATATGAAGCTCTTCTTGATGAAGGATCCCCTTGTAGGTAGGGAGGATACTGAGATTGTATCACGTTCCCTTGATTTGCGTCCTTAGCTTTTGATTGATACGTTCCCTCTCTAGAGAGATTGATAGACCATAAGTTGTTGACATCATGGATCTTGGTGAGATAATTTTAGTCTTAGCATGTTAGATTAATCTATCTACTTTGTTTTGGTGAAGTGAAGAGGCTAGTGGATTATGCTCTACTTCCTTTTTGGATAGTACCAGAAACCCAGGTCCTTGAATCTGATCTAGTCCCCCTGTGGTATATTTTGTGAGTCACCTTTAGAGAGGGTCAACCATAGTGGACATTCCCTTAATTGGTTCAACCACGTGGATGAAACCTCAAGCGGTAATAGCCATTTTCATTGTGGTAGCAGCAGCTGCTATATAAATGTCCTCGTGGAAGTAATCTTCACAGGTGTGGTCTCTTGTTGGGCTGTCAGATCTCCCTAGCAGCTCCTGATTGATTAAATTCTTAGACTATGTCAAAACCCCAGTGCACCTAGATTGGATTTTTCCCTCTTGAGATCACAAGAGTTGCAGAGTCAGACCATTACTACAAACCCTAGCAAGGCCAAATTTTTCATTTTCTACGACTATGTGCGTTATTGAAAAACTTTTTGGAACATACACAAGTAGCATTCCTAGGGATTAGCACATTAAGTCACTATTTCTTATTCATGTGCAAGGTTGCTTTTTCCCTTATTCATTATTTTCAGAGGATTTATTGCTTCCCTTTGCTTGATGTTCTGTGTGTTTGTTATCTACTTGGTTATTGAAAATGAATGATCCTGAACTATTACATGAATCTGCAAACTTGAACAGAGAAAAACTTGCAAAGAAACTGGTTCTAAAATCTAAAAAATTGCAAATTTGAAGCAAAAATCCTTTCTAGTGTCAAAAGTCATCTTGAAATTTCAAAACTTGTATCAAAGCTAAAGTCAAAGTTGTCAGAAAACTCTAAAATTTGGTAGAAATCTAGTTTTTACAACCTACTTCTAGATTATGTCAAACAAATAATTGTGTAAAAAATGGAGCAGAACCTATAACAAATCCATCCATTTGCCTAAGGTAGTCTCTTCAGTCTAATTTAGCCTTTTGATTTATCGATTTTAGTCTATTTCAGCTTGTGTCAAAACCTTGTGAAAATTATCTTCAAAATTTAGTCTTCTTACAAAATAGCTAAGTGTTGAGAGCTCGTGCCCGCCATCTATTGGACATCTACCCATACTAATGTGGCACAGTATCCTTCATTTACATATGATCTAATCTTTGATCATTTCAATCTTGACAAGGTTGCGTCATTCGATCTTCTCGAATCAAGTCATTCTTCAGTTGTCTTCATCTTGCTCTCTTGCTTCACCCAAGGTTAATGGTGGAAACTCAAGCCCCATCACACAAGAAATCTAGAGAAGCATCTCATACCTTACCTCTTTCTACTCATGTAGGTCCAACCTTTGAAAAAATCTACAATTTAGGTCTTTACGAAGATGATGGTCTTGGAAATCTTTGATTAAAAACTAGTTGCATACCCCTCCTCTATCAATCCAAGGGGTCAATCAAAAATCTCTACATCAATCTATTCTAGGGAGTCCTAAAAATCCTACCATGTCTCACGGAGGGATACATCATAGGTCTCAAGGACATCAGTCGCAACATAGTGCAGATCAAGAGCCCCACACCTTTTGAAATTGCTTGATATCAAAACGATGATGACTTCAAGAAAATGATGAGGCATTTCTTGAAGGAAGACATAGAAACATACTTTCTAGAACTATCTCATCAAGGGGCTAAACTTCCTCCCAACTTTAATGTTGAAGGTATCATTACACATGAGAAAGAAACTCCAATCACAACTATGATGAAATAGATACATGCCATGAAAGTCAAACTTAATAAATTTAAAAAGAAAAGGAACCTAAAGAGTTCTCCATGGAGGCTCTATGCCCTTTTCCATTTGATAAAGACTTGTACATGCCGCCATTCCCTAAAAGAGTGGAGATACCTAAGTATGATAAGTATGATGGAAACTATGATCCTCAAGATCATGTCAGAGAATTTTGTACTCAATCTATGGAGTTCATGCACAAACCAACTTACTTAATGCGTCTTTTCCCTCATTCTCTGGGAGGGTCAGCCATTCATTGGTTCTCAGAAATGCCTCCAACTATCAAAACTTTTGAGGAGTTAATAAACTATTCTATCAACAATACTCGGATAACATCCAGCATTCGGTCACCATGATCGACATCTGCAATCTGAAACAATGCTAAGGAGAACCATTCCTGACTTTTCTCAAAAGATGGAGGAAGAAGTTTTCTCTATATGCTAGACCCATTCCAGAAACTGAGAAGCTGAAAATCTTCATCAACAATCTTGTTCCAAAACTCAACTACCACTTGCAAATGCAAAATCATACATCCTTTGATAAGATGGTAGAAAATGGAATCAAAATTGAGAAAGTACTTGTGCAAAAAGGAGACATATCACTTCAAAAGGACAAGTATGAATTTGGATCTAGTTCTAAAGATAGAGGCAAAAATTGGAACAAGAACAAAGGCATTGTCACTGACCACATTGTTGATACTATCTATGCCCCATTTAAGGCACCCACTTTCAATCTCACTATTGGCACCCAAGCCATCAAATCTTCTAAAGCTAAAGTAACATAATCTAACAAGAAACCATCTACTTACAAACCTTGGGCTATAGATCCTAACCGCAAATTCACTCCTCTTGTAGAGTCCTTGGAATCTTCCATGAAAACTCTATTGGCTAACAACATCATTTACTTACCTGAGATCCAACCATTTGATCCTGAACCTAAACCAAAATGGTGGAAAGAGACTGATTTATGTGACTTCCATTGTAATAAGGGTCATAAAACTAATAACTGTGTATGCTTGAAACACCTCATACAAGACAAAATTGATAATGGAGAAATCATGATTGATAATCATAAAAGCAATAATGATCATACAACATTCATAGAGCCATTTCCAAAACATGGTAAAGAAGATTATTCTTCTCAACCTAATATGGGTGCTAAAGTCAATTATGCCTACTCTGGAAACAATGCTATGATCAATATGGTTGAACCATGTCTATCTGAGCATTGCAATGTCATCACAATTGTATGAAGAGATAGAGAAAATCAATTAGCTAACGTAGTTACTCAATCACAAGCTCAAGTGCATCTACAAGGACAAATACTAGATTCATCCAGTGTCCCTAAGGTGCCTTTCAATCTTTCATCTACTTCTAAACAGAAGTCTACATCTAAATCTTCAAATCCTAAAGACATGAGGCCTACATCATACAGTATTGTTCAACAACTCTAGCATACAAATGCAAAAATCTCCATGTTTGAGTTGCTTCCGATATTTGTAGCTTATAGAGCCATTCTAGACAAAGGTCTTCTTGGATCCAATGTTCCTGATAACCTTGATTTTGATAGATTCCAGACTATGGTTGGTCATCTTATGTCTCCATGGTTTATCTCCTTTTTAGAGGAAGATGATAACTCCTTGAGTCATCCACATAATCAGCCCTTTCATATTGAAGTCTTGATCCAAAACTATCATATCAAATGTGTGTTGATAGATGGGGGTGTTGGCTTAAAAATTTGTTCTTTCAGCTTGATCACACAATTGGGATTTTTAGAAATGGCTATTGATCCTAGAAAGACGATAACTATCAAAGCATATGATGAGCAAGAAAGATCTTCCAAAGGCACCATTGTCTTACGTATCAGAACAGGTCCAGTAATCAGAGATACTACATGTCATGTTCTTTATCTACCTTTGTCTTACAAAATCCTTCTAGGGAGACCCTGGATACATGAAATGAAAGCTATTCCTTCTACATACCATCAATGTTTGAAATTTCCTTATGAAGGAGTAGAGGTAACCATTCTAGTAGACATATCTACAACTTGCAATGCATTGAAAGAAAGTGCACATAAACTTGTTCCTAATAACATAGAAGCTTCCACTAAGAAAACATATGTAGCATCCACATCCAAGATGGAAGACATTGCAAAAGAGGTCAAAATCAAAGATAATGGTATGGGAGAATACACAATGGAACCTGTTTTATCTCTCACATCTCTCCCGTTGTCCCCTAAGTCTTATGGACAACTGTCAAACAAAGTAAAACCTAATGCTAAAAAATCCCAAGTCCTATTCAATGGAAGCTTTGTTCTAGAACAAGTATCTAAAAAAGAGTTTGAGGAAGATGAAGTTGTGCTTGCATGGTTTTATAAAGAGGAATCTAACTCTCAGTTAGTCCAGAAATGTGACTCCACTTCAAGCAGAATTCCTCAGAAGTCATATGGACCAGGGGACAAATTGATCACAAAAATGGGATATATAGGAAAAGGACCTCTAAGACTACAAGGAAAAGGTCTTCTATCACCTCTTGACCATTGTGGTTGGGCCAACAAGGATACAATAGGTCTAGGATATAAGAAGAAGCCTTTCTATCTTAGTAAGAACTCCACACATGTCTTAGAACAGATTGAACCAAAGGAGGAAACAATACAACAGTCTGATAGTGATGAGTCAGACACCACTGAGGAGCTCATTCCTTATGAGCATTTTACTATGGAGATAAAATACCTCCTTGAAGCAGAAGATGATCCAACCAAAAGATTTAATGTAGTAGAAACACAAGAACCTAATATAGAACAAGAGATAGTTGCATCGCAAGAACCAGCTAATCTTGAAGATAATAAAATAGATAAAGAGGAAGGTGGTAGTTATTCTGAGATAGATTCTCATGAGTATGAATTCAAATAAGAATCTGAGGGTAACCCTTCTTGGGGTGTTCACTCTGACTTTACTCATGTTCTCAATTTTCCTAGAGGCATAGATGAGCAATCAAATGACTATGAATGGGGAGTCATTCCAGAGGAAGATGAGCTTATCACAGAAAAACATATTGATGTTATTCACCAATATGCACCTAAACCAAACATAAGTCTGGAGAGAAATAATGAGCTTAACGAGTCTGATCCACCTATGGCTGAACTGGACTCCCATAATGACATTGAGCCTATTCAAAAATTGAACTTTTTGATTTGTAATATCACTTTCAAACTCGAGCGTCGGGTTAGGACCAATGATGATAGATCCATATTTATAAACACTATCTCCCAATCTTTTCCCACTTTGACTATCCAACATCCTGACCTTCTTGACCAAACTTCCATGAATCCAAGCCAAGGTACCTTTACTTTCCTAAATGACTATGCCCTTTCTTGCTAGCTAAATTTAGTTGAGCCTATACAGACTTCCATCAATGAACCGAGCATTAGCATGATTAAGTCAGACATCAAATATCTTAGTCAAAAGAATAAGAATAAAAATAAAAAGAAAATGAGTTCTGAGGGTGAAAACCACTTTGTGGCAGTCTTAGAACCTAAAATAGTAAAAAATAAAAGATGTATCCGAAGGTGAAAACCTCTCTAAGGTGCCTAAGGATGAGATATTTGATGTCCTTCCGAGTCATTTACATGATAGATCTAAAGTTCTAATTGAGCCCACTCAATCCATGAACTTGGGAATAGTAGAGGAACCATAGTTGATCCATGTAGCACAATCCTTATCAGAAGAAGAAAAGCAAAAATTTACTACATTCCTAATATAAAAGAAGATCAACTTTGCATGGAAATATTCAGATATGCCAGGGTTGGATCCTGATCTTAGAATGCACCATTTATCTATTGCTCTTGGAGTAAAACATGTTAAACAAAAATTAAGAAAGATGCATCCACATGTTTCACTCTTGGTCAAAGCTAAATTAGAGAAACTACTAAAAGCTGGATTCATCCATGTTATTGACTATGCTGAATGGATTTCAAATATTGTACATTTTTCTAAACTAGATAAATCAATTAGAGTGTGCATAGACTTTAGATATGTGAACAAAGCATGCCCTAAGGATGATTTTCCACTACCTAACATTGATATGATAGTGGACATGACTGCGGGTTTCAAGATGTATTCTTTAATGGATAGTTTCTCTAAATATAATCAAATAAAAATTGCTCTAGAGGATCAAGAGAAAACTGCTTTCACATGTGCATGGGGTACTTTCTATTGGAATGTCATGCCATTTGGGCTTAAGAATGATGGTGCTAACTATCAGAGAGCTATGATGTCTATTTTTCATGACATGATGCATTGAACTATGGAGGATTATATTGATGATACTTTAGCAAAATATATGATTAGAGATGAATATCTAAATGACTTGAGCAAGATACTAGACAGAATGGAAAAATTTAGTCTCAGACTAAATCCTAAGAAGTGTGCTTTTGGTGTCACTTTTGGAAAGCTCTTAGGATAAATAGTCTCAAAGAAGGGCATTGAAGTTGATCTAGCTAAAGTAAAGGCTATAATGGAGATGAAACCCCCAAAGAATATTAGTCAAATGAGAACATTACAAGGGAGAGTACAATCTATCAGGTGTTTCATATCACAACTTGTGGATATCTCACAACCTTTTACAAAAACTTTACATAAAGGTGTGACTTTTGCATGGAGTGAAGAATGTGAGAAGAAATTTAACCATATCAAGAAATATCTGTCAAATCCTCCTATCTTGATGCCTCCTATTCAGGGGAAGCCGCTGATCCTATATGTCTCCACCATAGATACATCAGTGGGGGCATTGCTAGCACATCACGATGAGAATAAAAATGAAAGGGCTATATATTATATTAGTAGAACATTGGTTTCATATGAGAAGAACTATTCAATGATTGAGAAAGCTTGTCTAGCTATCATCTTTGCATGATAGAAACTAAGACATTACATGTTAGCTCATAGCACACATTTGGTAGCTAAGAATGATCAAATAAAGTACCTACTAAGCAAAGCTGCCCTCATAGGTAGATTAGCCAAATGGGTCATGTTCTTAAGTGAATTTGACATTGAATATGTTGAAAGAAAGCTATCAAAGGATAGGTAATTGTGGATCAATTGGTTGATGCACCTATGTTTGATGACACACCAATGAAAATAGAGTTTCGAGATTCCTCTATCATGAATCTTTCTTCTAGAGAATGGCAATTGTTCTTTGACTGCTCCTATACACAAAATGGATTTGGAGCAGGCATATTGTTTATCACTCCACAAGGGTACTCAATACCAAAAGAATTCATGTTAAAGTTCCCTTGTACAAATAATATTTCTGAATATGAAGCCCTTCTTAATGGTATGAAAATAGAAATCAAGTGGAGAGTGACAGAGTTACACATTCATGGGGACTCACAACTTGTTATCCATCAACTCAATGATGTGTACCAAATGAAAGATGAAAAACTCATTCCATACAAAAGAATGGTAGATGACCTAAAGAAGTATTTCATATCTATCACATTTGAGAAAATTCCTAGAATAGAGAATAAGGATGCCGATGCAATGGCAACACTATCCACTTTATTACAGTAGCCTGAACACGAGCTACACTATGAGCTCCTGGTGGAAGCACTATCTTATCCCACATGATTCCCTTGAAACTTGTGTGATCTACACTATTGTTGGCCATGATTCATCTCAATACAAAAACCTTTTTTCCTATCTCCAAGACCAAATCATTCCTGATACCTTCAATCTCCATGAGAAATGATACCTTATCCGCAATGCATCCTAGTATGTCATCATTGGTAATGATCTATACAAATGAGGTCTAGATAGTACACTACATAGATGTTTAGAATGGGAAGAGTCTCAATGTGCACTCGAGGAATTCCACAAAGGTATATGTGGGTCACACTCGAATGGTTTAATGGTAGCTCGAAAGCTTATTAGGGCTGGGTACTATTGGCCTGAAATGGAAAAAGAGGAAATCAAGTTTGCTAAGAACTATCAAAAGTGCCAAGTACATGGTAACTTAATTCATGCTCTAGGGAAAGATCTAATTCCCTTTACTACACAATAGCCTTTTCACCAATGAGAATTTGATCTTATAGGATCCATACATCCTCACTCTTCTAATGGACATTCCCATATCATAACAGCTATAGACTATTTTATAAAATGGGTAGAAGCAGTCCCCTTGACAAAAGCAACTGGCAAGAAAATTTATATGTTCATTCTAAACTACATCATATGTTGGTATGGTAGTCCACACTCTATAGTCACAAATAATGGTGGACAATTCAAGAATCAAGACTTAGATGATCTATGTGCCAAATTCAAGATTACACAACATTGGTCATCTATCTACTATCCTCAAGGGAATGGACCAGCAGAGGCTTGAAAGAAGAATCTATTGAAAATGTTACACCATGCAGTTTGTTAGCCCATTTTCATGTCATAAAATTCTTTAGAAAATGGTCTATCTCTGGAAAAAATTTCGTGGCTTCATGACCTTTCTTCTGGTCCCTGCAATTATTTTTATGTCTCTCGCCTTGAAACCCTTGCAAAATTTCAAAAATCTAGCCTTTGTGTGGAAAATACCCTAAGTCTACCTAGGCCCCATTCTAATTTTAAGTTACCTTTTCGGGCCACTTAAAAATTTTAAAATGCACATTATTTATATTTTTGGTCGGCCCCCATTTAAATCTTTCCTAAGTTTCTACCCCCGATGACCTTTATTATTTCCCGGGCCCAGTCTCTCTGACACCATCTCAATCTATGGTGGGTGCATCTTCTCATAGACTATGTCAGCAGCTTAAGATTATGAGATGGCCATTGATTCTTCCACAGTTGTAGTGCTTCAAAATGGTGGGTCCACTACCAGGTAAGCACACATGATGGTTCCCTATTGGCCGAAAGAATCAATGAAGTGGTAGGGTTGTCAGAATGTCTCGTGAATGAAGAAAAAGTGGTTCATCAGCTTGCCAAATTTTGCAACATGGTGGTCTCTCATTGGTCAAGGTATCCTATGCAGCATGGTAGGGTCGGGCTTTACATCATCGGCAACGGATTCCAAATCTACGATGGGCGCATGATCTCATAAAATCTTTTGAGCCCTTGAGATCATGCGCAATCCGTCCAATCCTCCAGGTGTTCATGTTAGAGATAAAGGTGGGTCCAAAATAACATGTAGGCACATTTGGTAGTCTATGATTGGTCCATGAGGTAATATGCTGGTAGTTGTTAGTGGGACCTGGTTTTCCAGCTTGTCAGAGGGTCCTGACATCTATAGAGGATCGACGCTGGGTGCGTTTTCTCATGGATTGTGTCAGAGGTTTGAGATTATGCACTGACCGTCAATTATACCTTTTTCAAAGGTGATAAATAAAGGTAGGTCCCTTGCCAGATGGGGCTGATGTGCATGTTTCTCATTGCCTGAAAGGATAACGAGGCTATGGGACCGTTTCCAGATGGTGCTGATTTGTTTTAAGTTTATTGGCTGAGCTAGAGGATGACAAAGAATACTATAGGGTGGGGCCATTATCAGAGAGGTCAGTGATGAGGACAAGATCTATGGTTGGCGTAAGTTCTCATGGGTTGTGTCAGAGCCATGAGTTCTTGCGCCCACCATCCGATTAAGGGCTTCTATGTGGTGGGTCCTTTGTTAGTGGTGACTAGGCATGAGCAGCGAATGGCATGGTGAAAAGTGGCATAAAGCGAGCCCAGGCGGGGGTCTAAAAGTCTAGCAGTCCTGATAAAAGGGTTAGTAGCCTGAAAATTTTTAAAAGTGATCCCTCGTTCATGAGAAGAATTGGTGGTGCTCCAAATTGTTTAGCGATTCAGTGAAGGAAGGTCGTGTAATCGCTAAATTATTTAGCAGAGACATAACGTGTTCTATGAACTAGCGAGACCCTTCAGTCGCCAGTTCACTAGATATGACCAGGGTAAGTTCATTTCCTTTATTCATCGAATCGCAGGGTTAAACTTGAGTTAGGAGTTTCATTGCGTGAATAAGGAAATGCCTTGTCACATGTTTGCTAAGAGTTAACCCGAGGATAGAAGTGAGTTAAAGACATAGAGCCCATGAAATAAAAGGATCAAATGGTTATGACTTAAAGTTGATCTTAGTTTGAATATTGACCGCCAATTTTCTACTGGTGCCATGAAGTGACCGTTGAAATTCAAATTTGAATTTTTTGAGGGTTTCCAGTGATAGAAAGGACTAGTTTTTATGGTTTCTTCAGCTAGATTTGATTTGGTTGGTGGTGCCAGTGGATGCAATGTGATCTAGGGTGCCATGATCAATTATTGGGGGTTCTATTGTACCATGAAGTGTGGTTTTGTGCTCAAAAAGTGTTTTCAGGTGGCCGATTTGACTGGTTTTCATGGAAAATCCTTGGTTTACTGTGTCGATCTCACAGATTTTCATGATTGCAAATCTATTTGAGATTTATTTTCTTCGAGTTGCCTGTGTCTTTTCCCCTACAATAAATTTTGATGTAATTTTTGGTTGGTTGGGTAGTTGAAACCCTAACCCTAGCTATCCGAAGCTTGTTGCATCCTAAATTCTTTTGGGATTCTAAGGCAGCTAGTGGTATATATGGCAATATTTTTGACTTTGTAGGGGTTCCACAACTTTGGAGGTCCATTATTCTGGTTCCATGAAGGGTCCTTTTCCTATAGATATTTTCCTTCTTCTCTACATATAGGGTCTTCCCTCTTTGCTTTCTGTTGTGGAGAATAGAATGCATGTTGTAATAGCTTGTCTTATGTATGGGAATTCAATATGTTTGTACTATTATCAGACTATCTCCATTTGAATCATGAATTTGTTGATTGTAACATCAAGGTGTTTGATCTTTCTATTTGCATTTCCTATTTGTTTACAATAGAGTTGTCTTCATAGAGATAATTGATTTCATGATTAGTTTTCAGATGTGTACGAGTTGGGATATCAAGGGTGTCTTATGCTTGTCTTCTAGTTGGAGCTAGTTAATGTATTGCTTGCTTATAGGTCTCTCCTAAGGGGAGGGTTAAAATCCTTTGAATAGGTACTAACATATCTGGGTACATAGGTGGATCATTGAAGTGAGGTTTTTTAATGGTGTATGATTGATGTAAGGCATCAACATATTAGATATATTATCTTCTTATTTTATAGCTCCTTGTTGTAGTGATGTATTTGACTCTGTCACCCATTCGATATGGCACTAGTCTATGAGAGACTTAGGGTATCTTACGGGTCCTTTCAACCCAACATAAATCAATCAAATGAAACACCTTTTCCCTTCATGTTGGTAGTAATAGGAAATTGTTTCTAGTCTTCAAACTCATTCTATGCAAGTGGTCTATTGCATAAGATTTGTGATTTTATTGGGGTACAAGATACCTACAGGGGTTTGAAAGCTATTCCACAGTTAGTTACCTACAGGCCTATAGTTTGACACAAGATGTATGTGTGAGAAAAAGAGGTAGACCCACCTGAGTGATGTGGAGATCAAAGTGTAGAAAGCCCTTGTGCTTTGTTCATGGGCCTTTTTTCTTGTCAGATTTGGAGTGTTTAGTGAGTGTGACACTAGCCCTGTCAATCCTAGTGTAAATCTGACATTGTGAGAGAAAGGAACACCAATAAAATGGTGAGTCTGGTGGGGATATAAATAAGTTTACCAATAAGAGTATCCAAGAGTCCTACTATATTCATTTTGGGGAAGTGTCTCGTAAATATCATAATCTGAAAGTTGTTTTCAGATCTGCAAATGTATTACCTGGATTTGTTGTTTTAAAATTTTAAAATTATTATATGTGACTCTGCTGTGAGGAATGCCCATAAAATTTGGTGTTTTAGAGGAGATCGGTGAAGTTTGTATCCTCTGAAAGGGGGGTGGCGACTCTGTACTAGTATGAGCTTGAGGTGTGTAACCTTGTTTCAGATTTCAGTCAAATGTGAAGAGAGAAACAATAATTAGCAAAGGCTTCCAGGTATTCCCCATTCAATATTTTGTGTATTTGCATGGTCCTTATCAAATGGTTTTTTCATTGAAGAAGGGACATATAAGTGTGGAGTATGTAGGAGGGGTTTAGTGACAAAAGAAGATTAGTTTCAACTATAGATTTCCTATCATTATTCTTGAAGATCTTAAAGTGGATGTGCAAAGGATGCAACTAGTGATTGATGTTCACAGAGTTTCTTTTGTCAAAGGATATGTGCCATTTTGTTATGATGGCATACCTAGTTTCCCTAATAAGATTCTTGATGGAATCAGGGGATATTTACCAAAGTATGATAGGGACCAGTATTAGTCGGCAAGGAAACATGTTCAATGCTTTGCTGATGTGATGTGTGGTTTTGATGTTTGCCATGAAGACCTATGGATGAGATTGTTTGTCCAAACTTTAGAAGGTGATGCTAGAGACTGGTTCTCTTTTCTACTAGCATGTTCTATCTCATATTGGAGTGAGATGCATTTGGCCTTCATGGAGCAATTTGGAGAAAGGGTAAGCATGTCTAATTCTTTTGATAAGTTTCTAAAGATTCATATTGAGAGTGATGAACTTGTCCCTCAATTCAATATCAGATTTGCAAGAGTATTGAATTAAATCCCTAAGAGTTATAGACCCAATGATCAAGTATGTATGAATGTCTACTTTGATACATTTGGTAAGAAAATGAACTACTTGCTGAGGGATAAAGAACCTAAGTCATCATATCAGGCATTTATAACTGTGATGGACATTGAAAACAATTTGAAATATGGATTGAACAGAGGTCATTTTTCCATGAATGTATGCTGATATAATGAATACGAAAGAAAAGAAGAATGTAGTGTTGATACCACAATTCCAAGTTAGTGTATCAAAACTTCTATTGTAGTTTGTAATCAAGTTGAAATGTCAAATCAGGATATGTGTATAAATGATGTTGAGTCTTTTGCTACTAATGAGACATGTGTTCAGGATGCTACAACAGTAAGATATATTCCAGACCTTGGTAGAATTGAACAGTGTGATGGTGTTTTGAGTCATGAATTAGCCACTGTAGTCAATTCTTGTAATTTTGATTATGAGCATGTTTCTGCTAATGTTCTTAGACATGAGGTTGCTGGTTCTATATCTCAGTGTTATACAAATGAGGAAGCTGAAAGTCATGTCTCTACTGATGAGCTTGAAGTTGCTGCACAAGATGAGGAATTTGATTTATAGGCATATCCATCAAAACTTGAGGAACATAGTGCTGAAAGTGGTTACTCAGGTGAGAGTGATGAAGGTAGTGATGTTGAGGTGTCATCATATGAGTCAGATGCAACATGGAAGGAAGAAAGTAATGATGGAAGTGAACATTCCTATGACAGTCAAGGTATGGATTCATTTTTTGAATATGAAAATGAAAGTGCATCTTAGTTTGTACATTATACAAATTAGTTTGAATATGAGGATGTTGAGAATGATTTGTCCTCAAAGTATGGAGATAAAGAAATAGTAATTGAATGTGATATCAGTGAGGATGAACATGAAGATTTGAGTAAAAGGTTATCTAATGGTTTTGCATTGGATAATGAGCTTGCAACATATAGTAGAGAGTTTAGGAATGAACCATGGTTTTGCTGTAATGGTTTTCCTAAATAGGATAATGAAGGAGATGCAATTATGGACACTATATGCTTGGTAGGTGATGTTGACTGTAAATCTTCATATAGTTCTAATTTTTCTTCATATGTTGAGGATCTCCATGAAGTTGAGATGGGTAGTAAGTTTAAAGTGTTTTCTAATACTTTATATGATGAGGACTATGATGATGATCAACCCATGTTTTTTCATAATGTGCAACATGGAATTATCAATCCATTATTTGAAGAACACATGGAGGTTTCAAATGTTACAGAATTTGATAATGATGACATGTGTGAGTATAAACCTGATTATTCTCTTGAACTCCCACCTACTACACCTAAGGATATGCAAGGTCAAGGTATGAATGAAGATTTTTATCAAATAAAGTATGTGACCTTTGCAATTTAGATTGATGGCATACATGAATCAGTAGATAAGGATCAGTTTTAGTTTGATGATTACATTCATGAGCATGCTGAGTAGATAAGGATCAATTTTAGTTTGATGATTACATTCATGAGCATGGTGAGTCTTACTTTCATAGTGAGCAAGATGATGAAAGTGCTTTAGGTTTTTACATACACTATGAGAATGAAGACAAAAATTTTGTTTTGCCTAATGGATTGATTGAAAGTGTTGATATGTTTGGTGAAACAAACATGAATAAAATATTTAGCTTACCTAAAGAAGAAAGAAATGAAAATCAGGTATATGATAGAGGTAAGAAATTTTGAAAGTTTCCAGTGGTTCAGGACCATGGTTTAAACATAATAGAAGTAGTTTTCTTGCTTTCAATAAGTTCTTCGAGAGGGTTTTGTGAGTGGTCTACTTCTCCCAGAGATCTGAATTCTTGCCATGCCTGCAGGAGCCATGCATCCCCAGAAAGAGCCACTGTTAGCCCATTTTCATGTCATAAAATTCCTTAGAAAATGGTCTATCTTTGGAAAAAATTTTGTGGCTTCATGACCTTTCTTTTGGTCCCTGCAATTATTTTTATGTCTCTAGCATTGAAACCCTTGCAAAATTTCAAAAATCTAGCCGTTGTGTGGAAAATACCCTAAGTCTACCTAGGCCCCATTCTAATTTTAAGTTACCTTTTCAGGCCACTTAAAAATCCTAAAATGCATGTGCTTTACATTTTTGGTCGGCCCCTGTTTAAATCTTTCCTAAGTTTCTACCCTCGGCGGCCTTTATTATTTCCCCGGCCCAGTCTCACTGACACCATCTCAATCTACAGTGGGCACATCTTCTCATAGACTGTGTCAGTGGCTCAAGATTATGAGATGGTCATTGATTCTTCCATAGTTGTAGTGCTTCAAAATGGTGGGTCCACTGCCAGGTAAGCACACATGATAGTTCCCTATTGGCTAAAAGAATCAATGAAGTGACAGGGTTGTTAGAATGTCCCATGAACAAAGAAAAAGTGGTTCGTCAGCTTGTCGGATTTTGTAATGTGGTGGTCTCTCATTCATCAAGGTATCCTATGCAGCATGGTAGGGTTAGGCTTTACGTCATCGGCAACAGATTCGAAATCTAGGGTGGGCGCATGATCTCATAGAATCTTTTGAGACCTTGAGATCATGTGCCATCTATTCGATCCTCCAGGTATTCATGTCAGAGATAAAGGTGGGTCCAAAATAACACGTAGGCACATTTGGCAATCTATGATTGGTCCACGAGGTAATATGCTGGCAGTTGTCAATGGGACCTAGTTTTCAGGCTTGTCAGAGGGTCTTGACATCTGCAGAGGATCAACGGTGGGTGCATTTTCTCATGGATTGTGTCAGAGGTTTGAGATTATGGACCGATCATTGATTCTACCTTTTTCAAAGGTGATAAATAAAGGTGTGTCACTTGCCAGATTGGGTTGACGTGCATGTTTCTCATTGGCTGAAAGGATAACAAGGTTGTGGGATCGTTGCCAGATGGTGCTAATTTGTTTTAATTTTATTGACTGAGTTGGAGGATGATGAAGAATACTGCAAGGTGGGGCTGTTGTCAGAGAGGTTAGTGATGAGGACAAGATCTACAGTTGGCGTAAGTTCTCATGGGTTGTGTTAGAGCCATGAGATCTTCCACCCACCATCCGATTAAGGGCTTGTATGTGGTGGATGCTTTGTCAGTGGTGATCGGGCATGAGTAGTGAATGACATGGCGACAAGTGCATTCAAGTGGGCCCAGGCGGGGGTCTAAAAGTCTAGCAGTCTTGATAAAAGGGTTAGCAACTTGACAAATTTTAAAAGTGATCGCTCATTCATGAGAAGAATTGGCGGTGCTCCAAATTGTTTAGCGATTTAGCGAAGGAAGGTCACGTAATCGCTAAATTATTTAGCGGAGACATAAAGTGTTTTGCAAACTGGTGAGACCCTTCAATCACCAGTTCACCAGATATGACTAGGGTAAGTTCATTTCCTTTGTTCATTGAATCATAGGGTTAAAGTCAGGTTAGGAATTTCATTGCGCGAATAAGGAAATGCCTTGTCGCATGTTCACTAAGAGTTAACCTTAGGATAGCAGTGAGTTAAAGACATAGAGCCCGCGAAATAAAAGGATCGAACGGTCGTGACTTAAAGTTGATCTCAGTTTGAATATTGACCGCCGATTTGCTGTTGGCACCATGAAGTGACCATTGAAATTTAAATTTGAAATTTTTGAGGGTTTCCAGAGAGAGAAAGGACTGGTTTTAATGGTTTCTTCAGTCGGATTTGATTTGGTTGGTGGTGCCAGTGGATGTAGTGTGATCCAAGGTGCCATGATTGATTGCTGGGGGTTTTGTTGTACCATGAAGTGTGGTTTTGTGCTCAAAAAGTGTTTGTGGGTGGTCGATTTGACTGGTTTTCATGGCAATTCCTTGGTTTACTATGTTGATCTTGTAGATTTTCATGATTGCAAATCTATTTGAGATTTATTTTCTCCGAGTTGCCTGTGTTTTTTCCCCTATAATAAATTCTAATGTAATTTTTGGTTGGATGGGTAGTTGAAACCCTAACCCTAGCTATCCGAAGCTTGTTGCATCCTAAATTCTTTTGGGATTCTAAGGTAGCTAGTGGTATATATGGCTGTATTTTTGACTTTGTAGGGGTAACACAATTTTGGAAGTCCATTATTCTGGTTCCATGAAAGGTCCTTTTCCTGTAGATATTTTCCTTCTTGTCTACATATAGGGTGTCCCTCTTTCCTTTTTGGTGTGGAGAATAGAATGCATGTTGTAACATCTTGTCTTATGTATGAGAATTCAATATGTTTGTACTATTATCAAACTATCTCCATTTGAATCATGAATTTGTTGATTGTAACATCAAGGTGTTTGATCTATCTATTTGCATTTCCTATGTGTTTGCAATAGAGTTGTCTTCACAGAGATAACTGATTTCATGATTAGTTTTTAGATGTGTATGAGTTGGGATATCAAGGGTGTCTTATGCTTGTCTTCCAGTTGGAGCTGGTTAATGTATTTCTTGTTTATAGGTCTCTCTTAAGGGGAGGGTTAAAATCCTTTGAATAGGTACTAACATATCTGGGTACACAGGTGGATCATTGAAGTGAGGTTTTTTAATGGTGTATGATTGATATAAGGCATCAACATATTAGATATATTATCTTCTTATTTCATAGCTCCTTATTCCAGTGATGTATTTGACTTTGTCGCCCATTGGCTATGGTGCTAGTCTATGAGAGACTTAGGTTATCTTAGGGGTCCTTTTAACCCAACATAAATCAATCGAATGAAACACCTTTTCCCTTCATGTTGGTAGTAATAGGAAGTTGTTTCTAGTCTTCAAACTCATTCTATGCAAGTGGTCTATTGCATAAGATTTGTGATTTTATTGGGGTATAGGATACCTACAGGGGTTTAAAATCTATTCCACAATCAATTACTTGTAGGCCTATAGTTTGACACAAGATGTATGTGTGTGTAGAAGAAGTAGACCCACCTAAGTGATGTGGAGCTCAAAGTGTAGAAAGCCCTTGTGCTTTGTTCATTGGCCCTTTTTCTTGTCAGATTTGGAGAGTTTAGTGAGTGTGACACTAGCCTTGTTAATCCTAGTGTAAATCTGACATTGTGGGAGAAAGGAACACCAACATAGTTAATAAGATAGGAATCGACTGGCATCTCATGATCAATCTAGCTCTCTATGCCTACACAAAAAGTATCAAAACATCCATTGGGGCTACACCTTTCACTTTAGTTTATGGGTCTGAAGCGATACTGCCTATTGAGGTTGAAATCTGATCACTAAGAATTAGAATGCATGGTCTAGTAATTGATGATGACTACAGAGTGTTTAGGTTGCAAGAACTTGAACTACTAGATGAGTGTAGACAAGTAGCGTATGATCATCTCAGAGTATATCATAAAAGAATGTCTAGAGGCTACAACAAGAAAGTTAGACACAGAGAATTTTAGGTTGGTGATCTAGTCTTGAGAGAGAATCCTAACAATCAATCACATCGAGAACACAAGGGGAAGTTTGAACCCAACTAGCTAGGTTCCTTTGTTATCACTGCTACTTTTGGCTCTGGAGCCTATCAACTCTCAACGAATGAAGGAGAACAGCTCGGAGAACCTATCAACATTCTCTATCTGAAGAAATTCTATGCCTAAGGCATTTAGTGTATGGTAAAATGTCTTGAAAAAATCTTAAAAATCTGACGAAGTCCTAAAAGAATGAACATCTTGGTGAAAACCTAGCAATAGGTACCTTGATGATTCACAAAAAAATAAAAAAATATCAAAAGTACAAAAAAATTGGAAAAATGAAATATACAAAAAAATGAGAGAAAAAGAAAAAGTGCCTTAGTGAAAACTTGGAAACTGGCACCTTGGTAGTAAAAATAGAATCTCTGCCAAGATGGTGAAAACTCATCAAACGGGTGCCACTTGTTTTAAAATACTCCATGTATCAGTGCAATCTTGGTCTTTCCCAGCTTTCAGTCTTGATTTAGTTTGTACATATCTCTTGGTTTGTTCGTGCATTCCTATTTTCAATAAGTCAGTCTATACATCAATCAGCTCAAGCGTATGTATCCTATCAGTGCTTAGCACTTGGGGGCAATTAATGTCATATCCTATGGCCTCTAGTACATCTTAGATGAGTCATCTCCAGTCAGAGTCCTTTGAAGCTTCATCTAAGTCAGTCAGTCAATCTCCTCTCCAGAAAGGATTTTGCATCTACAACAACGCAATCAAATACAAATTGAAAATAATCTATGCTTTTTACATGCTTTTATCTCATTGTATGCTTACTGATTCACATCAAGATTTTTGCATATTGTGTCCTTTGAGCTCTTCAATGATTTCCTTTATAGGATTAAGAGAGTGATGACTGGGGCCATAATCTTTTCTTTGTCTTCTCGTTGTATGTGAAAATCTAACAACTTTGGAAATTCTAGATTGAAATGGTGTTTGTTTGTAAGAGCCTCTATCTTGAATTGGATGGCCATGTATACCTCGACCATTGATACTCAAAAAATTCAAACAAGTTTGATCTAACTATTGTCTTTTTGAGTGAGTTCTTTCTCCTACTATGAAACTCGATCTTGCCTAAGGATGTGAATGATAAAGGGTCACTACGGGTAATTCACACTGGATTTAGAATGATCTCTTGACTGTTTGATGTGTTTGAATGCAAGGTGTATTCTAGTCATCATGACATTTATGTTTTGATGCTTATACAAATTGCTTTATCAAAATGGACATGATATTCAGGTCATCCTGGTGTTTGTACCTTGGTCCTTATATCTAATTCGACATTCTGAAAATAAAATCAATATTCATATGTCGATGGTTGCCTAACCAGTGGGTGTTGTATTGATTCCTGTGCATACAAATTGATATTCATATGTCTATGGTTTCATAATTAGTGGGCATTGTATTGATTTATCCGATTACCTAAAAGTTCAATGATGACAACAAATTGACACATGATCAATGACTAGGTCCTAGGTCCTAGGTCCTAGGTTTGTGTTTCATTTTGCACTTTCCATGATCTCACAAATTGCTTGAACACTTAAATGATTCTTCAAAACCAATACTGCTAAACATGACACAAGGACTGAGCATTGTATGAAGGTTCCTCCAATGAAACATCAAGTAGAATCCTTTTTCGGGGTCAAAATCAAAATCTAAGATCGTTCATATTATTAACTACTTGCATAATCGACCTTCAATCATCACAAAAATCTAGAATTCAACTTAACTGATTATCTTACATGAAACTATGAAAATTTCAACTTGGTCAACTATGGTCAACTCATGGTCTGACCTAGTCAAACTTGGTCTCCAAGACCTCTAAATGATGTAAAACACGTTCTCAAACATGTATAACCACTTCTCAAATCAATTAACATGCTTTTAAACTATAACACTGACTTTTCTTGTCAGATTTCAATTTTAATCTCGAAGGTGGCATGGTATTGCACATCATTAAAGTTTGTAAATCTAAATCTGTAATCAATATTTCCTCAGTAATCAAGACAACAACCACGTCTACTTATTGATTCATCAAAAGACCTCATCGCTTGGGGAAAATCTATTATCACTTGGGGCATATCAAACTCATAGATATCCATATCAATCTGGTATCCTAATCTATCTTGTAAACTATATTAGCTTTTCGTAACCATCGGTTCATTAGTGTTATTTCCTTGGTTCTTCATAATTGATGGGTTTAGGATGTGATACCACTATGATTCTTTTGGACAATCAGGTCTAGAATCAGTCAATCACTTCTTCGCAATCATAAGGTTCAAAATCAGATGTTTTGGCACTTTTTCATAATCACCAATTCATTGCTATTATAGTTAACATTATCTTTGGTCATTCAGGACATAACATCTTCAAATCTTTCAATCGGTTTCTATCTTAGAATCAGTTCATCTTTCAAATAAGTTTCAATCTCAAACATCTTTATCATACACAGACTATCTTTGAACCACTGCGCTTCGCATAGTAATTCAAAGAGGGGCAAAATGTAATACCCCAAAAATGGGCTATAGGTTCATTAACCTCCTACATCTTCAAATCGAATGGAATCGATACCAAAGTCCTAACCTAAGACACATCTACACATTATTGAATTTAATTGATCATCCTACATTCTGCATCAGGGAATATTCGTAATTTATCATAATTATTCTTAATTTAATAATTAGTTGGCCATAAATCTTATTTATCCTAAAATTTGATTAATTGAATATTCTGAATATTTAATTAATCAGATTTAATATAGCCACTTAATTATTTAATTACATTTAATTATATTTATTCCTAAATTGTATTATTTAATTTTGACAATAAATCAAAAATCTTGACTAATTGATTAAATTCCTATTTAATTAATTAGAGTCAATTGTCAATATTTAATAATATAGTTTTTGAATAAAAGTTTGATTTAATAATTGATTAACCCATAAATCAATTGTTTTAATTTTAAAATTAGTTAAGTTGAGAATAAATCACTTTATTTTTAATTAATTCATATTAAATCATGCACTATCAGAAAATTAGTCAACTCTAAAACAACTGCTAATTTCAATTTGTTAACTTTCTAAACTCAACATCTGATGATGAGTTGAAAAAGAGAACTAAAGCTCTATTTTGAGATAAAAACTATTTTTGCATGATTTTATAAGTTTATTTATTCTTAATTTCTTGTTAACTCAAAAATCAACCTGAGTTCTTCTTAATCTCTAAAAAATCCCTCAAGCTGTCAATCTCACATCTCTCAAATTTGCACAATTACTCTAGTGAAATTACATACGAAGAATCAAGCTTTTACGACAGGTGAATTTGTGAGATCAATTCATAGTTTTTCATAATTTGCATAGATTTTCATATCAATTCATATCATTCTTAGATTAAATCTGCATATCATATCAATTTCAATTTTGCAATTCTAGATCAATTTCATACAGTTTCTCATACTATTGCATACAGAAAATATTAAAAAATAGATTAATTCCATTTCATATAGTTTTCATCTTTTGCATTCAAATCCTTCATTTAGGTGTTGCATTATCACTGATCTCAGGCTAATATGAGAAAATCATACTCGCACCTACTAGTAGGCAGTAAATCGTCTGGTTAGTTTAGTTTCCATTTCTTTGTAGATTTTTCTTTTTCTCTAACCTCTAATGTTTTAGTAAAGTGTTGTGTCTGCAGCTAGGTAAAAAATTCACACACACACACACACAAATGTGTCTGAATAATCAATGCCTTCTCTTTGCGCATATCCCTTAGCTACTATACCAAATACCATCTTCATTCATTTTGATCTTGAATATCCACTTTGTTCCAATCACATTCTTATCAGTAGGTCTTTGGACCAATTCCCAAGTGTCATTCTTAATAATCTAATCAAGTTCTTCTTTCTTAGCATCATGCAAATCTAAATCATTAAAAGCATCTTCAATACTTAAAGGTTTAATCTGAGATAGTAAACATACCACTTCACTACTGGCTGAGTTCTTTTCTTGTGATATTGTTAAGACTTTACCGCTCTGATAACCAATGATGTCTTTCTTGGAATGGTTTCTAGATGTAAAATTTGGAACCTTAGGTGATGCTGACTCATCAGCCTTAGGATTTTCTTCTTCACTTGACTCAAGGTCATTGAATAACACATCAATACTATGAAACATTTCTTCAATAATTGTCTCACTAGTGGAGGGTCTGGGTTCTTCTTCAATCATTGGTTAGTAATCATGGTATCTTTCTTGAACCATAAAATTTTCATCAATCTTAACATGAGCACTTTCAATGATCTTTTTCAATCATAAATTGAAACAGCTATAAGCTTTACTTTTAATAGAGTAACCAACAAAAATACCTTCATCACTTATTACATCAAATGTGCCTACTGCTTCATCCCTCTTGATCTAGCACTTGCTTCCAAAGATTCTGAAGTATTTACTATGGGAACATTACCAAACCATAGCTCATATGGTGTTTTTTTGGCATCAGGCCTCAATTGAATTCTATTGATAGTGTAGACTTCTATATTGACCACATCTCTCCAATAGGTGTGTGCAACTTTTCCTTCAATCATGATGGTGCATGGTATATCAAAGATGATCCTATTCCTTCTTTCTGCAATTCCATTATGCTGAGGGGTTCTAGGTGCACTCAACTATCTCTTTATGCCATGTTCTTCATAGTACTCATAGAATCTGCCAGAGGTGAATTCTCCTCCTCTATCCAATCTCAAACATTTTATCTTTAGTCCAGATTCATTTTCAACCTTAGCTTTGAATATTTTGAACTTCTCAAATGCTTTTGACTTATCTTTCAAGAATGCAACCCACATCATTCTAGTATAATCATCAACAAACAAAATGAAATACCTTTCACCATAGTATCATCTTGTTTGTGTTGGACCACATAGGTCTAGATGAATCAGATCTAAATTGTTCTCTGTTGAATTATGGTTGCTCCTGAATGAGTTTCTTACATGCTTTCCCATCACACATTCCCTGCATATAGTATCAACTGGTTTGTCTATTCTAGGTAGATCTCTTACTTCCTTTACATTGCTTATCTTTACTATGTTATCAAAATTGATATGACATAGTCTTTTATGCCACAACCAACTGTCATCAACTTTATCAACAAAACAACTTGCTTCTAAATTGATTTGGAAAACATTACCTTTAGTCTTTGAGCCTGATGCAATCATAACACTAAGAAGGTTATGTTTCAAACCATCTACATAGAGAACACCATCAGTACTATTCTTTCCATCCAAAGTGATGGCTCCTCTACCAACTATGGGTTTAGGAGTGTTATCTCCAAATTTAACCATGCCACCATTGTATTTGTCTAGATGAACAAACTTTCCTTTATCACTTGTCATGTGATGTCAACAACCACTAACTATAATGAGGTTTGTCCTTATATCAACTTGTGAAATCAATGCTAGATCTTGATTCTCCTTCTTGTCTACATGATCTATTTTATTGTTCATTTTTTCTATGATAGAAATAAATCCAATTTCTTCTTCAACTGAGTCATCATCTGAAATGCTTTTCTCCAACATAGTAACATTCCTTAGATAATTTAGGCTTGTAGTCATTTTTGAACTTTCTAGCTCTAAGGGGACATTTATATGCAAAGTGACCAATCTTATTACATGAAAAGCATTTAAATGGGAATTGACCTTCATATTTTCCTTTTCCTTTCTTTTCTATTTTGGCAATCATAGCAATGAAATCATCTAGTGTTTTCTCTTCATCATCACCATCAAAATTACCAGAAGTGATTGCAAATTTCTTACCATGAACTGTTGCTTTGAAGGCTGTCTCACTTTTAGGTTCTGTCTTCATTCTTGAAATCTCAAAAGATGAGATTTTTATGATCAAAGTCTCTCTCTTAAAATTTGATGTAAGATGCATGGTCTCATAAAGGATGTTGATCTTGTTTTCATATTCTAGAGTAAGATTAGTCATCAATTTATTCATAATGTCTTCCTCTAAGATCTCTCACCATTGTTCTTGATTAAAACAGTTGCTTCATTTATCCTTTGATTGTAAGCTCTGATATTTTCTTCAGGAAACATCTCTAATGCATTTTATCTTTTCTTCCATGTATTTCTATGTGCATCCTTTTCTTGTTTGTCTCCTTCAAATATGTCTTCTAGGTACTTACATATTTTGTGGGCTGTATCTACCTTCTTTATTTCTGAAAATTCATTATCAGAAAGGGTGCTGATAAGGGGTTTTTTTCGATTGCATTCTATTGGAATAATTCCTTTTTCTTATTAGTAGCATCATCTTTTTCAAGGTCTTCTAAAGTATGAATCTTGACTGCTTTAATAGTTACATCAAAAACTTCAAAAGCAATGCACTGCCAGTGAGTCACCATCTTGTTCTTCCAATCAAGATAATTCTCTCCATCAAAATTAGGAACTTATTTTTTGAAGAATGCCATCTAATCAACCTCAAGCTGTTAAAATTTCTCTCCGAGGCACTTGGCTCTGATACCAATTGTTAGGAATAGTCCCAAGAGATAACTGAGAGGGGGGGGGGGGGGGGTGAATTAGTTATCTACAAGTTTCAATTCTTTATCCAATTAAGTATACCTAAACATAAAGCATAAACACAATGAAAGAACACTTAAAAACAACACCAATATTTTGGTTATGGGGAATCCCAAATAGGTAAATACCCTGGTGGGAATTGACACCCACTAATATTATGCACTAGTGTATTGTGATCCTTGTTAGAAGATCCTTAACCCTGTTAGGAGTTGCTTTACAATATATTTAGTATGGTAGGCCTAGTCAACGGTTGGACCCTGTTAGGAGTCTTTTACAATAGTCCCTATTAGGGGAGAGGATGCAATGTCTGAGGGCTCACTTCTCAAAGGAGCGAAGGCTACAACCATCTGAATAATAGATACATACTATATCTAGATCTTGATGAACTGTGCTTAAATCTGCTATCTGGATTAGTTCTAATGTATAGGACAAAAAATTTACTTGGTCACATAGACCTTCTTCTGATGGCTCAACACTTTGCACACTCTGCTCTGCTCTTACTAACAACCATGAACCACACTCAAGCAATCACAAATGACTACCTATAAATATCTTTCCTCTAAATGATATAATCAAGTCAACCTGTTAGAACCACCTTGAAATCATATTAGAGAAACCATAACAAACTGCAATAACAATTTAGTCAGCTCTACTAAGCATGCAATAAATTTTGGGACCTATCCAATAAGATAATTATAGACGCACACTACACACTGTCAGATCTACCAAAATAATTGTATCTTTCTCCTCAAACTGAATTACTTCATGCGCTCTTAACCAAACATCACTAACTCTTCTCTAAGCTTAAATCCAAGGGCACATACCCAAATGATAGGCGCAACTCCAAAACCAATAAAATCTCTGTCGGCTCATCTGAATAAACACAGGAAACTATTACTAGCAAATAGCGACTGCATAGCTTCACTTCTACTAATCATCAAGCTCTGCATCCATGAATGTAACATCACTAGTATGTCTTCAACATATATCCAAGCACACAAGGATCTATGATAATTTTATGAACAACCATAGACAGAACACTACATGTTACTCTGTTAGGAACACTGCTGACACAAGCTGCTATATAATTGTCTGTACTAATAGTTAACCTCTATGCCCATGATATTATGCTGATATCATGTCCATGCTATATATACTGAAAGCTTACTACATAATTCTTCCACACATGCTACTTTCCATATGTTGTTATCAATGACAAAAATACAGGCAGTACTAGCCTGTTGGAAAATCTCCAACAATTTCAAGATGGTTTGTGGGAGGCGAGATGCAAATCTAGGATTAGTTGACATGCTAAGACAAATTATTTCTAGGTTAGAAGCTATTGAGATAGCCCAACATTGAGGAAGACATCTTGAGGATGTTAGTGATGAAGAAGACAAAGATGAACAAGGTGAAGCAAAACCTGCGCCTATGATGTATCAAGGTGAAGAAATAATTCTAAAGGTATTGACAAACTTGAAGTCTACACCAGATTTCAATCCTTTTGATTACAATGGAAGGATGGATTTAGATAAGTTGATGGATTGGACAACCAAGATGGAAAAGTATTTTGAATATGAAAATGTCCTTGAGGAAAAAAAGGTGAAAATTACTAGTAAAAAATTGAAAAGCCATCCATCCTTATGGTGGGAGAATCAGTAATTAGACAAAAAAATGAAAGGCAAAGACAAAATCAAGGTATGGAATAAGTTGGTGAATAAATTGAAAAAAATTTCTTACCCTATGATTATCAGATTAACGTAGTTAGGAAAACACAAAGTTTGAGGTAGAAAGATAGCTTGGTAAAATACTATACTGAGGAATTCTATAGAATAGACATCAGATCTTGACATATTGAGGATGAGGTGGAAATAATTGCTAGATACTTGAATGGGTTAAGAGTTTCTATTCAAGAGGAAATTAGTTCGATCAAGTTCAAAAGTATTGAGGAAGTCTATCAGTTTTCCCTTAAAGATGAGGAGCAATTGAACAAAAGAGATGAACAAAGACAAAGAGGAAGAGGTGGTAGATTCCCTAGATAAAGAGGTAGATATTATGGTGAAAACAATAGATCTAATCAAGACAAAACAAATTAGGATAAAGGCAAGACCAAGTGGAAAGGTGAAAGTTCTTCTAGAGGAAGAGTCATTAAATACCGAGGTGGCTATAGAAGAGGTGGATGATGATGAACTTGTTACAATTGTGGAGGAGAAGGACATAGGTCATTTGAATGTACACATGCAAGAAAGAAGGTTGGTAATAATAGAATTCCTTTGGTGAAAGAAGACTCACCGAATGAACCAGAGAAAGAAAAGAACTTGAAGGTTAGAAGAGCATTATGGAGTGAAAGTAATAAGGAAGATTCGATAAGTAAAAAGTTTGTTTAAAACTAGATGTAGAGTTGCTGATAAAGTGTGGAAGGTAATCATTGATCATGGAAGCTCCACGAATCTACCTTCTGGTAAGCTTATCAATTTTCCTTGAAAGATGAGGAGAAATTGAACAAAAGATATGAACAAAGACAAAGAGGAAGATGTGGTAGATTCCCTAAAGGAAGAGGTAGATCTTATGGTGAAAATAATAGATCTGATCAAAACAAAGAAATTTAGCATAAAGGAAAGACCAATTGGAAATGTGAAAGTTCTTCTAGAGAAAGATGAAGTAACTACCAAGGTGGTTATAATAGAGGTGGATTCTAAGGAACTTGTTATATTTGTAAAAGACACAAATCATTTGAGTGCACATGTGCAAGTAAGGTTGGTAATAATAGAAATTATTTGGTGCAATAAGACTCACCGAATTAACCAGAGAAGGAAAAGAACTTGATGGTCAGAAGAGCACTATGGAGTGAATTTAATACAGAAGATTCAGTAAGGAAAAGTTTATTCAAAACTAGATGTAGAGTTGCCGATAAAGTGTGGAAGGTAATCATTGATAGTGGAAGCTTATAGAATATGGCATCTAAGGAAATGTTTACAAATTTGTAGTTGGAAAGGTTGAAACAGTCAAAGCCTTATCAAATTTTATGGATCAAGGATGAGCATACATTATTGTTAAGTGAAAAATGTTATGTGAATTTGAAAATTGGAAAGTACTATGATAAGGTGTTATGTGATATCATGCCTATGGATTGTTGTCATATTTTTTTGAGCAGACATTGGCAATATGATAGACATGCTATGTATGATGGAAGATTGTATAAATACAATATTTGGGATGATGGGAGAAGACAAATCTTGTTACCTTTTATTGAAGAATTTGTTGGCAATGTTTGTACATCTATGAAATTTTTTTTGATGGAAGCAAGAAATTTTGTTAAGTATTTAAACAAGAATGATGTATGTTTTGTTATGATTCCTAACAAACCAAGTGAGAAAATAGTGGATAGTACCCTTGAAGAGATTGATAAGATACTTAGTGAGTACAAAGAGATCATTTCTGATAATGTACATGATGGTTTACCACCAAAGAGAAGCATTGATCATTGTATGTATCTGATTCCTCAAGCTAGTTTACCGAACAAGGCACCACATTGGTTAACACCTACCGAGAATCAATAACTTAACCGACAAATCCAAGAATTATTGCATAAGGGTTTGATCTGAGAAATTTTGAGTCCTTGTGTAGTACCAGATGTATTGGAACCTAAGAAGGATGGAGAATGGAGAATGTGTACTTTTTCCAAAGAAATCAATAAGATAACAGTGAAATATTGGTATCCTATACTGATAATGGATGACATAATGGATAACTTGAGTGGGAAAAGTATTTACAAAAATTGATTTGAAAAGTGGATATCATCATATCAGAATCAGAGGAGATGATGAATGGAAGACTTCTTTTAAGACAAGATAAGGTTTGTATGAGTTGTTGGTTATGCCTTTTCATTTAACTAATGCACCAAGTACTTTTATGAGATTGATGAATGATGTTTTATAGAGCTTATTGGGTAAATTTGTGATTTTATACATAGATGACATTTGATATTCAATAAGACTAGAGAAGAACATTTGTTACACATTAAATAGGTATTGCAAAGATTGAAATAAGGGAAGTTATTGATTAATTTGAAGAAGTGTTCCTTCATGAAAGAAGAGATTGTATATTTGGGATTTTGATTTCATCTAATGGTTTGAAAATGGATCCTAAGAAGGTTGAAGCTATTTTGAATTGGCCTACAACTGAAAATACTAGTGAGGTAAGATCATTTCATGGTTTAGAAAGTTTTTACTAAAAATTCATCAAAAATTTCAATTCAATTTGTAATGCTATGACTGAGACTATGAGAGGATATAAGAGAGAATTCAAGTGGACACATGAAGATAATAAGAGTTTTGAGACTTTGAAGAAGAAGGTTGTTGAATTTCCTATGTTAGTTTTACCTAATTTCAATAAGGTATTTCAAGTTGAGTGTGATGCAAGTGGTAATGCAATAGGATCTATTTTGAGTCAAGAAGGTAAATCTATTGCTTTCATTAGTAAGAAATTGAATGATGCAAAAAGGAAATATTTTGTGTATAGTCAAGAGTTTTATGCTATTGTTCAAGCCATAAAGAAATAGAGACATTATTTGATACTGAGTGAATTTGTATTGTATACTGATCATAAGGCTTTATTGTATTTGGGTAGCCAAAATGAGTTGAATCAAAGACATATGAAATGGGTTGAGTATTTAGCGAGTTATACATTTGTGATAAAACAAAAGAGTGGAGTCACTAACCGAGTTGCTGATGCATTGAGTAGAAGAAGATCTTTGATGACCGAGATGAGAATTGAAGTTCTTGGTTTTCATGACATGAAACATTCATATGAAGCCCACCCTAATTTTCCTGAGTCATGGAGAAAGTGTAAAGAACCTATTTAAACTCAACCAAGTACAAAATGGGAAGACTATTTCATTCAAAAAGGTATGATGTTTAAAGGTATTGTAATTCCTACTTTTGTATTTTCATATTTTAGACTAATAGGATTATTACCTTGTTACTTTGGATTATATGTTTGGACTATTTCATTTTATGATGAGACATTTGAGCATATAGGTATATATTTGTGGTGTAACAAAAGTCTTGATCTCTCTATCCTAGCCTCTTCTAGGATTACACAAGGCTATATTTCTAGCCTATAGGGAATTGATCTAGTATCCCCATAAGGATTCACAATCCACAATCCTTTCTATTCAACTTCCAACACCAAAGTTTGAATCAAGCTCTCTTCACAACATCACTCCATAGCTGCCTTCTAGCTCCACCATCCCCAAAATAGGGATTTTTGTCTATGATGACCCTAAAATGGATAGGAGGGTTAATTCATGAATAATGTGGTCCAAAACCATGTTTAATTCCACTTCTCTCAATGGTAGCCCTATCGCTATCAAGATCTCCTTGTTGACTGTCCCACAAAGGCTACAAGGCTAATAGGCCTAATTGGTCACCTTTTGTCTTATAGTTCAAAAAAAATCCAAACAAGGTACACAAACAATTTTAGATTTGAGTACCCTCTTGGAATGGCCTTTAGATTATTCTAGTCTCCTTCCTCCAACCTATCCATATAGGGGTTTCCTTGAAATAGGGCTAAAAATAAGGGTTTCCTTGTTTCCTGACTGAACTAATGAGGGTTTGATGTTTCTCATGTTCAAACCAATCACCAAGGCGGCTCATCATTGGAGATTCTTTCTAACACTCCTGACCTCCTCTCCACATTCTTGGATTGAAGTAATGAATGCCTTCAATCACACTTCATAGCTCTGCAACACACTGTGGTCCCTAGTTATGCATTCATGGCTTGCCTAGGGCATCACATTAAAAATACTTCCCATGCTTTCTAGGGCCCATACTTGCACCATCATATATTACAAGGAGTCTATTCATAGATTCCAAAGGGTCATACAATTTGTACAGTGGGAGAGTGACCTAGCACTCCATTTTACAAAACTGTATCTAGACCAATCTGAGATAGGACAGAGAAGTAAAGATAAACTAACGACTATTGAAAACTCACAAAATGATCAACTAACACTACTAAGAATCAAAAAACATACTAATCTAACACATGCAATCCTTACAGTCACTCCATTAATCCATTTTCAAGCTCTGTAACACACTAAGTCTTTTTGTTCCTCACAAAATTACATAAAAAATACTCATTCTAGGTCTTCATTTTTGTACAACATGACTCCCAATGCTCTAATTTAGGGTTTTTCAACATTATATACCCAATCCCATGAGTTAGGACCTTTGGGTCAGGATTTGGGCCTTCTTGACCCATTTCCTTGGTTTTAGGAAATGTTGCCATGATAACTTTTAAAGTTGTCATGACAACTTTCAAAGATGTAACAACAACTATTGGTGGCTTAGTAATCCACTTGGTCACACCCTTTTGTGACTGAGTACTAATCCTTCTAGGGTCCATAAGACCATAATCAACATATGAAAACATCAAAGATGCAATTTTCAATCTTGTACAACATTTTCCACTATTTGGCAACTTTAGCTAAGTTGGCCACATCTGACACAACCTAACTCAACAAGACTCAACTAGGACTTAGGGAAACCAAGAAAAGCTAACAACTAACCAAAATGCTTGAGAGACTAACTAGTCTCCTTATTGCACTAGTGTCTTGGCTAAGGCCACTACAAGCCAAAAATCAACACTAGGGACCCTAGGTTACCAAGTAGCCTTACCTAGGTTCCTTGCACCAATTTGGTTAATAGAATTTATTATGGAGATAATAATTGATTTTGCATAAAATGATAAATGATTAGAGATGAACTAATTGTGAAATGATTCCTACTTGATTTATGTATTTATGTTTATGATGGATCTAACCCTACTAATCCCATTATGTTTTGATGATTATACTATTTGGTGTGAGTGTAGGATGAGGAGAGGGAATCATAGTTACTCCTATACGAGATCCACACGATGTCACACTCTCCCTCCCTGTTTTCCAAAATTTATGCATATATATATGTATACATGTCAGTTGGTGTTGTAGGATGCAGGTACCAGACATCGACTCCACCTGGCTATACAACTTTGAGCATGCCTTCAAAATCCTCAAGCTATTGTTGTGTGGAGATTTTACCAAGATACTCTCAAGGAAATACCATGTACTTAGATTCCTATTAGGAGGTTACCTTAGTTGGAGATTTTTGTGCTATGATATGATATTTGTATTGAGATTTATGTTGTTAATTGGATTTACCCTTATATGTATACATTTACTCAGTATTTGTATTTATGTGTATATTATAATTGAATGTACATTATATATGTATGTGTATATGTGGGTGCACACATGTATACCTATGCATATATAAATATTATTACTTGTGTCTTTCTATTTTCTTGTACTATAGTATCTTTAAATGTTTAAATAAACTTTATTAATTAAAAATAATAAAGAAAGTGAAAAGGAAGTTCATTTCGTAAAACTAGCTATCTAGGATATTTGAACTCGAGGCCTCATTAAAGTTAGGCTATCTTGATTCCAATTGAGCTATTTGTTTTACTTGAGGGATTTGTGCTCCCTTTTCTTGTTATAGCCTTATTTAGGGTTGAATAGAGGTAAAATGGAATCACCTCTATTTAGATGTGTAATTGTAAATTGTATGGTTACAGGACATAATAACCCGGCCAAAATAACCCTGGACAAAATAACCTAGCCATAATAACACGAGGACACAATAACCCAGGGTCATAATAACCCAATCCAAAATAACTCAGAGTCAAAATAACCCATGGACAAAATAACCCCATAAGATTATAGAGAAAGGAAAACAAAATTTATAAATTACAAGTATATTTCAAAAAAAAGAAATTATTCAAATTTTCAATTAAAGTGTCAAATTATGAGAAATGCCTCTTATATAATATAAAATATTATTATTGTCATAACCATCAACTAGTCTTTTTAGTCTTTCTTTGAGTTCATAGTAGTTTTTCCTGCTTGGTTGTGTAGTGTGTCTAGCCATATATTTCTCTATTTTATTCTCTTGGTGACCCTGTTCTTTTTTCACTGCTTTGATGAATTTCCAGATTGAGCTATGCAATGATTGAAGCAATTCACTAAATCATCTATGCCATCCCTCAATAGAATTATTGGTTTTTGGAAGATCTTCTTGAATAGCTAAATAGCAGTTCCACATTGTGATTGGAAACTTGGGTGACCGTCTATTGCCTCTTCTAGTTAGTCTTCCAATCCATGTGTCTTCAAAATAATCAATTATGGGTTGCAAAGTCTCCTCATGTTCTATGTAATAAGGAGATTGTAGTCGTATTTCAAATGCATTAATTACATATATCTGAGGCACAAAAGCTAATGCAACCAATTTTTTGATCTCAAATGAAAATACTTCATCGACACTGTAACGTGTTTGTAGACCTTCTTCTTGAACTTTCCTCCACAAGCACTGAGAGAAATGGAAAAGACATCCCCGAATAGTGACATTTGGAAAAATTTTAGAAATAGCTCCCTTGAAACCTAATTCAAAATCAATAAGTATAGTTTTTGGGTTTAGATAAGGTTGCAGTTGTTTTCATTTTACAAGTACTTGTGTATAAGTGGATCTTGTTTTGTTGGTCATAAGAATATAGATGAGTGGAAATATTGCATCATTTTTCAAGCCATGAATTGTGTACAACTGCTGAAAAACACTTGGTACTATTTTAAATGTACCATCACTAAACCAATTTTTAGATTCTTTTAGTAGTTGCAAATTTTTTGTGGTGGTGAATTTTAAAAAATGATTCTCATCATTACTATAATGATTCTTATCATTACTGTCATGATAAAGAAACATTTCCCCTCTATTGCTAATCATATATTCAATTGGTAAGATAAGATCTCTCCATGTCTGAGGATTTGGTGGTGGTGCTTCAAATCTTATTCTTTTCCTTTGAATCATTTTTCATAATGGATTGGTTGATGGTATTGCTCCTGCTACCGGTAATGAAATATTAGAACATGTAGTAGAAATGATATTTCTTTTAGAGTCTTGAGTCAAGCACGCCATGTCTTTCATTTCATTCAACTTCTGTTTGATAGTGATCATCTCAATTTTTGGAGCATGATTATGTCCTGTACTGCTAATCACATCACCAGATTCTATTTGTGTTGTAGTATAGCATCGACTTGAACATTTATTTGTAAAATATTCTGCACAATGCCAGATCATTTTATTGACACCTTCTCGATGAAGCAAAAATGTGTAACCATTTAAAATGAGTAATTTCTTATTTTCTTTAGGTGTAAAAAATTGAAGAGGCATTGTATATATTAAAAAATATGAAGAATTTCTTGATTCCCTAAAAGTATATTTATTTTTGTATACTTTATAGAAACCCCTAGAAAAATTTAATATAATGTTTAAAAAATTATATTAAAAAATAATTTTTTTAATGAATTTTGATTTCTCTTTTTCTTATCACTCTATACAATCTTCATTTTTCTCCCCTTCTTCCTTCTTTTACTTCTCTAAGCTCTTAATTCTACCACTTTATATATCCTCTTAATGCCTCTTCATAATGCCTTTTGACTTACATCTTTTCATAATAACTCTTATTTAGCTTATTCCCACGAATTTGTCTTTATTTCTATAATTATTTACCATTTTATAAGTTATTTAAGCATATTAAAGATGTTTTAAGGCTATTTTAGGGGTATATAATGGATATATGGTCTAAAAATAACCTAAATATCCTCTATGGTGCCTCACAATCCCTTTTTAAGCATACTAACTTGATCTAGAATCACTATGGGTTATTTTGACCATGGGTTATTGTGACCTGGGTTATTGTGTCCTTGAGTTATTATGGTGGGGTTATTATGTCCAGGGTTATTTTGGCCAGGTTATTATGTCCGGTTAAAAAATTGTATGGGGGAATTACAAGATTCCACTCCTAAATCTAAATTTCCAAAGGAGAGATCCAATTTGATCAACCAAAAGGTTAATAGACAATTGAATCAATCTATGGAGAATATGAAAGAGAGAAAAACCCTATATTTCCCTATGGAGAATTATGCTTTGAATCTAAAATAATTGAAATACAAGTACTAACCTCAAAATAGGGAAAATCTAGAAAATGCCAATTTCTGATGTCTATGTGTACTTTCAGGCAATTCTACAATCTGTTTCAGCCTGGAAATGCCGAGACAAAGAAAACCCAGAAATATTTTGTCTTTCCAATGGCCGGTAGTCTTTGACCCACATAAAAGGTCAAAGGCTACATTCTTTATTTGAAGGGCTATTCTGACTTTGTTCATAGATCTAGAAAGCTCACCGAAAAGGGTATCCAAATATGCTCTCAAATCCAAAATTATGCACCTGTATCTACAAGAAAATGGAGGTTTTGTTTGTATGGGGGGTTTACCTTGGTCAAACCCCAATTTAGGAATTAACCATGAAATTGAATTGAAATGTAGTGTGCATAAACAAAGTAATTGAAACAATTCACCTCGCTTATGTTGAAGTCCTTGTAGAGGATTTGAATCCTCAAATCCACAAGTAGGAATGCTTCAATGGATGTAGAATGAATGTAGGATGCCTCAAATCAATGACATTTGATCTTCAACACCAATCTTGAATTGATCTTTGCATATGAGGAGGCTTGGATGAATGTAGAAGGATGGATCTTCAAGGGGGCTCCAAAGAGATTGAATCCTTCAATGGCTAACAATTGATCTCCTTGATGGATGAATGCTTGAACACTTGAATGATTGAAGGATTTCTTGAATGCTTGAATTCGCTTGCTTGCACTTGAGATCTTGCTCATGAAATTGCTTGAAGATGAGATGTGAATAATGGATGTGAAAATAAGAGAGGAAGGCCTCCTTTTATAGTGAACTAGGGAACAATCCTCTAGAGGGGCCACCTTGGAGAATTAAATCCCAATTAGGTCCTAACCTTTAGAAAATATACCTAGATTAAATGCAATTTAAGGATTTACCATTCTGAAACCTGAAATGGTCGACTTGGAGGCAGGAAAACAAATATCCCTGAAACTCGACACTCGAAAATCAAGGAAACTTGAATTATGCAGAAGGGGTCAAGGACATGGTTGGAACTGACCAGGTCAGGGTTGAGGTTGATCCTAACTAGGTCAGGATAGAGGTTAACTTTGACCCCATAAGGTCAACTTTGACCTTATGGTCAAAAACCTCAGGATCTAGACCCAGAATGTTATGGAATGCAGACATGAAGTGAAAAAGAAGTGTAGAAGGAAGCAAAATAGGGGGAAAAGCCAAATACATGCAAAGACCTAATCAAGGTGTTTAACATGATCCTAGACCACTTACTCTAAGGGCTAAATGCTCTTATCATGGAAGTGCTTCCATTTTAAGATGATACAAGGGTATATTTTAATTAAAATAATAAAAGGCTTTAATACTTGTTTACATAAAGTTTTTGATTAATCCTCAACCAACCATAGAAGTTGGAGAAGTTGCTTCCTATAATTAAAATCCTCCAACCATATAGTTGGGGATAAGTTATTTCGTGAGAGAAGTTTGGGGAAAAAAATTTGGAGGTTATTTGGAGAATTGTTAGAAAATTCATTTTGGGGGTTTTCTGAATTTTCCATTTCCCATTTTGGTTTTTTGAGGGCAAGTAGGACATGTGTGAGGAAGGAGGAAGGATTTATTTCTATAGGAAATTCTATCTAGGAGGCTACCATCTCACCATTTTTGGAGCTTGGAAGGATTTGTAGTGGTGTGCTTTAGTTTGGTTGATATGATTCTTCGCAGGACTCCAGGCAGGGTCTGGAACTAGGATGAATCTCTTTTCTTCCCTTTTTATGTGTTTGTGTGTCTTATGATTGTTGATATGAAAATAAGAGAGTAACTATTGATATGATAAGGAAATGCATTTGGTTATTTTTAATGTTTTGAAAGATATGCATCTGGGAAGTTAAATGTATATGTCTATAATTGTTTTTATTTTAAAACTCTTCCTAGGAGTTTTTAAATGCTTGTGATAATGTATATTGGTGTGTTTTATTGTTTACTTATGGTTTAGGGAAGTTTAGGAAAGTTTAGGGAAGGTTAGGATGGATTAGGGAGTGATGCAGTCAGTTTTTCCTTTCTTTACTTATGCAGGCTTTTTTCTTTCAAATTTGTAGTTTTGATTAGATGGTATTGTTATGGGTGTTAGGATATGTTGAGGAAGTGCTATCAAAGTGGTAGTTGTCAGGTATAACAGTCCACCAATAAAATTGAGAGGGGGGGCGTGAATCAGTTGTATGATAGATTATTAAAATTTAAACTTTGAATAGCAACAATATCAAATCAAATGAACATAATGAATGCTAATACAATAACATGATATTTGTTGTTGAGGAAACCCTGTTAAATGTAAAAATACAGTGGGAATTAAAACACGGTAATTGTGTACTGAGATTATAGTATCCTTGTTAGAAGATCTAGCCCTGTTAGGAGCTGATTAAAACATTAAAGTACATAGTCCTTGTTAGAGCACAAACCCTATTATGAGTAAATAAAATAAGGTAGGCTCACTACGTTGTTGGAAATATTCAGGAATTAATCGAGTTACTGAGAGGGGAGGGGTGAATCAGTAACTCCAAATTTTCTTCAATTACAAATGTATTAACATGTAATTCACTTTAACCTTTTGCATATAGAAAACATGAAACTTAAAAGCATTCACAGTAATGACATATAGATTTGGTTACCCAGAAACCTTCCAAAAAGAAAGTAAAACTGGGGTGGGGATGAAACCCACAAAGCTTTAATACTGTAGAATAAAGTTGGCCGGTTAAGGCTTACAATTTGATCACTTCTGATGATCTGCCCTGCTAGGAGCAATAAGGATTGCTAAATCCACCCTGTTAAAGGATTTACAAACATACAATGAAGTATGCACTCGGTAAAGAGATTTTACAAAAGACTGTTAAGTCTACCCGGTTAAAGGATTTTAGTACTGATTCACCTGTTAGGATGAAGCAGTAGATCTCTTGCTTTGCAGCTGGATTGCTGATTGAGATTCGCTGATGTACTGATCACCTTTTGTGATGAATTTGTCTTTGCTATTCCTTATACTGCTGAAGCCTTTGTAATTCACTTATCTCTGCCTTTCTTTCTTTTTCACATTCATACTCATTACATACATCTTGACATTTGTACAACATTGTTTATATACAAGTCTAAACAATTAATTACAATTACAATTACAAAGTCGGCTTGACAAATAAACATAAGTGCCACTAAGTCAGCCCAAGTATGGTTACACGGTTCCTGCAAACTAACTCAGTGACTTTCTGATACTCGGCGTCCACTGCATTACTCGACATCGTCATGCACTCAGTAGAAGTGAAGGCACGGTTCATACTAACCACTCGGTAGGTTTTGAACTCGGTAAATACTGGTGACTCGGTAGACATGATGTTACTCGGTTTACACTGTCCTGCTTGGTTTGTACTATCTTGCTCGGTTTGTACTATCTACTCAGTTTGCACTATCTTGCTCGGTTTGCACTGTCTTGCTCGGTTTGCACTGTTTGCTCGGTTTGCACTGTCTGCTTGGTTTTCACTATTTGCTCAGTTTTCACTATTTGCTCGGTTTGCACTATTTGCTCGGTTTGCACTGTCTGCTCGGTTTGCACTGTCTGCTCAATTTTCACTGTTTTCTCAGTTTACACTGAGAATGCAAATAATTGTTGTCACTAGTGCCAATTCTGCTTAATGCCAACAATCTCCCCCTTTGGCATTAGTGACAAAAACACTTATTGGCCAAAACTTATATACATGAATCATGCTGAGTTTTGTTTTGATTTCTCAAAATTTGTCTTTGCTATAGGGCTTTATACATTATCTCCCCCTTTCAATGTGCTATCTTTTTCTTCTATACAAATATTCTTCTATACATATATCTCCCTCTATACATACATCTTCTTCTATACATATCTCCCCCTTTTTGACGATAATACCAAAGGTGCATATACAAGTGATTTACAGAGAGAATCCAAAATTTGATAGAAACTCAGAATGTACCTTCATTATTAGTGCTAGGGTTCTATCCCAATTTTCTTGTAGAATCTTGCATGTTTGGATTGCAATTTGGACTTCTGCAGAGAGTTCAATCATGTGATCTGCTATAGAGAACTGATTGTCATGAATCAATGTTTTGGAATGTTCAATGTGCTTATACATTGTATTCATGATGGGAAGGATCATGTGTTGGATGTCTAGCAGTGTGGACCGGATCATTGTGTCATCTTTCAGTAGATCTGACTGCATATTTGATAGGTATGAGATTTTCATGTGATGAGTAGAGCTTGAACTTGGTTCAAGTTGCAGCTTCTGTATGCTAATCTTCATATCCTCATCCATTTTATTCATTTTATCCTTGACATCCTTTGTGAACTTGGCAATATTGCACAATCTAGCCAAAAGAGAGGTAGCATTTGAATAGGTAGATTCAATGTTTGACAAAACTGAAGACAATTCTACTTGGTTAATAGCTATGTGCTGAGCAATGTGCTCAAGCACTTTATTGTTGAATCTCTTCTCGACTCTTTCAACTAACTTTTCTATCCCAGATGAATCCTCATTGTATTTATTTACTGCTTCTACTAATTGTAGCAAAACATGTTGGGAGGAGTCTATTTTAATACCTAATGCATTAGACAAAATGTCCTTAGCATCCTTGATGATTTGATATTCCGTGTCTCTCTCCTCTTTAAGCTTCTTTTGCTTTGCTTTCCTTTGAAGGATTTCACCTATATTTTGCATTTGGTCCGCTGATAAATTTGCAAAATCTAATGTTGGAATCTCTATTTCTTCATCTAGGTCTATATCCTCTACTATATTTTTACCCAAAAATATTATGCTCGGTTGAGCCTTAGGCTTATCTATACTTAATGCCTTAGTAGTAGTGACAGTAGATATAGTAGGGCTAGCTATAGAGACTGGTATACTTTCTACTAGAGAATTTAAAATATTTACACTTGTAGATTCAAAAACTGGAAAACTTACTGCTGGAAAGCTTGATGAAGTGGGAGACTGCAACTTGATAGAAGAAATGGTAGTTGCTTCTGTTGTTGCTATAGATGATTGGACAAATGTTGAAGTTGTCACAACCATGCTTGAAGGTATCTTCGGGCTAGATGTAGAAACTTTTACTGGAGAGGTAGGAAGTGATGCAATGACTTCTGCCGCTATTCTCACAGTATCATCTACCTTAGTGGCTTCTTCTTGTTCATCACTGTCATCTTCAATGTCTTTTATTATGACTGTTTCAATACTCGGTTGGTGAAGATGGTATATGTTTTTCCATGTGGCATTTGCAGCCTTCACAACTGATTCAATGTTGTTGATCAGAATCAAACAAGTATTGAGCTTTAATGTCATCTTACTTTCATTTTCCTTCAATGCCTTCTTTACTTCATCATTTTTCAAGCTCGGCATTAACTGTCTCAGGGTTTGATCAAATATGTCTTTTACAGTTTTCTTGGCATTGCTCCATCTCAATTTTATTTGATCTAATAGAACTGCTGGAACCTGTGGGGCTATTTCTTCAGGAGAGTATTTCCACTGTCCCATCTTTTCAATAACAGCATCTTCTATTTCCTTCTATTCTGTTTCCGATCTGGTTTCATATTTAAAAGATTTTATGTTACTTACTCCAGATCCTGATCCTTCTCTAAAGAGTTTGATCCTTTCTTGAAAGTTTAGAGGAGGCCTTTTGAATACTATGTCTTTATCTGCCTTGTCTGCCTTGTCTGCCTTACCTCTTGCACTTCTCCTTGTAAATATAGCAGTGGGAGGCTTAGGTGCCTTAGTGATGAATACCTTTCTTTTCTTCTTTGCAGGTTCTGGTTCCTCTATTTTCTCATCCTTTTCCTCTTCTTCTTCATCTTTTTCTTCTTTGTCCTCGGTTAGCATTTGCATTTTGGCTATCCTCTTCTTTCCTTTGTTTACCGCCTATGGAAGCTTTATGCTTAATTCAATTCTCACCTTAGCTTCATCATATGTTCCAAAATATGGAGCTTTGGGATTGACAGGCTGATTAAGAAGAGCTTCTATGATATTCTTGGTTTCATCAATATTTACCTCATAAGGAAGAGGTTTTACATATACAGTCCTCGGTTTAGCTGCTTGAATATATACATTGTCACAATCCACCATGAAACAAATGTCATCCTTTTAATCTTCCACCAACTTCTATGGAATCCAGAATTTGTCATTCATTTTCTCTTTGAAAGACTCAAAATAATTATCCATGATGCTTTCAAAATTTTCACCCATTTCTGAAATGTATTCATTTATTTCATAAAGAACTGGCACATCTTTTCTCCATACAACTTTTCCTTTGGAAGGGAAGAATTTTTGAGCATAGAAGAATAAACAAACTAGTAAGGATCCAAACCTACATGGATTGTTTTTGGAAGTTTGAATGCTTTCCATGTTTTTGTTAAACTATTTTAACAATAAGTCTGCTAGGTCAAATGTTAAGTTATTCTTGACCACTTTGTATGCTAGGTCAATAGCTTCACAGGAGACACTATTCTGTCAACTTGAACTGTAAATCTTATGGGCAATTATGTGTGTACCAAACTTCAGTTCAGCGTTGGTAATGCTGCTAACTTTCATGCCTCTACCATCCCACTCGGCTAGGGTTTTCTTCTCTAGTTCCATTCGACCTAGGGTTTTGGTAGTTTTTGCTTTGTTCAACATGGGAAGACCAGTGATTTGATGAATCATTTTCTTTGTGATTTCTATGGGTTGCTCAAGCCAAATCTTGCCATCATGTACACAGCTGAGAATGTATCTAACCCATTTCTCCTGAAAGTTTCAAGGTAGATGTGCAATGTGAACTAAACCTTTATCTTCCAGATGTTTGTGCTCGGGTTTAAGAATACCATCCACACACAGTTCCTCACACACAATATCTAGCTCTAGGTTTCCCATTTCTTGAATTGAATAGTTGTAATGATTGCGGATATCGTTTATAAGTAGTACCTTAGGAGGAATCTGAGATTGAGCTCCGTTCAGATCTAGGGCTACTGCTATTGCGGGCATGATCTTGAAATCTGGTGCTCTCCATTCCCCTTGGACTAACATTTCTGATCCTTTCTTCACTGAAGTGCTGGATGATGCCATGGTAGCTTACAAAAAATTCGTTTCGCAAAAGTATTTTAATCGTTGGGTTGCTCTTGAAATTTTTTGCTCTCAAAGTGCTAAAGATTCGCGGTGAAGAATGAGTTCGATTTCTTGCCTTTTGTTTACAACTCTATCATTAATGCTCAGTACAAATTAGGGTATGAATTCTGACAGACTATCACCCACTAAGAATTAATTGCTCGGTAAAGACTTCGCAACTCGGTGAACTCAAGAATTCATATTGCTCCGACCTCGCTCGGTAAAGACTAGTACCGACCTTGCTCGGTAAAGACTGATACCGACCTTCCTATGATCTTACTGCATCTTACATGCTAATTTAGATCTTTCTTTTAATTCAGTTCTGGAACTACTTGAGATTGGTCTATGAGAATACAGTTCCAGTGCTTTCTTGGAAATTTAGTTTGAGTCGGTAGAGCCACCCATTCCATTACTTGGACTGGTTTGCTCGGTAGATTTAGGAATCCACTTTTGTCTCACCTGTTTCCTGACCTTAGTTGCTTCATTCTTCTTTCCATCTTCAACTTCACTAGCATTCATGCAGTTTCTAGCTATGTGACCGAGTTTAGTGCATTTGAAGCATCTTACGGTAGTATCTCTTTTCCTTAGATGATGTTTTATGCAATTCATGCCAATGTGTCCATATTCTCCACAATAATGACATCTACACCAGGTGTTGTAGTCCCATCCAAACATTGCTTTCATAATTTGTTCTGCTGGATTGAATGTTTTGGATCTGCACTCGGATGCTCTATGACCTTGTTTGTTGCATTTGTGACAATTACCTCTGAATCTTGGTTTTTCCCTGCATTCATTTGCTTTGTGACCATGTTGATTGCAGTTGTAGCATTTTCCATTGAATTCTGCTTTTTCATTGCTCCAACATTTATTTGAAGTATGTCCTATTTTACCACAATGATTACAAGTAGGTTTCTGATTCCTTTCAGTACCTTTCTTAGAAGATTCACCTTCTCCTTTATATCCAAGTTCTGCTTTTCCTTTCTACCTATGAAGATTTCACTCATACAGCTGATTCAAGTCTTCTTGGCTTTTCAGCATTCCTTCATTGATTTGTTTTTTGGCGTTTAGGTCATCCACCAATCTTAGATTGATTTCCTTTTCAGATCTTAGTTCTTCTCTTGTGCTTTCTATTTTTGATCTTAGATTCAGAATTTCCTCATTTGTATAGGAGATTTGATCAATTAGGTTTTCTAGCTGAAGAGTTTTATTTTGGACTTCAATGTTCCTTCCATCTAATTCATCTTTCAACTTGTTTCTTTGTTCCAAGATCTCACAAAATCTTGTAGAGTGTAGGTCTTGTTCTCCTTTTAATTTTCTCACTTCTTCCTGCAGAGACCCATTCTTTTCTAGGAGTTCTTTGACAACATTGTTTGCTTCATCTGAGCTATTTGAGGGAAAAAGATCTTCAATATTTTCTTCAATGTAATTCTGATCATTCATCTGATTTGCAAGTTCCTTCCTTCTTCTTAGGGATTGGGAAAGATGTTCTTTTTCTTCTTTAAGTTTAGCTATGGCCATTTCCAAATCTAGCTTTTCATTTTCAATCACCTTGTTCAGTTTGAATACCTCCATTGTCCTGGATCTTTTCTCAAGCTAGTTAAGCTTTGTCTTGAGAACCAATGCCGCTCTGATACCAATTGTTGGAAATATTCAGGAATTAACCGAGTTACTGAGAGGGGAGTGGTGAATCAATAACTCCAAATTTTCTTCAATTACAGATGTATTAACATGTAATTCACTTTAACCTTTTGCATATAGAAAACATGAAACTTAAAAGCATTCACAGTAATGACACATAGATTTGGTTACCCAGAAACCTTCCAAAAAGAAAGTAAAACTGGGGTGGGGATGAAACCCACAAAGCTTTAATACTGCAGAATAAAGTTGGCCGGTTAAGGCTTACAATTTGATCACTTCTGATGATCTACCCTGCTAGGAGCAATAAGGATTGCTAAATCCACCCTGTTAAAGGATTTACAAACATACAATGAAGTATGCACTCGGTAAAGAGATTTTACAAAAGACTGTTAAGTCTACCCGGTTAAAGGATTTTAGTACTGATTCACCTGTTAGGATGAAGCAGTAGATCTCTTGCTTTGCAACTGGATTGCTGATTGAGATTCGCTGATGTACTGATCACCTTCTATGATGAATTTGTCTTTGCTATTCCTTATACTGCTGAAGCCTTTATAATTCGCTTATCTCTGCCTTTCTTTCTTTTTCACATTCATACTCATTAGATACATCTTGACATTTTTACAACATTGTTTATATACAAGTCTAAACAATTAATTACAATTACAATTACAAAGTCGACTTGACAAATAAACATAAGTGCCACTAAGTCGGCCCAAGTATGGTTACACGGTTCCTGCAAACTAACTCGGTGACTTTCTGATACTCGGCGTCCACTGCATTACTCGGCATCGTCATGCACTCTGTAGAAGTGAAGGCACGGTTCATACTAACCACTCGGTAGGTTTTGAACTTGGTAAATACTGGTGACTCGGTAGACATGATGTTACTCAGTTTACACTGTCCTGCTCAGTTTGTACTATCTTGCTCAGTTTGTACTATCTGCTCGGTTTGCACTATCTTGCTCGGTTTGCACTGTCTTGCTCAGTTTGCACTGTTTGCTCGGTTTGCACTGTCTGCTCAGTTTTCACTATTTGCTCAGTTTGCACTGTTTACTCGGTTTGTACTGTCTTCTCGGTTTGCACTGTCTGCTCAGTTTTCACTATTTGCTCGGTTTGCACTGAGAATGCAAATAAGTGTTGTCACTAGTGGCAATTTTGCTTAATGCCAACATACGTAGGGTCACTGCCCAAAGATGGTAATGTCCACCTTCATATCCCTTAATATTTCATACACTGAATCCTCATCTCCTATAAGATAAATCCGAAACTTAGAGACTTAGTCTGTCAATTTCCACTGTCACTGTCCAGTAATCAGTCTTCACTAAATCTTTTGTAACTCAACCAATATTCAATATTATGTCATATGATATTAGATTTAAGATCACAACACCTTCTTGTACACACAACTAATTTGGCATGTTCTTAAACATCTATACAATATCTGTACACTATAATAAGTAGTATGTTATCTTCGTAGAAACATATGTTGACATTAGTGACAAAACAAAAATGACAATAGTAGTAATTCTAACATCACTCAACCTAGTAATTAAACATATTAAATGTATTCAAAAATATCCCCAATGCATTAGAAATATCCAACAATCTCCCCCTTTGGCATTGATGGAAACATATGTGAAAATCCATCAACCCAAAATTATTCTCTCAATACCTTTACCACATAGTCTCTTTCCCATAGGATTTTCACATAGTCTATTTTCCCCTTTGACAACAATGGAAAAGGGTGCCATAAGTCATAAAATGTCTTCAACAACTTTCTTCAATGATCACTCTCCCTAAGGAGTAGATTCATACATCAAGTCCATAACATGATAAGGCTCTGAAAAACCTCTGGATTGATGCATCCCTGCATCATTTAAATTCTCATTAGGAGGGGCGTACACCCAAAGCATACCTTTGAGATACTCAAAGGCATATTTTGGAAATGGATTTGTAAAGATGTATGCTATTTGTTCCTTTGTGCTAATGTATTCCAACCTTATTTTTGTCTCTGCTACCTTGTCTCTCAAGAAGTGATACTTAATAAAAATATTCTTAGTTTTAGAATGCATCAAATGATTCTTTGACATTTTTACTGTACTGGTGTTATTACAATGGATAACCACTAGTTCAACAAAAGTTATTCCAATATCTATTAGCATTTGTTTCATCCAAACAATTTGTGTGCAGTTAATAGTAGCAACAACATACTTCGATTCGATAGTAGATTGAGATATACAATCTTTCTTTTTGCTTAGACATGAAACCAACTTTTTCCCAAGGAAAAATCCACCTCCACTAGTACTCTTCATGTTATCAATATTCCCTATCCAATCAGCATTAGTATAAGCATTAAGTTCAAAGTCATCATTTCTATCATACCATAAGCCATATTCTATTATTCCTTTCAGATATCTAAATATCCTTTTTACAATAACTAGGTGTGTTTCTTTAGGTTCTTCTTGATATTTGACCACAATTCCAACAACATTAGCAATATCCAGTTTGGTGTGAGTCAGATATTGTAATCCACCAACCATTGATCTGTACTTGGTCTAAAAATACTCTTTGTCTGATCATTGTTTGTTAGTTTTTGACCAGTCACCATGGGTGTAGCAACTGGTTTACAATCTTCCATTCCAATTTTTTTCAATATTTCTTTAAGATACTTAGTTTGAGAAATAAAGATCCTGTTCTTGCTCTGATTTATTTGCAGTCTTAGAAAGAATTTCATTTCTCCTATCATGGACATCTCAAATTCAATTTCCATTTCTTTAGAGAATTTCTTACACATTTCATCATTCTCTCTAAAGATAATATCATCAACAAAGACTTTTATTATCAAAATTCCATCTTCACTAGTTCTAAAATACAAGTTACTATTAGCATTACCTTTTCTGAAGCCAAGGTGAAGTAATTATTTGTCTAACCTTTCATACCAAGCCCTTGGAACTTGCTTTAGTCCATATAGTGCCTTCTTCAACTTGCATACCATGTCTTCATCTTCAGATAGAGGAAATCCATTAGGTTGTTCTATATAAACTTCTTCTTCAAGATCCCCATTCAAGAATCCAGATTTCACTTCCATCTGATATACCTTGAATTCCTTATGTGCAACATAAGCCAAAAATAATCTCAAACATTTTATCTTTAGACCTGATTCATTCTCTACTTTTTCTTTGAATATCTTGAATTTTTCAAATACTTCTGATTTCTCTTTGAAGTAAGTGATCCACATCATTCTAGAAAAGTCATCAACAAAAAGTATAAAATACCTTTCACTATAGTATGATCTTTTTCTTGTAGGTCCACATAGCTCTGTATGTACCAGATCGAACTTTCCTTTTGTTGTATATGATTTAATTTTATAGATTCTTCTAGTTTGTTTTTCCATAACACATTCTCTACATATGGTGTTAGATGGTTTCACAATCTTTGGTAGGTCTCTGAATGCATTATTCAAGCTTGCCTTCACAATATTATCAAAATTAACTTCACAAAATATTATGTGCCATAAGCAACTATGATCTATCTTTGCAACAAAACAAGAAGCTTTAGATGTATTTAAATCAAATACATAACCTCTAGATTTAGTACCAGTTGCAATCAGGTTTCCCATCTTACCTCTGATAAGACATTTCCCATCAATGAATTTTAATTGATATCCCTTATCCATCAATTATCCAAAATTGAAAAAGTTATTCTTAAGTCCATAAATAAGCATTACATTGTCAGTATTAGTCCTTCCATCCAAACAAATAGATCCTACTCCTATGACAGGTTTAGGAACATTATCTCCAAATCTTACAACACCACCATCATATTTCATTAGTTTAAAAAACTTTTTTTTGTCTCCAGTCGTGTTATGTGAGCAAACACTATCTATAAACCATTCAAATTTCTTATCAACATGTGATACTAAAGCTTTTTCCTCATGTACTAGTTTTTCATATTTAATAGAAATAAATCCAATCTCCTCATAATCCAAATCATCATCATCAGAAATACCTTCACTAGCATAATAACATTCCTTATCCTTTGCATAATTAGGCTTTAAAAAATTAGGTTTTTTCTTAGGAACTCTTGTAGGACATCTAGATGCCAAGTGACCTACCTTATTGCATGAAAAACATTTCAAAGGTAACTTTCCTTCAAATTTACCCTTACCACTCTTTTCTCTTCTAGCGATCAATGCAACAAGTTCATCTATCTTTCTTTATTCTTCTTTTATCTATTCCCATTTATTAGTATATTCACCAAGCTCTTCTTTTATGTTCTCATTGATGGTGCTTGGAATTGAAGATATTATCTTCCTATGTGTAGATTCCTTGAATGTTGTTTCAACTTTAGGTACAAGATCTCCCATTTTTGCAGCTTCAAAGGAAGTTATCTTTACAATCAACAGCTAAAGTTTGGAGTCAAAGGTATAATTTATTCTATAGCCTAAACTTTGGTCTTTTAGACTGGTGTCAATGATCTAACGATCTTTGCAATGACTTCTTCCTCTTCATAAGTGCCTCTAGAATTTTAGATTCCAATCACAAACAATTGTAACTCTTTGTACATAAGCCCTAATATTTTCATCATCCTTCATTTTTAGCTTCTCCATCCTTTAAATCTATTAGATTTCCACAATCCATATTAATGTTCATATTAGTTTCTTGATTCGATTATGTAGTGAATTTTTTCAATGTAGTATTCTCCATCCTTGTTTTCCAATTCTATAACTTTTATTTTTTTGTAAACTTATCTCCTTCATACAATGCTTCTAATCTTGTCCAAATCTTGTGTCTTGAAGCCAGATCTTTAACTTTAGTAAATTCTCCTTCAGAGTGCGCTAATCAATGCTTCCCTTGCAACCATATTATATGAAAATATATTATTTTTTTCATCAGTAGCTTTATCCAATTCATCTTCAGCCTTCATGGTTTGGTCATTCTTTGTAATCATCTAGTAGCCGATGCCCAAACATAGAAAATGAGTTTGCATCTTGTTCCTCCAACTGTCAAAGTTTTCAAGATCAAATTTTTGACTATCCTTCCTATAGAATGCCATATCCAACATCACCTCAAGCTGTTAAGCTTTGTCTCTAAGGACTAGTAGCTCTAATACCAATTTCTAGGAATAACATTCCACCAATACAACTGAGAGGGAGGGGATGAATCAGTTGTATGATAGATTATTAAACTTTAAATAGAAACAATATCAAATCAAATGAACACAATGAATTGAAACAAAATAACACAATATTTCATGTCGAGGAAACCCTATTAAAGGTAAAAACCCGGTGGGAATTAACACCTAGTAATGATGTATTGAGAATATAGTATTCTTGTTAGAAGATGATTAAAACATTACAGTACATAGTCCTTGCTAGAGGACAAAACCTACTAGGAGTTAAGAAAATAAGGTAGGCTCACTGCCTAGGCTCACTACACAAAGAAGGTTATGTCCACCTTCAGAACTCACTGTTTGCAACAAAAGTGTATGTAATGAGATACACAATCTTTGACCTATTCAATAGAAACTATATTTACTTGATCAACTACAATGAAGTATGTAATTTATCCTCTACTTTAAATCTAGTAGACACAAAATCTTAGCTTCCACAATCCTCTTTTACATCTAATCCATTCTTCCATATCTTTTCAAAAGAAAAGATCTTACAGATATACCCTATTACAAAATAAATGATCAGGTTGGCCAATTAGCCTTTCCTAATATAAAAATAATACATAACTCCTTGCTAAGATACATGCGGTATCTAAAACAAGTATACAACAATTATAATTCAATAATTAAGGACTGACATCCATAATTCATGCTCAACATTCATGATACACGCTACAACTCTGAAGTCAGCTTCTAAATAGGTCATCTTTAGAACACATGCCACAACTGATTTCATCCTACTTTCCATACCTTGCTAAGATTAGAAAACATTCTTTAGTACCCTATCTATCATCCCTTAAGCTCCTAGACACTGAATCTTCATCACCTATAAGATATACCTAAAACTGAGAGACTTAATAAACTTCCACACTGTCCAGTCACCAATCTTCACTAAATATTTTGTAACTCAAACAATATGCAATATTATGTCATGAAATCTTAGATATAAGATCAAAAAACCTTCTTGTACACACAACTGAGTTTGCACAATCTGAAACATCCATATAGTATCTGTAGACTGTAATAACCAGCCTATTCTCTTCATAGAAACATATGTTGACATCAGTGACAAAACATGAATGACAACAACAGTAATTCCAACATCACTCAACGTAGTTATTAAACATATTAAATGTATTCAAAATCTCCTCAATTCATTATCAATATCCAATAGTACTGAGGCACCTAAATCAGTTAGACCTCGGGGAACCTTTTCCAAGCACTCTCCACACCTAAAAATCTTAGTTTCGAACAATTCTAGGAGATTTTTGGCATAGTCTTGTATGAGAATCCTAGAATGTCATAGGAGTTTGTACTATTACCCATACAAGATTTGGTGGATTTTTATATGGGACTTCCTAGATTTCTGTATAAAAAACAATATATTTCCATATGGAGTTTTAGAGGGTCCTAGGGGCTCAAATTTGGTAGATTTTGGGCTTGTGACCTATATAACCTATTTCTTATCATTGGGATGCAAAATGTGTCACTTACGTATGTCCATATATTGTTTTTTTATTATTATTATGTGTTACTTATGATTTTTTAGTACTTGGCATATACTTGTGTTCATATTATGAGGCTAGAACTCGTCTTGGTGGCCTGAGTGCACAGGAGGGTTCCCTAGACTTGCAAGTTGAACCTTTGAAAGTACTTTATGGTTTCATTTCATTTGTGTGTTGGTAGGGGACTAGATACCCTAGGTGAGTGGATCACCATATGTGTTGGAACCCAAAGTGGTTTCCAGATGATCCAATAGGTGAGTTGGTAAAAAGTGATAAACTAATAATGAACTTGGGAAAGGGGGTTTTAAAACATAATGAAAGACACATAAATGTAAGTCCACATAAACCTGTTTGAGAAACAGGATCATAGGTAACTACCAGGGTGGATCCCAATGTATAGGTTGTGTGATGAAACTATTAGGAATGAATGCTAAATGTTTGGCATCCATTCTATAGAATTTGTTGTTGCATTCATGACTATGATTGTCATTGATGTCAACATAGTGATCTTCTTGAGACTTGCAGAGAAGTAGACAAAGTTTGAATTAGCGCATGTGGGTTATTGCATTTGGAGCTATGTGATGTTGAGGATATACTCTTTGATATGTTATATGTCTATGGTTAAGATCACAGATAGTAATTCTTTTATTCATGGAAGTTATGAGCATTTTAGTGGAAGCAATATTCAGGCAGTGTTCCTGAGTAGTGGTTTGTGGAAATCGGATGATATCTCCTCATCAGGATGGAATGTATTTTTGTGTAGTTAAAGGGAAATTGAAGACACATTGATAGTGACATGGATGATAGCGCAAACTTTTAGGTTGCACGAGTGAAGATTTATTGTATTTAGAAGCTGACAGTTTTGTGTATTTTTTATGTTGCATATGGAAACTTTTATTTTGTAATTGTATGCCAACTCATTTGTAATTATTTGAGTGTGGTATAAAGGAAGGAATGTTTTCCCTTTTTGATATAGAAGAGGATATGAGTGGATGAATATGAAGTGAAGAAAAGAGCTAAATGTGAAAGTGAATTGTGAAGGAAGACATGCAAAGTACAGAGATCTGAAACTAAGATCTGGTGTAATAGTGAGTGCAGTTTGGCATAGTCAGAGAAGAGGTAACATATTATTCTATTGAGGAATACAAATATTAGTTGGATAGTGTGTTCAATGATCTTACCCTAAAGCTATTTGGGCAGTGGGTCCTTCTGTCTTCCATAACTCTTAACAGGGTTAGAATCTTTTAACAGGGATTCAAAATATCCTAATAGGGATTCATATGTACTGAATGTATTTCATAAGACTCCTAATAGAGTCGATCCTTTCACAAGGAATATTCATATTAGTGCATCTTTTGTGGGCATCATTCCCACCGGGGTTTACTCTTTGATCAAGAGGTTCGCTAGTCAACATTACTTATGTCATTGTGTTATTGTGTATGAATATCTTTCTATGGTTGGTAATTATATTGCTTACATTGTTTAATGATTTTGAAGATGATAAAAGTTATAATTATTTGATAACTGATTCACCCCCCCCTCTTAGTTATCTTGGTGGACTTTAACTTCTAAAAATTGGCATCAGAGCAGCAGGTCCTTGAAAAATAAGTTTAACAGCTTAAGGAGATCCATGGTGAATTTTAGGAAAGAAAGCCCTAAGTTTGATGGACTAAATTTTGGTATCTGGAAAGAAAAGATGAAGACACAGCTATTGTGTTTAGGACCAGGTTATTGGTTGATTACAAAGAAAGATAAGACTATCATTGAAGAGGACAATCTTGAAACATGTACTGCTGATGAGAGAGATCTATTCATGTGTAACATACTTGCAAGAGAAGCACTTTTGACAGCCCTTTCAGAGAATGGGTATAGTTAGGTAAAATGTTTGAAAAAATCTCATGAAATTTGGAATGCTTTACACTCTACTTTTGAAGGTGATGAACATGCAAAAAGAGTTGGATTACATAATTGGATATGTGCATTTGAAGATATAAGAATGTTGGAAGATGAATCTGTTAGAAGCTATATTGGTAGAATGTCAAAAATTATTACAGGCATAAAGTCTTGTGGAGGAACAAAGATAGAGAATGAAGTGATATGGAAAATTCTGAGGACATTGACTCCTGTATTTAAGTAGACAACACAAATGATTGAACAAGTCATACCTTGTACTACAAACTTTATAAGAGAAAATCTTCTTGGAAGATTGGAAGTAGCAAAGATGAACCTGAGGTTATCAGGAAACTTACCTAGAATGGAGAAAACATTCAGTGTTCTTAGTGTTTTCCCTACTTTGTCAAGAAGCATTAGTGTGAGCAGAGATTATGCTAGTAGCAATAGATCTAGAAATGAAGACAAGATGATTGAAGAAGGTATTGCCTTTCTTGTGAAGAGAGAACTAGATGGTAAGAAAATATTTAAATGTTGGACTTGTTAAGAATATGGTCATTTTGCATCTAAATGTCCTAAGAGAGTAAAAAAGTACAGAAACAATTTCAAACCTAGAAGATCTAAGGAATGTTATTATGCTAATGATGAAGATCTTGAAGCTAGTATAGAGAGAACTCTAAGTGAAAGTGATACTGAGAATAATGATGACATAGGATTTGTAGCAATTAAAAAAGAGAATCCTGAAACTAATGTTAAGGAAGAAAAATCCTTAGTTTCTCAAGTTGAAAAGAAAGCTGATTGGATTATAGATAGTGGTTGTTCACATCATATGACTAGAGACATGAAAAAGTTCATAAATTTTAATGAATATGATGGAGGAGTTGTTAGAGTTGGGAACAATGCACCTTTCTTGATTAAAGGTATAGGATCTATTACTTTTGATGGAAAGACTAATACTAATGATGTTTATTTTGTGGATGGATTGAAACATAATCTTTTGAGTGTTGGACAATTAGTTGATAAGGGAAAAACTTGTGTGATAAAGGATAAACATGGAAATTTGATTGGAACTAGATCTAGAACCAGAGGTAATATATTTGAGTTGAATCCTACTGAGATGACATGTTTGATTACTAAAATTGATGACAGTTGGTTATGGCATAGAAGGTTTTGTCATATAAACTTTGAAAACATTGTGAAAGTAAGTACTACACTTGCAATAAGAGATTTGCCTAAAATTATGAAGCCTACTAACATGAATTTCAAAGAATGTGTGATGGCTAAATAGAAGAGAAGTTCTTTTCCCAGTAAGAAGTTTACATCTGCAGAAAAGTTGGAAATTTTTCATATAGATTTGAGCGGTCCTACCAGGACTAGAGGATTCTATGGAGAAAGGTATTTTATGATTCTTGTTGATGATTTTACAAGAATGACGTGGATTGCATTTCTTAAAGAAAAGTGTGAAGCATTTGATAAGTTTAAGATTGTTGAGAATGAAAATTAAATGTTTGACATCTAATAGAGGTGGAGAATTTACTTCTAGAGAGTTTAACACCTTTCGTGAAGAAAATGGCATTAAGAGACAGTTCTCAGCCCCTAGAACACCTGAATAGAATGGTATTGCAGGAAGAAGGAATAGATCAATGATTGAAGCAACAAGAGCTATGTTATTTGACAATGATTTGGCAAAGATATTCTGGAGAGAAGCAGTGAACACAATAGTGTATACAATGATCAGAGTAGACATAGACAAGACACCCTATGAATTATGGTTTGGACATGCACCCTCAGTTAAGTATTTTAGAATTTTTGGAAGAAAATGTTATAAAAAGAGAGATGATGATATTGGAAAGTTTGATCCTAGAAGTGATGAAGGTATATTTTATTGGATATTCTTTGAAAATAAAAGCCTATAGATGTTACAATAAAAGAACCAAGACTATTGTTGAAAGCACAAATGTTAAAGTTGGTGAAAGGTTCAAAATTCAGGAAAGAATGCTTGATTATGAATTAGATGAAGAAGCTCATCCTAAACGTAACACTAGATCTACTGAATTATTTTATGAAATTGATAGTGATTTGTTGAATGAAAGCCATAGTGAAGTCATTGAAGAAGCTACACCTGAAGTGAGATGTGAGACAGTGACACCTAGCAAGAGTTTGTTAAGAAATCATCCTATTGGACAAATTATTGGAAGCATCAAAAGAGGAGTTCTAACTCAGAATAAGGTAGAAGAACAATTATGTTTGATTTCTCAAATTGAACCTAAAACTGCTAGTGAAGCTTGTGAAGATGAAAGTTGGACTAATGCTATGAAAGAAAAACTAGATCAGATTGAAAATAACAAGACATGGGAATTGGTCCCTAGACTTAAATACAAGAATGTTATTGGAACTAAATGGGTATTCAAAAACAAGATGAATGAAAAAGGAGAAGTAGTAAGAAACAAAGCAAGATTGGTATATAATGGATACTCACAACAAGAAGGAATTGACTATGAAGAAACCTTTTCACCTGTTGCAAGAATTGAAGCAGTAAGAGTGTTTTTGGCTTATGCAGCTTACAAGAAATTCAAAGTATATCAAATGGATGTGAAGTTGACATTTTTGAATGGAGAATTGGAAGAAGAAGTCTACATTGAGCAACTTGAAGGTTTTCCTTTAACTCAAGAAGGAGACATGGTATGTAAACTGAAGAAAGCTTTATATGGACTAAAACACACACCTAGAATTTGGTATGCAAGATTGGACAAGTATTTGTTAAAGTTGGGATTTACAAAAGGAATAACTGATAGAAATATGTACACAAAAGAAATTGAAAATGGTTTTTTGGTTATAGTTATTTTTGTTGATGACATTATTTTTGGAGGAGAAGATGAAGCTAGTGACAAATTTGCTGATGAAATGAAGACTGAATTTGAAATCAGTATGATTGGTGAAATGAAATAATTTTTGGGATTATAGATAACATAGAACAATGATGGTATCTTTGTAAGTCATACAAAGTACCTGAATGACTTGTTGAAAATATTTGGAATGGAGAATTGTAAACCAGTTGGAACACCTATGGTGGCTGGACATAAGGTATCTAGCATAGATGAGACTCCTGCAGTGGAACATAAGAAATACAGATCTATGATTGGAGGATTGCAGTATTTGACACATAAAAGACTTGATATAGCACATTCAATTGAAATTGTAGCAAGATTTCAAGATGAACCTAGAGAATCACATTATGCTGCAGTAAAGAGGATACTGAGATATTTAAGAGGAACAATGGACTATGGATTGTGGTATGAAAAATATGATGATTTTACCCAATGTGCATATATAGATGTTGATTGGGGAGGTAGTGTTGATGATAAGAAAAGCACTAGTGGTGGAGCATTTTTCCTTGGAGGAAGATTGGTTTCTTGGTTAAGAAAGAAGCAAAATTGTATCTCACAAAGCACAATAGAAGCAGAATATGTAGCAGCAGCAAACAATTGTAACCAGATAATTTGGATGAAGCAAATGCTGAAGGATATTGGAATCAAGTTTGTTAAACCTATTGTCATACATTGTGACAACACCAGCACAACTTTAGTATGTCTAAGAATCCTATATTAAATTCTAAGACAAAGCATATAGAGATCAAGTATCATGTTGTAAGAGAGAAAGTTGTTGAAAAGGAAGTCAGACTTGAGCACATAAGTACAAAGGAGTAGATAGCAGATATATTTACAAAGCCTTTGCCTAAGGATACATTTAAGTATCTGAGAGGTATGCTTGGGGTTATGCCTGAACCTACTTTTGAGAAGTGATGCAGTTGGTTGCATCCGTCCAGTGGTATATGAGCCTTATCTTTCTTCTGGACTGGATGTTGGTACTTCCTTTATGGGGGAGTATGTGTATCTGAGCTAAGTCATGAGGACTCTAGTGAATGCATTTTCTAAATAGTGTCTATTGACATTGGAGTTTTTGTTGACATGATGATGATATTTCTATCATTGAAAATGAAGCAAGATTTGATTGATGAAGAGGATTTGAAGCAACAGTATTGGAGTATTGGATTTTTTAAACATTGGATATTTTTTCATCTATTTTTCCATCAATTCCAATGGGGGATATTTTTAGGAATGAATGCTAAATGTTTGGCAGCCATTCTGTAGCAGTTGTTATTGCATTCATGACTATGATTGTCATTGATGTCAACATAATGATCTTCAGGAGACTTACAGAGAAGCAAATAGAGTTTGAATTAGTGCATGTGGGTTATTGAATTTGGAGCTATATGATGTTGAGGATATAATCTTTGATATGTTATATGTCTATGGTTAAGACCACAGATAGTAATTCTTTTATTCATGGAAGTTATGAGCATTTTGGTGGAAGCAGTATTCAGGCAGTGTTCCTGAGTAGCAGTTTGTGGAAATCGGATGGAATATGGTTTTGTGCAATTAAAGGGAAGTTGAAGAAACATTTATAGTGACATGAATGATAGCACAAACTTTGAGGTTGTACGAGTGAAGATTTATTGTATTTAGAAGCTGACAATTTTGTGTATTTTTGATGTAGCGTATGGAAACTTTTATTTTGTAATTGTATGCCAACTCATTTGTAATTATTTGAGTGTGGTATAAAGAAAGGAATGTTTTTCCTTGTTGATATAGAAGAAGATATGAGTGGATGAATAAGAAGTGAAGAAAAGAGGTAAATGCGAAAGTGAATTATGAAGGAAGACACGTGAAGTACAAAGATCAGAAATTGAGATCTGGTGTAACAGTGAGTGTGGTTTGGCATAGTCAGAGAAGAGGTAAAATATTATTCTGTTGAGTAATACAAAGATTATTTGGATAGTGGGTTTAGTGATCTTACCCTAAAGCTATTTGGGTAGTGGGTCCTTCAGTCTTCCATAACTCTTAATAGGGTTAGAATCTTTTAACAGGGACTCAAAATCTCCTAACAGGGATTCATATGTACTGAATGTATTTCATAAGACTCCTAATAGATTCCATGCTTTCACAAGGACTATTCATATTAGTGCATCTTTTATGGGCATCATTCCCACCGGGGTTTACTTTTTGATGAAGAGGTTCCCTAGTCAACATATCTTGTGTCATTGTGTTATTGTGTATGAATATCTTTCTCTGGTTGGTAATTATATTTCTTACATGGTTTAATGCTTTTGAAGATGATAAAAGTTATAATTATCTGATAACTAATTCATCCCCCCCTCTGAGTTATCTTGGTGGACTTTACTTTCTAACAAAAACTCACCTAGGTGGTATGCTAGAAACCTAACCTTTGTGTATATTAAAGTGATATCTTGTTAGGTATTTTCTTTTGTTTTCAATTTATTGTTTTGTAAAGCCTTAGGTTTCTTTAGGCCTTATGAGTACCTTGGTTCTATCTCCTAGCATGAGGGGTGAACTTATTAGTTTCACATGGTTGCTTGGAAAATGTCTTTTGAGGTATTCTTTATGGTTCATGGCTTGGATATATTTTAGATTTCCTGTAGTGATAAAGATTTTATCATGTATTAATGAAAATAAATATGTAAAGATCTCTTTGTGAAGCCTTTGGTTCATTCATGTAATTTTTAACGTAATTTTATTTGTTATTGGTAATGAGAAGAATAAAACTATGTAATCAGGGAGGGATAGTTTTAAAGTTATTTGAAGGGATGTTATTTCTAGATTCAAAAGTTGTAATTTAAAATGCAATATTGTATCCTTTCTTTGTCTCTTCTATGTGGAATGAAAAGAAATGTCTCAATGAAGAGGTTTAATTAAAATTGTAAAAGGGTAGTTATTCAATGTGTAGGTAAAAGGAATGAAAATGAAATAGGAAGATATAGTTATGAAATAAATATTACTTTCTTACCTTTCTCTTATATTCTGTTATGCAAAGTAAAGGAAAAAGGAAATGAAATGAAATTTGATTAATGATGAAATGCAATGATTTTATTCTGGTAAATATAATCAATAAGGGAACCTTAAGGAATGTACTTTGTGGATGTTATTAATGAAAATTTGAATGTTAGAAAAAAATTGTTAGTTGTAATTTTAGGTTAAAATACCTTATTCCTTATGGGTTTCCCGACGGGGACATTACATGTATTCATTTGGGTATACCAAGAGGATCAATGAGAACTAATTTGATAAAGGAGAAACATCGTAGTGGTTTGTCTCGACTCTTTGGCATTGATGAAACATTGAATTTTATTAAGGAGATATACTTTTGGCCACAATTGTATAAGGATGTTCAGAAATTTGTGAAAAGTTGTGGTGTTTTTCAAGTTGCAAAGGGAGTAAGTCAGAATACTAGATTGTATACACTGATTTCCATTCCTAAGAAACCTTGGATTGATATAAGTATGGATTTTTTTCTTGGCTTACCGATGACCAAAAGAGGTAATGCTTCTATATTTGTTGTTGTGGATAGATTTTCTAAAATGGCACATTTTATACCCTCTAGAAAAACATTAGATGTATTGCATATAGAAGATATTTTCTTTAAGGAAATTTTCAGATTGCATGGATTATCAAGGAGTATCATCTCTGACCAAGATAGTAAGTTTGTTGGATACTTTTGGAAGACCCTGTGGAAAAATTTGGGTACCAAGTTGAGGTACAGTTCTATATTTCACCGATAGATTGATGGACAGATAAATGTTATAAATAGAAGTTTGGGTGATTTGTTGAGATGCTTAATTTTCTGAGTTCATGAAGACATTACATGTGGAAGTGAAACATAATCTAGAAAATAGTAATTAGAAATACAAGGACATAGTAGATAGATCAAGAAGACATAAGAATTTTGCAGTTGGGGATGAAGTTATGGTTAATTTGAAGAAATGTAGATTTCATGTTGGAACCTATGGAAAATTCAAGATGAAGAAATTTGGTCCTTGCAAGATATTGAGGAAGTTTGATAGTGGAAATGCTTATGAGATTTATTTACCTAATGACATGGATATATCACCTATATTAAACATTTCAAACTTATATGAATATCATGAACTTGATGAAGAAATACTAGTACCGAATGATTATCCTAAAAAATAGATATAAGAAGTTGGGCAACTTTTAGAACAAAGGACTGACAGAAGTACAAGAGGAAAAGAGTATATAGCATATCTAGTACATTGGAAGAATATAAAAATTGAAGATAGTTCATGGATTACACAATTTGACATGGATTCAGCTTGGGTTGTACCTACTACATGTTGGAGATTTTCCAGCAAGCCAGTGCTGACTATATGTATGTCATTGATGACAACATATGGTAAGAAAGATGTGTGGAAGCCTGATGAAGAGACCTATGAGTATATTTTTCCTAGATATGTTATCAACATGATATCATAGATGCATAGGTCGATTCTAAGTGAAGAAAGTAATACAATAGTTTGTATCAGTGAGTGTTCCTGACATGTCCTAGGAAGTGTTCTATATGTGATTTAAAATATGGTTGTAATGGAGCCTTGCAAATTTTTAGTTATGTTGTAGACATGTGTATGATGCTATCTTCATGGATGCAGATTAAAATATGCAATACAGGTTGAGTTATGAATTCTCTAGTTGACAGTCACAGTTTCCTGTGTTTATCTGGTAGAGCCGACATTGTTTTTATTGTTGTAGTAGTTGCACCTATTTGTTTGATATGCATGCTTGGATTCATGTTTGGAGAAGAGTTAAGAATGTTTGGTTAAGATTGCATGATGTAATTCAGCATGAGAAGAAAGTATTAGTTAATTTGGTGTAGCCGACAGTGTGAAGCGACGTGTCTACTCATATTGAGTTGGGCGGTCCCAATTTGTATTGGGTGCTTAGTAGAGCCAACTGAGATGTTATTGGAGAGTTATATTATTTCTCTAATATGATTTCAAGATGGTTCTAATAGTCTGAATTGATTATATCATTTAGAGGAAAAATATTTATAGGCAGTCATTTGTGATTTCTAATTATGGAAAATAGTTGAAAGATAAGAGTAGAGCAGAGAGTGCGAAGTGTTGAGCCATCAGCAGAAGGTCTATGTGAAAAAGTAGAGAGTATATGATATTCATTGGAACTAATCAAGATAGTAGGTCTATGTGTAGTAGACCAAGATCCAGATATAGCATTTATCTGTTAAACAGAAGGTTGTAGACTTTCACCCCTTTGATTAGTGTGCTCCCACATAGTGTGTCCTCACCCCTAACAAGGTTAATTATAAAAGACTCCTAACAAGGTTTGACCCTTGACCATGTCACTATACTCAATGCATTGTAAAGATCAACTCCTAATAGGATTGTAAGATCTTCTAAAAGGGATCATAATATTCTAGTGCAATTTATAGTGGGTGCTAATTCCCACCGGGGTTTTTACCTATTTAGGTTTCCCCGTAACCAAAATTGTGGTGTTGTGTTAAGTGTTCTATTATTGTGTTTATGCTTAAATGTTCTTCTCTACTTAATTGGATAAATAATTGAATCTTGTAGATAGTTGATTCACTCCCCCCTCTCATTTATCTCTCGGGACTATTCCTAACAATTGGTATTAGAGCCAAGTGCCTTGGAGAGAAAGTTTACCAGCTTGAGGTTGATCAGATGGCATTCTTTAGAAAAGAAAGTCCTAAGTTTGATGGAGAGAACTATCTAGATTAGAACAACAAAATGATGACAAATTTGGAGTGCATTGCCTTTGAGATTTTTGAAGTAGCTACCAAAGAAGTTCAGATTTCCTCTCTAGTAGATCTTGCAAAGGAAGATGCAACTCTTAAGAAAAAGGAGATGTTCACTCAAAATTCTATTATCAAAGAAGCCATTATTAATGCCTTTCCTGACAATGAGTTTTCAGAGATCAAGAAAGTTGATAAAGCCTACAAGATATGGAAGTATCTATATGACATGTTTGAAGGAGACATCCAAGCTAAGAATGTGCATGGAAAGTCATGGAAGAAAAAGTAAAATACATTGGAGATGCTAGCTGAAGAGAACATTAGAGCCTACAATCAAAGGATTAATGAAGCAGTTGCATGAATCAAAAATAATGGTGGAGAAATCTCAGAAGAAGACATAATGGATGAGCTGATGACTACTTTGACTCCAGAATATGAGAGAAAGATAAACATCCTAGATGAGACTATGAAATTCTCAAAAGACTTCAAAAGATAGACCTTAATAAGAAAGAATTCAGGTTTTAAGATATCAAGTTTGAAGACAGAGCCTAAAACTGAGACAACCTTCAAAGCCTCAGTCCATGGTAATAAATCCTTGAACACTTCTAGTAATTTTGATAATGATGATGAAGAGAAAGAACTAGATGATTTCATTGCTTTGATTGCTAAGAAAGAAAGGAAAGATAAAGGGAAATGTGAAGGTCATTTACCATTCAAATTCTTTTCATGTAACAAGATAGGTCACTTTGCATCTAAGTGTCCTACAAGAGTCAAGAAGTTCAAAACTAACTACAAGCCTAAGTATACAAAATAATGTTACTATGCTGGTGATGGAGTATCAAATGAAGAATAAGTAGAGAATGAAGTTGAATTCATTTCTCTTGAAGACATGGAGAAATTTTTTGATGAAATGGACCTTGAAGATGAAAAGGAAGCACAAGAGTTAGCACTGATTTCACAAGCTGACATCAGGACATATTGGATCATTGACAGTGGTTGCTCACATCACATGACATGAGACAAGGATAGATTTGTACATCTAGATAGATAGAAAGGAGGAATGGTTAGGTTTGAAGATAACACTCCTAAACCTATCATAGGTAGAGGAGCTATCACCTTGGATCTAAAGAACAACATTGATGATGTTGTTTATGTTGATGGACAATTTCTTGAAAAAGGATATCAGTTGGAATTCAAAGACAACAAGTCCATCATTAACAACATAGAAGGAGAAATGATTGCATCGAGTTCAAAGACTAAAGGTAATATTTTTCATCTTAATCTTGAAGCAAGTTATTTTGTTGCTAAAGTAGATGACAGTTGGCTATGGCACAAAAGACTATGTCACATCAATTTTGACAACATAGCAAAGATAAGAAATGTAAAGGCAGTAAGAGACCTTCCTAGCATTGCAAAACTAGTTGATACAATATGCAGGGAATGTGTGATGGGAAAGAATGTGATAAATTCATTTAGAAGAAAGCATAATTTGGTAGAGATTAAATTGGATCTAGTACATACAGACCTATGTGGACCAACTCAAACAAGATCATAGTATGGTGAAAGGTACTTTATTTTGTTCATTAATGATTATTATAGAATGATGTGGGTTGCATTCTCAAAGGATAAATCTGAAGCATTTGAGAAGTTCAAAATATTCAAAGCTAAGGTTGAAAATGAGTCTAGATTGAAGATTAAATGTCTAATATCAGACAGAGGAGGAGAATTCAGCTCTGACAAATTTTATGACTACTATGAAGAACATGGGATAAAGAAACAATTAAGTGCACCTAGAACCCGTCAGTAGAATGGAATTGGAGAGAGGAGGAATAGGATCATACTTGACATAGCGCACACCATCATGATTGAAGAAAAGGTCGCACACACCTATTAGAGAGATGCGGTCAATACTACAGTCTATACAATCAATAGAATTCAATTGAGGCCAGGCGTAGACAAGACACCTTAGGAGCTATGGTTTGGGAATGTACCTACAGTAAAATACTTTAGAATCTTTTGAAGTAAGTGCTACATAAAGAGAGATGAAGGAATTGGAAAGTTTGATCAAAGAAGTGATGAAGGAATTTTTCTTGGTTACTCTACTAAAATAAAATCTTATAGATGTTTCAATTTAAGATTGAAGAAGATCATTAAAAGTTATCATGTTAAGATTGATGAGAACTTTATGATTCAAGAATGATATCATGATTATGCACCTATGATTGAAGAACCTAGAACCACCACTAGAGAAACAATTTTTGATGAAAATTTTGACATCATTGATGTATTATTCAATGACCCTAAAACTAGTGAAGAAGAATCACAAAAGTCAGATGAGAGATTCATACCTAATTTTCCTAAATTCACATCTAGATATCATTAAAAGGAAGACATCATTGGAGATCAAAACAGTAAAGTAATGACAAGATCAAAAGAAAAGAGTTCCACAAAAAATGAAGAGGTATGTTTATTATCACAGATTGAACCCTTAAGTGTTGAAGATGCTTGTAATGATTCAGATTAGCATGAAGCAATAAAAGAAGAGTTTGATCAGATAATTAAGGATGACACATGGGAATTGATCCCTAGGCCTAGTGATCAGAATGTGATTGGAACCTAGTGGATATTCAGAAATAAGATGAATACAGATGGAACATTGGTAAGAAACAAAGCAAGACTAGTATGTAAAGGATATGAAAAAAGAGAAGGAATTGATTATTCCAATACATTTGCCCCTATAAGCAGATTGGAAGCAATAAAGTTGTTTCTATCCTATGCTACCTTCAAAGACTTTAAGGTACCAGATTGATGTTAAGTCAGCATTCCTAAAAGGAGAGTTTAAAGAAGTTTACATAGAGTAGCTTGAAGGATTCACCTTATCAGACAAACCTGATATGGTATGCAGATTGAAGAATTCCCTTTATGGACCCAAGCAAGCCCCTAAAGCATGGTATGAAAGAATTGATGGATACTTGACTAAGATTGGATTCAAGAAAGGAGTAGTAGATTGTAGTTTATTCATAAGAGAAACATCTGATGGATTGTTTTTGGTTGTTATATTTGTTGATGACATTATCTTTGGTGGTAATGACAAGCTTAGTGCTAAATTTTCTAAAGAGATGTAGAGTGAATTTGAGATGAGCATGATTGGACCTATCAAGTACTTTTTGGGACTGAATGTGCAATAGACAGACAAAGGTATATTTATTAATCAATCTAAGTATGTGAAAGAGATATCGAAGAAGTTCAAGATGGATGATTGTAAGCCAGTAAGTATCCCTATGATAATAGGATGCAATCTTTCAAAAGAAGATGAACCAAGATCACTAGACATGACCTTGTATAAGTCTATGATTGGTAAACTAATCTATCTTACTCAATCTAGACCTGATATTTCCAATGCAGTTGGTATTGTTAGAAGATTTGCAACAAATCCTAAACAAAGTCATCTCATGGTAGTAAAGAGGATATTCAGATACTTAAGAGGAACTATATATTATGGTTTATGGTATCCTAATTTAGAAAATGTAGAAATTCATGTATATATAGATGCATATTGGGTAGGATGCGTGGATGATAGGAAGAGTACCTCAGGAGGAGCAGTATTTCTTGGAGATAGACTTGTTACTTGGACAAGTAAGAAGAAAAATTGTATTTATCTGTCCACAATAGAAGGCGAGTATGTCACAGTAGCATTAAATTTCTCTACAATTGTGTGGGTCAAGCAGATGATAAATGATTTTGGTATTCAAATTGATTATCCTATTGTTATTCATTTTCATAACACTAGCACTATCAATATGTCAAAGAACCATGTGATGCATGAAAAGACAAAACATATTGGAATAAAATATCACTTCCTAAGAGAGAAAGTAGAAAAAAAAGAAGTAAAGTTGGACTATGTGAGCACAAAAGATCAGCTAGTAGACATATTCACAAAGCCTTTACCTAAGGATACATTTGATTATCTCGGGGAGAAGCTAGGAGTAATTCCCTTCACTGAATTTGATTAGAGATTGTAGGAGTGCATTAGTCCTCAGTGACTAATGAAAGGTTGACTACTCTACTTCAGGGTTAGTACCGATACTTAATGGTTTGGTGCCCTTTTGCATTGATGTCAAAGGGGGAGTAAATATATAGTAATGAAAAAAAAAATGGTAATTAATACAATAGTTGATATTCAGAGCATTCAGTGGTAGATGGAGGATTCATTCTTAGCGAAGTTTTGATGAGGCAATGGAGAATGTTATAAAAGAATTGCAGCAAGGGGGAGTGAGTATTTAGTAAGAAGAAATAAAATAGTAAGAGATGGAGGATTCATCCTTGGGGGAGTTTTGTTGAGGAAATGGATAATATTATAAAATGATTGTACATTTGGATTGGTGGTGTTTTTCATTGCATATGTTGCCATCAATGCCAAAGGGGGAGATTGTTAGAGATTTTCCAGCAAGCCAGTGTTGACTATATGTTTTTAATTGATGAAAACATATGGTAAGCATCATGCATGGAAGCCTGATGGAGAGAGCTGTGAGTATATGTTTCCTAGATATGTTATCAACATGATATCATAGACGCAATGGTTTATTCTAAGTGAAGATAGTAATATAGTAGTCTGTATCAGTGAGCATTCCCGACAGGTCCCAGGAATAATTATGTATGTGATTTATAGTATGGTTGTAATGGAGCCTTACAAGTTTGTAGTTATATTGTAGACATGTATATGATGCTATGTTCATGGAAAAAGAGTTAGATATGTAGTACGGGTTGATTTTTGAAGTCTCTAGTTGATAGTTATAGTTTCCTATGTTTATCTGGTAGAGTCAACGTTGTTTTCATTATTGTAGTAGTTGCACCTATTGGTTTGATATGAGTTCTTGGATTAATGTTTGGAGAAGATTTAAGAATGTTTGGTTAAGAGCACATGATGTAATTCTACATGAGAAGAAATTATTGGTTAATTTGGTGGAGCCGACAGTGTGAAGCAATGCATCTACTCATATTGAGCTGGGTGGTCCCAATTTGTGTTGCGTGCTTAGTAGAGCTGACTAATATGTTATTGGAGGGTTTAATTATTTCTCTAATATGATTTCAAGATGGTTATAATAGGCCAAATTGATTATATCATTTAGAGGAAAGATATTTATAGGCAGTGATTTGTGATTTCTAAGTATGGAAAATAGTTGAAAGATAAGAGCAGAGCAGAGAGTGTGAAGTGTTGAGCCATCAACATAAGGTCTATGTGAGAAAAGTACTAATTAAATGCTATTCATAAATGATAAAGATAGTAGGTCTATGTGTAGTTCACCAAGATCTAGATATGGTGTGTATCTATTAAATATAGGTTTACCGCCTTCAACCCTTTCAGCAGTGTGCTCCCAGACAATGTGTCCTCACCCCTAACAGGGTTAATTGTAAAAGACTTCTAACAGGGTTCGGCCCTTCAAAAGGTCACTATACTTAATGCATTGTAAAAATCAACTCCTAACAGGGTTGTAAGATCTTCTAACAAGGATCATAATACTCTAGTGTAGTTTATAGTGGGTGCTAATTCCCACCAGGGTTTTTACCTATTGGGTTTCCCCATAACCAAAATTGTGGTGTTGTGTTAAGTGTTCTTATATTTTGTTTATGATTAAATGTTATTCTATACTTAATTAGATAAAGAATTAAATCTTTTAGATAACTGACTCACCCTCCCCCCTCTCAGTTATCTCTTGGGACTATTCCTAACACTACATGATTCATAGAATCATCTCAAAATTGTGTGCTAAAATGTTGGCACACTTCTATGAGTCATTATATCAAAGATTGTTCAAGAATGAGGTCTCAAATGATGACTCATAGCTCTCTATTCATGGAGTGCAAGGGTTTATTATGGAGGCCCTAAGATTAGACCTAGTTCATGCCCATCCAAGTACACCATAAAATGATAGATTCAAAGAGGAAAAGAAAGAATTGTAGTCTCCATGATCATCACATATGTATGCAAATGAAAATGAAAGCTATTCTATATGATAACAATGCATGAAAGAAAACTAATCTATGAAAGGAAATGCTTATGAAAGATTATTCTATGAAAGGAAATATGAATCTAATATAATATGCAAGTGCAAGATTAATCTAAATGGATTTCCATGGAGGCATGAGAGAAGAAGACAAGAAAAGAGAAATTACAATATCCAAGCTCAAGTGCACAAATCCTCCTCCAAAATCACTCTCCAAACTTGCATAACAATAACATAAATCTTGATCTCTAAAATCTCCATGCATAAAAATGAGGAGAGGGCTCCTTATAAAGGATTTAGACATGAATGGATGGTCAAGATTAAGAGGCAAAAATAAATGAGCAATGGTGGAGATTAATTCTTGGTTGATCCATGTGCTCAAGATTCTCAAGAGGCAAAATCAATGGACATGGTTAAGAGGCAAAAAGATGTGTGGAAGAGATTAAGAGGCAAAAGGAGATTCCACTCATCTTGGAAAGTGTGCATGCAATGTGTAGACAAAAAGTCTTTTTCTTTTTCTTTTTATTTTACTATTTATTTATTATTTTTAGGAAAGTGGTCTCCATTATTTAATTAAAAGATTTTTTATTTATTTAAAAGAGAATTGTTCTTTTAATTAAATGTGGCTTAGGATAAAGTGATTTTATTATTTAATTAAAAGGGAGCATGTTCTCTTAATTAAATAAAACTTAGGATAAAATGATCAAACCTTAAGAAATATTAAAATAATTGAATTAATTAGGATTTTATTAAGGAAAGTGATTTGAATTGAAAATATTACAAGGCATTGATTCAAAAAATTGATAAATTGATCAATGGGGGCTGAAAGTCTAGGCGACCATTTTAGGGTGCATACAAAGATAACCCCAGGTGTCTGATGCAGGAGCATCTTGAGTTCTTGGAAATCATATATCACCAATAACAAGTTAGAGTTGTTAGTTGTGCTTGGTAGTTGTTTTGGGCTCTTGTTGATGTATTCCTATTTCCACTGACGAGGCTCAGTTTCTACTCAGTTCCTTCATTCATTGAGTTGGCTCGGTTGGTTCATTGAGTTAATTTCATGTTTCTCGATAATCTTTCTCACCAAGTGGTTTATTTTGGATTTCTATTGAGGCTGACTAGTGTATTTAATTTTTGTCATGAATTTAATGGTTACATAGATCATTAGGAAATGTGTGGACCTAGATCCGGTCGTTTCCTTCTCTAATGATGGATTTGATGGCTGACTTGTTTTAGTAGTCTCTTGTATAGAGAAAGAAGTATGTTATAGTTTTAGGAATCAATTTTTGAGAGATAGGAGTTAGGATCTTAAAGTTGAATCCTTGCATGTATGAGGGCTGTTGTAATTAAATTTTGAGTGCATTTGGCCATAAACAGGAAGGCCTTACAACTCAATATTTATTAAGTTATTGATGAATAATACATGAATTATCTACATTCTCTCTCTCTCTCTCTCTCTCTCTCTCTCTCTCTCTCTCTCTCTCTCTCTCTCTCTCTCTCTCTCTCTCTCTCTCTCTCTCTCTCCTCTCTCTCTCTCTCTCTCTCTCTCTCTCTCTCTCTCTCTCTCTCTCTCCCTATTTTTGTTTTCTTTCATGTGTTTGGTTATACAAGGAGGTTGGTGATTTGGGTGTGCCTTTTTCCCCTCATCCTATCCTCCCTTGCATCAAAATTCCTACTAAAATTAAGTGTGCAATCTCTGATTATAATTTTGAGAAAATAATTGGGGAAGAAGATGATTTTTTTCACCCTCTTCTTGGGAAGAGGATGTCTTTTCACGCTCTTCCCTTCAATAAGGAATGAAATTGGGATAATTAATCTCATATAAAAAATGGAATTGTGGATGCCAAAGTATAGCTGATTACATGGTTGGGATAAAATATAAAGGCCACAAATGGTAACATAGGACTTATGCAATTAAATAAATGACTGAATTGGTGTAGTAATAATAATGGAGCACACCTAAAAATAAAGGCTCACATGAATTTTTTATGAAAGTGAATTTACATATGATCCATATTTGAATTTAGGATCCATATATTTTTGTTCACTCTATCTATTGTAATTTCCATCTAAAAAATGTGTTTAGTTGCATGAAGATCTTTTATTTTAAATTTATTTATAGGCTAAAATGTGATTTGTACAATCATACATTTACCTTTACCAATAAGATATATATCATAAACATAAAATATAATGTATAGGAAATGACAATCATCAAAATTATAAAATACATAGTGATCTAGTTTAGAGCACTCAATTTCCAAACTAAACGCATATGTATCAAATATTTGGTACCACATTCTAGGACAATTCATGAAGCCATACGAATATTTCTTTAATTTTCTAACCTAATTGTTCCCATAATTGATAGTAATGTCAAATATTAATTATCTAATGGAGCTAATGATGAAGAGTGACAAAGATCAAAAGAATACATGATAGTAAAAAAGGATAGATGATTTATTTTCTTGTCATTGATGTGAAGCAATTGATTTTTGATTTATATTATATTTCCATATCATTCGGTAATGATATAAGATGAACAAGTAAAGGTGAAGAATAAACAAGAAGTTGAGAAGTTGAAGAAGCTAATCGAGAAATTGATACAAATTAGAAAATGATTATATTATGTTGATATGATTATTTTCTACCTAACATATGAGTATGTTAAGTCAGTAAAGCATGGTGTTGAATATTTGAGAAATCAATAATTAAAGTTGTTATGGCTATTGATATGGAAAGGTCACTCTGTTAATATGATTTAGAACAATAGAGAGGGGGGGGGGGGGGTGACTCAGTTGTTCTCAGGTCCTGATGTATAAAATAACTTCAAATTTTTTTCCTTAAATCAGATCAAGCAACCAAAACAAACTTGGTCATCACTGATTCAATAATAGAAACATATAACTCAGCAATCCACTACCCAGATGTATCTAACTTGTAAAATATAGAAATGTGCAAACCAAAACATTCACACAAGTATTGACACCAAGATTTATAGTGGAAACCCAATATGGGAAAAACCACTTCGTAACATGCTACTATTATTTTCACTCTTCTGAAGTGAGCTCGGTTAAAAGCCAACCCTGTCAAAGGTTACAATACAGACTCAATTAAAGGATTTCAATCACCCTGTTAAAAGTGAGCCTGGTCAAAGGACTTACATACACTCCATTAGAATGTAACCTTGTTCAAAGGATTTAACATATGACTATTAGGTCAATCTCTGTTAAAAGGATTTTGACTGTTACAATGGTTAGAAAGTAGTAGTAGTATTGATCTGAAAAAATACAACTCACTTTGTGAATATCAGATCCAATTCCATACATGAATGCTGGTTTATTGACTTGGAAACTTTTCCATCTCCACTTTTGATCTGCTCAGAACTTTCCTTCAAGCAATCACCACACTTTTCCTTCAGCCTTTTCACTTATACAGTCAATAAAACTTTACTGTTCTTCCAGCATCTACTTCACCCATGCATACACATACATATGCTTTAGTTGCCTTAATACTTTCCTTTGTTAGGTTAAATTATCTTTTCCTGCTTAATCTCCTTCGTAGATCTTAGGGTTATGTCAAATACATTGAATCTACCCACTTCATGTTCTTTGTCTCCTCTTCTAGAATCATCTCAAATCTCATAAAGATTTACAATAAAATATTTTACAAAGCATTAAATGCTTCCATACAATCAATAAATAAAGTCAACACATTTTACATAATCCAAGAATTCAACAATGTCAGCTCCAAATCTAAATTCTTTTTAAATATAAAAATGTTGATGCTCAGTCAATAGTATGATCATCCACTCAGTCTCCATGTAAAATACTCGGTCACTACTAAAACTATTTCCTCGGCAAATACTATCTTCCTCAGCAATTTACTGATACTCGATCGACATTAGATTTTTGCTCGGCATCCACTAACTCGGTCGATTCTATCATAACTCAGCTTAAACATGATTTCTTCATTTTTTCTTGGTCAAGCCTACCAATTTAGTCTTCAATTTTACTAAGATAAATAATACATTGTCTCATAATTGTGCAACATAATCAAGTACACTTTGTAGTATCAAGATAACTCAACCTTTCCTTAGGTGCTATTGTTACCAACCTTTCTTTTCCTTCTCACCATAGATATAGTAATTTCCTAAGTAGCAATAGTCTTACCAATTAAGGTTTGACATCAATGACAATACAACAATTGTTTCAATTGCAGTTTCCAACAATCTCCCTCTCTGGCATTGATGGAAACACCATATGTTATCACCTGAATAACACATGGATTACCAACCAATCCAAAAAAAAAATTATCTATCCATCAGAGAAAATTTATAATATCCTTAGCTTCATTTTGATTCAGAATCAATAAATCTTACTTTTGTGACTATCAGAAGTATCTCGATCTCCCCCTATCCTAATCTTTCATTTCAATTCAATCTCCCTTACTTTTAGTGTCATGTGTTATAGTATCATTTCAATTCAATCTCCCTCTTTGACAAAAATGCCAAAGCAGCAACTCAAACATACATCCAACAAATGTAGATATATCTATTTAGCACAATGTTTCTCCCTCTGTCATCTTGCTTATGACTGATTTGTTGTCTTTGCTTCTTCTTCACAGCTGTAGGACAGTCCTAAAGTGCAACAATCTTATGCATCAATGTGTCAAATGTTCTATTGTAGTATATTTGATGCATCAATCCTAGCTTGGCTAGGCAACCTCGGTTAGGGGAAGGATACCTAATTGACTTCTCAGGTACTCATGAGCTTCTTCAGGTAAAGCTTTAGTGAATATATCTACCAATTGCTCTTTTGTATTCATATATTCCATTTGGACTTCCTTGTCTTGTACTGATTCCCTCAAATAGTGATACTTGGTCTTAGTGTGCATTACTGGATTCTTAATATATGCTTGGTCTTAGTGTGCATTACTGGATTCTTAGAAATATTGATAGCACTTGTGTTGTCACAGAAAATAACAACAGGTTTAGTGATTTCTTCTTTCATGCCTATCAACAACTATTTTATCCATATGAAATTTGAACAGTTTACTACAACAGCAACATACTCAGCTTCAACAGTAGATTGGGAAATGCAGTTTTGTTTCTTGCTAGAACAGGAGACTAATCTCTATCCAAGAAAGAAAGCTCCACTACTAGTGCTCTTTCTATCATCTACATTTCCTACCTAATCAGCATCAATATATACTCTATGTTCAAATTTGTCATTCTTTTTGTAGTATAATTCATAGTCAGCAGTTCCTTTCAAGTATCTCATGATTCTTTTCACTGCCATCATGTGTGTTTCCTTAGGATTGGCAGAGAATCTTGCCACAATCCCAACAACTAATGCAATATCAGGTCTACTATGTACAACATACTACAATTTTCCAATCATGGATCTATACAAATTCTAGTTAACTTCTACAGCATCATCATTCTTCATCTGATATACTTGTAAACCAACAAATAATTTGATCTCACCAAACATACTCATCTCAAATTCAGTTTGCATTTCATGTGAAAAAAATTTACACAATGCATCTTGTCCACCAAAAATAATGTCATCAACAAAAATTTTGGCCAATAGAATACCTCTACCTTCTTTATCTTTCATATACAGATTGCTTTTGTCTTTTGTCCTAGAAAATCCAATCTACATAAAATAGTTATGCAACCACTCATACCATGCTCTGGGAGCTTGTTTCAATCCATATAAAGCTTTATTCAATTTGCATACCATGTGTCTTCTGGTTGGATCAATAAAACATCCTGGCTCTTCTATGTAAACTTCTTTTTCCAGTATACTATTTAAAAATGCAGACTTGACATCCATTTCATATACCTTGAAATATTTATAAGCAACATATGTAAGAAGAGTTCTTACTCCTTCCAATCTAGCTACATGGGAAAATGTCTCCCCATAATCTATTCCTTCTTCTTGTGTGTAGCCTTTGCACACTAGCCTAGCTTTGTTCCTAGTGATTTCACCTTTTTCATTCAACTTGTTTAGAAACACCCACTTTGTTCATATAACATTCTTATCTGTAGGTCTTGGCACCATAGTCCAGGTTTCATTTTTCTCAATCTGGTCAATTTGTTCATTCATTGCTTGTATCCAATCTTCATTTTCTAATGCCTCTTAAGTTGTCTTAGGTTCAAATTCACATAGTAAGCATGATGGATCTTTTTTCTTGCTTCTGGTTTGAATTCTGGTGTCTCTATCTCCAATTATTTGTTCAGGCTTGTGATGTCTTCTTACATATTTTTCCAAAATAGGTTCAACATTTTTCTCTTCTATTTCATCAAGTTCCCCAACAAGATTGTCAGATTCAACTTCTGAATGCTCGACAACCTCTTCTTGATCCTCGGTAGCATTATCTTGTAGCTCATCATGTTCTTTCTCTCTCTTGACACTATTTTCCTGATGCTCAGTATCATCTGTCAAGTGTGACCTGAATAAAGGATTTCAATAACCCTGTTAAAAGTGAGCCTGGTCAAAGGACTTACATACACTCCATTAGAATGCAACCTTGTTCAAAGGATTTAACATATGACTGTTGGGTAAACCTCTGTTAAAAGGATTTTGACTGTTAGAATGGTTAGAAAGTAGCAGTAGTATTGATCTAAAAACATACAACTCACTTTGCAAATATTAGATCCAATTCCGTAGATGAATGCTGGTTTACTGACTTTGAAACTTTGCCATCTTCACTTCTGATCTGCTTGAAACTTTCCTTCAAGCAATCATGACACTTTTCCTTTAGCCTTTTCACTTATACAATCAATAAAAATTTACTATTCTTCCATCATCTACTTCACCCATGCATACACATACCTAATGCTTCGGTTCCCTTAATACTTTCCTCTGTTAGGTTAAATTATCTTTTTCCGCTTAATCTCCTTCGTAGATCTTAGGGTTAGGTCAAATACATTGAATCTACCTGCTTCATGTTCTTCATCTCCTCTTCTAGAATCATCTCAAATCTCATAAAGATTTACAATAAAATGTTTTACAAAGCATTAAATGCTTCCATACAATCAATAAATAAAGTCAACATGTTTTACATAATCCAAGAATTCAACAATGTCGGCTCCAAATCTGAATACTCTTCAAATATAAAAATGCTGATGCTCAGTCAATACTGTGATCATCCAGACGGTCTCCATGTAAAACGCTCGGTCACTACTAAAACTATTTCCTCAACAAATACTATCTTCCTCGACAATTTACTGATACTCGGTCGACACTAGATTTTTTCTCGGTATCCATAACTTAGTCGACTCTTTCATAACTTGGCTTAAACATGATTTCTTCATTTTTCCTCGATTAAGCCTACGAGTTTAGTCTTCAATCTTACTAAGATAAACAATACATTGTCTCATCATTGTGCAACATAATCAAGTACACTTTGTAGTATCACGATAACTTAACCTTTCCTTAGGTGTTATTGTTACCAACCTTTCTTTCCCTTCTCACCATAGATATAGTACTTTCCTAAGTAGCAATAGTCTTACCAATTAAGGTTTGACATCAATGAAAATACCAAAATTGTTTCAATTCTAGTTTCGAACACACTCTGTAAGGTAAAGAGAAAAAGATACGTCACTCATTAAAGAAGAAAGGTTTAGGCACAGAGCGATGTAAGAAAAATTCTAATGAAGGACACCGAGAAAGGAACAATATTAAATAAGGATTGAGTTGACATTTAATGATTAGCTATGATGTGATGGATGATCATGGTAATGAGGAAATTTAATTACAAGAGATCTACAAACAAGAAAATTCAATGTGAAGATCTATGGAAAGATCTAAGCAGAAAAAAATGTGGAATAAGTTTCTAGAAAAAGTACAAGTTCCTAGGTGAAAAGAAAACACATTATCAAGATTCAGATTTGATGTATAATGAATTTAACTATCAAGATTGATTAAAGGAAAATGTAATAGATGAGATTAAGAGGAAAAATATGTCTATATAAAGGATTATCTTATATGGAAAAATAGATGGAAAAATGAATAGTTGAAGGGTTACTGACTATTCCAGAGAAGAAGGAACATAGAGATTTCGAGTGGGAAAAGATAGATTTGATGAAGTGTTGATACCAGTAGAAACTGGTGAATTGAAGTGAAGACATGAGAGAACACAAGGATATGATTCAGAAAATATAGTTACAAATTAATAGTTCAATTTGATTACTATTGCTTACTAGTATTTGTAATAGAGAAATCTCTTAATAGAGTAGACTTAATAGTATGATTTCAAAATCTTTGAGAAAGGTGAAATTCTAAAGAGTGTTTAAATCCCTCTAAAAATTCCACCTAATAGGTTGAAGATCCTCATAAATATGAGGTAAATCCCTTAATTAGGTCACACCTAATAATGTGTTTTGTAATCTTTAATCAGATTGGCTCTTAACTGGGTGTACTTCAGAAGAGTATTTTCTTACTAGGTGACAATTCCCACAGTAGTTTTTACCAACACTTGTTTTCCATGTTAAATATTGGTGTTACATTTTGTGAATGATTTATTGATTGTTATAGTTTATTTACTGATTTCAGTAAATAGTGAATTGTATGTTACCGAGCTACTACCAGGTTAATCAGAGAAAACTTTTTAAAGCTATTTGGGATTAGGGATTATTGATTCACCCCCCTCATTCTCTTTAATCCAACACTAATTATATTTACATTTTACTACATACTATATTGGTTCTATCATTTAAATAGCCACCTCCAAATCACCATGAAGAAAAGTAGTTTTCACATTCATTTTCTCAACCTTTAAATTATAAGAAACAACAATAGAAAGATCCAGTCTAATTGATGTATTTTTTGGTACATAAGAGTATATCTCACCATAGTAAACATCCTCAACCTAAGAGTATTCTTTCACAACCAACCTTTCTATATAATTTTCAATGCTTCCCTATTAGCCAATATTTTTCTTCAAGACCCATTTGCAACCAAAACATTTTCCTTCTTTAGGAAATGGTACATGATCACATGTATCATTCTTTTCCAAAGTTATCATTTCTTCATGCATATCCATTTTCAAGGATTCTCTATCATTCATATCTAATATCAATTCTACATATCTAGGTTTGTTCGTGCTAATATTCAAAGAAAAAATAAGTCACGAATCATTGGGAGAATACCTTTCAAGTGGTTGTATTTTCCTTGTATAGCTTCAATAAGATTAGTTGTAGTCTGTTTCTCCTCTTATGATAATTCATAGCTATATGAGTGATACTCATCCTATGGTCTATTTAGTAGCCTCAAATCAAATTTCTTAGGCATATAAAGTAGTTGAATCACATCTTCCTTTTTAGTTTTTTTAGGTTACAATATAATAAGAGGTTACGTAGTTTATCTATATATAATACTTCTACTATGTTTCAACTTCTATTAAATAGGGCCCCAAAGCTGGTGTCCTTCCACAACATGATTATAACCAATGCATATATATTTCATAGCCTTGATCTCTAACTTTTTTCACTTCTCATTTGGCAAATATGATGAACTACAACTGATTGAGAACCTGATTGAAGAACTTCGAGAGATTAGAGATCACCGAGCACTGAACTGTTATGTAAGATAATTGAATTAGTTTTATGTTGTCATTGATGTCAACTAGTTTTGACAGTACTTATCATGGAGTTATAAACATCTAACACATATGTAGAAGAGAAGAGAAAGATGAATAACTGAGATATCTACACCAAAGGAAGATGGATATGATAGATGAGGATAAGGAATACTCTTGGTAACCTATTGATGAGTCTATGACTTCATATTGTTGACTTGATTATGTTGCATTAATCTATTATGAGGTTGGGAGCAAAATGTTACAAAGTAGTGTGGTCGGTTAATGAAGTATTCCAATAGACACCGAGTAGTGTGGTGTATACTGAGCACAGTATGAACCGAGCTTGTGTTCACCAATGCATTTCTTAGTTAACTGACAATGATCAAAAGAACTAAATGATTAGTTTAGCCAACAGAAGTTGATGATCTGTAAAGTGTATGATCATAGAGTGGAAAGATAAAGTTTGTTATGAGATCAAGGGATAGAAAAATTCAAGGAAGATCTAAAGGACAAAATTGAAACGTGTTACTAACACATCAGCTGAGGAAGGTTTAAGAAACAAAATCAATGAAGGAGATTAAGCAAAAAAAATTGATGGATGAAATGAAAATGGTTTACTTGTCTATTTAAGAGACTAGGGTTTCATTATGAAACTTATGCTAGAGGAAAGTGTACTACAGAGATATCATGTGGACAAGCTTCATGCATGCTTGATCAAATTGGTTAAGGAGAACCAAACTGCAGAGATTATCGAGCATCAGAAAGCTATAATTGAGAGACAGTAAGTTACTGAATATTGTTGAATAGATTTTATATACTGATCAGAGGATTTGAATGAGCATAATATAGATTTGTACATCTGCAAATCAAGTTGTATTGTAATTAGACCACCTTCTATTATAGTTTAACCATTGTAATCATATAAATCTCTTAACCGAGTAGACTAGAAAGTCTTGCAATGTAATTCATAGAATGTACATTTGTTATCCTGTCAAACCCAAAGTAAATGTTGGTTGGACGAGAATGATTAGTGTTAAATCCTCTAACAAGGTCACACCTTACAGTGTGTTTTGTAACCTTTAACATGGTTGGGTCTTCACCGACCTCACTTCAGAAGAGTCAACAATTTTTGGGTTGCTGGTCCTTGGTGGTTTTTCTCTTTACAGGGTTTCCATGTTAAATCTCTTGTGTTATGTGTTGATTGTGATGATTGTTGGATATCATACTTTACATGTTGCATATTAGATTTGATCGGTAGTTGTACTAGAAGTTATTAACTGGTAATCGGTAAAAGCACAGACAATTTACTATTCTATGTTATTGTGTTGCATAAATTTATTTAAATTGTTTTTGGATATACATTTTGTATTTGGGACTATGGATAATTGATTCACCCCCCTCTTAGTTATTCTAACAATTTGTATCAGAGTGCATTGGTTGCTTGGAATATAGTTTTAAGGACTTTAGCAATTTGTATATGAAAGAAGATATTGATGATACTATTCTAATTGCTGAAATATTTGTGGATGATATTATCTTTGGAGGACAAGATCACATATGTAAATAATTTGATGATGAGATGAGAAAAGAGTTTGAAATGTCTATGTTTAGAGAGATTAAGTTCTTTCTAGGACTGCAGGTTATTCCAAAAAATGATGGGATATTCATCACACAATCCAAGTATATAAAAGAAGTACTAAGAACATTTGGCATGGAAGATGCTAAACCAGTTGGAACACCAATGGTCATAGGCTGCAAATTGAGTAAAGAGGATGAAACTACAGAGGTGAACCAGACACTGTACCGATCAATGATTCGTAAGTTGATGTATGTAGTACATAGTAGACTAGATATAGCACATGCTATGGGGATTGTTGCAAGATTTTCTACAAATCCTAGGGAGTCACACATGATTGCTACAAAGAGAATCTTAAGATACCTAAAGTAAATAGAGGATTATGGTATCCTAAGGATGGCAAGTTTGAACTTAAAGTATACACTGATGCTGATTGGGCTGGAAATGTGGATGATAGAAAAAGCACAATCAGAGGGGCATTTTTCTTTGGTGAAAGACTTGTTACCTAGACAAGTAAGAAGTAGTCTTGTATTTCTCATTCTACAGCCAAAGTAGAGTATGTTGCTACTGCTACAAATTGTTCAAATATTGCATATATTAAGCAAGTGTTAGAAGGAATGAATGAGGTAATCACTGAGCTGGTGAATATATACTGTGATAACACTAGTGCTATAAACATTTCAAAGAATCCAGTGATGCAATCTAAAACAAAGCACATATCGATCAAGTATCACTACTTAAGAGAATAAGTGTAGGAGAAGCAAGTGAAGCTTGAATTTGTTACATCTAAAGAACAACTTGTTGATATTTTCAGAAAGCCTCTATCAAAAGATACATTTGAATACTTGAGACTAGACTTGGGGTCCATCCCCTGTCTACCAGTGACTAATGTGATCTGGAGGTTGCATCAGCTTAATCTTATCAAAAGATCATTCATGTTGATGCAGCATAGTTCACGCTTTGGATTTTTGTCTAAGGCTATGAAAGATTTGAGAAACCAGTGGTATAATTGGTATATTGAGATACAGTAAATGCATAGGACAAGAGTGAGTTAATTGGCTACTACAAGAATTGTATTGTTTATGTTTTTCTTTGGAATTATTGTCAAAGGGAGAGATAAACAATATGATAACTAAGGAGAATAATGGAACATCTATCTAAGGGAGGGTAAATAGAAGGAATATGAGAGCTGCTAAAGATCATATCTGTAGAAGATAGTCTTCAAATTGTAATGTTGTTATGTAACGTAGTGATTAAACATATTAAGCTAGGGAGAGCTTTCCAAGCCACAACATTTCTTTACAAAGTTGTAGAATACATGTTTGGTATGTGTATGGTATAATCCATATTTCTTGAGTTACCATCAATGCTAAAGGGAGAGATTGATGAACTACAACTGATTGAGAACCTGATTGAAGATCTTCAAGTGATTAAAGATCACCGAGCACTAAACTATTATGTAAGATAATTGAATCAGTTTTATGTTGTCATTGATGTCAACTAGTTTTGACAGTACTTATCATGGAGTTGAAAACATCTAACACATATGTAGAAGAGAAGAGAAAGATGAAGAACCAAGATATCTACATGGAAGAAGATGGATATGAAAGATGAGGATAAGGAATACTCTTGGTAACTTATTGATGAGTCTATGACTTCATATTGTTGACTTGACTATGTTGCATTAATCTGTTATGAAGTTGGGAGAAAAATGTTACAAATTAGTATCATTGGTTAATGAAGCATTCCAGTATACACCAAGAAGTGTAGTGTATATCAAGCATAGTATGAACCGAGCTTGTGTTCACCGATACCTTTCTTTCTTAACCGAGAATGATCAAAAGAACTAAATGATTAGTTTAGCTGACATAAGTTGATGAGTAGTAAAGTGTATGATCATGGAGTGGAAAGATAAAGTTTGTTATGAGATTGACAGCTAGCAAAATTCAAGGAAGATCTAAAGGACAAAATTGAAACGTGTTACTGACACATCAGTCGAGGAAGGTTTAAGTGGAAAAATCAACAAAGGAGATTAAGTAGCAAAATTTGATGGATGAAATGAAAATGGTTTACTTGTCTATTTCAGAGACTAGGGTTTCATTATGAAACTTATAAAGAATACTTTAGAGATATCGTGTGAACAAGCTTCATGCATGTCTGATCAAATTGGTTAAGGAGAACCGAATTGCAAAGATTACCAAGCATTAGAAAGCTATAACTGAGAGATATTAAGTTACCGAATATTGCTGAAAATAATTGATATACTGATTAGAGGATTTGAATGAGCATAATATAGATCTGTACATCTACAAATCAATTTGTATTGTAATCAGATCAACTGCTATTACAGTTTAACCATTGTAATAAGATAAATCTCATAACTGAGTAGACTAGAAAGTCTTGCAATGTCATTCATAGAATGTACATTTGTTATCCTATCAACCCCATAGTGAATGCTAGTTGGATGATAATGGTTATTGTTAAATCCTCTAACAAGGTCACATATTACAGTGTGTTTTGTAACCTTTAGCAAGGTTGGGTCCTCATCGACCTCACTTTAGAAGAGTGAACAATTTTTGGGTTGCCGGTCTCAGGTGGTTTTTCCCTTTACAGGGTTTCCACATTAAATCTCTTGTGTTATGTGTTGATTGTGACGATTGTTGGATATCAAACTTTACATGTTGCATATTAGATTTGATCGGTAGTTACTAGAAGTTATTAACTAGTAATTGGTAAAAGCACAGATAGTTTACTATTCTATGTTACTGAGCTGCATAAATTTGTTTAAATTGTTTTTGGATATACAATTTGTATTTGGGACTGTGGATAACTAATTCACCCCCCTCTCATCTATTCTAACAAAATATACATATGCCTTTATAGTGAAATATTGACTAAGATGTCTCAATGAATTCTTATGATTGAGTAGTTCCTTCATAGGTGTTTTAAACAAGAATTGATATAGGATACCTATTTATTAGCTCACAAGTAGTGATACTAACTTCATCCAAAAACCTTTTTTTCTAGGCTAGTAGCACTCAAAATAGTGCTAGTCTTATCCATCAATGTCATGTTCATCCTTTTTATAACTCTATTTCATTGTCAAATATTTAGAGTTGTCTTTTCCCATGGATTCCATGATATTTAAATAATCTATCAAAATGATAAGAAAAAAAATTGTTGGCATTACCAATCCTATAAAATTTTAACTTCCATCCAGTCTACAATTAAACTGGGTGGTATTTCTTTAAATTCTTTAAATTGATTGAAAACATCAGATTTACTTTTTTATAAAATATACCCATGTCTTTTTTCTATAAACATCTATAAATGAACATAATATGTGGATTTATAATAGATGAAACAAGAACAAGAACAAGAACAAGAACAAGAACAAGAACAAGAACAAGAACAAGAACAAGAACAAGAACAAGAACAAGAACAAGAACAAGAACAAGAACAAGAACAAGAACAAGAACAAGAACAAGAACATGAACAAGAACAAGAAAATAACAATGAGTTAAAATCCTGAAAAATAAAAGATTAATGAGAACTTGAATAAAACTAATCAAAATTTTTCTTTTTTGTAAATGAATTTCTCACATAAATCAAAATCAAGATTAAAATCATTAAACCTTGTATACATTTTTTCATGAACAAGGTCCTGAATCCATTGTCTCCAATGTGGTCAAGTCTCTTGTGCAATAACATAGTCTTATATAATAATTACTTTTGTCGAAAACAATAAGAACCCATGAGTACCTAAAATCGATGACCATCTATTGAAAGTAAAAAAATCACCTTTTCAGCTAAAGTATCTACATATGTGTTCTTCACAAAAGTACTATTATACTTAACAATGTATACATCCAACTTATACAATACACAGGAAAATCCTTTCAAGAGAAAAACCACATACTCCAAGAGCTTCTCACAATTGTGCCACCAACTAGATATATAGAGGTAAATGAATATTTTTGAGACTCTTACAGTTATCCTACATATCACACACCTAAGTTTTAGTAGATACAAAATGAGAAACCATCATATGGTATTGTAAAATTATGGTTTAGAAACCACTTATAGAGAGGTATTCATATTATCTCCAATAAATTTTTTTCCTATGATGTGTTAATATACACACCAACACATATAACTCCTATTTAGAGCTCAGTTATGTGTTCAACATACATTTAAATTTCACATTTTCAGAGACCAACTTGTGAAGGCCATCACTTTTGAATCAAGTTCTTGATTGATAAATAATTTTAAGCATCATAAAGGTCATGACATTCTCTATCACCTTTAAAATGGCTACACCATTTAGGTACATTTTGAGACCATTTAGGAACCTCTAAAACCTCCAAGATTGAATTCAATTTTTTTTAACAATTTCAAAATAATAATAAACTTTAATATGTGAAAAAAAAGATATGCTCTTGCAACAAACATTTATCAAAATTCTTATCTAGCCCATGTTAACCTTTGAGGAAAGAATAAGGAAAATTAATGCTCAAACAAAAAAACTTACTAAAAATTGTAAGCCTATATAAATACAAGGTTGAGACACAATTTCCTTACAATAGAAAAAATATTGTAATTTGTATACATGGAATAAGATCAATTTTGTCCTTTAAAAATAGTTTAATAATCTTGATTATTAAATGATCTCAACTACATCATAATTTATAATTCTCAACTATACTTATTTTCTACTTCAACCCTTGTTAGATGATGCTCTTTATATCCTTCCTCCCATCAATTTTTATATTCATTAGTAATTAAACACTCCATATTTCTTAGAATTCCAATTCTTTATTAATATTTCTTTCCAAATTCTTCAATTCATATTCTCCTACATCTGAATGTGATCATATTTGGAGGCTACGTTCTCTAGAACAACATGATGGATTTATAGATGGAATAAGGACATAAGGAATACATGTTGATTTCTATTATCATCTAATGCAGTCAAGGTGGGTGGATCCAATTAAGTATTGACCGACCTTGCAGCCAAACCAATATGCAGTGCAAATACATAATAAGAAATACAGATCTGATATGAAATAGAAGTCTTTATTCATGAAAACATCGATTACATGCAATGTGCCAGGCTGTAAGGCCTTCCTAGTTACAACCAATTACAAAGCAAGTAACAATCTACAAGATCTCAAAGGATGCAAATCTTTTCCCCAACATCAGGATCCAGCTAGTCCAGGTCTACAATAGGCAGCACACTAGTAGGCACCCAGGAAAGATCTAAACTTGTCCTCCAACTTCCAAGAAATCTTCCTACTCCTAAGCTCATAGGATACTAACCTTCCAACCCATAATCTCCTCCCTAAACATCTACCCAAGCACCCTATAAATACTAATTCCTAGCCACAAGTCAGTTGATGAAACAATTAAATCTTACAAACAAATATTAAATGCTAAAACATCCGTCGGCTCTCACATAGCCTTACAAAATAAATAAACTCTTCAAAAGATGTCCCCAATGGTCATCAAATCTACATAGAAGAATGCAACATGCCAGATTTAGGTTCCCACATGTCCAACGGTCAATCCATAACTTGAGGAGCATGACCCAAATTAAATGCACCAATCGGCCAAGCTGATTCATCCAAATAATCCAGTCGGTAAGTAAGAACACTAAGCAACAAAGGAAATAACCAAGTGCCAGTCAACCGACCATGCCAAGCATGATCGAGTAACACATTTATTACCAAGCACTAGTGAACTGATGCCTTCAGTCATCGATCATTCTTGAGAGACTGAGCACCCTGATAACCACACAAACCAAGGAACCAGTGTCCCAAACCAAGCAAGAACTCTCCAAACCAAGATAAAAAACCAATAATATACTATCAAACACAAACATATTTTTGGTTGATACAGGATTGCCAAGAATCCTAGGATGCTCCTACATCAGACACCCCAGGTCAGAAAGATTTTCTCATAAGGAAATCAGGAACGCCTCAAGGGAATTAGAATAGGTATGCAAAATCTGTTCTTCACCCATATCTCTTCTTGTCCTTCATCCCAAGTAGTCTTTAGTTCATTCATTTCTCCCTACATTAAATTCATCTACTTTCCACTTCTCTTATCTTTTCAGTCGGTAACTAATAGCAATCAACTTTGACCACTACCGACCACAAAAGTGCCTCGATAAGGTTCATTCTTTTTAGACTCCTCAATCAACTCAGTATCATTTGTATCTCTCTATGTCATAAATTTCACCATCTACTAAACCATCTATGCTAGGAAAACTATTTGTTTCTTAATCTTAACAAACTCTTTAGAGATATCATTCTCCTTCTCCTCCAAACTAGACTTAACAGGAATAGGTTCATCAACCTTCTACTCCTGAGGTTTGTCATAAGGACAACACCTGATAAATCCACATCCCTTAACCCCTATCTCCTATAAAGGTGTCAAATTATGTTGAGCTCCTTCATGCCTAACCATATAGGTATTAGCACGACCATCAAACAACACATTTATGTCAGACTGCCAAGGTCTATCGAGCACTAGATGGTAGACATCCATAGGCAACACATCACATAATATCTCATCATGGTAAGACCTAATCTATAAATTAACCAAGCATTTCTCTTCAACTCTAACCTTAGAAACATCTTGTATCCAACTAATCTCATAAGGATTAGGATGCTTCCTTCTTTCCAAATTTAACTTACTAACCATTTATTCTAAAACAAAGTTCTCAGAACTTTTTCCATCAACTAGAACATTACATACCTTATCTTTTCACTTGTATCTAGTTCTGAACAAATTCCTCCTTTGCACCGGTTCAGAGACACATGTAGCCAATCTTCTAGTGACAAGACATTCACCTTTCTCTGGAACATTCTCAATGTCTTCTTCAACAACTAATGCAACTCTTTTCTTAGGACACTGCCAACATCTATGACTAGGTTCACCATAATTATAACAAGTTCTAGTGAACTCATTCTTCCACCTTCCTCTCTGTCCAACATTCTTAGTAACTTGACCATTGCTAGATCCAAAATCAGACTTAGAATTCTCTGTCATATTACTTTCAGCAACTATCTCACCAGTCTTACCACCTCAGTTTCTATTATTTTGTTTTCCTTCATACTTCCTACTCAGCTTCTCTTCAATCTTTAATGCCATCTGATAACCATCACCGATTTTTTTTATCCACATAGTAAGCAATTCTTCTTGAATACTAGGTCTCAAACCATAGACATACCTAGCAACCTTCTCTTTAACAACTTCGTAATGACCAGTCCTAATCAAGATTCTATAAAATGCCTCGGTATACTCCTATACCAATTTGTTAGTCTTCTTCAAAGCTTTCATCTTCTTGAACATTTCCAATTCATAATCCACCAGAATGAATTGCTTCTTCAACTTGTCAACCATTTGGTTCCACTCAGTGATCTTCTCTTTTCCTCTTCTACCTCTTTCCAACTAAACTTCTCTCCACCAAATATTTGCACGACCTTTCAATTTAGTCTTTGCAAATCTAACCCTATCAGGATCTTCTATTTCTTCATACTCAAAGTATTCACCAATCTCATTGATCCAATCAATCAATTCTTCAGGCCTAAGACTTCCAGCAAGTGTAAAAACTTCAATCTTAGGTCACTTCCCAATCTTAGGCATAGCTTTCAGATTTCAATTCTCCTTAGAATCTCTAGCTTCTTTGATAGCTTCTTCAAAATGATCATCCTCAAATTCATCATCACTATCCTCTTTCAAGGTAGGCTTATTATTTCTCAACTCCTCTTATAGGTCTTGCACTTGTTTCTGCAAAGACCTAAAATCATCAAGACTAAATTCACCAGTAGTTTCTTCTTCTTCAGAGATCTCACAATTTATCCTTAGAGGCATCTTCAAATCAAGATCTAGATACACAAGATCCACTCAGCTCCAACAAGAACAAAATTTTCTCAAATAGGAAAAAACTTTTCTCTAATACCACCTAACACAGTCAAGGTTGGTGGATCCAATTAAGCATTAACTGACCTTGCAGCCAAACCAATATACAATGAAAATACATAATAAGAAACATAGATCTGATATGAAACAAAATTCTTTATTCATGAAAACACCGGTTACATGCAATGTGGTGGGCTATAAGGCCTTCCCGGTTATGGCCAATTACAATGCAAGTAATAGTCTACAAGATCTCATAGGATCCAAATCTTTTCCCCAACATCAGCATCCAACTAGTCCAGGTCTGCAACAAGCAACACACTGGTAGGCACCCAGGAAAGATCTAAACTTGTACTCCAACTTCCAAGCAATCTTCCTGCTCCTAAGTTCAAAGGTACTAACCTTCCAACCCACAATCTCTTCCCTAAACATCTACCCAAGCACCCTATAAATATTGATTCCCATCCACAAGTTGGATGATGAAACAATTAAATCTTACAAACAAATATTAAATTCTAAAATATCTATCGGCTCTCACAAAGCCTTACAAAATAAATAAACTCTTCAAAAGATGGCCCCAATGGTCATCAGATCAACATAGAAGAATGCAACACGCTAGATCTAGGTCCCCACATGTCCAACGGTCAATCCATAATTTGAGGAGTGCAACCCAAATTAACTGCTCTAGTCGGCCAAGCCGATTCATCTAAATAATCCAGTCGGTAAGTAAGAACACTGAGCAACAGAGGAAATAACCGAGCGCCAGTCAACCGACCATGCCAAGCATGACCAAGCAACACAGTTATTACCGAGGACCAGTGAACCAATGCCTTTAGTTACCGAACATTCTTCAGAGATTGAGCACCTCGGTAACCACACAAACTAAGAAACTACTCTCCCAAACCAAACAAGAACTCTGCAAACCAAGATAAAAAAGGTCAATAATCTACTATCAAAAACAAACATATTTTTGGTTCATACAGAATTGCCAAGAATCCTAGGATGCTCCTACATGATAATCTCTATAGGTTTTCCACATTAAAATCTTATTAGAACATTGGTACAAATTTATAAGGGATAATTAACAAGCTATTAGTGTAACTACATCATTCATTGATAGTTATGTAGTTTCATTAACTACCTATGCATCAAGCATGCAAATGTAACCCTATAAATCCCCATTGTTATTGATCAATAAGATGTTAAGATTCCACTGTTTAAATTTAATATTAGACTGATTTGGTAAAATAGAAGAATGTCATTGAGTTTACAAAGGGTCTTCTGATGAGTATTGGAGAAAGTGAATGGAAGATTTGGGTGCATACTAAAATCTACATACATGCATGAGTTACAAAGTGTATTATGGTATTCAAACTATTATCTTTTTTAATTATTTATTTGTTTGAATATGGTGTTTCCCATATTTTGTCTATAATAGTTGGGTTTTCTAAAGATATTATTTTTATATTTGCAAATATAACAAAAATGCTACTTGGGATATGCTATGATAAAGAAGAATTGGCTCAATGAATCTTGTCAATGAAATAACTATTGTGGGGAGTACCTAAATTATTTTCTCCACTATGAAATCACTCAAAAACCATGTGATATATTTGGCACATCTATAAGGAAAAAATATTTCATTAGCGGAAGTAAGCATGTAGTCGCTGCTATAGATATTACTTTGGTGGAGAAGTTTTAACAATGGTGTTGTTTCTCTTGTATGTATGTGAATACAAATATTTTTTGAAGGAGCGTTAAGGTTTATGAAGTTGTTTTTTGGCTTAGTAAAGGTGTTGAAGAATCTACTATGGAGAAAAACAAACCTATAGTGACACTTTTGTAATAGAACATTATACAATGAATATGGTGATAATTTTTCTTGACATGTGTGATTATAGTTTCTTTGCCACATACAATGCACTATGAATTACATCTCTATAGGTAAAATTTGGACTTGATAGATCGATTCTTTTTGCATCACAAATGGATTTTTTTCAATGATTGTGAATTTTTAAGTACATTTCCTCCCAGGCATATATACTCTATTGGAAATTGCAATTGAAACAATTTTTGTATTGTCATTGATGTCAAACCTTAACTGATAAGACTGTTGCTACTTAGGAAAGTACTATATCTATTGTGAAAAGGGAAAGAAAGGTTGGTAACAATAGTACCTAAGGAAAGGTTGAGTTATCTTGATACTGCAAAGTGTACTTGATTATGTTGTACAATGACGAGACAATGTATTGTTTATCTTAGTAAGATTGAGGACTAAACTGGTAGGCTTAATTGAGAAAAAATGAAGAAATTATGTCTAAGCTGAGTTATGATAGAGTCGACCGAGTTAGTGGATGCCAATCAAAAATCTAGTGTCGATCGAGTGTCAATAAATTGCTGAGGAGGACATTATATTTTGAGGAAATAGTTTTAGTAGTGATCGAATATTTTACATGGTGATTGAGTGGATGGTCAAAGTATTGACCGAGCATCAACAATTTTATATTTGAAGATAATTCTTTTTGGGGATGACGTTGTTTGAATTATTGGATTATGTAAAATGTGTTGACTTTATTTATTGATTGTATGGAAGCATTTAATGCTTTGTAAAATTTTTTATAGTAAATCTTTATGAGATTTGAGATGATTCTAGAAGAGGAGATGAAGAACATGAAGTGGGTAGATTCAATGAGCCTGACCTAACCCTAAGATCTACGAAGGAGTTTAAGTGGCAAAAGATAAGTTAACCTAATACAAGAAAGTATTAAGGGAACATAAGGATTAGGTATGTGTATGCATTTTGGTGAAGGAGATGCTGGAATAATAGTAAAGTTTTATTGACTGTATAAGAGAAAAGGCTGAAGAAAAAGTGTGGTGGTTGCTTGAAGGAAAGTTCAGAGCAGATTAGAAGTGGAGATGGAAAAGTTTCAAAGTTAGTAAACCAACATTTGTGTACTGAATTGGATCTGATATTTGCAAAGTGAGTTGTATGTTTTCAGATCAATACTACTGCTACTTTCTTACCATTGTAATAGTCAAAATCCTTTTAACAGAGGTTGAGCTAACAATCATATGTTAAATCCTTTGAACAAGGTTGCATTCTAATGGAGTGTATGTAAGTCCTTTGACCAGGCTCACTTTTAACAGGGTGATTGAAATCCTTTAACCGGGTCACACTTGATAGTGTGTATTGTAACCTTTGACAGGGTTGGCTTTTAATCGAGCTCACTTTAGAAGAGTGAAAATAATAGTAGCATGTTACAAATTGGTTTTTCCCATATTGGGTTTCCACTATAAATCCTGGTGTCAAAACTTGTGTGAATGTTTTTGTTTGAACATTTCTGTGTTTTACAAGTTAAATATAGCTGGGTAGCGGACTGCTGAGTTATATGTTTCTATTATTGAATTAGTAATGACTGGGGTTGATTTGGTTGCTTGATCTGATTTAAAGAAATTTTTTTTTTAAGTTATTTTATACATCAGGACCTGAGAACAACTGATTCACCCCCCCTCTCTTTTGTTCTAAATCATATTAACAATTGGTATCAGAGCCAAGTTGCTTATTGGTGTTTATATAAAGCAAGTTTAAAGGGACTTGAAGCAAATGATCAAGATGTATAAGGAGGTACCAAATCTAAACAAAGATAACGTCCCTGCATGGCAAAGCTTGATGAAGCTACATCTGGCTGGTATTTGTGATTCCGCAAAGTACTACATTGAGCATGACTATGTCACACCTATTGCACCTTTGACTGTCGAGGAAATGAGAGCCAAGAAAGAACACATTTAGGCAATGCAGGAAATTGCATCTGCTCTAAACTATCTAGAATTTGAGGACATTAAGGACTGCACAACTGCTAAAGATATGTGGGAAACTCTTGCAAAGATCTATGGTGGTGATCTATATGTACTAAAAGCTAAAGCTGAGAGTCTTAGAGGTAAGTTTGATGAAATGAGAATGAAAGAAGATGAAAACATTGCACAATACTGTGGTAGAATAAAAGAAGTTGTGAATGCTATTAGAGGAGAAAATGGAACTATTGATGATGAGACCATAATTCAAAAACTGTTAAGAACCCTGTGTCCTATATATGCTATTAAGATCTCAGCTATTCGGGAATCTAGATGTAATTCTACAAATGTGCTTACTTTGGAAGGTTTGATTGGTAAGCTGACTGCTTTCGAACTATCTTATTATGATAGTTTCACTGTCAGTAGTATTGAAAATGTTGAATCTACTTTCAAGTCATAGTTAGTCCTGAACAAGCCTAAGAAGGAAAAAGAAAGATGCATCAATGAAAGTGAAAGTGAAAGTGAAGATGAAAGTGACACTTCTGATGAAGATGTTGAAGATCTAGAAGCTCTTATGGCTAGAAGACTGAGAAGAGGAAAAGGAAACTACAAAGGTAAACTTCCCATTATATGTTTTGCATGTAACAAGGTCGATCATATAGCTACTAGATGTCCTGACAGGAAGGATAAAGATGAAGAAAGAAATAGCAAACACAAAGACAAAAGAGATAACAAAGGCTACCAAAGGTACAAAGACTACAAAGAAAAAGGTAAGAAATCCTATTACATTGCTGAAGAAGAGACTGATACTGATAGTGATGATTTTGAAATTGAGGTAGTCTATGTTGCAATGAAAGATGAATTTGATGAGGATGAGAAAACTGCATTGATTTCCTATATGAACAAGAATGATGAATGGATTATTGATAGTGGTTGTTCACATCACATGAATGGTGACAAAAGTAAGTTTGTGACTCTACATCATTATAAAGGTAAAAGTGTAACATTTGGTAATGATGCACCATGTCCTATTAGAGGAAAAGGATTGATTAAATTAACTAATAAGATCTCTTGTGAAAATGCTTATTGGGTTGAAGGATTGAATTATAATCTGTTAAGTGTTGCTCAGCTCAACAAAACAAGTTACCAAGTGGAATTTCATCATGTTGCAAGAAAGATAAGATATTTGATACTACTGGTGAACTGATTGGAAGTGGTGAGAAAACTAGAGGTAATTTGTTCTATCTTGACCTATCTGAAGAAACATGTATGTTTTCACAACTTGATGACATTTGGTTATGGCATAAGAGGCTATGTCATGTTAACTTTGACAATTTGGTAGAGATAAGTAAGAGGCCTACCTAGATTGAAGAAACTTGAGAATGTAATGTGCAAAGAATGCCAGTTACGAAAAATGACCAAGTCAAGTTTCAAGAGCAAATACTTTACTTCTGAACACATTTTAGATTTGGTTCATACTGATCTTTGTGGACCTATGGGTGTACAAAGCTACTGTGGAGCTAGATATTTTATCTTGTTTGTTGATGATCATACCAAGATGATGCATGTAATGTTTCTAAAAGAAAAATCTGATGCTTTTCAATTTTTCAAGTGGTATTTGGCTAAGGTTGAGAAGGAGACAGGTAGGAACCTAAAATGTCTTAGATCTGACTGTGGTGGATAATTTACATCAAATGAATTTAATCTATTTTGTAATGATAGAGGAATCAAAAGATAGATGTTTGCACCTAGAACGGCTCCACAAAATGGTATAGCAAAAAGAAGAAACAGGTCTATTTTGGACTATTCTAGGACATTATTGATTGAAAAGAATGTGGCACAAAAATATTGGAAAGAAGCTATAAGTATAGCTATTTACACTCTTAACTGGGTATATATCAAGAAAGGTACAAATCTGACACCCTATGAATTATGGTATGGGCATGCACCGAGTGTTAAATACTTTAGAGTATTTGGAAGCAAGTGTTACATATTGAAAGATAATAGGAATGGAAAGTTTGATGCTAAGAGTGATGAAGGCATATTCTTAGGCTACTCCACAAAAAGTAAAGCTTATAAGTGTTTGAAATCTAACACTAACAAAATTGTGGAAAGTGTGAATGTAAAAATTGATGAGTATGCAGAAAGTAATGAGGTTGATAGCAAGAGAGAACTAGAAGATTACAGATCCTTTGTGTACATTGAGGAAATAAAAGAGGTAGGTAATAGACCTGCACCTGATGTCGAGTCTCAGGCAAGTAATGCCAAGCGATAGACAGATGATGCTGAGCATCAGGAAAATAGTGCCGAGAGAGAACAAGAACTTGTCGAGCTGCAAGACAATGCTGCTAAGGATCAGGAAGAGGTTGCCGAGCATTTAGAAGTTAAATCTGACAATCTTGTTGAGGAACCTGATGAAATAGAAGAGAAAAATGCTTAACCTATTTTGGCAAAATATGTAAGAAGACATCACAAGCCTGAATAGATAATTGGAGATAGAGACACTAGAATTCAGGCCAAAAGCAAGACAAAAGATCCAACATGCTTACTATGTGAATTTGAACCTAAGACAACTAAAGAGGCATTAGAAAATGAAGACTGGATACAAGCAATGAATGAAGAGATTGACCATATTGAGAAGAATGAAACCTGGACTCTGGTGTTGAGACCTACAGATAAGAATGTTATAGGAACAAAGTGGGTATTTCCAAATGAGTTGAATGAAAAAGGTGAAATCACTAGGAACAAAGCTAGACTAGTGTGCAAAGGCTACACATAAGAAGAAGGAATTGATTATGGGGAGACATTTTCCCCTGTTGCTAGATTGGAAGGAGGAAGAACTCTGCTTGCATATGCTACTTATAAAGATTTCAAGGTATATCAAATGGATGTCAAGTCTGCATTTTTAAATGGTATACTGGAAGAAGAAGTTTACATAAAACAAATAGAAGGTTTTTTTGATCCAAACAGAAGACATATGGTATGCAAACTGAACAAAGCTTTATATGGATTGAAACAAGCTCCCAGAGCATGGTATGAGTGATTGCATAAATATTTGATATAGATTGGATTTTCCGGGAAAAATGACATAAGCAATCTATATATGAAAGATGAAGAAGGTAGAGGTATTTTGTTGGCCAAAATCTTTGTTGATGACATTATTTTTGGTGGACAAGATGCATTGTGTAAATTTTTTTCACATGAAATGCAAACTAAATTTGAGATGAGTATGTTTGGTGAGATCAAATTCTTTTTTGGTTTACAAGTATATCAAATGAAGAAAGGAATTTTCATTACAGAGTCTAAGTATGTTAATGAAATACTAAAATTTTTTGGAATGGAAGATGTTAGACCAGTAGGAACTCCTATGGTTACTAGACAAAAGTTATCTAAGAATGATGATGCTGCAGAAGTTAACCAGACTTTGTATAGATCCATGATTGGAAAATTGTAGTATGTTGTACATAGTAGACCTAATACTACACTAGCTGTTGGGATTGTGGCAAGATTCTCTGCCAATCCTAAGGAAACACACATGATGGCAGTGAAAAGAATCATGAGATACTTGAAAGGAACCACTGACTATGGATTATACTAAAAAAAGGATGACAAATTTGAACTGAGTATATACTAATGCTGATTGGGCAAGAAATGTAGATGATAGAAAGAGCACTAGTGGTGGAGCTTTCTTTCTTGGATAGAGATTAGTCTCCTAGACAAGCAAGAAACAAAATTGCATTTCCCAATCTACTGCTAAAGCCGAGTATGTTGCTACTGTAGTAAACTGCTCAAATTTGATATGTATAAAATAGTTGTTGATAGGCATGAAAGAAGAAATCACTGAACCTGTTGTTATTTTCTATGACAACACAAGTGCTATCAATATTTCTAAGAATCTAGTGATGCACACTAAGACCAAGCACATAGCAATCAAGTATCACTATTTAAGAGAAATGGTACAAGACAAGGAAGTCCAAGTGGAATATGTGAATACAAAAGAACAATTGGCAAACATATTCAGTAAAGCTTTACCTAAAGAAGCCCATGAGTACCTGAGAAGTCAATTAGGGGTCCTTCCCCTAACTAAGGCTACCTAGCCAAGCTAGGAGCACTGCATCAAATATGCCACAACAGAACATTTGACACATTGATGTAGAAGATTGTCACACTTTAGGACTATCCTAGAGCTATGAAGAAGGAACAAAGATAACAAGTAAGTCATGAGCAAGATGACAGAGGGAGAAACATTGTGCTCAACAGATATATCTACATCTGTTGGATGTATGTTTGAGTTGTTGCTTTGGCATTTTTGTCAAAGAGGGAGATTGAATTGAAATTATAATATAACACATGACACTGAAAGAAAGGGAGAATGAACTAAAATGGAAGATCAGGATAGAGGGAGATCCAAATAATTCTGACAATCACAGAAGTGAGATTTACTGATTCTGAATCAGAATGAAGCTAAGGATATTATAAATTTTCTCTGATTGATAGTTATAAGTTTTTAGATTGGTTGGTAATCCATGTGTTATTCAAGTGATATCATATGGTGTTGCCATCAATGCCAAAGAGGGAGATTGTTGGAAATTTCAATTGAAACAATTGTTGTATTGTCATTGATGTCAAACCTTAATTGGTAAGACTGTTGCTACTTAGGAAAGTACTATATCTATTGTGAAAAGTGAAAGAAAGGTTGGTAACAATAGCAGCTAAGGAAAGGTTGAGTTATCTTGATACTACAAAGTGTACTTGATTATGTTGTACAATGATGAGACAATGTATTATTTATCTTAGTAAGATTGAGGACTAAACTGGTAGGCTTAATCAAGAAAAAATGAAGAAATTATGTCTAAGCCAAATTATGACAGAGTCGACCAAGTTAGTGGATGCTGAGAAAAAATCTAGTGTCGACCGAGTGTCAGTAAATTGCTGAGGAGGACAATATATTCCAAGGAAACAATTTTAGTAGTGACCAAACATTTTACATGGTGACCGAGTGGATGATCAAAGTATTGACCGAGCATCAACAATTTTATATTTGAAGAGAATTCTTTTTTAGGATGACATTGTTTGAATTCTTGGATTATGTAAAACATGTTGAATTTATTTATTGATTGTGTGGAAGCATTTAATGCTTTGTAAAATGTTTTATAGTAAATCTTTATGAGATTTGAGATGATTCTAGAAGAGGAGATGAAGAACATGAAGCAGGTAGATTCAATGAATCTGACCTAACCCTAAGATCTATGAAGGAGATTAAGTGACAAAAGATAAGTTAACCTTATAGAGGAAAGTATTAAGGGACCAAAGCATTAGGTATGTGTATGCATTTTGGTGAAGGAGATACTGGAAGAACAGTAAAGTTCTATTGACTGTATAAGTGAAAAGGCTGAAGAAAAAGTGTGGTGATTGCTTGAAGGAAACTTAGAGCAAATGAGAAGTGATGGAAAAGTTTCAAAGTCAGTAAACCAGCATTTGTGTACTAAATTGGATCTGATATTTGCAAAGTGAGTTGTATGTTTTCAGATCAATACTACTGCTACTTTCTAACCATTGTAACAGTCAAAATCCTTTTAACAGAAGTTGACCTAATAGTCATATGTTAAATCCTTTGAACAAGGTTGCATTCTAATGGAGTGTATGTAAGTCCTTTGACCAGGCTCACTTTTAATAGGGTGATTGAAATCCTTTAACCGGGTCACACTTGATAGTGTGTATTATAACCTTTGACAGTGTTGGATTTTAACCGAGCTCACTTCAGAAGAGTGACAATAATAGTAGCATGTTACAAAGTGGGTTTTCCCATATTGGGTTTCCACTATAAATCCTGGTGTCAAAACTTGTGTGAATGTTTTTGTTTGAAAATTTCTATGTTTTACAAGTTAAATACAGCTGGGTAGTGGACTATTGAGTTATATGTTTCTATTATTGAATCAGTGATGACCGAGGTTGATTTGGTTGCTTGATCTGATTTAATGAAATGTTTTTTTTGAAGTTATTTTATACATCAGGACCTAGAAACAATTGATTCACCCCCCCTCTTTGTTGTTCTAAATCATATTAACATACTCTCCCAAATAAGGTAGCTTATGTAAAAGGTACATTTGACAACATGATGTTTAGAGAATATACCATCAGTTTTAGTTTTTGAAGTTGTCATAATTTATTCAATAACAAATAGTAAAAACATAGGTAATTATCATCTTTTGGTATCTAATACTAATATTTGTATGATTTGAGGTTCATGTGATATTAACTAAACACTTTTGAAGTACTTATATGTAAATAAAATTGGGTCGCAAAATATCACATGTTTTTAATAGGAAAAATGGATTCTGAAGGTTGTTCTATGAATAATCTCATTACTAAGAATGCTAATTATACAAGGAGCTCATTAATTTTTTCATATAACTACTATGATTATTCTATACTAAAATGTGTTATGATATAATTGAAACTCTTGTTGTTGGCAATAAAATTTAAGATTATAATAAGTTAGGCCTAGCTAGTTGAATGAAAAAATTTCTTGGTATAATAAAGCCTCTTTTTGTTCATGGCTTTCATGCTTAATTATATAGATCTGGAAGTTGGTGGCATTGGAGAATGAAAGATATTGGTGGATTTGACACTTTGTCACTTTGAGATTGTATATGTATGAGAAGCATTTTTGGCTTTTCTTTAATGATTCTATTTTTTATTTTATTTTTAATGCTAACATATTTGAAGAATGCATGTGTTGTGAAGATTTAATTTGGAGACAATTTTAAGTTTTGATGAAGAGCTTTCATGTTGATAGTTATCTAGAGAGCTTGAGACTATGATTGAGAATTATTAGTTGTATGATTTTCAGAGACAAAATGATGGAGTCATGTGTATGGGGGGCTGAATATGGATTGTTGTAAAGAGTGATTTGATGTCTCTAATTTGAAAGTTTGGATTGAGAGCTCAAGGATTTTTCTTCAAGATCTATCTTTACAAAAGTTGAGGAGATTTATTGATGGATTTTCACTTAGTTTATGATTTCTTTCTTCAGAAGAATATTTTCTCAAAAATATGTATTTGTGCTATGTAGTAAACATGTTTATTTATATAATCCTTAAGATATGGTCCCTAGGACAAAGTGAATTTTATGGTTTTAGAATCAATGCCATAATGGGGGAAATTTTGGCATTAAAAAATTATTACTTTCATAGTTATATATTTACATCAACTTCCCATGCATCAAGCATGCACATATAACCCTATAAATCTCCACTTTTATTAATCAATGGGATATCAAGCTTTCATTATTTACAGAAAAATGTGATTTACCTTATTTAATAACTTGAATAGAATATGTATAGAGGAATTGATGTAGTTGAATGAGGGGAAAAACTTTCCATAACTAATCATAATGGTAATATTCTTATGTTCCCCTTTATTACACTATTCCTACAAAAGTATCCAAGACCTTTCTAAAGCCTAACACAAAAAAAAATAATTATTTTTTATAAAATTAAGAGGGAAATGGCCCCGATCCCATACAATAGAAAGAGATAATGACATCACTGTATGCCAAAATTTAGGGCATTGTAGCCAGATGGGAAAAATTCCTTGCACTAAGGCTTGCAAATTTTAGCCAAAAATATATAGCATAACAAACTATCAGTGAAGATATCACTACTACTAACATTAGACTTCAAACCATAAACATTACAATAGTTAAGAAACTATTAACAATTTATTCTACAACCCTAATTTGTTAAAGGTTATTCTTAAGTTCCTGGTTTAATTTAAAGAGATAAGTGTAGTTCAGGTTTGTATGTTTAAATCATTGCAATTATTGGAAAAATAGGAAAATCTTTAGTTTAATATACATGTTAGAATAACTGAGGGAGGGTGAATCAGTTAGATCAATTATGCTACAGTCCCAAATACACAAATGTACCTTCCAAAACAATTTCAATAAATTATACAGCTTGGTAACATCAATTATCAACCTGTCTGTCCACTTAACTGATTACCAGTAATTATCCAATTGTGATTATCGGCTAAATCAACTATGCAAAATGTAAAGTATGATAGAAAACAATCATAAAAAATAACACATAACACAAACGTGGAAACCTTGCTAAGGGAAAAACCACCTAGGACCGGTAACCCAAAAAAATTCACTCTTTTGAAGTGATCTCGATAAAGAGCCAACCCTGTTAAAGGTTACAATGCACACTATTAGGTGTGACCTGGTTAGAGGATTTATCACTAATAGCTAACTTTTGACTAGCATTCACTATGGGGTCAACAAGATAACACTTTACATTCAATTAATGTCATAACGTAGTACAATAAGATTGTTAAGTCCACTCAGTTAAGAGATTTTCTAAATTAATGGTTAAACTGATACAAACCTGATCTGATTCAAATACAACTCAATTGCAAATATTCAGATCTATGCTAAGCTCATAAAATCATCTGATCATTAATCAATTTCACTTCATCAATATTTCTCAACTTACTTTCACTCGGTAAATAGTTCATCATAGCAATTTCTAGCTCATCAAATTCAGTCAGTTGTTCTTAGCATTTAATGTTTTCATCCATACTCAGTCAATATATAAATGTGTTGGTGATAACAAGATTGGGTATAATATCACTCGTTATACACTACACTCATTTAGTGTATATAGAAAGCTTCAATTACCGACCACATTGACAAGTTCAATTTCAAATCTCTTCTTCATAATAGATTAATGTAACATGCTCAAGTCAACAATATAAAGCCATAGACTCATCAATAAGTTACCCAGTTTCTACCTTATCCTTATCTATCATATCCATCTCTTCCTCATGTAGATATCTCAGTTCTTCATCTTTTCTTCCTTCAATAGATATTCAGATGTTTGTAACTATCATGATAAGTGCTATCAAAATTAGTTGACATCAATGACAACATATTGACTAATTTAGTCATCTTACATATCATTTTAGTAGCTCAGTCATCTCTAATCACTATTTCTTTAGTTCATCAAATATTCAATTAGTTGTAGTTCATCAATCTCTCCCTTTAGCATTGATGGCAACACAACAAATATGAAAATATGCCATACACATACCAAACATGTATTCTACAACTATTTAGGTAAATGTTGTAGCTTGGTAAGATCTGCCTAGCTTTATATTTAATATGTTTAATCACTACAAAAATAAAACAACATTACATGCATACTCTCCCTATGGATTTTATCATTTATAGTTCTTAGATTATTCTTGTTCTTAGAAACGGATATTCCAGTATGAAGTCTCTCTTTGATATTCTCTCCCTTTGATGATAATGCCAAAGAAAATATACAAACAACTCTTCAGTAGCAAAGTAATTCTCCATTGTTCAGTTCATATCAGGTACCTTTAGTGTACTGATAAACAAATTTTTGTTCCCAAATTCTACATTCTTTCACAACCTTAGAGAAAGTAAATTGTGAGGTATGTACACCAATATGAATGATCTTTTGATAAGTATAAGTTTATGCAACCTACTGATCACCTTAGTGACCAGTAGATAGGGGACAGACCCCAAGTCTAGTCTTCAAATATTCAAATGTGTCCTTCGGTAAAAATTTGGTAAAAATATTAGCAAGTTGTTCTTTAGATGTTACAAATTCTAGTTTCACCTGCTTCTATTGAACTTGTTCCCTTAAGTAGTGATACTTAATAGATATATGCTTTTTTTTTGAATGCATCACAAGATTCTTGGAAATATTTATAGCACTAGTGTTGTCAAAATATATGATCACCGGGTCAGTGATCACCTCATTCATCCCCTCCAACGCTTGTCTAATCCAAGCAATATTTGAACAATTTGTAGCAACAACAAGGTACTCTTCTTTAGTAGTAGACTGATAAATACATGCTTGTTTCTTTCTTATCCAAGTCACAAGCCTTTCCCCTAAAAAGAATGCTCCACTAGTTGTGCTCTTCCAGTCATCTATGTTTCCAGCCCATTCTGCATCGGTGTAAACTCAGAGTTCAAACTTGCCTTCCATTGTACCATAAACCATGTAGTCTTCTATCTTCTTCAAGTACCTTGAAATTCTTTTAACTACAACCAGATGTGAATCTTTTGGATTGCAGAAAATCTTGCCACAATCCCCACTACATGTGCAATATCAGGTTTACTATGTACAACATACATCAGTTTTCCAATCATAGATCGGTATAGTGTCTGATTTATCTCTGTAGATTCATCATCCTTTGTCAACTTACATCCAGTTACCATTGGTGTTCCTACCAGTTTTGCATCTTCCATGCCAAAAGTTTTTAACACTTCTTTAATGTATTTTAATTAAATGATGAAAATCCCTTAATTCTGTTATACAATCTACAAACCTAGAAAGAATTTAATCTCTCCAAACATTGACATCTCAAATTCCTTTCTCATTTCATCAGCAAAAGATTTGCAAATCAGATCTTGTCCACGAAAGATTATATCATCAACAAATATTTCAGAAATAAAAAGTTATCATCAGATTATCCTTTCATGTACAAATTAATGTTTTCACTAGTTCTTACAAATCCAATACTAATAAGATAAGCATGTAGTCTTTCATACCCTTCCAGTTGTTCTATGTAGACCTCATCCTCAAGAATTCCATTCAAAAAATATGATTTCACATCCATTTGATATAATTTGAATCATTTATGTGTAGCATATGCAAGTAATATACAGACTCCTTGAAGTCTAGCAATAGGTGCAAAGGTTTCACCATTATCAATACCTTCTTCTGGTGCATATCCCTTGCATACAAGTTTTGCCTTATTCCTAGTGACCTCACCATTTTCATTTAACTTGTTCCTAAATATCCACTTAGTACCAATAACATTTTTATCTTTTGGTCTAGGTACTAATGTCCATGTCTTATTCTTTTCAATTTTTTCAATTTCCTCATTCATAGCATTGATCCATTCCTCATTTTCAAGTGCATCCCTAAGATTCTTAGGTTCAAACTCAAAAACTAAGCATGTGTTTTGTCTTAACTTACTTTAGGTCAGCATGCCAGCTTTCTTATCTCTACTGATTTGATTCTCTGGATGGTGTCTTCTAACAAATCTTTCTAGCACTTGATGTCTTCTCTGCTCATCATTCGGTCTAGGTTCATTTTCCTGTTCGGTAGCTTCTTCCTTATTCTTAGTGTGCATTTTCTAATTCTCAATAGTATTTTCCTGATGCTTAGTAGACTCAGCCTGTGGCTTTGGTAGATAAGATGGATCTTAGACATAAGTAAACCTACCATAGTCTTTTGATTCCTTCATGCTTTCTTCATCATTCTTTTTAGAAAACTCATCTGTTAGGAATAGTCCCAAGAGATAACTAAGAGGGTGGGGTGAATCAGTTATCTACAAGATTCAATTCTTTATCCAATTAAGTATACTTCAACATAAAGCATAAAAAAAATGAAAGAACACATGAGCACAACACCAATATTTTGGTTATGGGGAAACCTAAATAGGTAAAAACCCCGGTGAGACATGATACCCACTAATATTTTGTACTAGTGTATAATGATCCTTGTTAGAAGATCCTTAAACCTATTTGGATTTTCTTTACAATATATTAAGTACAATAGACCTTGTCAAGGTTCGGACCATGTTAGGAGTCTTTTATAATTTTCCCTATTATGGGAGAGGATGCACTGTCTAAGAGCTGATTGCTCAAAGGGGCGAAGGCTACAACCTTCTGTTTAATAGATACACACTAAATCTGGATCTTGGTGAACTGCACTTTGACTTGCTACTTGGATTAGTTCCAATGAATAGAAAAAGTACTTTATTTTGTCACATAGACCTTCTTCTGATGGCTCAACACTTTGCACACTCTTCTTTGCTCTACTTCATCAACTATGAACCACACTCAAGAAATCACAAATTATTGCCTATAAATATCTTTCCTCCAAATGATATAATCAAGTAAGCCTTTTGGAACCACCTTGAAATCATATTAGAGAAACTATAAAAAACTCCAATAAACATTTTGACAGCTCTACTATGCACGCAACATATTCTAGGACCTGTCCAATAAGATAATTTTAGACACACGCTACACACTATTGGCTCTACCAAAACAACTAGATCTTTCTCTATAAGTTGAATTAACTCATGCACTCTTAACCAAACAACAATAACACTTCTCCAAGCTTAAATCTAAGGGAGCATACCCTAAAGATAGGTGCAACTCAAGAACCAATAAAATCTCTGTTGGCTCTTCTGAACAAATACATGAAACTGCTGCTGGCAAATAGCGACTGCATAACTTCACTTCTACTCATCAATAGACTATGCGTTTATAACTGAAGCATCACTAACATGTCTTCAACATATATTAAAGCATCCAAGGCTCCATGATAATTGTACGGACAACCATACATAGAACACTGCCTATTACTTTGTTAGGAACACTGTTGACACAAGCTGCTATATAACTATTTGTACTAACAGTTAACATCTGTACCCATGATATCATGTTGATATCATGTCCATGCTACATATACTAAAAGCTTACTACATAAGACTTCCATGCATGTTACTTTCCATATGTTGTCATCAATGACAAACATACAGTCAGTGTTAGCTTGCTAGAAAATCTCCAACATCATCAACTATTACATTAGCACTTTCTATCATTTTATTAGTAGCCTTGTTCAAACATTTATAGGTTTTACTATTAGTAGAATATCCTATGAATATTCCGTCATCACCTTTAGAGTCAAATTTACCATTCCTATAATCTTTCAAATTATAACAATTAATACCAATGATTCTGAAGTAACTTAGAATCGGTGTGATCCAAACCATAACTTGTAAGGTGCCTTGTTTGTGTCTTTCTTCAATTGAACTCAGTTTAGGGTGTATACTATTGTGCTAACTATGTCTCTCTAGTACATTTGTGCAACATTTTTATCAATCATCAATGTTCTACCACAATCAACAATAGATCAGTTCATCATTTCAGCAATTCCATTCTACTACGGTGTTCTAGGTGCAAAAACCTGCCATTTGATTCCATGCTCATGACAGAAATTAGTGAATTCATTAGAAACAAACTCACCTCCTCTACTAGACTTTAAGCATTTAATTTCTTTTCTAGATTCTTTTTCAACTTTAGCCTTATACCATTTAAATAGTTTGAATGCCTCAGATTTTTCCTTCAAGAACATTACTGTCATCAGCCTAGAATAGTCATCAACAAATAAAATAAAGTATTTATCACCATAGTAGTGTTGAGTTCTCATAGGACCACATAAGTCAGTGTGTACCAACTCCAAAATACCTTTAGGTGAATAGTCCTTACTTTTAAAACTAGATCTGGTCATCTTTCCTTTCTGACATTGATGGCACACAACAGGATTAGGTTTGGTTAGACTCGGCAATCCTCTAACCTTTCTCTTTCTACTAATGTTAATCATGATATCAAAGTTTATATGACATAACCTCTTATGCCATAACCATGCATCTTCATTTTTCACCAGTAAACAAGAAGTTTCAGTATTGTGAAGAAAAAATATATTACCTTTTGATTGTCATATAGTACCAACAAGATTTCCATTTTCATCATAGATTGTCACCTTGTTTCTTTCAAATGCAACCTAGTGACCCAAGTTCTTTAGTTGCAATAGATTGTAGTTAAGTCCTTTTACCTAGTATGAATTATCACATCTAATTCTATCATTCAATAAAATAGATCCTTTTCCTTTTACCATACAAGGTGTAGCATTTCCCATTTTTACTGACCCTCCATTATAATGCTCAAGATGATCAAACTTATCTTCATCACCAGTCATGTGATGTGTACAACCCCTATCAATGATCCAAGTATCATTCTTACTAACTTTATAAATGAGTGATGTTTCTACATACCTTTTATCCTCTTATAAATCATCTTTCATTGCAACAAATACTACTTCAATATTATCATTAGTGTCGATCTCGGTGTCATCTTATCCAACAAGGTAACATGCCTTTTTTCCTTTATCTCTTGTAATCTCAATTGTCTCTATTGTAGTGTCAGTTTCCTCTATTATTCCTTCTACCAAACTTTCTATCACCAAATCAGTCATTATCTTTCTCTTTCCTATTAGGACATCTAGCAACAATATGGTCAACCTCTTTACAATTAAAAGAAGCTAAAGGTAACTTTCCCTTGTATCTTCCTTTACCTTTCTGCAGTCTCTGGGCCATAAGTGATTTAAGCTCATCAAGATCATCTTCAGTATTACTGTCACTTTCATTCTTTATATTATGCTTAGTGATAGATTTACCAATCTTAAGAGATGACATAAATAAAAACTCAACACTCGATACAACACTATTGTCAAAATTTTTCAGCTTAAAATTTGTTAACTTTGCAATCAAACTATCAAGAGTAAGAGTGCTATTAGGTGTAGACCTCATTTCATGAATAGTAGATATTATGGTTGTGTATACAGGGAATGAGGTTCTTAGTATCTTACTTACCTTAATATCTTCATCAATAGTACCTCCTACTCCTTAGATAGCACTGACTACCTCTTTGATTCAGTTTGAATATTGTGTGATGCTCTCTCCTTCTTTCATCTTCATGTCATCAAATTTATCTCTCAAGCTTTCAGCTCTAGCTCTCATCACATTCACATCACCACCATGAACTAGAGCAAGTTTCTCCCACATTTTCTTTCATGTAGTGCAATCCTTGACATCCTCAAATTCAGCATCAGATAGAGCAGAAACAATATCTATCATAGTAATATTGTGTTCATGTTGGTCTCTTAACTGATCAAGAGTCAAAGGTCCAATAGTCAATTGTAACTAGCCATTGTCAAGTAAAGTTATAGCAGATTCTTTGATTCCAGATATGTGAAGTCTCATCCAACTTTTCTATGTGGTAAAGTTATCATTGTTTAGCTTCAACACTTCCCTCTTATACATCTTGTAATCTTTATGCTCAAGTCCTTAAAAATTTCTTCCAAGAAACCAATACGCTATGATACCAATTGTTAGAATAACTGAGGAGGGGGGGGGGGGGTGAATTAGTTAGATCAATTATACTACAGTCCCAAATACATAGATGTACCTTCCAAAAGAATTTCAAAAAATTATGTGGCTTGGTAACATAAAATATCAATCTCTCTGTCCACTTTATCGATTACCAATAATTATCCAACTATGATTACCGACTAAATCAACTATACAAAATGTAAAGTATGATATCAAAACAATCATGATAAATACCACATATAACAATGATTTAACATGGAAACCCTGCTAAGGGAAAAACCACCTAGTACTAGTAACCCAAAATAATTCACTCTTCTTAAGTGAGCTCGGTAAAGAAACAACCCTATTAAATATTACGATGCACACTATTAGGTGTGACCTCGAAAGAGGATTTATCACTACGAGTTAAATTTTGGCCAAAATTCACTATGGGGTCAACAAGATAACACTTTACATTCAATGAATGTCATAGGTTAGTACAATAATACTATTAAGTCCACTTAGTTAAGAGATTTTTTGAATCAATGGTTAAACTGATACAGTACTAATTTGATTCATGTACAACTCAATTTCAAATATTTAGATCTATCCTCAGCACATAAAATCCTCTGATCATTAATCAATTTAACTTCCTCAATATTTCTCAACTTACTTTCACTCAGTAAATAGTTCTTTGATGCTTGGTAATATCCGCAGCTTAGTTCTTTCAATAACTAGTTTGATCAAGTATGCATGAATATAATCTTACATGAAATCTCTATAGTCTCCTTTTGTCTGGCATGTTTCAATAATGAAGCTCATATCTCTTATATAGACAAGTAAATCATTTTCATATCAGCCATCAAATTTTTACTCTTAATCTCCTTCATCCATTTTGTCGCTTAAACCTTCATCGGAAGACGTGTCATTAACATGTTTCAATCTCATCCTTTAGATCTTCTCTAAATTTTTTCATCCATGGATCTCCTGACTAACTTCATTGTTTACCTTGAAATCATAACAATTTCCATCTCATCAAATTCAGTTGACTGTTCTTAGAATTTGGTGTTTTCATCCATACTTGTTGAATATAGAAATGCATCTGTGATAACTATCTCAGTTATACTATCACTCGATATACACTACACTAACTTGGTGTATATAGAAATCTTCAATTACTGACCACATTGACTTGTTCAATTTCAAATATGTTCTTCATAATAGATTAATGTAACATTCTCAAGTCAACAATATAAAGCCATAGACTCATCAATAAGTTACCCAATGTTTACCTTATCCTTATCTGTCATATCCATCTCTTTCTCATGTAGATATTTGAGTTCTTCATCTTTTCTTCCTTCACCAAATATTCAGATGTTTGTAACTATCATGATAAGTACTGTCAAAACTAGTTGACATCAATGACAAAATATTGACTAATTTAATCATCTTACATATCATTTCAGTAGCTCAGTGATCTCTAATCACTATTTCTTTAGTTCATCAAATATTTAATCAGTTGTACTTCATCAATATAATATGTAATACAAAATAAAAGTGCAATTGCCTATCCTATATTAGGAGAGAAGAAATAAAGAGTGATACAGATAATCTTATATTCACTTTATATACAAAAGCAAGGTACAAGACATTCATTTCTTTTCAAAATATATTAAGTATACAATTGAAATTTCTTTTATTACAACTTTAAAATACAATTGATTCAAGATCAAAAATCCCACACGACCCATGGATAGGAACATAAAATAATGTAGAAAAAGGAAAGTTGTATTCATAGAAGTCAAATGAAAGGAGTACAATGTAGTCCACCATTGATTTGTTTTGATGGAAAATTGATATTGTTGTAGTATCTGATTGAGTGTGACTTTTCTATCTAATATATCTTCAATGATTAGAAAATGGTTTTAGTCACTTATGAATGAGCAATGGAAAATTCACCTGTCTCTAAATGACTACTATGCATGTAGATGAAAGTAATAAAAGTGGAGAACAAGTGAAAATTTAAGAGAAATTGCAAACATAAAAGAATCATACTTTTATCTAACATATTTGTTTGTATGTGAAGATATAAGTATAGAAGATAGGAAGTCATTCAAAGGGACATATTATATATAATGTGAAACCTTTATGATTATATTTATTAGTGAAATTTTATGTTACAAGAAGTGGTTACCGTTGCACCAAAAGATCAACCTATTAATGCCCGATGCAAGCACTAGAGTTATAGAAGACACAGGAAGTTGTTAAACCATGCCACGAATCCTGAAGGGAGTGCTGACCATTTTTCCAACAATCTCCCCCTTAGCATTACTCGAGGGGATTCAAACCTGTGACCAAGCTCTGATACCACTTGTTACAAGTAGTGGTTGTCGTTGCACCAAAAGATCAACCTGTTAATGCCCGATACAACCACTAGACTTATAGAAGACACAAGAGGCTATTAAACCATGTCATGAATCCCGAGGGGAGCGCTGACCATTTTTCCAACATTTTAGTCATCAAAGAGATATTACATTATGTTATGAAACCTTTTGTCCAATGAAAAAAAGGAACTTGGAAACTTAAAAGTGATGATCAACTTGCTAAATGAAGTGAAATGATAGTTATGATCAATGTCAATAAGCAACCATTATTAGCAGTTAAGTGAAGCTAGAGCATTATATAGGGTCACAACTATTGTCAAGGGATTTTTTAAATATACATGAGAACAACTATATAGTTGTACATTACCAGAGAACTTTCATTTAAAAGATGAGAAAGAACATCTACACATTTTTAGTTATAGGAATGAAATATATACTTCAAAGAAATGAGGTTAGAGAAATAATTATACTTTTTTACTTTTTGTTAAATGAAAAGGATTAAGGTAATTTTACAATGTATTACCGCTATTGATCAAATGGAAAAATGACATTTTATTATCAAAATATTTTGATTTATTAGTGAAAATATAAAGCCTTTTTCAAATACATTAGATTGCTTCATATTTTCCACAGCTTAAAAAAAAAAATTCATATGATGAAATATCAATATTAACCTAAATAACAAATCAGTTCATAATCATACCAAATTAAATTTATAGTATTCAAAGTTTAAGAATAGAAGACAATGACTAGATTACCTTTTATGGTAGCGTGATCACAACCAAGGTAATGAATCATGTATATATGGTTATTGATAATTATGATTTAATGATGGGATGATCTTTGTAATCAAAACAATAAAAAAATACTACATGTTTCAAAGAAAATCAGTCAATACAACATAATAGCCACCTTTAGCCAGTAATTTTAAACTCTTTCAAATTTATAAAAAGAAATATTTCTTAAGGTTATCACGATTCTTAGGTGTGATGTAATGGAAGTGTTACCAGATGAATGGAGCATTAGAATGAACTAGTAGTAGTATATAGATGATCAAAAAGATAATAAAGGATGCAATGATGTTAAAGGAAATAAATGCTATCTTAATATAAATAAGATTAAATAATACTACTACACATGCTATATGAACATATTATAAGTTGATACAAAAGATAGTAACAAAAGAGCATATATAATACATATTATTAACCAACTTATATCCACTACCTCAATTCTTGTTCTTATCAATGGATCCTCCTCTCCTTTCTTCAACAACTCTAGGGGTCTGAGGAAGGGTGATCCTATTTCCCCCATTCTCTTCACTATTATGGCTGAAAGTCTAGGAAGGCACAGCCAAAAATTAATTTTTGAAAGGACTCTAAAAGGTTTGTATCCTTCCTCAGAAATATTATCCACTCACATGAATAGTTTGTCTATGATCTAATATATTTGGGTGAAGCTTCTATACAAGAGTCCAAAAGATTGAAAGGCATTCTTCTCTCCTATTCTAGACCCTCTAGTTAGCTTATCAATTGGAAGAAGAGAAATATTTTTTTCATTAATAATCTAGAGGAAAGACATGTGAAAATTTCTCTGATTCTCGAGTGAAATATTGCCTCCTTTCCATCAATGTATATTGGCCTTCCTCTGGGGGAGAAACTACATGAATCCTTTTGGTTAAACATAATAGATAAATTCAACAAAAACCTTGTTGGGTGGAAAGGTCTCTCTCTCAAGTAGGAAAAATAACACTTCTCAAGTCCTTACAAAGCTTGGTCATCTATGCTCTCATTCTTTTCAAAATTTTATCCAAGTTTATTGAGAAGATGGAAATAATTCAAAAATGCTTTATTTGGTCTGACACTAAAGATAAAAAATGCATCCCTTTGCTAGGATGGTAAAAATTTTGTAAACTGAATCATCTTTGAGGTCTTGGAATTATAACTATTAAACATATGATTTTTTCTCTTCTGGCTAAACAACTTTTGGAGGATGTATGGAGAAGAGAAAGAATGGAACATTATTTTAAAAACTAAATATGTGAAAAATCGCACTCTTGATCAAATAACCCAAGAGGATCTCAGCATTGGTGGCTTTGTAATTTGGAATAATATGATGAAAGCTATAGGGTTGGCTGGTACATGGGGTAGATGGAAGATTAAATTTTGGGATGAATTATGAATTTATGACAAGCCTCACTATAAGTTTGCTGAGTACTAGGATTTAATGAAAAAATGAAAATTTTCTTTTGGAGAGATGGTTAGAGAATAATGGAGAAATAATAGCTAGATTAATATTCAGGCAGATATCATTAAAGTTCTCCTTGTGTAGAAAATCAATGAAAATAATAAGGATACCTTCATATGGGTTCTTGAATCCTCTTGCATATTCTTTGTTGCTTCTTCTTATAAGATTCAAACTCAACCTCACCTTCTGAAGGAGGCTCCTTTTAGGGTTAAATCTTGGAATATGATTCTCACTCCAAAAGTGGAGATCTTTTTCTAGATGTTCCTTCATAATAAAATCCTTACAATTGACAACTTAGAGAAAAGGAGATTCTATCTACCTAATAGTTGCATTTTTTACTTTGAGCATTGTGAATCCGCTTCCCATTTTCTTCTTAGATTCTCTTATTCTCTAAAGATTTGAAAAGTATTTCTTCAAAGATGGAAGCTTAGTTGGGCATTTCCTAAAAATCTCTAGGGTTTCTTTCAGAAATGGATTAGCCCCAGTTTGCATAAGTTAGTCAGATTAATGTGGTATCTTGTTGTTCCTCGCCTAATCTAAAATATTTAGAAAGAACAAAATAATAGAATATTTAGGGAGACTAAAAGAAACTCCACTATTTTGGCTAACAATATTTTCAAATGCATTCAAGAGGATGTCTCTATGTATGATAACCAATTTGGGGATTCCAATGTGGAAATTGAATGCTAGAATTTAAATTTGAGAAATGATAAGAAAACAGGCAAGGAAAACTCATTTTGGCTTTCCCCTCCTAAGGGATGGATGAATGTTAACTTTAATGGCACTGCTAAAGGGAACCCAGGTAAAGCTCATTATGGGGGGGTCATCAAGGACTATTGTGGTAACTTCATTATTTTTGTGGTTTTTCCTATTGGTTCTCAAAGAAACCATGTTGTAGAGGTCATTGTAGCTTTATATTCCCTAAAGTTGGCTAAACAAATTGAGGGTCAGAAAGTCTGGTTGTAAGGAGATTCCCTAAACATTATAAATTGTATTTATGGGAAGTTTAAAGCTTCGAGGTTGATATCCAATACTATAGAAATGGAAAAATATTTATTGGGCTCTTTTAATAAATCCCATGTGTCCCATGTCTTCTAGGAATCTAATTATATTGTTGATGTGTTCACCAATAAAGGGGTTAAAATCAATTCACTGATGACATGGAAAAATGTGAAGGATTTGGATACAAAAATTGTGAGTCTTATTAATTACTATAAGACAAGCAGTGAGGAAGAGAGCCATATTGGGAATGATGAAGAGATTGAGGACTATGGGTTATATCAATTATAATCAAACATTTATCATGTTAGTATAGAGTAATAATTACCTTTCCTTTCTGCAAGCTTTCTGGGTGTCTGAGTGTGGCCTTTTAATTGATATGTTCTAGGTCTCTATTTTTCAAAATCTGAAAATTAAGCTTGAAACAAATACAATAATGGGAGGTTATTTGTATAGAGAGGAACTTGGTGACTATTTGGACCTAACAAAGAACCCTAAATTATGGAGAAAGTTGGAGATTGGTAATATTACCCACTACCTGGAGAGATTGCATAGCTATGATAAGGGAATTACTCAAAAATTTATTGTCAGATGGAGGAATAGTACTCTTATGATTGATGGTAGGAAAGTTATCCTAAATGTGTAACTCATTGAGCTTAGGTAACTAGTTTAACCTTATCTTGTCTCAAATTTTATAGAAATAGAAAATTTTCCAAAATAGCTACCATATAATTCCCTAAGACTACTGATGAAAGGGATTCTATGGTTAAAAATAGGGTTTTTTATCATCAATAATATTAAGAGCTTATGGAGAAAGGTCCTTATTATCTTGATGGATTATATTACCCTGGATGGTCATTTTACCAGAGAAATATAACAAAATTTTGTTATGTTAAACTAATTTCACCAAAATGACTCTATTTCCTTTCCATATTATCTCTTTAACACTCTTCTTCGTAGGCTTTACATGAGTAGAGAGGATGCTAAAAAACTAGTTCTCGACGAGGGCTTTATTCTAATAATCCATGAGTTTATGATGAACAATATCCTTGAAAGCAGTGTTAAAACCACCAAGGAAAAAGGAAAGAGTGCTACCCCTGGCAAGGGTAAGAAATATTCAATAGCTAATAAGAGCTTAAAAATAGACTTTCAGTGGACTGATGATTCTCCCTTATCTTTGACAAAAAAGAAGGAAGTGTTGGTCGACTATTATTTGAGCTCAAAAAGTGAGGAGATAGACCCAAGGGAAGGCCCTACTAAGGATGAAGATGCTTATTTCCCTAGCTGAAGAAGAAAGGAAATTGCTAAAAAGAAAAAAAAGGCTTCAGATGCTGATGGCAGAAGCTCTTCGTCCTCTGGAGAAGATTCCAAGGATGTGATGGAGATTTCTAAGGCCTCTAAGAAAGAGACAAAGGATGAGACTGAGATTATGGGGGATGATAAAGTTGAAAATGTTATGGATGTGAGATAGGAAATGACAGGTAAAAATGAGGACTCTCTTGACAACAACGAAGAATTTTTTTTTTATGATCTGAACCCTAATCAAGAAGCTTGCAAGATCATTATTAATATTTACCCCACTAATAAGGATAAATCTAAAAAGAATGAGAATAATATGTAGGCTATTGTAAACATTCTTGATAACAAAGATAAAAAACTATATTTGAGAGTGACAAGGAGGAGACACTTTTGAAGGACAGAAAGGACAAAAATTAAAGAAATTAGGAGAAAATTGATAGAGAGGAGAAGTTAGAAGGGGAGGGCTATGATATCTTGTACATAGCTGATATTATTAACAAATATCATTAAAATAAGATCCTTAGCCAGGGGAATGTTAAAATAGGGGACTATATGTCCATGGGTATGGAGGACATAAATGATAAAGAGGACTCTTCTCTAGGTTTTTTCACACTGCTAAAGAGAAAGATTTTTTCTTGTTTAGGAATGAAAATTGGTGTTTTCAGTAGATTTTGAATCTCAAATCCCGAAATAAGGATTTGGAAGAAAAGTATCAAAGCATGCTGGAAAACTCAAAATAGGGGTAAGGACTACACTTAGGATGTCTGTGATCCGATTAAACTTCTCACCAAGATTGAATGCACTGAAAAGACTCTGGAGAACCTAATTAGGTATTCTATGGAATGCATGACATATTCTACTAGTAATCTTTGTGGGTTGGTGAACATGCTAGAGAAGAAGGAATGGGAAGCCATGCAGATGCCCAAAAATACTTGGAAAGGACCTGGTGCTAGAACCACATCAAAAAAGAGTAAGGACGGTTCCACTAGTAAGGATATTAAAGGTATCAATGGGAACTTGAATCATATAACAGAGTTGGAGAAGAAGATGGAAGATTAAATCTAGAATTAGAGAGGATGGTAGACCCCAGTTTGTTATGTTGATTTCTTTTGTTTTAGTTTATTGTTTTTCTTAGTGTTGGTTTCTTGGGGTGTTTTTTGTCCCCCTTAGATATTTTAGTTGTTCTTTCTAGTAGTTCTTATTGACTTATCTATATCTTTAACTCTTCAGGTTACGGGTCCCTCTACAACATTTTTTTCTTAATTTTCAAAACAAAAGATCATAAAGAAAAGGTACCAATTAGGAAGAACTAATTATTGGAAAGGGCCTATATCATCAACTTATTAAAATAGAGTAAGTGAATCAGACAGAGAATTAGTTGAAAAGGGGTTTAATGTGGCATTAGTGTTATGGCAGAAACAACACAGTTACATACATACATAAATATACATACATAGATAGATAGATAGATAGATAGATAGATAGATAGATAGAGAGAGAGAGAGAGAGAGAGAGAGAGAGAGAGAGAGAGAGAGAGAGAGAGAGAGAGAGAGAGAGAGAGAGAGAGAGAGTTCATAATTTTGTGCCATAGAAGGACATAGAAAAACTATTTCTATAATTTTTTAAAAGCTTCAGGACATAGAAAATGTCAATCTCAAAGACAATTCAAAAGAAATTATTTTATTGTTACTAGCATTACAATGATCATAAGTGATTATTATTAGGTATGGAAGTCATGAATACAAAATGAAGTTGTTTTAGGTTCGCCTTGACAACTATTGTGTAGGTCAACAACACATGCAAATTTCCATCCCTACAAACTTGTGTCACACTTTTACAAAGGAAAAGGTCAACAACACACAAACTATTCAACTTTAACGACATAATTGTGACATTTGTGTTGATAATTTGAAGATGATGTAAACTGATGAAGTGTGTAAATTTTTTTAAATTTTATGCCTATAATTTTTTAAAAGAAATTTGAACAAGAATTGACACATTTTTAAAATTTTAAAAGTCAAATTTTCAGTTGCTAAAAAATGCTGAATATCTAGGTCTAGTTCCCGCCAAACATGTATATCCAAATAATCTTTTTTTCCTCTAATTTCAAAATATGTTATAGATGACATGTATAGCTAGTGCAGAAAAGAAGAAATATTTGTTTTTGATGTATATTTTCTCTAATATAACTACTCAAAGTTAAACCCTTTCCAAAATTGATAGTTTTCATCTCCCATGAAATTTCCCTTATTAAATCTACACCATTCTAGAAATAATTACATATTCTTGAAGAGGAATTTCTCCTCTAATGTTAAATATAAATTTTAATTTTTTCTAATATGATTTACTATTTTTTTAATTTATTTGAAGCAACATCTTCTTGATTGTGAAAATACCTACTTGCAGTATTTTGAAATTATAATATATTAGATCTAATGAAAATACTATAAAACTTAGATGACAATAATCTTGAATCTGAGCTCTACAATGTTATTTATATGTTGTCATTAGTGTCACACATACAATCAGTAAAGGAAAAAAAAGGGCCAGTGGGTCAACACAACAAGAACATATACCAAGCATAGGACAAGGAAAAATATTATATTAATGGAACAAAGTCTTGACCGAGCACTCATACCGAGTCTGATGATTACTGACCATTGAGTATAGTGAACCAAATATTCATACATATATCAAGCATCAATTAATTACCGAGTGATGAATGTAGTGTATATCAAGTAAACTAGGAAATGACATAGTAATTTGTAATGGAAAAAACTACAAGGTAAATAGTTTACACCGAGCTAGAAAATGTTTTACCAAGATCAAGGTGAGGATTAAATACAGATGTAATCATTTAATGACTCACGATCCCTATGTAATGATGATTAGGTTATTTATTTATATTGTTGATCTTCAAATTTCTAAGATGTTTCGATAACCCTAATTAGGTCAAAATCATTTGTTATAAGAATTGTAAAGATGTCTTTTTGACAAGTATCACACATAAAGCAGCTACACATACAGACATCTGAAGATCAGAAAGGGTTACGAAGATGAAGCATTGATAGAGTATTCAAGGACTTAATCAAATATTATATTAGAAGGCTACAGAAAAGAATTTAGAGAAGAGATCTATCATAGTAAGGTGATATCAGCTAAGTACGTATCACCTCTAAAATCAGGAAAAGTTAGTTTCTATCTACATATCAGTTTTATTGTTACTTTCTAACAATTGTGGTAGAACTTAAATCTCTTAATAGAGTAGACTTAAAAGTCTTTTTTTAGATCTCTTAACCGAGTGCACACTAAGTTGTGTTTCTAAAATCCTTTAACTAGGAATATCCTCACATATCTTTTTGTTACTCCTAACAGGGTAAGATCATCAGAAGTGATCAATGTTTGTAGTCTTAACCAACAATTATTACTACAATTAGTGAAGCTTTGTTGGTGTCATCCCCACTACAATTTTTACCTTCTAACAAAGATTTTTGTGATACAAAATACTAGTGTTATGTGAATGAATTTTCATGATTGCTTATTTGATTAGATTAGAAGTATTTACATTTAAGTTATGTTGTTGAATGTATGGTGATAATAAATACTACAGTTGATTAATGAATTACTTTCTTTCAAGGATTGAGTTAAAAGTTTTTAGGGTTACTAACTCACCCCTCCCCTCTAATTAATTCACATTTCTATAATTTGAACAATTGGTATGTAGATACTAAAATGAATAGCTATGTACATATGTCAAATAAGGATCAAGAAAAATTGGAGGAAGCAATCATCATCATGATGATTAAGTTCAAAAGATTACAAGTTGAATTCTCAAACTATATACCCTAAGAGCTATATGAGAAGGTATCAACAAGATGGACCTATGGCTTTCATACCAACAAGGAAATAAGAGAAGGCTTATTAATTTTGGCAATGCCTAATTTATCTTTAACAGAAACTGAAGATTTGATGAAACGATATGCCAATAGATTTTTAATGAAAGAAAGAGAATTGAAAATATGATGCAGTGCCACTTTGATTATCCCAAAATGGATAGTCCAGATCTACACTAGCAATAACAATAACACAAAAACACAACAAGATAATGCTCAAATAGAATTTCAATCAACATGCCTGACTATAAGGCCTTTCGGGTTAGGGCCAAATATAAACAATTACAACAATAATTATGCAATCCTCTATCTAGTCCATCTCTATGACACATCAGCAACTGATGGAAACATTGAGTAAGATCTAAACTTGAGCTCGCAAGCCACCAAGCAATCTCCTTGTCTCCAAGCATGCAACCACTAGCTCTGCTATTTAAAATATCAAAAAAATTTGATATGTAAGATCTCGTAGGATCCAATTACTAACTCCCCTTTCTCCTAATGACTCCTAAAAAAATACCCAAGCCTTCCTTAAATATATTTCTTCAAACACAAGTTGGCTAGAAGAAATAATTAACTCCTTAGCCAAGTGGGCTCCTAAGACAAACAAATATGAAATACAACAATAGTTGGCTCTCAAATAGCCTTACAAATAATTAATTCTCTAGGTTGGCATCAAGATCCACATAAGAGAATACAACACAAGATACCAACATTAAATGGATCAAGTCATCCAACCAAATCTCTAAGAACCCTAGTCGATAAGCCAACACAATCGAGTGCTAGTAAAACAACCGAGCCACCTAGACATCATCGAGAAAGCACATCGACCAAGCACCAAAAGCATCACCAAGTATAGATTCTATCAAGTGGTAGAAGTTTATCGAGTTCCCTTCAGCAACTGAGCCCCTTCAATGACCGAGCTCCTTGGTGAAATTTGCAATTGAGTATTGTAGAAAAAATCCAACATACATGATTTCCAACTACACTAGGATGCTCCTACGTTAGACACCTCAGGTATGAAAAGATGTTCTCAACGAGTGGAAGAACATCTTCTAGAATTCAACACATAAACCCTGAACTAGTTCTTCAGATACATTTTTTCCAAGTCTTCACCTTGCATAATCTTCCACTTATTCTGTAATGCCCACCCTAGCATCTTCCTATGTTAGACTGACAGGACTATTTCTTTAACACTTTGGATTTTATGATGGACTATGATTATTATTTAGTTAGCATTTTATGAGACATTTGAGCATATTTATTTGGTTACTCCAGTTTATTTAAAAATATTTTATTAAATAAGTTATAATTTAATGATGAATGGGTAGAAATGAACTATTAGTAAAATATTTTACATTGATTTGTGTTATGATGTTTTATTATGATATAACCCTACTGATCTATTATGGTTTAATGATTCAATGGATGATGTGAGTGTGGGATGAGGAGGGGCAGTCATAGTTACTCTCACAGGAGATCCACATGATGTCACACTCTCCCTCCTTATTTGCCACCATCTGTTTATATTTATATATTTGTATATGCATATCAGTTGGTGGTGAAGGATGTAGGTACCAGGCATCATCTCCACCTAGCTACACAGGTCTGAGTGTGCCTTCAAAATCCTCAAACTATTTATGTGTGGAGATTTAACCAAGTTACTCCCGAGGTTACCCATGGACCTAGAATTCTGTTTAGGAAAATATCCTAGTTGGGAAGTGAAATGCAGTTTATGTTATGGACTTGATTTGATGTTGGTCTGAGTTTATGTTAAGAGTTAGTATTAATCTGTTATATATGTATAATAAATAATTATGTTATAATTATTTTTATTTTATATAGGTTTGTGTATATGTGGGTGCACACACATATATCCATGCTTATATAAATAATAAAAATAATTGTATGTTTTGATTAATCGTGTAAATGGTATGTTATTTATAATAAGAAAATAAAGTGAGTTAAATAAAGTATATTTAATAAACATATTAAATAAAAAGTAAAAATAATAATAATAAAAGGAAAATGGCCTCTATAGTAAGATTGGCTATCTAGGAGGGAGTTGAACTCGAGACCTCCTAGAAGTTAGGCCACTTGTTTTCCTATTGTGCTAGGTGTTTTTCTTGAAAGGTATTTGCCTATTATTCTGATTATGCTTTTGTTTAAAAGATATTTTAATTAAATTTATTTAAAACCTTGATTAAGTCTTTACGGGAGATTATTTGGTTGTTTGTCCAACCAACTATGGAAGTTGGAGAATTTTCTTCCCGTAAAGCAACTCCTCCAACCACATAGTTCGAAGATAAATAATGGAAGATTTTGTGTGCGGGAGGATGTTAATTTTTGGAAGTTTTGTTTCTTTTTGAGTTGTTTGTAATTGTTTTCCCTGGAAAGTTTTGGTGAGACTTTATGGGAGTTTGAGAGTTTCTAATTGGTGGAATCATTTGTGTGAGGATTGCTTAGAGTTGATTGCCAGAGGAAGATTTCCAGAGGGACATTTACTCAAGGATTGAAGTTTTCGTAGAGGTTCTCCAGCCAAGCGAAGAGGATTCTCCGTAGGACCCAAGGTAGGGTCTAAACCAAGAAGAATCTCCATTCTTCCCCTTTGTGTATGGATGTGTTCTCTGTGTGTTGTGATATCTATGTAGAATTCAGAATGATTGTGTTCTACACACACACACACACACACACACACACACACACACACAGATATATATATATATATATATATATATATATATATATATATATATATATATATATATATATATATATATATATATATATATATATATATATATATATATATATGTTGTGCCTGTATTAGTGATTTGGAGTTTGGGATTGTGTTTAATTATTTTTCCATAATTGAATGTATATGATTATTTATACATTTGTAGGAGGTTGTAGGGTCCTTAGCATTTCCCTTGTATCTCCTTTCTTATCCAGAATGTCCATGAGTTCTTTGAGGCTTTAGAACTTCTGTTTCAAACCTATAGTTTCATATTTATTTTTGCAACGCTTTTATTTGCCTAGATTTAGAACAGATTTATTAGATAGATAGGATGGATTAATGAGCCATTTCTGAAGAGAAACTGGGAGATATCAAATGGGTCATGCTCAGATTAGGCAACCACAGTTCCCATAATGCCCAGTTTTACCCGTAGGTCAAAGTTGATAGTCGTATTTGATCATTTCTGGCAGTCAGTTTAGTGATGACCGAGTGAGTCTAGTGATGAACGAGTGAGTCTAGTGATGATTGAGTGAGTTTATTGATGGCCAAGTTAGTTTAGTGATGGCTGAGTCAGTTTAGTGGTGATCGAGCAGACTGTATCAACCGAGCAGATTAGTGTTAATCAAGGAAAAACAGGCTTTATACAATTACAACATCTAAGTATAAGTTCTTATACTTTAAGTTATTCTTGTATAAAGGGTTTAGGTACCTTCTGAGATGATGGGGATAGGTTTTAGATTCATGGGAGTTAAGATACAATTTCTAATTTGAGATTTCTTAAAAAAAAATTAGACTTGGCCAAATTTCAGGCACATGAAAATTTTTCCTAGATTTTTGAAATAAGCTATGGAATGTTGTGTCAATGCATGTGGGAAGCTTTTATTGTGAATTTCTATACATGGTTTTGAGTTAAATATTTTTTTCATACTTGGCTTTTGATAAAGTCCATAGTATAAGGTCAGAACTTGTTCGGGTGGCTTGAGTGCACCAGAGGGTTTCCTAGACCTATGAGATGGATAATTTTGAGATTACTTGTGGTTTTCATGGTTGTGCATGTGTGGGGTAAGGGGATAGGGAACTTAAGTGAGTGGCTCACCATAGGTGTTGGAACCCTAAGGTGGTTGCTAGATGGTCCTATGGGTGGGTTTGTAAACAGTGATAACCTTTTAAAAATTAACCTAGGAAAGGGGGGATTCAAAAGATAATGAAAGAGAACATAATAATGGCCACAGACCTAATTGGAGTACCGGGACTAGGATGGATCCCTATTCATAAAGGGGGGATTAGGGTTACATGGTTTCCAAGAAGGATCCCAATATATAGGTTGTGTGATGACACTCACTTAGGTGGTATCGTAGAACCTTGACCTCTATGTTATAGTATGATGATATTCTATGTTCTTTTTGAGTCTTGGATTTCTTTATCTTCTGAGCCTTAGATTGCTTAGGGCCTTCTGAGTATCTTGGTTCTATCTCCTAGCACAGGGGGTGGAGCCTCACTAGTTCCACATGGTTGGGTGGCAAAAATCTTTCAAGGTCCTATTCATGGTTCATGATTTGGATGCGTTCAAATTTATGTATTAACGCAGTATTTGTATTTTGTATTATGTATTCTTGAAAGGAAAGATGAAAAGATATGTTGTAATGCCTTTGGGCCATTCATGTATTTTTTATTATTATGAGATCTATTACTAGAAAGATGTAATTGAAAAGAAAAGCAATGTAATTGGGAGGGATAGTTCTAGGCTTTGTTATAAGGGTTGCTATTTGAAAGACTAAAGTCGTAAATGTATATTGTAATGTTGAAGGATCTTTTATATCTCTCCTATCTTGCAATGGAAGAAAATGTTTATTATGTCAAGGTTAAAATGAAATTTGTAATGGATAGCTATTCAATGTGTAGGAAGGAGAAATGAACTTAGTATATTAAGTATGGAATATGGTTGTAAATGAAGTTTTATTTTCTTACCCTATCTCTTAGTTCTTAAATGTGAAAGTAAAGAAAGGAAATGAAATTTAATCCAGATAAGTAATGTAAAGATGTTAGTGAATGAATTCATTAAGGGAACCTTAAGGAATGTAAATGTGAAGTAGTAATGATCTAATGTAATGAAAAAAAAAAATTAGTTGCAATTTTTGGTCATAAGACCTGATTCCATATGGGTTCCCTGGCGGGGACATTAAATCTTCTCTCTATCTTTTCAAGTCTTTCCTCGACAATCTAGAGGCCTGTTCTCCATACCGATCATCAATCCTTTCATAATATTTCAACTCAACTTGGCTCCCAAAGCTCAGGTTCCTCCTACTGAGCATTGTAGCCAACAAAGGCATTAGAGAAAACTTCATGTTATTCTTCTCAACAATAAATACATTCTTGACAAAATCATGCACAACCCTACAATCATACTACCAAGGTCTATCAAGAAATATGTAACAACTAATCATGTCCACAATATCACATGACACTTGATCCTTATACAAGCCAATCTAAAAATCAACAAGACATTGCTCCCTTCCAAAGCATGAACATGTTGCAACCAACCAACATTATAAGGATAAGGATGTCTTACTCTCTTCAAACCAAGTTTATGAAGCATCTCATCAACTACAAGATTATTAGTACTACCACTATCCACAATCACATTATAGATTTTCCCTCCTAACTTGCACCGATTCCTGAACAAGTTAGTATTGGAGATTTTACAGAAAGCCTGTGTTGACTATATGTTTGTCATTGATGACAACATATGGTAAGCATCATGCATGGTAGTTTTATGTAGTGACCCTTGAGCATATGTTTCTTGGATATGTTATTAACATGATATCATAGACGTAGAGGTTGATTCTAAGTATAGATAGTTCTGCAATTGTTGGTATCTGTAGTGTTCCTAACAGTGTTACAGACAGAGTTTTGTATGTGATTTTTAGTATGGTTAAGTTGGAGCCTTGCACGTTTATATGTGTAGAAGGAATGTTTATGATTCTATGCTCATGGATGTAGATTTATTTTTGTAGTACAAGTGGAGTTATGATGTTTCTATTTGCTAGTTACAGTTTCCTGAGTTTATCTAATGGAGTTGACATTGTTTATATTGTTTTTGTAGTTGCACCTATCATTTTTATATGCATGTTTGGTTTCATGTTTAGTGATGAGTTAAGAATGTTTGGTTAAGAGCACATAACATATTTTATTATAAGAATAAATTTTTATTTAATTTGGTGGAGCCGAATGTGTGAAGCAACACGTCTACTCATCTTGAGTTGCACGGTCCTAGTTATGTTGCATGCTTGATTTAGCCATTGGAGATGCTAGTTAAGAGTTATCTTATTTCTCTAATATGATTTCAAGGAAGATCTAATAGGCCAAGTTGGTTATATCATTTGGAGGAAGATACTTATAGCTAGTTAGTTGTGATTGATAAGCATGATTATGATTGTGAGAGCAGAGAAGAAGATGCGAATGTATTGAGATAGTCAATCATCAATTGAAGACCTATGTGAAGAAGAAGAGAGTATATTATATTCATTAGAGCTGATCAATATCAAAGGTCTACATCCCAGGTCACAAAGATCCAGATATAGTGTGTATCTATTATGCAGAAGGTGGCGGCCTTCACCATTTGAGCAGTGTCCTGCTGGACAGTGTGTCCTCACCTTTAACAAGGTTAATTGTAAAAGACTCCTAATAGGGTCCAACCTTTGACCAGGTCATTGTATGTCATGCATTGTAAATATCAACTCCTAAAAAGGTTGTAAGATCTTCTAACATGGATCATTATACTCTAGTGCAGTTTATAGTGGGTGCTAACTCCCACCGGGATTTTTACCTATTTGGGTTTCCCCATAACCAAAATTATGGTCTTGTTGAATAGGATGAAAATATATATGTATAGATATGGATAGGTAGGGATAGGGTATGAAATATATGTGATGGAAAATAGTATGGACATACAAACTAAATAAAATAGGAATACTTATCTTGAAAGGAGTCTGATGTGGAAATCACTATTTTTTGATGTCTGTGTTTAGTTTCGAGAGATTTTGCAACCTGTTTGTGAGGCCTCACCCTAATCTTGTCATAGTCTTTCAGTTTCTGTATTTGAGTTAGATTTTTTGATACTAGATTTTGATGCGTTATGGTTTATAGACACTTTATATTATGGATTTTGTCACCTTAGAGGTTAGATGCACATTATGTTATGCTTATTTTGATGAATACTATGATATCAATTTGGATCCTACATGTGTGATTAATGTAATTTTATGAATGTTATGATGTCATGATGTGATTTAATTATGCAATGAATTATATATGCAACATTGATGTTACAAGCCTAATTAAGTGATGAATTGTATATTTCATGATGAGTTGAATGTATGCCATAGATGAATTATTAAGCCATGTGAATTATGTCTTAATTAGGGATATTTTAAATGAATTATTTTGATCATGAATGTTATGAATTTACATGTATATTCCTTGGACTACTGATGTTGGATTTTAGTGTGTAGGGAATTAGACCATGGTAAATTCGGGGAACCAAAGCATAGACCTATGTGAAATTAGTTCAAGCCAAGGTTTCTTCTAATGAGAGGCAAAAACCTCATTGTAATTCTATTTTATTTTGTAAATGTATTGATCTTGTATGTCTCAATTTATTTTGGAAGCTTGTTATTTCATTTATGTATGTGAATGCTCAAGTGGAAATGCCATGTGGCCCATGATGTGTAATTTGTGTGTTATGTCACTTGACACTTGTAAAGTGTACATGCGGACATGAAATGTTCCACTTGAGGATTGGTTGTCCACCAACCTAGGATAGTACCCCTTTTAGGATCCCCATGTGAATCCCTTGGATAGGAAGCTTGAGGTAGTGTCTTATCATAGCATTTCGAATTTGATCTTGCCATGAGTTTTTGGGGGGCTTAAAAGGTGCCTAGGGGTGTTCTTAGGCTATTTTTAGTTAGCACACTTGGTATACCTATGGATAAGGGTCATTTTTCACCATAGGACAACCCCTTGTATACCAAAAGACCCATCGAAAAGTTGGATTTTCAAAATGACTGAAAATCAACTTTTGGAAGCAAGGTCTTGGTCAGCACACCCATCCATTGGGATTCAAAGTCTTGGCCCACTTTTTTGCCAACCTTTTTAGAAACCCATTTTTGGAAATCTTGTAAGGGCTTGGGGAAGACCAGCCAATGGGAAGGAAATCTTATCCCTAGGAGTTTTTGGGAACAAGTGTAAAAGTCTTTTTAGTGGGGAATCTTCATTTTGGAGAGTTTGAACACCCATTCTCTAACTTAGAGACTAGATAAATTTGGAAAAGCTTGGATAGGAGAAAGCTTGGACAAAAGGGAACTCATCTTCAATATTCACCATATTTTCTTTGGATCTAGGTTTGTGGCTCCAGCTTGTTTTATTGTTCTTGTTGCATGAGTAAATGATGAAGGGTGCTCCCCTTAATACCACAAACACATAACAGATATAGAGAAACAACAATAATATGCAAGAACAGAAAATTGGCTTCTTATTATCTCCACAAATGTGGAATTACAAACTTTCAGAATTACAATATGCAAAGCCACATGGGCATTCCCTTACAATATTCTGTAGGAAAAAGCCTCGAACTATTACCCAGATCTACTACCCAGAACTATTTTGAACTCCTAAGACAATAATACAGCCTTCCTTATATAGGCAATTTTCCACCGCCTGGGACGGTTCGAGAATTTTAGCCAATAAGGCCGACCAAACTTAGAATTATCTTATTTTACATTTTATTACATCATAGTCAGCTCAAGATAACCTTTGAAACCTGAATAGAAATTTTGAAGAAAATTATTTTGTGCCATTTCGGGTGGCCCAACTTCCGAAGACCATAAGTCATCACCAGTTGACCTGATCGGCTATTATAACCCCATTTCAGAAATGCCACAAAGCACTCTACAGGCTTGACCCGTGCAAGCACCTGTCACCCAAATTTTTGACCTCATCCGGGGCCTCTAAAGCCTTCAAAACTGAGTCCAAAGTTTCTGTACCCTGCTGCCAATACCGAAAATCTTCAATATCTTCCAATATACACTTGATCTGAAAATGAAACTTTACTGGCAGACTTATATGACCAAAATCAACCTCCAAGAAAGAAATCAGATCATTCTGAGCACATACAAAAATTACCAAAAATAGTAACTTTCCATAAATAGCAACTCTGCACAAAATAGCCCTTATTGGATACAAAAATAGAAATATTTTTGGGTGATGCAAGATTGCTCTTACACCCAGGATGCTCCTGCATCAGACACCCGGGGTAATTTGAGAAGTGACCCTGTCACGACTCAGGTGTGCAGAGGAAAACCAAGACGGCTAACCTCCTCCTTTGTCAGCCATGATGAATCTTCAACAAGTCATCCTTTCCACTTGACCAGATATTCTTCATATATCCTGTTCCTTGTGCTTCTGCCAACATGACTGTCCAATATATCTTCAATCTCCTTAGTGTCTGAACTAGTTGCTGGAATACTCCACTGTGCTGCTGCAACCTCATCTTCAACACCTCCTTCATGATACTCTGTCAAATCTAAAATGTTAAACACTGGTGAAATATTCAGCTCACTAGGCAATTCTACCTCATATGCATTTCCTGAATCATGCTTCTTCAGTATCTTATATGGCCCAAACTTCTTCATTTTTAGCTTGTTATATGTACCAACTGGAAACCGCTCCTTCCGCAAATGAACCATGACTTCATCACCAACCTGAAATTCCTTATACCTCCTTTTCTCATCTACCTTAGCCTTATACTGTGCATTCATCTTGGTAATATGCTTCCTCACCTCTTCATGGATGTTCTTCAAGTGTTCTACAAAATCTTCAGCTTCAGCACTACTTATTTCTCCTTTATCTATCTTCCTCAATTCAGATGCATTTCTTGGACTACTTCCATATACAATCTAGAATGATGATTTACCAGTGCTCCTATTGACAGAATTATTGTATGCAAATTCTGCCTATGGTAAAATCAAATCCCATCCTGTTGGCTTATCTCCAACCAAACATCACAGCAAATTTCCCAAACTCCTATTCACCACCTCTGTCTGTCCATCAGTCTGTGGATGATGTGATGAACTAAACTTTAAATCTGTCTTCAACTTCTTCCACAATGTACGCCAGAAATATCCAACAAACTTAGTGTCCCAATCTGAAACTATGGTCTTTGGAAAACCATGAAGTCTCACTACTTCTCTGAAAAACAATTCTGCTATATGAACAACATCATTAGTCTTCTTGCAGGGAATGAAATGTGTCATCTTTGAAAATCTGTCAACCACCACAAAAATCAAATCATGTCCCCGCTGAGTCCTTGGTAAACCATGAACAAAGTCCATGCCGATATCCTCCCAAGGCTTCTCTGGTACAGGTAATGGCTGATATAACCCCGTATTCTGCTTCACTCCTTTCACCATCTGACATACCCTGCAACTCTGTACAAACTTCTTCACATCTTGCTGCAACTGTGGCCAATAATAATTCTCACTAACCAAACCAAGGGTTTTATCATGACCAAAATGTCCAGCCAATCCTCCGCTATGCTTCTCCTTGATGAGATTCTCCCTCATAGAACTTCGTGGAATGCACAACTCACTCCCTCTGAATAGCATATCATCCTGGATGATGAAATCCAACCATTTCATCCTGTCTAGAGTAACAGGTTCTGTACAAGCTTTCCAAGCTTCACCAAAATCAGGATCCTCTAGATATAAATTTTTGAGTTCCTTGAACCCAACCACTTCATTCTGCATTTCTGTCAGCAATAGTTGCCTTCTGCTAAGAGCATCTGCAACCCTATTAGATTTTCCACTCTTGTGTTTCAAAACAAATGTATAACTCTGCAAAAACTCAACCCATTTCAAATGCCTTTGATTCAATTTTCCTTGACTATTCAAATATTGCAAAGCTTGATGATCAGTATACAAAACAAACTCCTTAGGAAGTAGATAATGTCTCCACTTCTTCAATGCCTGAACTATAGCATAAAATTCTTGATCATAAACATAATATTTCCTCTTGGCATCATTTAACTTCTCACTGAAATAAGCAACAGGTTTACCTTCTTGGCTCATAACAGCTCCTATTGCAGTACCACTAGCATCACAATCTACTTGAAACACCTTATTAAAATCTGAAAGTGCTAAAACAGGTTGTTCTGTAACTTTTCGTTTCAACAATTGAAAACTCTTTTCTGCCCCATTAGTCCACTTAAACTCTTTTCTATCCCCTCTCATTGTTTCAGTCAAGGGTCCACAAATACTGCTAAAATTTCTGACAAACTTTCTGTAAAAGCTAGCTAGACCATGAAAAGATCTTACCTCAGTAGCACTCCTTGGAGTAGGCCATTCAAGGATAGCTTGTACCTTCTCTGGGTCCATTTTTAGACCTTCTACTGAAACTACAAATTCCAAATACACTAACTCTTTCTTCACAAAACTGCACTTCTTCAAATTAATCAACAATTTCTCTTCTCTCAACTTCTCAAATACCATACGAATATGCATCATATGCTCATCCAATGTCTTACTAAAGATCAAAATATCATCTAGGTAAACAATTATAAACTTACCTAGAAATTCTTTTAGAACCTCGTTCATGAGCCGCATGAAAGTGCTCAGTGCATTGGTTAGTCCAAAAGGCATGACTGACCACTCATATAGTCCTTCCTTTGTCTTGAAGGCAGTCTTCCATTCATCTCCTTCTCTAATCTGAATCTGATGATATCCACTCTTTATATCTATCTTTGAGAAATAAACAGTTCCACTCAAACAGTCCATAATATCATCCATTCGTGGCAATGGAAACCTGTACTTGATTGTGATCTTTTTTATTGCTCTAGAATCTGTACACATCCTCCACTCTCCATTCTTCTTTGGTGCTAATACCACAGGTACAGCACAGGGACTCAGACTCTCTCGAATCAATCCTTTCTGTAACAAATCATGTACTTGTCTGTTCAACTCCTCACTTTCTGCAGGTGTCATTCTGTGTGCTGCCTTATTTGGTAAACTCGCTCCTGGGATCAAGTCCATCTGATGATTGATCTTCCTGACTAGTGGTAATCCATCAGGTGTATTATCAGATACAATATCCTAAAACTCATTCAACAAATCTGCAACTTCTACAGGAACATCTTCTACTTCCTCTTTACCAGCTTTTGGAATTAAAGCAAAACATACATGCTCATGTCTCATACCATCTAGGAAATTTCTTCCATCAACAAAAGTTATCCTTGCATTACCACATACCTTTTCTTCAGTCTCCTTCAATGGTTTTAGCTTATGTCACACTCCATCCTTTGTCAGGGAATAGGTATTCGCACGACCATCATGTATAGCACATCTGTCAAACTACCATGGTCTACCCAACAACATATGACATGCATCCATAGATATGATATCACAAAATACCTCATCTTGGTATCCACCAATCTTGAACTTCACCAGGCATTGTTCATTGACCATGACCTTGTGATCACCCTGTACCCAGGCAATCCGATATGGATGTGGGTGTTTCTATCTCTTGAGCTTCAACTTTGTCACCATCTCTTCTGACACCAAATTGCCAGTTCTTCCACTATCAATAATCACATCACAACATTTACCTTCACACTTGCACTTGGTGCGAAACAGGCTCCTCCTTTGCTCAGGTTCATTCTCACCACTCAACAGGACTCTTCTGTTAATCAATGTTTCTCCTCTTTTAGCATCTTCAGAATTTGATCATCTAGCATCTTCATCTACATGTGCAACTCTGGCCTGGCCTTCATTTCTCTTATCTGTTCTGCCTTGGCGCTGAGGACATTCAAATGCCCTATGACCTTCTTCTCCATAGTGAAAACATGTTCCACGGAAGCCACCTCTTCCAGATCCTTTTCCTCTTCCTCTTCCTCTCTGATCTCTATTATTCTGATCCTGGAAGCGATTGGAATTATTTCCTCACTGATTGTGACTGCTATTGGCCTCATCCTTCTTTTTCGGATCTTCATTTCGGCCACCGTATGACCATCCACCAGATCGTCCACCGCAACCTCTTCCGTTTTGTCTGCTCTCAAACTTCTTGTTCAGCTTTTCCTCTACTTTTAGGGCAAATTGGTATGCCTCTTCAATACTGTTCATTTGAACCAGATTCAGCTCCTCCTGAATGCTTGGCCTTAACCCATTAAGGTATCGGCCAACTTTCTCCTTGTCAGCTTCTGCATGGCCTGTTCTGATGAGAAGTCGATAGAACTCCTCTGTATACTCCTGAACAGATCTCCCTGCTTGCTTCAAACTCTGCATTTTCTTCAGTAGGTCAAGCTCATAATCAACAGGAATGAACTGTCGCTTCAATTTATCCACCATCCGATCCCATCTTGTGATTTTATCTTTCCCTCTTCTATTTCGCTCCAACTGAATTTCTTGCCACCAGATCTTCGCATGACCTTTCAATCTGGCCTTCGCAAATTTGACCCTATCAGGATCGTCAACATCTTCATACTCAAAATATTCCTCACATTCATTGATCCAGTCAATCAATTCCTCTGGGTTAAGATTTCCAGAAAATGTAGGAACCTCAATCTTAGGTCTTTTCCCAATCTTGGAAATGGCCCGAAAAAGTCTTTTTTCCTCCTGGTTCACAATTTCGGCTTCTCCTTCTTGATATTCTTCTTCGGCTTCATCCTCGCTTTCATCTCTGACATTGAGATTCATTCCTCTGCAAATATCTTCTTGCAATGCTCGCACTTATCTATGCAGCTTTCTAACCTCAGGTGTCACAGCACCAGCTCTTCCACCACATTCTTGTCGTGGAGGCTATGCGCACTGAAACCCTAGCCACAGTCCCGGTGCAAACTGCCTCACAGTCGGTGATCTATTTACACACTCAAGAACTCCTACTCTGATACCACTTGATGAAGGGTGCTCCCCTTAATACCACAAACACATAACAGATATAGAGAAACAACAATAATATGCAAGAACAGAAAATTGGCTTCTTATTATCTCCACAAATGTGGAATTACAAACTTTCAGAATTATAATATGCAAAGCCACATGGGCATTCCCTTACAATATTCTGTAGGACAAAGCCTCGAACTATTACCCAGATCTACTACCCAGAACTATTATGAACTCCTAAGACAATAATACAGCCTTTCTTATATAGGCAATTTTCCACCGCCTGGGACGGTTCGAGAATTTTAGCCAATAAGGGCGACCAAACTTAGAATTATCTTATTTTACATTTTATTACATCATAGTCGGCTCAAGATAACCTTTGAAACCTGAACAAAAATTTTGAAGAAAATTATTTTCCGCCATTTCGGGTGGCCCAACTTCCGAAGACCATAAGTCATCACCAGTTGACCCGATCGGCTATTATAACCCCATTTCAGAAATGCCACGAAGCGCTCTACAAGCTTGACCCGCACAAGTGCCCATCACCCAAATTTTTGACCTCATCTGGGGCCTCTAAAGCCTTCAAAACTGAGTCCAAAGTTTCTGTACCCTGCTGCCAATACCGAAAATCTTCAATATCTTCCAATATACACTTGATCTGACAATGAAACTTTACTGGCAGACTTATATGACCAAAATCAACCTCCAAGAAAGAAATCAGATCATTCTGAGCACATACGAAAATTACCAAAAATAGTAACTTTCCATAAATAGCAGCTCTGCACAAAATAGCCCTTATTGAATACAAAAATAGAAATATTTTTGGGTTATGCAAGATTGCTCTTATACCCAGGATGCTCCTGCATCAGTAAAAATTGTATTGTGTGATGAGAGAGTTTTAGTTCTTTCTTCATGTTTATGTTAGTTTGTATTTATGTTGAGAAGCTGAGCAATGTAGATCCTATTCTCCTTTAGACTTTGTGGAGATCATGTTTTGTGGTAGTGTAGTAATGTGCTTCTTTTTCTTATTCTTGCAAAGAGTATGTGTATTTGGGTGTTCTCAAGGCCACACTCACCCTTGGGAGGGAAGAGTAGCCTTGGGGGTGAAGGGTTTTTAGAAAAGCTCATGGGTGTAGAGTCTCTCCTCAAGGAGGAGAGGGAGAAATCATGGAGTATGGGCTCCTTGATGCCAAATCCATGGGGGTCATAAGGGTTTTTTTCATTGGCTAAAATGCCTTGGGGGTCATAATGGAATGTGATTGAGTTTTGTGTGTGGGAGTAGATGCTATGAGCTATATTATGCCTTGAGAAGGCTTTTATTATTTATTTTGGTTTTGGCATTTCTCTCCATTGGAGTATTTGGTCCACCTTCACCCCATAAATGGGTCTTGTGCGACCCTTGTGAAATCCTTGGGTAGGGAATTGATTCCTTGTTGTTGTTGTTAGTTTTGTTTTTGTGAAGATGTGAAGCTTGTGTGTGTGTAATCTTGCTTATGCTTTGGTTCCCCTAGCTCGGGGGTGGCTTCTTAGAAGCCTAGGCTGGGAGGTGAACATCCCATGGTCTATTATACTTTTATTTGTAGGTATTGAAGAGTTTGTAACTTGAAGTGAAGCTTGGAATGGCTTTATTTTGTTATTATGTTTAGCATTGTTGTAAGGATAGTAGTATCCCTTTTGTAGAAGGGAATCCTAAAGAATCCCCTTGCTTGAGTAGTTGAATAATGCTATTTTGGAGACAGCTATGTAAAAGATTTCTGGTTGTTAGTTAACTCTTTCAAGGAATGTATATTTTCCATATTAACTTTGTACATGAAGATGAAACATTATTGTTTATTCAACTTTTTAAGTGTGCATGTAAGAGTTCACTATCTCACCCTAAGGGAAATAATTTAGTGCAGAAATGCTAAATTTTACTTTACCTCTATAGTTGTTCCTTCAAAAATGAAAAGAGATAGAATTTTAATTCTATTTTAATACTATTAAATTTTCAAAAAACAAATCAGATTGTTCTTGTACAATGCTGTTTATTTTAGTTGGTTTTTATTTTATGAGTTGAAAGTTGTAGATTTAATTGTATTCTAGGATCTTATTTATATTGAAATAAAAAAGAAGAAGTAAATGCACATATATGTTCCCTATGATAGCATTTAGACAGATTTTTAAATTATTTAGTTTTTCCTTATAAACTAGTATAAAATAATTTTTTTTAAAACTTGCAAATTAAAACAAAAAGTTATTATTTTGTTCAAAAAAAAAAAGATTTCATGTTATGAGCATATGTTAAAATAACATCTACTTGGTAAATATACTTTGAAAAGAGTAGTTGCTATTTACCTTAAAATATATATATATATATATATATATATATATATATATATATATATATATATATATATATATATATATATATATATATATATATATATATATATATATATATATATATATATATATATATATATATATATATATATATATATATATATATATATATATTTCATTAATATGTTAAATAGGTTTCCTTTTAGAAAGAAAAATACTTTAAACTAAATATATTTTAGTTTTCTAAACTAACTTTTATTTTTCTTTATAATAAAGGAAACTATTTTCTTTTAGAAAAAATAAAAATGCATAATTAAATTTGTTCATTGCAATGATATATATATATATATATATATATATATATATATATATATATATATATATATATATATATATATATATATATATATATACAAATATATATATATATATATATTATATAAAATATATATTTAAAAAAAAAACATTTAACAAAATAATGTATGAAAAAAAAAAATTAAATAAAAAAAATTCAAAAAGAAAATTTTGAGGGGTCCGTTGTTGCCGCACCCGCTCCTTCCTCTTTCCCTCTGCACATAGGGCGCATGCGGGAGTCCCACGGCCTATGACAACTACAACCAAGGTTGTGACTATTGCAGGTCGTATGGGCTTCCCACAACCTACATGGTCATGACCCACAGTTGTGGGAAGCGACCGTGGGGCTGGGGTTGAGACCAACTCCCCCCCATTTGTTGTGATTTTTTTAATTTATTTTATTTATTTATTTTTAAAAAAGAGCACAATAAAATAAAACAAAAAAAGACACTAGTATTATTTTAAATGAAAATAAAAATAAAAATAGCAATGCCATTGAACAATACTTGTTGATTTTTTTTCAAAACAAAAAAAGGGGTTTCCTTACCATGAGAGTACACGTAGTATTCTTGAATGCTCTAAATCTGGTTGTTCTTATGAGGGATTGACACAAAAATGTATATATGCATATACATCCATAATGGATGTATATGCACAAATGCATTTGTGGACACACCCAAAGTCTTCCTCCATTACATGCCTTCCAAACCTCCATACCTGCAATAAAAAATGAACAAAACCCATGGAGAAAAGTTCCTTAGGGTTTGGGGGTGAGATAGGGAGAGTTTTTTTGACAAAATGAAGAAGAAGAAGAAGTTTTGGGGTTTTCTCAAAGTCACCCTAACCCTAAATTCGAATTAGGGTTAGGGTAGATGGGTCAACCCACTTGACCAAGTTATTTTTAAAATAGCCTTTTTCCCCCATTTACTTTTAACTAATTTATAGTTTAAGTGAATTTATTTAGCCTTTAGATGTGGGGACTTTTCCCTTATTCTTATTGTGACTTAAATATTTTGGTGGGAATTATTATATTCATATTTCCACATGTAAATATTTTATTGGGTAATTTAAAATGTATTGTGGGAAGTTAGTTTCTCATGTATATTTATAATTATCTCTTTTGTAAAACCACTTAATTAAAATATTTATTGGAGCATAAATTTATTTAATCAAATAAATTTTTTATTCCTTCTTGCTAGTCACTATTCTCTTTTTAAATAATCATCCCTTTGGATAAAGTGGGAGATTTAGGTGAGGTATTAATTAATTTGAATAATATAAATTTGTTTAAGCCTAAACCTATGTTAAGGAAACTTTGCGTAAAATTATCAGTCATGAAATAAATATGGACCATTAAATTAATTAATTTCCTATGAAGGAAACATGTCATGTAGAATTATATTTTATAAAGATTAATTTTTTATTAATGGTTATTTAATATTTTGAGTAACACAATCTGAATTATAGTTTAATTTATTTATGCTATTGAATTGTTTTAATCTTAGATAGCCCTTAAGTTTAGGGGTAGGTTTTTAACTGACTAATTATATTAATGTTCTTGCGATTAGAGTATGAATATTTAAATGGATTGAGTTTAAGATTAAGCTAGTTAACCCTAGCACTTGATGGGCATTTTATCATGCAAGGGGGTGAGCATAAATGATAACCCCTTGTCATGTTTCCCCTCAATCGAAGGTAAACCATGATGTTGGAGATTTTCCAGCAGGCCAATACTGACTATATGTTTGTCATTGATGACAATATATGGTAAGTAGCATGCGTGGAAGAATTACCAAGTTAGCTTTCAGTATATGTTGCATCGACATAATTTTAGCATGATATCATGGGCACAAAGGTTAATTGTTAGTAGTGACAGTTATATAGTAGCTTGTGTCAACAGTGTTCCTGATAGAGTAATAGGCAGTGTTCTATGTATGGTTTTCCATATAGTTATCATGGAGCCATGCGCGCTTGGATATATGATGAAGACATATTAGTGATGTTACATTCATGGACACGAAGTCTGATGATTAGTAGAAGTGAAGTTATGCAGTCGCTATTCACCTGTAGCAGTTTCTTGTGTTTTTTCAGAAGAGCTGACAGAGATTATATTGGTTCTGGAGTTGCGCCTATCATTTCGGTATGCACCCTTTTATTTAAGCTTGGAGAAGAGTTAGTGATGTTAAGTTAAGAATGCATGAAGTAATTCAGCTTGAGGAGAAAGATAAAGTTATTTTGGTAGAGACGAGAGTGTTTAGCATGCGTCTACAATTGTCTTATTGGACAGGTCCCATAATGTGTTGCGTGCTTAGTAGAGCTAACTGAATTATTAGTGCAGTTAGTTATGGTTTCTCTATTATGATTTCAAGGTGGTTCTAATAGGTTGACTTGATTATATCATTTAGAGGAAATATATTTGTAGGCAGTCATTTGTGATTGCTAGAGTGTGGCTCATAGTTGTTTATGAAGAGCAGAGCAGAGTGTGCAAAGTGTTGAGGCATCAGAAAAAGGTCTATCTGGCCAAGTAAAGTCTTGTGCTATACATTGGAATTGATCCAGATAGCAGGTCTAAGCACAGTTCACCAAAATCCAGATATAGTGTGTATCTGTTATTTAGAAGGTTGTAGCCTTCATCCCTTTTAGGAGTGTTCTCTCAAACAATGCATCCTCTCCCCTAACATGGACTATTTTAAAAGACTCCTAACAAGGTCCAACCCTTGACTAGGTATACTATACTAAATATATTGTAAAGAAACTCCTAACAAGGTTAAGGATCTTCTAACAAGGATCATAATAAACTAGTGTAGAATATTAGTGGGTGTCAATTAACACTGGGGTTTTACCTATTTGGGTTTCCTCGTAACAAAAAATATTGGTGTTGTGTTCAAGTAATCTTTCATTGTGCTTATGCTTTATATTTAACTATACTTAATTGGATAAAGAATTGAAACTTTTAGATAACTGATTGACCCCCCCGTCCCCCCTCCGTTCTCAGTTATCTCTTGGGACTATTCCTAACAATTAGTATCAGAGCCAAGTGCCTCGGAGAGAAATTTTAATAGCTTGAGGTTGATCAGATGGTATTCTTTAGAAAATAAATTCCTAAGCTTTATGGAGACAATTATCTTGATCGGAAGAATAAGATGGTGACTCATTTGTAGTGCATTGCTTTTGAAGTTTTTGATGTAACTATCAAAGTAGTCAAGATCCATACCGTAGAAGACCTTGCAAAGGATGATTATACTGATAAGAAAAAGGAATTACTCCATCAGAATGCAATAGCCAAAGAAGCCCTTATAAGTGCCCTATCTGATATTGAGTTTTCAAAAATAAAGAGGGTAGATACAACCCACAAAATATGGAAGTACCTAGAAGACATATTTGAAGGAGACAAACAAGAAAAGGATGTGTGTAGAAAGACATGGAAGAAAAGATACAATGCATTAGAGATGCTACATGAAGAAAACATTAGAGCTTACAAACAAAGGATCAATGAAGCAGTTGCTAGAATCAGGAACAATGGTGGAGAGCTCTCGGAGGAAGATATCATGGACAAATTGATGACTACCCTCACTCCAGAATATGAAAGAAAGATCAACATCCTTGATGAGACCATGCAGCTTACATCAAATTTCAAGAGAGAGACTTTTATCAGCAAAATCTCAGTTTTTGAGATTTCAAGAATGAAGAGAGAACCTAAAAGTGAGACAACCTTCAAAGCAATAGTTCATGGTATGAAATCTGCAAACACTTCTGATAATTTTGATGATGATGATGAAGAGAAAACACTAGATGATTTCAGTGCTATGATTGCCAAAAGAGAAAAGAAAGGAAAAGGAAAATATGAAGGTCAATTTCCATTTAAATGCTTTTCATGTAATAAGATTGGTCACTTTGCATTTAAATGTCCCTTAAGAGCTAGAAAGTTCAAAAATGACTACAAGCCTAAATACTCTAAGGAATATTACTATGCTAGTGATGGAGTTTCAGATGATGATTCAATTGAAGAAGAAATAGGATTTATTGCTATCATAGAGAAAATAAATAATAAGATAGATCATGAAGATGAGAAAGAGAAACAAGAGCTAGCATTGATTTCACAAGATGATATAAGGACGGATCGGATTATAGATAGTGGTTGTTCACATCACATGATAGGTGATAAAGACAAATTTGTTCATCTGGACAAATAAAATGGTTCATGGTGAGATTTTTAGATAACACTCCTAAACCCATCGTTGGTAGATGAGCCATCACCTTGGATGGAAAGAACAGTACTGATGATTTTCTTTATGTCGATGGTTTGAAACATAACCTACTAAGTGTTGGGTAGTTACTTGATAAATGTTATAGATTGAAATTCAATGGAAACAAGTGCACCATTAACAATAAAGAAGGAGAAATAATTGCATTAGGATCAAAGACTAAAGGTAATATTTTTCAGCTTAATCCAGAAGCAAGTTGTTTTTTTTCTAAACTAGATGACAGTTGGTTGTGGCATAAAAGACTATGTCATATAAATTTTGATAACATAGTAAAGATAAGAAATGTAAAGGAAGTAAAAGATCTACCTAGAATAGAAAAGCCAGTTGATACCATATGCAAGGAATGTGTGATGGGAAAGCATGCAAGAAACTCATTCAGGAGTGAGCTCAATTCAACAGAGAACAAGCTGGATCTACTTCATATAGACATATGTGGACCAACACAAACCAGATCATACTATGGTGAAAGGTATTTCATTTTGTTTTTTGATGATTACACTAGAATGATGTGGGTTTCATTCTTGAAAGATAAGTTAGAAGCATTTGAAGAGTTCAAGACATTCAAAGCTAAGTTTGAGAATGAATCTAGACTAAAGATAAAATGTATGAGATTGGATAGAGGAGGATAATTCACCTCTGACAGATTCTATGAGTACTACGAAGAACATGGCATAAAGAGGTAGTTAAGTGCCCCTAGAACCCCGTAACAAAATGGAATTACAGAGAGAAGGAACAAGATCATCCTTGATATAGTGCACACCATCATGATTGAAGGAAAAGTTTCTCACACCTATTGGAGAGATGCAGTCAATACAACAGTCTACACCATCAATCAAATTCAATTGAGACCGGATGCTAACAAAACACCATATGGGCTATGGTTTGGTAATGTTCCCACAGTAAAATACTTTAGAATCTTTGGAAGCAAGTGCTACATCAAGAGAGATGAAGTAGTAGGCAAGTTTGATGCAAGAAGTGATGAAGGTATTTTCCTTGGTTACTCTACTAAACGTAAAGCTTATAGATGTTTCAACTTAAGACTGAAAAATATCATTGAAAGTGCTCATGTTAAGATTGATGAAAAGTTCATGGTTCAAGAAAGATATCATGATTACTCACCCATGATTTAAGAAGAACCCATACCCTCCACTAGTGAGATAGTTATTGAAGAAATGTTTGATAGTATTGATGTGTTATTCAATGACCCTGAGACAAGTGAAGAAGAAAATCCTAAGGAAGATGAGAGAGTATCACCTAAAGTTCCAAAGTTTACATCTAGAAACCATTCCAAGAAAGACATCATTAGAGATCAGAGCGACAAATTGTTAACAAGATCACAACAAAAGAACTCAGCTAGCAATGAGGCGGTATGCTTACTATCTCAGATTAAACCCTTAAGTGTTGAAGATGCATGAAATGAATCAAATTGGCATGATGCTATGAAAGAAGAACTTGATTAGATTATTAAGAATGACATTTGGGAGCTGGTCCTAAGACCTAGTGATAAGAATGTGGTTGGAGCAAAGTGGATATTCAGAAACAAGTTGACTTAAGATGGTACAATAGTAAGAAATAAAGAAAGGTTAGTATGTAAGGGATATGCACAAAGAGAAGGCATTGATTATTCAGACACATTTGAACCAATGAGTAGATTAGAAGCTATTAAGTTTTTTATAGCTTATGCAACATTCAAAACCTTCAAAGTTTATCTGATGCATGTCAAGTTAACATTCCTAAATGGTGAATTGAAAGAAGTATATATTGAGTAGCTAGAAGGATTTACTCTATTAGATAGACCTGATATGGTATGAAGATTGAAGAAAGCCCTATATGGACTTAAGCAAGCCCCTAGAGCCTAGTATGAGAGACTTGATGGATATCTAACAAAGATTGGATTCAGGAAAGGAGGAGTAGATTGTAACCTATTCATAAGAGAGACATCTGAAGGACTAATACTTGTAGCTATATTTTTTGATGACATTATCTTTGGAGGTAATGACAAACTCAGTGCTGAATTTTCTAAAGAGATGCATAGTGAATTTGAGATGAGCATGATTGGACCAATCAAATACTTTTTGGGATTGAATGTACAATAAATAGACAAAGGAATTTTCATTAATCAGTCAAAGTATGTGAAAGAGATATTGAAGAAGTTCAATATGGATGATTGTAAGCCAGTAGGGACACCTATGATAATTGGATGCAAGCTTACAAAAGAAGATGAATCACCAGTAGTAGATATAACATTGTACATATCTATGATTGGAAAACTTATTTATCTTACTCAGACTAGACCAGACATTTCCAATGTAGTTGGCATAGTTGGAAGATTTGCAATAGAGCCTAAACAAAGTCACCTCATGCCATTAAAAGGGATATTCAGATATCTGCAAGGCACTATAGACTATGGTCTATGGTATCCTAATTCAGAAAATGTTGAGCTTCATGTGTACACTAATGCTAATTGGGTAGGATGTGTTCATGATAGGAAGACTACATCAGGTAGAATAGTGTTTCTTGGTGATAGACTTGTCACTTAGATAAGCAAGAAACAAAATTGTATTTCTTAGTCAACAATAGAAACATAGTATGTTGTAGTAGCCTTGAATTGTTCTACAATTTTTTGGATCAAGCAGATGATAAAGGACTTTGGAATTCAGATTGATTATCCTATTTTTATTCATTGTGAGAACACTAGCACTATCAACATGTCAAAGAACCTTTTGATGCATGCAAAGACAAAGCACATTGAGATCAAGTATCACTTCCTAAGAGAAAAAGTGGTAGAGAAAGAAGTCAAGGTGGACTATGTAATTAATAAAGATCAATTAGCAAACATATTCACAAAGCCCTTGCCTAAGGATACTTTTGAGCATCTCAGGGAGAAGCTGGGAGAGATTCCCTTCCCTTATTCTGCTTAGAAGAAAGAAGGAAAAGCATCAGTCCTCAAGGATTGATGGATGGTTGACTACTTTAATTTTGGAGTAGTACCGGTGCTTAAATTGTTTGGCACCATTTTCCATTGATGTCAAAGGGGGAGTAAAATATAGTCATTAAAAACATAAGTAAAAGGAGGAGTAATATACTTAGGGGGAGTAGCATTCAGTTACGATAGCAGTTCAGTTGAGGAAATGGAGAAGGTTGAAGAATATTGTAGTAGATGGAGGACTCATCTTTGGAGGAGTCTTGAAGAGGAAATGGAGAATGTTATAAAAGAATTAGTCATTTGGATTGGTGGAGTTTTTCATTCCATATGTTTCTATCAATGCCAAAGGGGGAGATTGTTGGAGATTTTCCAGAATGCTAGTACTGACTATATGTTTATCATTGATGAAAACATATGGTAAGTAATTTGTGCAGAAGACTTATGAAGTTAGCTTTCACTAATATTTTCATGGACATGTTATCAACATGATATCATGGGTGCAAATGTTAACTATTATTACTAACAGTTATATAGCAGCTTGTGTCCATAGTGTTCCTGACAGAGTAAAATGTAGTGTTCTATGTATGGTTGTCCATATAGTTATCATGGAGCCTTATGCACTTGGATATATGATGAATACATATTAGTGATGTTACATTCATGGCTGCAGAGTTTGATGATTAGTAGAAGTGAAGTTATGCAGTCACTATTCACCTATAGCAGTTTCCCGTGTTTGTTCAGAAGAGCCGATAGAGATTATATTGGTTCTAGTTGCTCCTATAATTTTGGTATGCACCCTTGGAGTTAAGCTTGGAGAAGAGTTAGTGATGTTTAGTTAAGAGCACATGAAGTAATTCAGCTTGAGGAGAAAGATACAATTATTTTGCTAGAGCCGAGAGTGTGTAGCATACGTTTACAATTATCTTATTGGATAGGTCCCAGAATGTGTTGTGTGCTTATTAGAGCTAGTTGAATTATTATTGGAGTTAGTTATGGTTTCTCTATTATGATTTCAAGGTGGTTCTAATAGGCCAAATTGATTATATCATTTAGAGGAAAGATATTTATAGGCAGTCATTTGTGATTGCTAGAGTGTGGCTCATAGTTGTTTGTGAAGAGTAGAGCAGAGTGTGCAAACTATTGAGCCATCTGAAAAAGGTCTATGTGACCAAGTAAAGTGTTGTGATATATATTGGAACTTATCCAGATAGTAGGTCTAAGTGTAGTTTACCAAGATCTACATATAGTGTGTATATATTATTCAAAAGGTTGTAACCTTCACCCCTTTGAGCAGTGTTCTCTCAAATAGTGCATCCTCTCCTCTAATAGGGACTATTGTAAAAGACTCCTAATAGGGCCCAACCCTTGACAAGGTCTACTGTACTAAATATATTGTAAAGAAACTCCTAACAAGGTTAAGGATCTTCTAACAAGGATCATAATACACTAGTGTAGAATATTAGTGGGTGTCAATTCCCATCAGGGTTTTTACCTAGTTGGGTTTCCCCGTAACCAAAATATTGTTATGTTATTTCATTGTATTTATGCTTTATGTTTAAGTATACTTAATTGGATAAAGAATTGAAACTTGTAGATAACTGATTCACCCCACCCCCTCTCAGTTACCTCTTCGGACTATATCTAACAAATCACTCTCGCAAATTGAACCATTCAACTTAAGTTAACTATTAAACTTTAACTTTAACTTATAACTTAAAAAAAAAAAGGAATTGGTGTGTTTTTTCTCATAGATATATGGGCATGACACTGTTCTTGCCTGGAAATGTAGAGACAAAGAGAACCCAAAAAACTTTCTTTCTTTCAGAATCAGGTTGAATTTGACCCAGATAGTGGGGCACAATCTTACCCCTCTCTAAAGGTTGTCCTTGACCTAAAATAGCTCTGACAAAAATTCTATTCGCGGATCCCAGAAGTTCACCAAAAAGGGTATCCAGATCTAAACTGCAGTTCGATGTCCTGTACCTGTACCTCCAAGAAAAAATGGTTTTTTTGTTTGGATGAGGGGTTTGCCTTAGTCAAAACTTGGCTTGGAATAAACCTTAAGAATGGAATTGGAATGGAGAATGCTAGCAAGTAGTAGAAGTAGATCTAATAATAAAGCTATGATATTCAGTAGACATGGAATTGTATTTCAAGTGTAAAGAAGTATGTTGATATGAAAGCTTGGACATAACATTAACAAATGTAAATCAAAACCTCCATGATTATATTCTTGGAATCCACCTTGAGGGAAGAATGAATAGATCTTGAAGATGAACAAAGGATCTTGAAGGAAGATCACACCACCATGATGGATAGATCTAGGGTTTAAATGATGAATCTTGAATGCTTGAACCAAATCCCTTCAAAGGCTTGAATGCTTGAATCCTTGATCTTCAATGGAGAACTTGGATGCTTTCTTGAATGTTTCGTTGCTTGAGAATGCATGCTTGATCATGAAAAGTGGATGTCTCCTTGCGAACTCTTGATGATTGATGGATGTGAAAATGAGAGAGGAAGACTTCCTTTTATAGTGATCTAGGACACAAACCTCTAGAGAGGCCAACATTGGAGAATTCAATCCTAGTTAACCTTAACCCCTAGAAATGGACACAGATTAAATTTAATTTAAGAGTTTACCATTCTGAAAGAAAAAATAGCTTACCTGAAAGTGGGAAAATAAAACTTTATGAAGCCTGATATCCCGAAACCTCTGGAACCTAAAATTTGGATCTAGGGTCAGGGTCGAGGTCAACTCTTCCCTAGGTTAGAGTTGAGGTTGAATCTTCCCTAGGTTAGGGTCAAGGTTGACCTTGACCCAGGAGGTCAACTTTGACCCTAAGGTGGTAGTTTTCAAATTCTCAGGACCAGGTGCCAGAAAAAGGCTAGAAATAGGTGGAGAGAGAAGCAAAATAGGGGGAAAAAGTTAGATTCATGCAAAGAATAATTCAAGGCACTTAACATGACTCCAAACCACTTACTTAGAGGGCTAAAATCTCTTAACATGGAATTTATTCCATTTTAAGATGATGCATTAAGCCCCCACTTTAGCAAGAGTATGGACTCGATGCAAACTCTTGGTAAAGGAGAAGAAAGTAGAGATCCAAGTGGATTCACAATGAGATAGACTAACACTTAGATAAGGACACAAGCCCCTAGGCTAAAGATTCTAACTCAAAACACATGCATGAGGGTGCAAAAACAAAGAGGAAAACCAAAAGACACAAAAGAGGGGTTAGTACAAACCCAAATCAACTAGTAAAGGAAACTCTGCTAAGAAATGCTTCCTATACTAATATCATATTTGGAAAGCTATCATAAAAGTATAAATCATTACATAAGAAATACAAGAGAAACACTATAAATAACATAGCTTTATGATTGAGTCCTACTAGCATGAAAGTGAAAAGAGGTAAAGGGAAAAGAGTGATTGTCTCGCCCAGTAAGATGCCCATCTTATCATGAATCACCAAGGAGGGAGAGCCAAACAGGTGACCAAACTTGATAGTTCACCCATAAACTATGCTTTGTAATTGTAATGCATCTATTGATGGCTTCTGGAATATCCATAGATCCACCTTCTAGTATCATCATGAAATATAAAGTGTGTGTCTCCTCAGGATTTAGCAACTTATGTACGTTACCTTCAAAAGATTTAGCATATTGAAAATTTGAAAAATGCGTGTCTCTTCAAGATTTAGCAACTTATGTGCATTACCATATGTTGAAAAATGTGTGTCTCTTTAGGATTTAGCAACTTATGTGCGTTACTTTTTAGAAGACTTAGCATATAAATGAAAAAAAAACTATAGTTCAAGGGAGACCCTATATATGCCCCCCTCCTTATCGTGGCTATCTACTAGACATGATAAGGAAGAGGAAGAGGATACCCACCTCACAATGTAAGGAGATATTTTGTTTACAACAATGTATATTACATTCTTAGTGAAGGGTACTGACCCTTACATCCAAGAGTATAGATAAAAATGAAAAGGATATGTCACTTATGGAGAAAGGATCCTCAAAGAGAAAGAGATCTTGTCAACGAGATCCCCACCATAGAGGAGTGCTTTTAGATAAAATATCATCTTTCAAAGATAAACCAGGAGAGAAAAAAGATTCAATCATCAAGCCCCCTTTAATCAAGAGGAAGAGGAATCTTTGGATTGAAGGAGACAACTCTAACACCAAAGGAATGGTAAGAGTTTATAATAAACATAATTTGGAAAATAAAGAAGAGGTGATGACTTAGGACAACAACATCTCATATAAGAGGTATATCCATAGTCAAAACATCAGTCTGTATAATGAAATAATGTTGCCAAATAAAGAAATACCACAAAGCTAATGAAAGCACATCCCTAGACAAAGAGAAGGAAGAAAGGAACCTTGCCTCCTAGGGATGAAGACAAGGGATACCTTTGTAAAACACATGTCTTAGTAAAGATATCTTGAATAGAATCTATGGATGATTATATGTTGGAAACTACATCTGAAGCAATTTTTGTATTTTCATTGATGTCAAACCTTAACTGGTAAGATTGTTGCTATCGAAGAAAGTACTATATATATTTGATTGTTGTGAAGGGGATAGGCAAGGTTGGTAACAATAGCACCTAAGGAATGGTTGAGTTATCTTGATACTTAAATGAGTACTTGATTATGTGGTACAATGATAAAATAATGTATTGTTTATCTAAGTAAGAATGAAGGCTAAACTGGTAGGGTTAATCGAGAAAAAGTGAAGAAATCTAGTTTAAGCTGAGTGATGTTAGTGTCGACCGAGCTAGTATATGCGTAATAAATTTAGTGTTGATCAAACATCAGTATTAGCCAAGGAAACATTTTTGAGGTGACCGATCTTTCTAATGAAGACTGAGGAGTTGAACATTGTATTGACTAAGTGTCACTAATTTATATTTGAAGAAGAATTCAGATTCCCAGCCGACATAGTTGAATTCTCAGATTATGTAAAATGTGTTGACTTTATTTATTGATTGTATGGAAGCATTTAATGCACTGTAAAATGTTTTATTGTAAATCTATTAAGAGATTTGAGGTATTTCTTGAAGGATATATGAAGAACATAAAGTTGGAAGGATTGGATGAATCTGACCTAACCCTAAGATCTATGAAGCAGATTAAGTGGAAAAAGATGTATTGACCTAATTGAGGAAGTATTAAGGAAACCTAAGCATGAGGTTGAAGAAGAGAGGATACTGGAAGTATTATTTATGTTATTGACTATCTAAGCAGAAAAGGCTAAAGGACAAGCGTTGTGATTACTTGAAGAGATTTCTGAGCATATCAGTGATGGAGATTGTAAATGTTCACAGTTAGTAAACCAACATATGTGTATAGAATTGGATCTGATATTTGCAAAGTCAGTTGTATGTTTTTCAGATAATATTACTGTTACTTTCTAACCATTGTATCAGTCAAAATCCTTTTAATAGAGGTTGACCTAACAGTCATTTGCATAAATCCTTTGAACAAGGTTGCATTCTAATGGGATGTATGTAAGTCCTATAACAGGGTGCACTTTTAACAGAGTGGTTGAAATCATTTAACCGGGTCACACCTGACAGTGTGTTTGTAACCTTTGACAAGGTTGGCTTTTCACAGAGCTCACTTCAGAAGAGTGAAAATTATGGTAACATGTTACAAAGTGGTTTTTCCCTAATTGGGTTTCCACTATAAATCCTAGTGTTAATACTTGTGTGAATGTTTTTGTTTGAACATTTCTATGTTTTACAAGTAAGATACTATTGGATAGTGGACTGCACTGTTATATGTTTCTGTTATGCAATCAGTAATGACCAAGTAGTTGTTGGTTGTTGGATCTGATTTGTTGAAGAGTTTTAAAGTTTGTTTTATACATCTGGACCTAAGAAAAACTGATTCACCCATCCTCTCTATTGTTCTAAATCATATTAATAATTGGTATCAGAGCTGTTGGTACTTACAAAGAAAAAACTTAAAGGTACTTGGAGCAAATGATTAGGATGTATAAGAAGGAGGTACCAAAGCTAAATAAGGAGAACTTCCCTGGATGGAAAAGTTTGATGAATCTACATCTAGCCAGTATTGGTGATTCTACAAAGTATTATGTTGACCATGATTATGTCACACATGTTTAACCTCTGACTGTTGAGGAGATGAGAGTTAAACAAGAGCACAACCAAGGAATGTTGGAGATTGCATTTGTCCTAAGTTATCCAGAATTTGAAGGCATCAAAGTCTACACTAATCCAAAGCAAATGTGGGACACTCTTGCAAACATCTATGGCGGTGACATAAATGTACTGAGAGCAAAAGCTGAGAGCTTAACAATTGATGATGAAACTGTAATTGGAAAAGTATTGAGAACTCTACGTCCTATTTATGCCATAAAAATTTTAGCAATTTAGGAATCTAGATGTAACACTAACAATGCTCTTACTTTGGAAAGTTTGGTTGGTATGCTTACTTCTTTTGAACTTTCTAACTATGATAACTTCATTGTTGCTAATGTTGAATCTTCTTTTAAGTCACAAATAGTTTTGAGTAAGTCAAAAAAGGAAAAAGAAAGCTGTATCAGTGAGAGTGAAAGTGAAAGTGACACATCTGATGAAGAACTTGAGGATCTAGAAGCTCTTATGGCTAGAAGACTGAGAAGGGGAAAAGGAAAGTATAAAGGTAAACTCCCTATTATATGTTTTTCATGTAATAAAGTTGGTCATATAGCTGCTAGATATCCTAACAGGGATGATAAGGATGAAGAAAGAGACAACAAGCATAAAGACAAAAGAGAAGATAGATGTTAGCGAAGGTACAAAGACTACAAAGGAAAAGGTAAGAAATCTTGCTATATTACCAAAGAAGAGACTGACATTGATAGTGATGATTTTGAAATTGAAGTTGTCTATGTTGCAATGAAAGATGAGTGTAATGAGGATGAGAAAAATTCATTGATATCTTATGTGAACAAAAATGAGAAATGGATTATTGACAGTGGTTTTTCACATCACATGACTAGTGACAAGAGTAAGTTTGATACCTTAGATCATTATAAAGGTAGAAGTGTGAAATTTGGTAATGATGCACCATGTCCTATTAGAGGTGAAGGATTGATTAAGCTAACTAACAAGAACACTTGTGAGAATGCTTATTGGGTTGAGGGTCTTAACTAAAATCTACTGAGTGTTGCACAGCTTAATAGCACTAGCTACCGAGTGGAATTTCATTAGAGGAAGGCCAAAATATTTGATGCCACTGGTCAACTGATTGGAAGTGGAGAACATACAAAAGGTAATTTGTTATATCTAGACCTATCTAAAGAAACATGTATGATTGCACAACTTGATGATATTTGGTTATGGCATAAGTGGTTATGTCATGTTAACTTTGATAATCTGGTAGAAATTAGTAAGAAGAAGAAAGTGAGAGGTCTACCTAGATTGAAGAAACCTGAGAATGTAATGTGCAAAGAATGTCAGTTGGGTAAGATGAAAAAGTCTAGTTTTAAGAGCGAAACTTTTACTTTTGAGAATGATTTAGATTTGGTTCATATTGACCTTTGTGGACCTATCAGTGTACAAATCTATTGTGGTGCTAGATATTTTATCCTTTTTATCTATGATTATACAAGAATGATGATGTAATGTTCTTAAAAGAAAAATCTGATGCTTTTCAATTTTTTAAGTGGTATTTGCCTAAGGTTGAAAAGGAGACATGTAGGAACTTGAAGTGTCTAAGATCTGACCGAGGTGGAGAATTTATATGCAATGAATTCAATATATTTTTCAATGATAGAGAGATCAAAAGATAGATGACTGCACCAAGAAATCCTCCACAAAATGGTATAGCAGAGAGAAGGAACGGATCTATCATGGATTGTGCAAGGACATTAATGATTGAAAAGAATGTTGCACAAAAGTACTAGAGGGAAGTTGTAAGTACAACTCTTTATACTCTTAACTAAGTACATATCAAAAAAGGTTCAAATCTGACACCTTATGAGCTATGGCATGGGTATGCACCTACTGTAAAGTACTTTAGAATTTTTGGAAGCAAATGCTACATACTAAAGGACAATAAGAATTGGAAATTTGATGCTAAAAGTGATTAGGGCATATTCCTAGGCTATTCCACAAAAAGTAAAGCTTATAAGTATTTGAACTCTAACACTAAAAAAATTGTGGATTGTGTGAATGTCAAAGTAGATGAGTATATAGACAAAAATGAAACTGACATCAAAAGAGAACTAGAAGATTACAGATCTTTTGTAAGCACCTAATGCAGAGTCTTAGGTAAGCAATGTTGAGCATTAGGAAAACAATGCTGAGAGAGAAGAAGAACATGTCGAGCGATAGGAGGAAGCTGTTGAGTATGAGGAAGAGGTTGGCGAGCATTGAAAAGATGAATTTGACAATCTTGTTAGTGAACCTGAAGAGCGAGATGAAAGGAGAGCATACCCTATTTTGGCACAATATGTAAGGAGACATCACAAGCCTGAACAGATAATTAGAGAGAAAGATACTAGACTTTTGACTAGAAGCAAGACAAGAGATCTGACATGTTTACTATGTGAATTCAAGCCTAAGACAACAAGGGAGGCATTAGGAAATGAAGACTGGATATAAGAAATGAATGAGGAGATAGACCAGATAGAGAAGAATGATACCTGGACTCTAGTGCTGAGACCAAAAAATAAAAATGTCATTGGAACAAAGTGGCTGTTCTGAAACAAGCTGAATGAGCATGGTCAAATCACAAGAAACAAAGCTAGGCTGGTATGCAAAGGCTGTGCACAAGAAGGAATAGATTATGGGGAGACATTTTCCCCTATAGGTAGATTGGAAGGAGTATGAACCTTACTTGCATATGCTACCTACAAATATTTAAAGGTATACCAAATGGATGTTAAGTCTACATTTTTAAATGGTATATTAGAAGTGTACATTGAACAACCAAAATGATTTGTTGATCCAAACAATAGACAGATAGTTTGCAAACTAAATAAAGCACTATATGGACTAAAGCAAGCTCTAGAGCATGGTATGAGAGACTGCACAACTACCTGATATAGATTAGATTCTCAAGGACAAATGACACAAACAATTTGTACATGAAAGATGAAGAAGGTAAAGGAAATTGTTGGCTATGATTTTTGTAGATGATATTATATTTGGTTGACAAGATGCCTTGTGTAAGAAATTTTCAAATGAAATGCAAACTGAATTTCAAATGAGTATGTTTAGGGAGATCATTTTTTTTGTTGGTTTATAAGTATATCAGATCGAAAAAAGGAATTTTCATCACCCAGTCTAAATATGTTCGTGAGATACTGAAAACCTTTGGTATGGAATATTCAAGGCTAGTAAGTACTCCCATGGCTACTGGACAAAAGTTGTGTAAAAATGATGGTGCTACAAAAGTAAACTAGACTTTGTATAGATCCATGATTGGAAAGTTGCAATATGTATTACACAATAGACTAGATATTGGTTTAGATGTTGGGATTGTGGCAAGATTCTCTGCCAATCCTAAGGAAACTCACATGATGGTTGTCAAAATGATAATGAGATATTTGAAAGGGACTGCTAAAAATGGATTTTACTACAAGAAGCATGAAACGTTTGAATTGAGAGTGTATACTGATGTTGATTGGGCAGGAAATGTGGATGACAAAAAGAGTACTAGTGGTGAAGATTTCTTTCTTGGACAAAGATTAGTTTCCTTTACAAGAAAGAAACAAAATTTCATTTCTCAATCTATTGCTAAAGCTGAGTATGTGGCTGCAGTAGTGAACTATTCAAACTTGGTATGGATAAAGCAATTGTTGGTAGGCATGAAGGAAGAGATCACTGAACCAGTTGTCATCTACTGTGACAACACAAGTGCTATCAACATCTCTAAGAATCTAGTGATGCACACATAGACCAAACAAATCGCCATCAAGCATCATTACTTGAGGGAACTAGTACAAGATAAAGAGCTCTGAATGGAATATGTGAATACAAAGGAAAAACTAGCATACATATTCACCAAAGCCTTACCTAAAGAAGCTCATGAATATCTGAGAGATCAATTAGGGGTTCTTCCCATAACTATAGCTACCTACTCAAGCTAGGAGCACTGCATCAAATATGTTACAAAGAGTATCTGACAAATTGATGCAAAGATAGATCGCACTTTAGGAGCATCCTAGAGTTGTGAAAAGTATAGAAAAGCCAAGAATCAGTCATAAGAAAAGATGACAAAGGGAGAAATATTGTTATTGAACTAAAAAATGATATCTACATCTACATGATGTATGTTTTAGTTGTTGCTTTGGCATGTTTTTTAAAGAGGGAGATGATCACAAATGAATACACATGGTGAGATTTCATGGAAGCTCAAGTAAGAGGGAGAGATTCAATGGATAGTCGTACAAGCATGGCTAATTGATTCTATATCATAATGAAGCTAAGGATATTATAAATATTTCTAATGCACAGATAATTTTTGGATTGGTTAGTGATTCATGTGTTATTCATATGGTGTTGCCATCAATTCCAAAGAGGGAGATTGCTGGAAACTGCAATTGAAGCAATTGTTGTATTGTCATTGATGTCAAACCTTAACTGGTAAGACTATTGCTATCTAAGAAAGTACCATATCTATTTGATTTTTGTGAAGGGGATAGGAAAGGTTGGTAACAATAGCACCTAAGGAAAGGTTGAGTTATCTTGATACTTCAATAAGTACTTGATTATGTGGCACAATGATAAGATAATGTATTATTTATCTAAGTAAGAATGAAAACTAAACTGGTAGGCTTAACCGATAAAAAGTGAAGAAATCTAGTTTAAGCCGAGTGATGTTAGTGTCGACCAAGCTAGTATATGTCCAATAAATTTAGTGTTGACCGAACATCAGTATTAGTTGAGGAAACAATTTTTGAGGTAACCAAGCTTTCTAATGAAGACCGAGGAGTTGAACACTGTACTGACTGAGCATCAATAATTGACATTTGAGGAAGAATTCAGATTCCCAGTTGACATAGTTGAATTCTTAGATTATGTAAAATGTGTTGACTTTATTTATTGATTGTATGGAAGCATTTAATGCACTGTAAAACATTTTATTGTAAATCTATTAAGAGATTTGAGATATTTCTAGAAGGATAGATGAAGAACATAAAGTTGGAAGGATTTGATGAATCTAATGTAACCCTAAGATCTACGAAGGAGATTAAGTGGAAAAAGATGTATTGACCTAATTGAGGAAGTATTAAGGAAACCTAAGCATGAGGTTGACGAAGAGAGGATGCTAGAAGCATTGTTGATGTTATTGACTATCTAAGTAGAAAAGGCTGAAGGAGAAGTATTGTGATTGTTTGAAGAGATTTATGAGAAGATCAGTGATGGAGATGGTAAAGGTTCATATTAAGTAAGCCAAGATATGTGTATAGAATTGGATCTGATATTTGCAAAGTGAGTTGTATGTTTTTCATATCAATATTATTGTTACTTTCTATCCATTGTAATATTGAAAATCCTTTTAACAAAGGTTGACCTAATAATCATTTGTATAAATCCTTTGAACAAGGTTGAATTCTAATGGAATGTATTTAAGTCCTATAACAAGGTGCACTTTTATGAGAGTGGTTGAAATCCTTTAACTGGGTCACACCTGACAGTGTGTTTGTAACCTTTGACAGGGTTGGCTTTTCACAGAGCTCACTTCAGAAGAGTCAAAATAATAGTAACATGTTACAAATTGGTTTTTCCCTAATTGGGTTTCCACTATAAATCCTGGTGTTAATACTTGTGTGAATGTTTTGGTTTGAACATTTTTATGTTTTACAAGTTAGGGACTATTGGATAGTAGACTGCACTATTATATGTTTATGTTATGCAATCAGTAATGACTGAGTAGCTGTTGGTGGTTGGATCTGATTTGTTGAAGAGTTTTAAAGTTTTTTTAATACATATGGACCTAAGAACAACTGATTGACCCCCCCTCTCTGTTGTTCTAAATCATATTAACATTATAAATATAATAGAAAACCTTAGAGAGGTTGGAAAGAAAGAATACCAATTAAGCTCAAGATACAATATATGATAAAAGCCTAATTGGATCCTAGGGGACTGGATGAAAATAAACCTCTTTCCCCCCCAGTTCAGAGATGAGAGGATATGAAATCTATATTATATCAGAATTAGGGGTATCCCCTATATCAAAATTATGAAGGAATTATAAACTTGCACGAGAGTGAGATATAATTCCTAAAGTAGCTCTTTCCCTAACATATATCTTGAAATGGTTACAATCAACAAGTAAATGCATATTACTATAATGAAAAGGACATTTGTACTTGGATAAAGTATTTTTGGCATACGTTTAATGATTTCTTTCTTGGAATTCATTAATTGAACATACACCTTCTTAGCTACATCTTGATGAATATCAGTGTTATCTATGGTAGGTGTAGGGAGAAGAACATGAAGAGGAGGAGGATGATCAACATCACCTACATTGATTTGAGAATGTGGATAACAAACACCATGCACATCCTTTTTAGGGGGTATATAAAATGGATATCTAATACCATTCTCATTAACTCCAAACCCTAAACCTCTATAACCTCGTTTAGTCATCATATTGAATCCTGTAGTGTATATATTATGTAAAGCTTCTAGAGGAGGTGATTGTTTACAATGCTCATGAGTAAAGGTGTTATAAGGTGGAATAATAGGTTTTGAAGAAGTTTCTTTACCCTTTCCTTTAATATTATCATGAATCAGAGGGGAAGGTAAATCAAAGAACTCTTGCACATCTACATCATGAACTATATCTTGAATCCCATGATAAGTATGTGAAGAACTAGGGATAGAAAATGGAGAATTAGGCATCGCATTAGGAATATGAAGATTAGGAATCAAATTAGGAATGATTGGATTAGGATTAGGAAGGTTAGGAGATGGTGTATCATCTACCCAATTCTTCGCATAATCCAAAAGAGTAATAGGTCTACCACACGAATCTTTAATTAATATTTTGAAAGTAGGAAGACTAGTATCAGTCAATTTCATGAAAGCATATGAAAGTGCAAAATGAAGAGTCATCAACATAAGGAAGTGATTGATACTCTTATAAACATCATAGGTATGGTAAAGGGATGCTAAAACAAGGGTAATAAAGAACATAATTACACACAAAAGCATCTTAAAAATCTTCATAGTAAATGAAATGCAAGAAATATTTTTGGATTTTATTTGAATAAATAGATTTTTTTGTATTTTCGAATTTAAAATGAAAGAGCATAAAATAAATCTAATCTTGATGCAAGAAAAGAAAAGAGCTAATACAATAGGGCATCTCAATCCACAAAAGATAGGGGGTGAGTTTTTCGGGTTCACCAAAATGAATAGGATGAAAATATATATGTATAGATATGGATAGGTAGGGATAGGGTGTGAAATATATGTAATGTAAAATTTTATGGGCATACAAACTATATAAAACATGAATAATTATCTTGAAAGGAGGCTGATGTGGAAATCACTATTTTCTGATGTTTGTGTTTAGTTTCGAGAGATTCTACACCCTGTGCTGGCTTGGAAATGGAGAGACGGAGAGAACCTAGAAAACTTTTTGTCTTTTAGAGTCAGGTCAACTTTGACCTAGATAGTGGGGTGCAATCTTATACCAGGGCACAATCTTACCCCTCACTAAAGGTCATGCCTAACCAAAAATAGCTCCGATAGAAACTCTATTCACGAATCTTGAAACTTCACTGAAAAGGGTATCCAGATTTGAACTACAATTTGCGTCTTGTACCTGTACCTTCAAGAAAAAATGGTTTTGTTGTTTGGATGAGGGGTTTTCCTTAATCAAACCCTATTTTGGAATCAGCCTTAATAATTGAATTGGAATAGAGAATGCTAGCAAGTAATAGAAGTAGATCTAACAATGAAGCTATGGTATTCAATAGATATGCAATTGTTTTTCAAATGTAAAGAAGTATGTTGATATGAAAGTTTGGACATAGCATTAACAAATGTAAATCAAAACCTCCATGATTGTATGGTTGGAATCCACCTTGAGCGAAGAATGAATAGATCTTGAAGATGAACAAAGGATCTTAAAGGAAGATCACACCAACATGATGGATAGATCTAGGGTTTGAATGATGAATCTTGAATGCTTGAACCAAATCCCTTTAAAGGCTTGACTGCTTGAATCCTTGATCTTCAATGGAAAACTTGGATGCTTTCTTGAATGTTTCCTTTCTTGAGAATGCTTTCTTGATCATGAAAAGTGGATGTCTCCTTGAGAACTCTTAATGATTGATGGATGTGAAAATGAGAGAGGAAGACTTCCTTTTATAATGATCTAGGGCACAAACTTCTAGAGAGGCTGTCATTGGAGAATTAAATCCCAATTAACCTTAACTACTACAAATGGACCTAGATTAAATGCAATTTAAGAGTTTACCATTCTGAAACCCAACACAACTGACCCAGAAGTGAGAAAATAAAACTTTGTGAAGCTCGATATCCTGAAACATTCGGAACTTGAAATTTGGACCCAGGGTTAGGGTTAGGGTTGAGGTCAACTCTACCCTAGGTTAGAGTCAAGGTTGAATCTACCCTAGGTCAGGGTCGAGGTTGACCTTGACCCAGGAGGTCCACTTTGACCATGAGGTGGCAGTTTTCAAATTCTCAGGACCAGGTGCTAGAAAAAGGCTAGAAACAGGTGGAGAGAGAAGCAAAACAGGGGGGAAAATTTAGATTCATGAAAAGACCAATTCAAGGTGCTTGACATGACCCCAAACAACTTAATCAAAGGGCTAAACACTCTTAACATGGAAGTGCTTCCATTTTAAGATGATACAGCTATGTTAAGTGTTATCTTATTATGTATGTGCATAATGTTCTTCTATACTTAACTAGATAAAGAATTGAATCTTGTAGATAATTTATTCACCACCCCCCCCCCTCCCCCTGCCCTCTCAGTTATCTCTTGGGACTATTCCTAACAATTGGTATCAGATCCAAGTACCTTGGAGAGAAAGTTTAACAACTTGAGGTTGATTAGATGACATTCTCTAGAAAAGAATGTCCTAAGTTTGATGGAGAGAATTATCTAGATTGGAAGAGAAAAATGACAACACATTTGCAGTGCATTTCTTCTGAGATTTTTGAAGTAGCTACTAAAGAAGTTTAAATTCCCTCTTTATCATATCTTGCAAAGGAAGATGCAACTCTTAAGTAAAAGGAGATGTTCACTCAAAATGCTATTTTTGAAGAATCCTTTATTAGCACCTTATCTAAGAGTGAATTTTCAGAGATCAAAAAAGTAGATAAAGCCTACAAGATATGGAAGTATCTAGAAGACATGTTTGAAGGAGATATCCAAGCCATGAATGTGTGTAGAAAGACATGGAAGAAAAAGTACAATACATTGGAGATGCTACCTAAAGAGAACATCAGACCCTACAATAAAAGAATTATGAAATAGTAGCAAAAATCAGAAATAATGGTGGAGAAATTTTGAAACAAGACATAATGGATAAGTTGATGACTACTTTGACAGAAGAATATGAGAACAAGATAAACATCCTAGTTGAGACTATGCAATTTTCAAAAGACTTTAGAAGAGAGACCTTAATCAACAAGATTTCAACATTCAAGATTTCAAGTTTGAAGATAGAGCCTAATTTTGAAATAGCCTTCAAAGCTTCATTCCATGGTAAGAAATCCTTGAACACTTCTGGTAATTTTGATGATGACAATGAAGGCAAAGAACTAGATGATTTCATTTCTATGATTGCTAAGAAAGAAAGAAAAGGAAAAGGACAATATGAAGGTCAGTTACCATTAAAATTCTTTTCATGCAACAAGTTTGGTCACTTTGCATCGAAGTGTCCTACAAGAGTCAAGAAGTTCAAAAATAATTACAAGCCTAAGTATACAAAAGAAGATTACTATGTTGGAGATGGAGTGTGAGATGAAGATTCAGTAGAAGATGAAATTGGATTCATTTCTATTGAAGATATGGAGAAAATGTTTTATGGAATCCATATTGAAGATGAAAAGAAAGCATAAGAGTTAGCATTAATTTTACAAGATGACATTAGAACATAATTGATCATTGACAACATTTGTTCAAATCACATGATAGGAGACAAAGATAGATTTGTACATTTGGATAAGTACAAAGGTGGCATGGTTTGATTTGAAGACAACACTCCTTAACCTATCATAGGTAGAGGAGCTATCACCTTAGATGGAACAAACAATACTTATGATGTTCTATATGTTGATGGTTTGCAGCATAACCTACTAAGTGTTGGACAATTGCTTGACAAAGGATATCAGTTGGAATTCAAAGACAATAAATGTATCATTAATAAAAAAGGAGTAATGATTACATTAGGATCAAAGAAAAAAGGCAATGTTTTTTAGCTTAACTCATAAGCAAGTTGTTTTATTGCAAAAGTAGATGACAGTTGGTTATGGCACAAAAGACTATGTCACATCAATTTTGACAATATAGTAAAGATAAGAAATGTAAAGACAGTTAGAGACCTTCCTAGTATTGTAAAACCAGTTGATACAATATGCAGGGAATGTGTGATGGGAAAACATGTGAGGAATTCATTCAGAAGAAAGCACAATTTGGGAGAGAACAAATTGGATTTAGTGTATACAGACTTATTCAGACCATCTCAAATAAGATCATACTATGGTTAGAGGTACTTTATTTTTTTTGTTGGTGATTATTCTAGAATGATGTGGGTTGCATTGTTAAAGGATAAATCTGAAGCATTTGAGAAGTTCAAGATATTCAAAGCTAAAGTTGATAATGAGTCTAGATTAAAGATATATAAAATATATGAGATCAGATAGAGGAGGAAAATTCACCTCTGATAGATTTTATGAGTATTGTAAAGAACATGGGATAAAGAGACAACTAAGTGCACCTAGAACCCCTTAGTAGAATGGAATTGTAGAAAGAAGAAATAGGATCATACTTGACACAACGCGCACCATCATGAGTGAAGGAAAATTTGCACACACCTATTGGAGAGATGTGGTCAATAATACAGTCTATACTATCAGTAGAATTCAATTAAGGCCAGGTCCAGACAAGATAGCTTATGAGCTATGGTTTGGGAATGTACCTATAGTAAAATAATTAAGAATCTTTGGAAGCAAGTGCTACATCAAGAGAGATGAAGCTGTTGGCAAGTCTGATGCAAGAAGCGATGAAGGTATTTTTCTTGGTTACTCTACTAAAAAGAAGCTTATAGATATTTTAACTTAAGATTGAAAAAGATCATTGAAAGTGCTCATGTAAAGATTAATGAAAAGTTTATGATTCAAGAGAGATCATGATTATACACCTATGATTAAAGAAGAACCTAATCCTATTAGTAGAGAAACAATTATTGAAGAAATGTTTGACAAATTAATGTATTATTCAATGATCCTGAAACAAGTGAAGAAGAATCATAGAAGATAGATGAGAGAGTCACACCTAATGTTCCAAAATTGATGCAGGATCATCTTGGGTCCTTGGTAATCATGTGTCACCAAAAACATTTTGGAGATTGTCTATGTTTTTTGGTTCCTTCTTTATCTGAGCTGGTTAGTAGTTGGTTGGTTTCCTTTGGTTACTAAGGATGGTCAGTTATCTCCTAGGCAGTCAATTGTTTCATTGGCGCTCGACGATGCTTGTTTTTTGCTTGGTCATTATTTCTTACCGAGTAGTTTCTTTTGAGTTTTTGTTGGGCCAACTTGTGGATTTATTATGGGTTGTGGATTTAATGGAAGAATCAATCATTCGGAAGCATGTGGCTCTAGATCTGACCATTACTTCTATTGATTATGGATTTAAAGGCTGACTCGATTCGGTAGACTCTTGTATAAATGTAGTTGTTTGGTCGTACTTTAGAGGTAGTTTTAGTTAGATGATAGAAGATATTATAATTAAGATTTGTGATAGATCCTCACATGTTTTGAGGACTTCTGTAATTCATTGTAATATCAGGCCATAATCTGGAAGGTCTTACAGCTCGGCATGTATGATTCTATTTGATGAAAATTAATGAAAGATCCTGCATTCTCTCTCTCATTGTTGTTGTTAATTGCTTCCACGTGTTGTTGAGCAGGATGGATCATAAGGGCATGCCATTTTTTGGCCCCTCTTGACCCTACATTACATAAAAAATTCACATGTAGATACCATTCAAAAGAAGACATCATTGAAGACTAGAACAACAAAGTCATGACAAGATCAAAGGCAAAAACTTCAACAGTTGATGAAGCGGTATGTTTACTTTCACAAATTGAACCCTTAAGTTTTGAAGATGCATGTAATGATTCAAATTGGCATAAAGAAATGAAAGAAGAGATAGAGTAGATAGTTAAGAATGATACATGGGAATTGGTCCCTAGACATAGTGACAAGAATGTGATTGAAACCAAGTGGATATTCAGAAACAAGATGAATGAAGATGGAATAGTAGTAAGAAACAAAGAAAGACTAGTATGTAAAGGATATGCGTAGAGAGAAGGAATTGATTTCTCTAATACATTTGCCCCTATAAGAAGATTGGAAGCCATAAAGTTATTTCTAGCCTATCCTACATTCAAAAACTTTAAAGTATATCAGATGGATGTCAAGTTAGCATTCCTGAATGGAGAGTTGAAGGAAGAAGTTTACATAGAGAAGCCTAAAGGATTTACTTTATTAGACAAACCTGATATGGTATGCAAATTAAAGAAAGCACTCTATGGAATTAAGCAAGCCACTAGAGCTTGGTATGAAAGACTAGATGGTTACTTGACAAAGATCAGATTCAAGAAAGGAGTAGTAGATTGTAACTTATTCATGAAAGAGACACCTTATGGGTTATTATTAGTTGTTATTTTTGTTGATGACATTATTTTTGGTGGTAATGACAAGATTAGTATAAAATTTTCTAAAGAAATGTAGAGAGAATTTGAAATGAGCATGATTGGATCTATTAAGTACTTTTGAGGACTGAATGTCCAGCAAAAAGACAAAGGTATTTTCATTAATCAATCTAAGTATCTGAAAGAGATATTGAAGAAGTTCAAGATAGATGATTACAAGCCAGTAAGTACCTGTATGATAATAGGAAGAAAGATTTCAAAAGAAGATGATTTAGTAGTAGTAGACAAGACCCTTTATAAGTCTATGATTGGTAAACTCATATATCTTACTCAATCTAGACCTAATATTTCTAATGCAATCGGTATTGTTGGAAGATTTGCAGCAGAACCTAAACAAATTCATCTTATGGTAGTAAAAAGGATATTCTGATATTTGAAAGTAACTATAGACTATGGTTTATGGTATCCTAATTCAGAAAATATAGAACTTCATGTGTATACAGATGCAAATTAGGCAGGTTACATGGATTATAGAAAGAGTACCTCAGAAGGAGAAGTATTTCTTGGAGATAGATTTGTTACTTGGATGAGCAAGAAGTAGAATTGTAGTTCTCAGTCCACAGAATAAGTAAAGTATGTAGCAGCATCATTAAATTTTTTTATAATTGTGTGGATCAAGAAAATGATAAAACATTTTGGAATTAAGAATGATTATCCTATTGTTATTCATTGTGACAACACTAGCACTATAAATAAGTCAAAAAAAACTATGATGCATGCAAAGGCAAAACACATTAATATAAAATATGACTTCCTAAGAGAGAAATTTGTAGAGAAAAGAGTAAAGTTGGATTATGTGAGTTCAAAAGAATAGCTAGAAGACATATTCACAAAGATTTTACCGAAGGATACATTTGAGTATCTCAGGGAAAAGCTAGGAGTAATTCCCTTCCCTGAATCTAATTAGAGTTTGTAGTACATCAGTCCTTAGTGACTAATGAATGGTTGACTACTCTACTTCAGGAGTAGTACCTATGCTTATTTGTTTCAGCACCCTTTTCCATTGATGTCAAAGGGGGAGTGAGTATATAGTCATGAAAAATAAAATAGTTGAGGAGTATGAAGTAAGGGGGAGTATACAGTAAGAAAAAATAGTAGTTAATATTTAGAGCATTTAGCACTAGATGGAGGATTCATCCTTGGGGGAATCTTGTTTAGGAAATGGAGAATTTTATAAAATAATTGTACATTTGGATTGGTGGTTTTTTCATTCCATATGTTGGCATCAATGCCAAAGGAGGAGATTGTGAGAGATTTTCTAGCAAGCCTGTGTTGACTGTATGTTTGTCATTGATGATAACATATGGTAAGCATAGTGAGTGGTAGTTTTATGCAATGAACCTTGAGCATATGTTTCTTGGATATTTTATCAACATGCTATCATAGACACAGATGTTGATTCTGAGTATAGACAGTTGTGCAATTGTTTGTATCAGTAGTGTTCCTAACAGTGTTATAGGCAGAGTTTTGTATGTGATTTTCAGTATGGTTAAGTTGGAGCCTTGCACATTTGTATTTATGTAGAGGACATGTTTTTTATTCTATGTTCATGGAAACAGAGTTATTTGTGTAGTAAAAGTGGATTTATGATGTTTCTATTTGCCAGTTATAGTTTCTTGAGTTTATCTGATGGAGCCGACATTGTTTATATTGTTTTAGTAGTTGTGCCTATCATTTTGATATGCGTGTTTGGTTTCATGTTTGGTGATGAGTTAAGAAATTTTGGTTAAGAGTGCATAACATGTTTCAACATGAGAATAAATTTTTAGTTAATTTGGTGAAGCTGACTATGTGAAGTGATGCATCTACTCATATTGGTCCTATTTGTGTTGTGTGCTTGATTTAGCCATTGGAGATGTTAGTTAAGAGTTATATTGTTTCTCTAATATGATTTCAAGGAAGTTCTAACAAGCTAATTGATTATATCATTTGGAGGAAGATACTTATAGCCAGTTAGTTGTGATTGCTAAGCATGATTATGATTGTGAGAGTAGAGCAAAAGATGTGAATGTACCGAGATAGTTAATCGCTAATTGAAGATCTATGTGAAGAAGAAGAGAGTATATGCTATTCATTGGAACTGATCAAGATAGTAGGTCTACTTCCCAGTTCACCAAGATCCAGATATAGTCTGTATCTGTTATGTAGAAGGTTGCACCCTTCACCATTTGAGAGCTGTGCTCCCAGACAGTGTTTCCTAACCTTTAACAAGGTTAATTGTAAAAGACTCCTAACATGATCTGACCTTTGACCAAGTCACTATACTTCATGCATTGTAAAGATCAACTCTGAATAGGGTTGTAAGATCTTCTAATAGGGATCATTATACTCTAGTACAGTTTATAGTGGGTGCTAATTCCCACCAGGGTTTTTACCTATTTGGGTTTCCCTGTAACCAAAATTATTGTGTTGTGTTAAGTGTTATCTTATTGTGTATGTTCTTAATGTTCTTTTATACTTAATTAGATAAATAATTGAATCTTGTATTTAAATTATTCACCCACCCCCCCTACCCCCTCTTCTCAGTTATCTCTTGGGACTATTCCTAATAGTTACTCCTTTGGCAAGGTTCTACCTTAGTACCGAGCAATATTATTCAAACCAACAAATTTTCTAAATCTTCTTGAGGTTCATTTAGAATGTTTTCATTCACTATAGCATTCCTACTATTACCAAGCTTCTTATGTGAACATTCAAAAGATCTATGCCCTTCTTCATCATAATTATAATAAGTACACTTAAAGACAACCTTAAATGTCCTCTTTCTCAACTCAATAGGTTTTGGTTCATCTTCAGCAATCAGTTTATCCCTCACCGAGTGATCAAGCTTCTCCTTCCCTTGGGAATTACCATGTTGTCTCCTCTACAAATTATCTTCTTCCTTTAGAGCATACTGATAAGCATCCTCAACTAATTCGATCTTTAGCATACCATGCTCATCCTAAATATTGAATCTCAAACCATTCACATACCAAGCTACCTTTTCCTTACCAAGTTCTCTGTGTCCAGACCAAATAGTCAACTTATTGAAGTCCTTGATATAGTCTTCAACAGTAAAATATTTTTGGTTCAAGTTCTGCAAGTTCTTAAATATCTCAAGTTCATAGTCAGTAGGTATGAACTTAGCTTTCAATTTAGTCACCATCAATCTGCAATGATTGATCTTGATTTCATCTTCATCTTCTCTTTCTCTTTGCAATTCTTTCCACCAAAGAGCAACATGTCCTTTCAACTTAGTCTGTGCCAATCTTACTCAAAGAGGTTCTTTAGTTTCGTGAAGCTCAAAGAAGTTTTCTAACTCATCAATCCAATCAATCCAGTCCTTAGGTCTCAAAGTACCAGAGAAATTAGAAACTTCCATTCAGTAACTAGCACTTAACTAATCTCTAGATCTATGAAACCGACTAGTTTTGTCTTCACTAGATCTATCCCTCTGATCATCTCCAATAGACCCAGTAGCTTCAAAGTCATAAATAAATTCCTCATATCCATCTTTAGTGTTGGAAATTTGACTTTACTACTATATATGACTAAGATTTATGTTGTCATTATGGAAACAAAGTCATATAAATTTTTGGAGTCAGCACACTATCTTAGAAGATCAGAATTTGGTTAGGTATGGAAGAAAAAATAGACAGAGAAGCACCTAATGATTAGAGCATCAACGCATGTGTGTATGATCAAGTTTTGGTATGCGACCTTAGATATAAGCTTTTTAGTATGTTACTATGCTAAGTCTAAGAACACATGATAACATGAAGAAGTTACAACAAGTCTAAGTGACATAATCAATAAGCGGCAGAACAGAACAGAGCATGGAGCTGACAGATAGTATTTTGATTAGCGTATATCATTTTTTTTTGAAAAGGCTATAAGCCTATTGTAACTTTTTTATAAACATGTTAATATCATTGTATGTAAACACTCTTGAGCCAATTAACTTGGAAGCGTTGTAAGTGTTAAGTTATAGGCTGACCTAGTAGTTAGTTATTGCTTGCATCTATTTAGCATGTATATATGTGACATGCACTTTTTTATTTGAGAGGTATGGCATATAGAGAAGAGAAGAAGTATGTGAAGTATGTATTAGAGTAGTAAGAATGATATAGATCTTTACAAGAGGTTAAAGCATCAATGCACAAAAGGAACTGATTAGACAACAGTGACAAATCAATAGTTCACCTTTTAGATATAGTGTATATCTAATAACTAGGAGGTTGTAGCCTTCTCCATGGAGCAGTGAGCTCTGGCAGTGAGCCATCAACCACTAACATGGTTCATAATACAAAGTACAATTATTTTAGGTACGAATTCCCACCAGGGTTTTCCTCTGGCCAATGTTTCCCCATCAACATACCTTGTGTTATGTTTATGGCTGAATACTTCATTTTCTTTGCTATTCATTTTAGTATTTAAGTAATTGAGTTAAGTTTCAAGAATCAAAAATTAATTATATAACACTAATTCACCCCCTGACCCCCACTCAATGTTCTCATTCCTAACAATTGGTATCAGTTATTTGGTCCTCTAAAGATAAATTTAACCAGTTGAGGAGATCATGGTTTCAAAACAAGTAAAACATCTGAAGAAGAATCTTGAAGAAACTCTTGAAGATCTTGATAGATCTGAAAGAGAAATTGAAGAACTAAAATTGAAGGTCAGTGGTTCACAAGTATTCATCAAGAAACTGAGAAAAGATTTGGAATATTGTTCGACAAATGATTTGAGAAAAATGGTCAAAAATCTAAATGAAGAAAACACATCTCTGAAGGATCATATTGAAAATTTGGATGAAAAGATAACTAACAATCAAGAAGCCTATGAAGAATAGATCAAAGAAAACAAACAGTTGGATGAATAACTTAGGCAAGAAAACATGAAAATCTTGGAGTAAGAAAAAATGAAGAAAAAGATGGAATCTGAGCTGACAAAAGCAAGGAACCATATTGACAAATTTCACACAAGTAATGATCTATTATATTCTAAGTTATATGCACAAAGAAAAAAATGAGATTCTAGTGGTATTGGATTCAATGAAGCACAAAATCAAATCAATGCAATGTGAGAAAGAATGAAAGAACTAGAAGAATCTACAGAAGCTAATAAGTCTAAAAATCAACCTGAAGCTAAACCAAAATCATCTAAAGATGAATGCAAGCTAGTAAACAAAACTTGTTATGCCTGTAACAAGCATGGACATATAGTAAGAGATTGTAAAGAAGTAAGACCTTTCAATTGTTATTGTTATTCATGCAATAAATTTTGTCATAGAGCTATGAATTGTATATTAAATAGAAGAAGTCAGACATAGAAAAATCAGAGAAATCAACCTCAGCAAAGTGTTAGAAGTCCTCTGAACATTACATGTCAGATATGCAATTACAATGGTCACATAGCTAGACAATGCAGTATGGTAACTCACATCAATACATAGAAGAATACAAGGCCTCCAGTCATTTGTTACTCTTGTAACAAGGTTGGAAATATCTCAAAGTTTTGCAAATCACAAGCGCAAAGACAAGAAATATCTAATAATTCTCAAGGATCAATATTGGATGAATCTGGAGAAGTCAAGTTTGTTAAAGCTAGAGAAGATGTGAGCAAGATTTGGATGGAAGTAAAGAAAGATAATGTCATTGCCATAGTAGTAGATGCATCCTAAGTAGACACACCTTCTACTTCTAGATAAAAGACTCTCATGCTCATAGGGGGAGCTAGATAAGTTAATTGATGCAGTATGCAAGATCACACAACCTAATTGTCAGCAGGAATGAAGATTGGAATTCATTGTTACAATGCATGTTATGGTGGCAAGCATTAATTATAGAAAATTGATTTATTAGTCACTGAGATCTACTATCCTCACTTTTTCATTCAAGATGAATCCCTTGGAGAGAACAGGAGATCAACATAGTAAGTGTTGAAACATTGAAGTTGTTTTCATCAGTGGAAAGAAGTTAAGTTGTTGCAAAACCCTTGTTCGGATGTGACATTTCAAAAATCCTTTGAAACCATATTTTGAGTGTTAAATCAAGTAAGTAATGGCCACTCCATTAGTATTTGATGTCACATAGAGGAAGAGATATGTATTGAAGAAGCATCCATTTAAGTAGGTCCTAGATGACCTAGAAGGATCTTTTTCTGGAACTCTGATGGGAGTTATGCACGTTGAAGATATTTGTGCCTAAATTTATTGTCAAAAGGAACCAATAGGATTAGATAGGATAAGGTCACACATAGAAACAATTGGTATCAGATTGATAAATCAAAAAATCACTCTATGATCATCAAACATATGATTAAGTTCAAAAAGTCAGTTTCAAAACTTAAGACAATTATTCCTGATCAAGTATGGAATATACTTGACTCTTTGAAAAGACAAGCTATTGAAGAGGATATGAGGATAAGAGAAAATAAATTGCATGAAAACCTCCCAGTTTTTTCATTTGAAGGGAAAACATTTTTGTTTGAATTGGTAAAGCCTCATCTAAGAACAAAAATTAGAACTCTAGAGATAATGAACAAATATTATGAGTTGGTTGTGAAGAAAATAGAGACGTCATTTGAAAAAGTGTTTTTGGAAAGACACATTGACCCTCCTACTACACCTGCAACCCAAGTTCCCTTTGAGCCCATAAAAGACTCTAAGATCCAAAATGCACCTATGACAGGTCCATAGGAGTCTGTGCACATACCTGAAGTTAAGGATGAAACAATTGTGATTTATAATGTTGAAATTACCATGGCGGAAACAAATAATGAACTGGATAAGTTTGAAGAAACTTTTGTCAGTACAAAAGAAGCTGAGATCCTATTTGGAGAAGATAGATCTATGCAGCAAGAAGAAGTCCAAATTGAAGACTTAACTGGACATGAAGAAGAGAAAGAATATGAACCTAAAGAAGAGCCCTCTGTTGAGATTCCAGTGAAGGTAAAGAGTGAGATCATGGATGTAAGTCAAAGAAAACTTCTTACTACTAAGTCATCTATATCATTATTATCAGGTTTGACCCTTGATACAGCAAGCCTAGACTCCTGGGGAGAAGAAGATTTGATGAAGATTAGTGTATTAGCTATGCAAAAAGAAAAAAAAAAAAGTAATGAAAAATCTATTATTTGTAGAATCAGTTAGCATACTGAAAAATTTACTACCTGAGGATAAGAAATGTTAGGAATGAATGAAAACTATTTTGGCAGTCATTCTGTAGCAGTTGTTGTTGCATTCATGACTTGGATTGTCATTGATGTCAACACAGTGATATTATGTATATCAGCAGGAAAGTAAGTATAGTTTTGTTTTGTGCACATGTTTTATTGTAGATTGTCTTTTGTGAATTTTATGGTATGTTCTTTGGTGTGTTATTAACCTATGGTTAACAACACAAAAAGAAATTCATTCATTCATGAGAGTTATGAGCATTTTGGTGAAAGCTGTGTTTAGACAGTGTTTCTGTGTAGCGATTTTCTGAAATTGGAGGATATCTCTTAGCTGGGATGGAATCTGATTTTGCGCAATTAAAGGGATGTTGGAGACTCATTTTTGATGATGTGGTTCATAGCACAAACTTTGAGGATATGTTTGAAGAAAGTTATAGTATCTGGAAGCCGACAATTTTATGTGAATCTTGTGTAGTAGAGAGTGTGGTTTTGGCACAGTGTGAAGGAGGTAATATATTTCATATTATTCTATTGAATAATTCTAAGATCTTTTGGACAGTGGATTTAGAGATCTTGCCTTGAAGCTGTTTGGGTAGTGGGTCCTTCTGTCTTCCATAAACTCTTAACTGGGTTAGAATCTTTTAACAGGGATTCAAAATCTCCTAACAAGGATTTATATGTACTGAGTGTATTTCATAAGACTCCTAATAGGGTCCATCCTCTAACAAGGAACTTTCATTTTAGTGCATCTTTTTGCGGGCATCATTCCCACCGGGGTTTAGTCTTTTCAAGAGGTTCCCTAGTCAACATATCTTGTGTTATTGTGCGATTGTGTATGGTTATCTTTCTATGGTTTATTATTACATTGATTATATTATTTAAAGTAGTTGAATGGTTAAATTATCATATAACTGATTCACCCCCCCACTCTCAGTTATCTTGGGGATCTTTACTTTTTAACAAAGAAAGTGATAAGTGCTCATTCAGTGGATGATGTTAGCAACATCCTATCAAACTTTTAAGTAAATTTTTCAAGTCTAAAAGAATCAACATCAAAAATTGTAGATGAGAAATATTTGAAGAAAAGGCTAAATGAGTTGATGGGAAATTTCTCAGTTGACCTTAATTCACTACAGATTGGTGAAGCAATGCTGAAAGAGTTAGTAGAAAAAGTAAGGAAGATAATTGCTGACTGTATGAACAAAGACAAACTCACTAAAGACCACACTAAAAAGATTTAGGAAGTAGAATCTCTAATGGAAACAATAAGAAAATCAGTGGAAGATCCGTCTCAAGACATAAACTTAGCTAATACATAATGGTTATCAAGGACAGTTGGATAAAATTAAGAAGGCATAAAAATAGATGGCAAAGATAAGGGCTAGACAAACTTAGCTAAGACATGCACTAGTGACTTCTCTAGATGTGTTGAATCAAAACATCAAGTAGATAGATGCCACAATGGTAACATATGATCAAGGTCCCTGCATAGATTTGGAAAGGATGGAGAAGCTAACATATGGATTATGCGCCCATCTTCAGATAGTTGATGCACTCAAGGTTTTTTAGTAGCAAGAAATCATAAACCTTTGGATTGCATATCCTGATGTATTCTCTATGTAAGTTCTTAAAGATTCCCTTTTTTGAGCACCTTTTTCATTAATGTCAAATGGGGAGTAGAGTATATGGAATAAGGGAGATAGAAGAATATATGATGTACAGTATACAGAAAAGGATAAGATAAAGGATAGAAAGTTTTTGTGTAAAGATGTAGTTTTGAAACTTCACCATATTCCTTTGTTTCCATTAATGACAATGGGGAAGATTGTTGGCAAGTTCACTTTACTAGTATATGTTAGCACATGCAAAAAATTTCATAGCTCTAGGTCTTTTACCCCGGTCTCTGCAATGTTTTTCATGGTCCCCAGCATAAACCCTAAGGTAAAACTTTCACAAATCTAGCCGTTGGGTTTTAAAATTCAAAAATGCCCTAGCCTTGTTCTATTTTCATGTTACCTTTATCCGGTCACTTAAAAACCTTAATCTACATGTGCTAATTGAAATGACTTACTTTATGGTTCGTGGTTAGGTTTTATGTCTCGGTAGGTCCCCTTTAATTTTTCCTAAGTTCCAAATGCCCTGCAAGATTTAATATTTCCCTAAGTCAGTACTTTAATTCTTCCTAAAGTCTTCTGCTTTATATTTTCCTAGGCCTCGCCTCTGACACCATCTCAATCCAATGGTGGGCATGTAATCTCATGCAATCTATCAGAGGCTTGCGAACATGAAACCACCGTTGATTAATTTTTGTGATGTAACCCTTTCATTGGAGGCGGGACCACTGCCAACTCAGCATATGTGGTAACACCTTATTGGCCATGCGAAAGAATGATTTGGTGAGGTGGGGTTGTGTTGTCAGTCAGCCCAAGATCTAGTGGTTGTCGCATGATCTTAAAGAATATTCCATCCCTTTGAGATCATGCGACAATCATCGATTTGGAATCTAGCGCAAAAGTTATCAGTGGGTCCTAATTGCCAAGTGTGCCTTGTTAGCATTTCCTGATTGGTCCATGGGTAAACAACTCAGCATGTGTCAGTGGGACCTAATTTTTTGATGGATCAGAGGGTCCTGACATTGTTAGACAATCAACAACGGGCGTATGATCTAGTGAGATTTGTCAGAGGCTTCAAATTATGCGCCAACTGTTGATTCTTCCATGGTTAAGGTGTTCCAAATGGTGGTCCTGGTGTTAGAAGGGACATGAATTGGTAGGTTCTTATTGGCCCACATGATGGTGAGTTGGATCATGCCAAGTCGGGCCCACTTTGAAGACTTTTTAATCAACGGTCGGTGCATAGTCTTAAGGAATATTCCTACCCCTTAAGATCATGTGCCATCCATTGATTTTATTCCATGTCAGAAGGCTATCAATGGTGGGGGAGATTCTTTATTTGATTGTTGGTGTGTAAGCATGTGGAATCTTCAATGTCTTTTAGATCATGTGCCAACCGTCCATTTTTCCAGGTGGTATATTGTTCTCGATGGGTCCAAAATGACACATATGCATAGGTGGAGTTCTCTCATTGGTCAGTGGGTTGCTGGTATGGATCTTGTCAGTGGGGCCTATAGATAAGTTTTAATCTATGGTCAGTGCATGATCTTAAGGAATATTCCTACTCCTTCAGATCATGCGCCATCCATTGATCTCGCATCTTGTGTGGACATAATGAGTGGGACCATCTACCATGTGGTGCATAGTTGTTCTGATCTTATTGGTTGACATGCATGATGCTCAGAGTGGGGCCGCTGTCAGAGAGTTTATGACGAGGATAAATCTATGGTCAGCATAAGTTATTATGGAAATTGTCAGAGCCATAAGATCTTACACCCGCCGTCCATTTCGAAGGCTTTAGGAAAGTGGGTCCTGTGTTAGTGTGACCAGGCATGAGCCACGAATGAGATAGTGACATGTGGCATTGGGTAGGCCCAGGTGGGGTGTAAGGTTTAGTGGAGTGGACAAGTTTTAGCGGTGCCAACAAAAATCAAGTGTCCGTTCATTTGCATAAGGAAAGGGTGGTTTGCTAAGTTTAGTTGGGCCAATTTTTAGAGAAAGACATAAAGCCCGCGAAGTAAAAGGATCAGACGATTGCGACTTAAAGTTGATAAATTTTCAAATGTGGGCCATCGTTTCTCTGCAGGTGCCATAAAATAACCATTGAGATTCAAATTCAAATTTTTCAAAGGTTTCCTGTGACCAGAAGGACTGAAATTCATTGCAGAATTGACCTGGTTTGGTGAGAAGTGACTTGTTTGCCATTTGCGGTGTGGTCCAGGGTGTTGTGGGATCATCTACATAGTTTGTTCATTATAGTTTGGTGCTCAAGGCTTGTTGCAAAGTTGTCCTTTTGAGCATTACTTTGTGATCCTCAATACCTTCAGAGAAGATTTACCTGATTAAGGATCAGTCTAAGATTTCCTCTCCCCTGGCTGCCTATGTTTCCCACCCCTGAATTAAATTCATGACCATTTCCAGCTGGTTGGGTGGTTGAAACCCTAACCCTAGTCATTCATAGCATGTTGCATATTTCCAAGATGACTAGGGGGGTATAAGTTGCAAAATTTTTGATTTTGCAGGGGTTCCAAAACATTTTTTCTTTTGGTCCCAAGTTGTTGACTATGTTATATTGATAGGTGAGTCTGATTTTGGGACTTTTTTGCTATCTTGGTGTCATTTTGATTGTATATTAATGTTGACTCTATTAATGAGAATACTATTGAATCACAATCTTGCATCTTGTGTATGTCTTCTTGTCTTGATTCTAAGCTCATATATGTTAATGTCACAAAGTGTGTTAGCATATGGTAAACAAGGAGTATTTTGAAGTCATCTCTGAGTTCCTAACAAAGTTAGGATTAAAGTCTTTTAGGTGGGTTCAGTGAGTTTGCAACCAAGTGAGAATTTGATGTCCTTGTGTTTGAGGGAGAGGGGTAATAGGAAAAGCACTTACTCTGGATTCCATTATGTTTAAGTTAAGGTTTTTAGTCGAGGTATGCAATCAGGTGACTCTTTTCCCTAGGATAAGGCACTGGTCTATCCTCTTGAGGTTTTCATTGTTAACAACCACACACACAAATATTCATTTCATAAAATCTTTAACAAACCAATAAGGTATATAGTTGCATACTATTTTGAGACTCCTTTAGAGAAGTGAGTCAAAGGTACACCTACCTGAGCAATAAGGCTCAAAGTATAGGAGGATCTCTTTTGATCCTTGTTAACTGGCCCTCTTTCTTGTAGACTTTGGAGTGGTGATAGAGTCAAAGGTGTTATTTAAGTTATCTAGCAAAGTATAAATCTACAAGTGAAGATGAAAGGGAACAACCAATAGTATATATGACTAGGTTTTGCATTGTCATTATGGAAACAAAGTCATATGAATTTTTGGAGTCAGCGCACTAACTTAGAAGATTAGAATTTGGCTAAGTATGGAAGATAGAGTAGAAAAAGAAGCACCTGATGATCAGAGCATTAACGCATGTGTGTATGATCAAGTTTTGGTATGCACCCTCAGATATATGCTTTTGAGTATGTTACTATGCTAATTATAAGAACACATGGTCATATATGATAGCATGAAGAAGTTACAGCAAGTCTAAGAGACACAGTCAATAAGCAACATAATAGAACAAAGCATGGAGCCGATAGATAGTATTTTTATTAGCGTATATCATTTTGTTTTGTAAAGTCTATACACCTATTGTAATTGTGTTATAAACATGTTAATATCATTGTATGTAAATAGGCTTGAGCCAATTAACTTGGAAGCATTGTATGTGTTAAGTTATATGCTGACCTAGTAGTTAGTTATTGGTTGCATCTATTCAACATGTATATATGTGACATGTGCTTTTGTATTTGAGAGGTATGGCATATAGAGAAGAGAAGAAGTATGTGAAGTATGTATTAGAATAGTAAAAATGATATAAAGCTTTACAAGAGGCTAAAGCATCAACACACAAAAGGAACTAATCAGACATCAGTGTCAAAGTAGTAGTTCACCTTGCAGATATAGTGTGTATTTGATAACCAAGAGGTTGTAGCCTTCTTCATTGAGTAGTGAGCTCTGGAAGTGAGCCATCCACCCCTAACAGGGTTTATTACTTATAGAATCTTAACTGATTCATTGTACTTAGCATTGTAATGACTACTCCTAAGAGGGAAAAGGAATAGTAAGAGGTTCATAATACAAAGTAAAATTATTGTGGGTGCTAATTCCCATTGGGGTTTTCCTCTAGCCAAGGTTTCCCTATAAACATATATTGTGTTATGTGTTATGGTTGAATCATAAATTTAGTTAATTTTCAAGAATCTAAAATTAATTATAGAACACTGATTCACCCCCACCCCTCTCAGTGTTCCCATTCCAGACATTTAGTACTAATATTCATCGGCATAACAAAAATAGCCCTCATGATCTTAGTAATCATGTCATTCTTCATAAATTTCATCTCAGATCTGAAATCTACTTTAAATTTTTGTATAACCATCGATTTTACAGTATCAAAGAGATTTGCAATTTCGCTAGGGTCTAATCTTCTCAGAGGCATCCTTCAATATCTTTGAAAACCTAAGGAAACCAACCACCAACCTAAGGTCCTCGTCCAAAATACCTCAACTCAATAATCAATTTACACACTCAAGAACTTCAAGCTCTAATACCACTCGATGCATTGCCACTCTGATTATTTTTCTATTAAGATAGTTTAATAACATATTTATAGGCCGATTTCAGAGTTCTCAAAATCAAACAAAAAGGATTTTTCACACCCCCTTGAATATACAGTTAAAAAATGAGGGGGGTGATGGTATTAGTTCATTTTAGCTAACTATACTTAAAATATCAGTTCATTTACTACTGCTAATAACATTACAAACATCAGCAACTATAATATTCTAAAAATGCACTACTAATTTTATCCCCAGCCATCATTGAGACTGGACTCCTTAGCTTGGAACACTTGATCAGCTTCATTTTTTCTATCATCTTGACTGGCAACTGCATTCCATCCAACTTGCAGCACAGGACCCTAATCATCTTGTCTAGGCATTGGTCCCCAATCATCCTGCTGATCAGCTCCCCAACCAAATTGGTCTGCAAAAACTTGATCTTTTCCATTCTTATTCATATTTCGCCAACCTATCTGTGGAATCTCTCTTTGAGTTTCACCTTGTAGCTGCCATTCACTCATATACTTGTTCAAATCATCCATTTCTATTGGAGCCAAGAAAGATTGGAACCCTGAAACATAATTTGCAGCTTGCACCTGATCTTTTTTTATCATTAAGCAACCTTCACAGACTAACTTCATAAAATCTATCCTTTTTATTTGAAGAACCAATGATACCTATGACATAATATTAAAATGGGTGAGTTTAAAATTAAACTCAGTAAGTTTCCTCCTCTCGGCTTGAAAAATTTCTTTGTTCCTGTCCTTCCATAAAGTCCACAACACCTCAATTGTCAGAACAAACCAAAAAATATTGAGTTTAGAATCAAATCTATCCACATATCTAGCAAGGATCTCTACCCAAGAAAAACTATTAATATAGTTCCACAGACATGGAGAGCCCAAAAAAATAGACCATACCTTACGTGCATATAAACTTTCAAAAAAAAGATGTTCAAAAGACTCATGAACATTACAAATACTAAAACACATAGGGGCAAGACCAATTGATGAAAGAACTTTCCCAACAACTAACTTTTTAATTAAAAGAAACCACTTAAAACAAAGTTTTTTTGGCTCTGCTTTACTTTTCCATAAATACTCAAAGTAAAAAGACCAATTAGAAAATGGGTTAATTTGCCCCCAGCACTGCGACACCCTAGCTATAAGAGAGGAGTCATTTTTCATACAAAGATAAACATTTTTGGTAGTACTTTCTAACAACAAAGTCCCATCAATCCATTTAATCTTCTTTAAGAATCCATTAGAATCTAACAATTCTTTTGGATTATTAGTTGCTGGAATCATTTGTCATTGCACCAAAAGCTCAAACTGTCAATGCCCAATACAAATGTCAGATTTAACCCGATCCACGGGAGGCGGTTAAGCCATGTCACAAATCTCCAAGGAGGTGTTGACCACCAAGTCAACAATCTCCTCCTTAGCACTGACTGAGCCTTCAGCCCCAACTGAAGGGAGACTCAAACCCGTGACCCAAGGCTCTGATACCAATTGTTGGAATCATTTTCCATTGCACCAAAAGCTTGAATTGTCAATGCCTAATACAAATGTCATATTTAACCTGATCCACAGGAGGCGGTTAAGCCATGTCACAAATCTCCAAGGAGGTGCTGACCACCAAGTCAACAATACTAAGCATTGCTTTCTTGATAAGTATATATGTCTTTTTCTATGAGTCAGGAATGTTAAATTTACTTTTGATATCCTCCCGTTGCCTTAACTGCCCACCATCCATAATGTCCTATATCAAAGAGATCCCTTTCAAATTCCAAGGCTTGGCTGAACAACTCTGTGTTAAAGCCAATGGTTTACCATTATAGGAAAGTCCCCACCATATAGATCTATCTTTGACCAGATAGTGTGGGGGACCTCCTACTGCTCCCCTCATCAAAATATACTGCCTCACTTGAACCCAGGCATTCCAAAAGACCTAAAAAATCTTGGAACCAAAAATCTTCATATTAAAATCACCAAATACAATGTCTACAAGTGGACTATATTTCCAATGTTTCCCTTTCCTGATGATAGACCTTGTTGGGAGTTCCCTTTGATCTTCACTTGTAGATTTATACTTTGATGGATAACTTTAAATAACACTTTGACTCTATCACCACTCCAAATTCTAAAAGAAAGAGGGCCAATTAACAAGGATCAAAAGAGATCCTCCTACACTTTGAGCCTTATTTCTTAGGTGGGTGTACCCTTGACTCACTTCTCTAAAGAAGTCTCAAAACAATATGCAACTATATCTCCTATAAAGTTTTTTAAAGATTTTATCAATTTGAATGTTTGTATTTGTGGTTGATGACAATAAGAAAAACCTCAAGAGAATGGACCAGTGCCTTATCCTAGGGCAGAGGGTCACCCAATTACATATATCAACTGAAGACCTCAACTCAAACATAATGGAATCCATGATAAGTGCTTTGCCTATAACCCCTCTCCCTCAGACACAAGGACATCAAATTCTTACCTGGTTGTAAACTCACTGAACCCACCTAAAAGACTTTAATCCTAACTTTGTCAGGAACTCAAAAATGACCTCACAATACTCTTTGTTTACCATATGCTAACACACTTTATGACATTAACATATATGAGCTCAGAACCAAGACAAGAAGACATACACAAAATACAGTATTGGAATTCAATAGTATTCTCATTAACAGATTCAGAATCAATATTCAATTAGAACAACACAAAGATAGGAAAGAGGCACAAAATCAAACTCCTCTATCCATATTACACTGTCAACAACCAGGGACCAAAATAAAATGTTTTTTGGAACCCTACAAAAATCAAAATGTCTACAACTTATACCCCCTAGTCATCTTGGAAATCTGCAACAAGCTACGAATGACTAGGGTTAGGGTTTCAACCACCCAACTGGCTGAAAATGGTCAAAAAATTACTTCAGGGGTGGGAAACACAAGAAACCAAGAAAGAGGAAATCCTGGACTGATCCTTAATCATCAAAATCTCTCTATGAAGTTATTGAGAATCATAAACAATGCCAAAAAGGACAACTCTACAACAAGCCTTGAGCACCAAACTGCATAGTACAAACTCTGTAGATGATCCCACAACACCCTGGACCACATTGCAATCAGCAAACAAATCATTCCTCACCAAACCAATCACTTCTGTAATGAATTTCAGTCCTTCTGTTCGCAGGAAACCCTTGAAAAATTTGAATTTGAAAACCAATGGTTACTTTATGGTGCCTGCAAAGAAACAACGACCCACATTTGAAAATTCATCAACTTTAATTCACAGCCGTTAGATCCTTTTACTTCATGGGCTTTATGTTTTTCTTTTAAAAATGGCCTAGTCAAACTTAGTGAATTGGCAACAAAGGATGTTCACCAATTTTTGAAACACATCACACCTCTACTAAAAAATTTAGCGACCTCATGACCACTATTCACCAAATCGCCAGCTAAATTAGGAGAACCACCTTTCTTCACACGAATGAGAGAACACCTTAAACTTTTTCAACATCGCTAAAACTTGTTTGCTCCACCATAACTTAGAACCCACCTGGGCCCTCCATATGCCACATGTCATTATATCATTTGAAGTTCATGCTCAGTCACATTGACACAGGACCCACCCGCACTAAGCCTTTGAAAATGGATGGCGGGCGTAAGAGCTTATGGCTCTGATGAAACCCATGAGAACTCATGCTGACCGTGGATTCTATCCTCATCATAAGCCTCCTTTGATAGTGGCCCCACTTACTACATCCAAAAAAGATGTGATATCAATGGATGGCACATGATCTAAAGGGGTAGCAATATTCCCTAAGATCATGCGCCGACCATAGATTAAAAAATTTCTCCGTAGGCCCCACTGATGAGATCCCACTTAGCAACACACTAACCAATGACAGAATGCCAACTATGCATACGTGTCACTCTAGACCCATTGAGAACATTAAACCACCTGGGAGATCGGATAGCTAGCATGAAATCTGAAGGGCTTTGAAGATTCTACGTGCTCTTACGCCAGCTGTTGATTGAAGAATCTCCCCACTTCTGCCAACCCACTAACATGGAATAGAATTAATTGATGGTGCATCATCTTAAGGGGTAGGAATACTCCTCAAGATTATGCACCGACCGTTGATTAAAAAGCCTTCACTATAGGCTTGCCTAACAAGGTCCAACTCACCACCATGCAGACGAATGAGAGAATGCCAATTCAGCACACCGTGGCACACAACAACCACCTAGCAATTAGACCCACCTGAAAACTGCTGCCTAAGAATAAAGTAACATCGATGGTTGGCATAAGATCTCAAAGGTCTGACAAATTCCATGAGAACTTATGCCTATCATCGATCTTCTGATAATGTCAGGGCCCACTAGCAAGTTCAAACTCAGGTCCCACTGACAAGACATCTAGTCATTCACCCGTGGACCAATTAGAAAGTGCCAAATTAACACATCTAGCATGTGGACCCATCTGAAGGAAAAGGCACATCATAAATGAAATTGACGACTATCTTAGGTTCACAAGGCTCTGACACATCTCATGAAAAGATATGCCCACCATCGAATGGAGATGCTGTCAGAGAGCTGGGCCCTAGAAAAATACAAAGCCGAACCATAGGAAATATTAAAGCAGTGACTTAGGAAAAATTTAACCCTACATAGCACTGAGAACCTAGGAAAATAAAGCACCCAGGGAACTTAGGAAATATTAAAGGGGACTCACCGAGACATAAAACCTAACCACAAACTATAAAGTAAGTCATTTAAAAAGCACATGTGGATTAAGGTTTTAAATGACTGGATAAAGTAACATGAAAATAGAATAGGGCTAGGGCATTTTTTGAATTTTAAGACCCAACGGCTAGATTTTTGAAAGTTTTGCCTCAGGGTTTATGCCAGGGACCTGAAAAATAATGCAGAGACCAAGGGAAAAAACCTAGAGCTATGAAATTTTTTGCACATGCTAACAGTGGCTCTGTCTAGGGATGTATGCCTTCTATAGGCATAGTAAGGACCTAGAATCACTGGTTTGAAGCAGACCATCCCACAGGAAAAATGTGGACAACAAGGAACATGTAGGGCAGAACAGGCAATAGGACCAAAAATTGACAGACCAGAACAAAATAGGGTAGGGGCAAGCAGCTTATTTACAGAGATTACAAAATGTACAAATCTAGCTATTGTTCATGGAAAGTAGAATACCTCAACTGAAGTATTTTTTCAAGAATTGTCCATGAACTGGCAACTCTTGAATATCACCATTAAAATCCTTGATGATGTATGAATCTTGGCCCCATTTCTCATGAATTAGATATGGCCCTAGCTAGATGGGATCAAATTTACCATGTTTCCCCTTATCCTCCAGTCTGGCATTCCAAACTAACACCAAATCACCAAGTTCAAACTTTCTGTCAACGATCTTTTTATCATATAAATTCTTAACCTGCAACTACAATTTGTCATTCCTTGTAACTGATTCTCTTCTAGTTTCATCCAACCTAATGAGGTCCTCAATTCTCAACTACATCTCATCATCTATTTCATCATCATATAGCTACACAAACTTGTACATCTCCAATAAGTTATTTTGAGGGATTCTTGCATGAATTCCATATACTAGGTCAAATGGTGCACAACCAATTGCCCTCTTGATAGTTACCCTATCAGCCCATAGAGCTAATGGTAGCTTTGAATTCCATGCCCTTTTATTCTTTTCAAGAATTCTTTTCAATATTTTAATCAAACTTTTATTAGTAGATTTTGCCTGACCATTTCCTTGTGGATGATAAGGTGAGGAATTAGAAATCTGAATTCCCAAACCTTTGCAAAAGTCCTTATATTCAGCATACATGAAGCACATGGCATTATCATTTACTATCCTCTTAGGACACCCAAACATTGTAACAACATTATTCATCAGAAAATCAATTACCACCCTACTAGTAGCACTTCTTCTAGGGATAGCTTCTACCCACTATGTAAAGTAATCAGTGGCAACTAAGATCCATGAGTGTCCTCCACTTGACTTGTTTCGTATCTCCCCTATGAAATCAATTCCCCATTGTTGGAAAGGAGCCTGAACTTCTACTGGTTTTAATGGCACATTACCTAAAAACTTAAGCTTACTAGAGAACCTTTGACAAGCATCACACCTCCTTACCAACTGTTCTGCATCTTTGAAGATTGTGGGCCACTAGAACCCTGCTCTCAAGATCTTATGAGGAGTTGTTTTACCCATATAATGCCCACCACAAACTCCCTCATGCATTTCTTTCAACAACTTATTAGCTTGGTTTTCATCTACACATTTCAATAGTATGCAATCCAAATTCTTTCTATACAATTTACATTTCACAATTACATACTTGATGGCCTATAATTTCAATGTCCTTTTCTGATTATCATTCATGTTATCTAGACATCTCATGTTTCCAAAATAATAGATAATATCTTGATACCAAATACAATCATCCATATCAAATGTATAATCAATTTCAGAATGATTTACCTGGTTTGCATCAAGATTGGATTGGGCCATCAGTTTTGCCAATCCTTGTCCTCTAACCAGCTTAGTAATCTGGATCTCAACATTGAATTCTTGGATCCTATTGATCCATCTGCATCTTCTTCTAGACACCTCTTGCTGTGAGAAAATATCCTTCAGAGCTGCACTTGGCACAAAAGCAATCACAAATGCTCCCATCAAGTAACACCTAAAAGCCTTGATTCCCTTCACAAGTGCATAAGATTGTTTTTCATTTATATCATATTTCAATTTTGCAGCCTACAAAGATTTACTAAAAAATGCAATAGGCTACTCAAAACCATCCTTATTCTTTTGTAACAAAACTACAACAATATTATGAAAAGATGCAAAGGAAAAGATATGCATTGGGACACTATAATCAGGTGCCTTAAGAACTAGTGCATCTTTGATAGCTTGCTTGATATTTTTGAAAGCCTCATCAGGCTCACCTTCCGAATTGATTGCAGACCCTTTCTTCAACCTCTTAGAAATAGGTCTAGTAACCTTTGCAAAATTTGTCACAAACCTCCTTAAGAAATTGACCTGACCAAAGAAAGACCGAATCCCTTTAACATTCTTTGGTTTCTAAATTTTATCAATGGCTGCTACCCTCTCAGGGTCAATTCTCACTCCTTGCTTCCCAACCAAGTGGCCAAGCAACTTACCTTCAATAACACCAAAAACACATTTCCTTGGGTTCAAAGAAATGCCAAATTGCAAGGCCCTCACAAATATTTTCTCCAAATGATTGCAATGATCTTCTTCCTTCTTGGAATAGGCAGTTAGATCATCTTGGTATACAACAAGAAAATCATTAAGAAAATTTAAAAAAGAAACATCCATTGCCCTCTGAAAAGTAGCACCAACATTTGTGAGACCAAAAGGCATTCTCACATAAACATATGTCCCCCAAGGTGTTGTGAAAGTTGTCTTAAATTGCTCTGATTCTTTTACAATGACCTGATTGTAGCCAGAGAAACCATCCATCATAGACATCAATTTTGATCCAATTACTCTCTGCAACATAGCTTCCATATTGCGCAGACAATAATTATCCTTTAATGAGCTGATGTTCAAATTCCTTTAGTCTACACAAAGCCTGATGTCACCATTCTTTTTTCTTACAGGAACAAGGTTTGACACCCAAGAAGAATGCCTTATAGGCTTGATAATGCCAGCATCTCTCAACTTCATTAACTCTTCTTACATCTTGGGTGCGAAATAGGATTAATAGGCCTTTGTTTTTGCTGGAAAGGTTGAGCATCTTCTTTAAATGGAATAATATGCTGAAACAAATCTTCTCTATAAAGCTTTAGGTCATCATATGACCATGCAAAAAAATGCCTAAATTTTCTCAATAATTTAATCAAAGGTCTCTTTACCTTTTGAGATATATCTCTACCAATGTATACTTTCTTAGGTGCCTCATGTGTTCCAAGATTTATCTCCTCATGATCAGCATGATCTTCTCCTTTGATATTCTTTTGAACTCTATCTTGGTTATCAAAGACAGTCTCTAAAAAAACAAGCCCCTTGGGCATCTTGTTAGTTCTAAGCTGAATGACCTCATTGCCTAAGACAATCTCCCTTCCTTCTACTGATTCAACCAAGGCTGAACAATCAAATTCTTGACCATGATACTGATCCTCACAACTCATAAACTTCAAGATATCATTATCATCATCAAAAACTTGCCAATTCTCAATATTATCTGGTATGCTAGGCCTAGCCTGAATTTCAACTTTAGAGATACCAGAAAATGTAATATCATTGCGATTGATTGCAATATTAGCTAACAAGTCATCCATCTTATTGTTACTCCTATCCTTCCACTCAATATTGAAGGCATCAAAATGTTCAATCAAATCCCAAACTGCATTCCTATATTGTTTCAACCTCCTATTCTTGGAAGCATATACTGACCTAACTTGGGACACCACCAACTCAGAATCACCAACAACACTTAAACATTTAATACCATGCTTTTGTGCCAAACTCAATCCTAACAAAAAAGCCTCATATTCTACTATATTGTTGGTACAAAAGAAATTCAATGTGAAAGAAAACTTGTAGGTGTTTTCATCAGGAGAATAAGTAAAATACCTGCTCCTGCACCATCTTTACAATTTGCACCATCAAAGTACATCACCCACAAATCACCCTTCATAGAATCAACACTTATCTCAACAGAGATAAGTGACCAAATAGGTTCATCTTCAAATACAGGGATCTCTACCCTAAAAGCATTAACCTTAGTGTCCACAAAACATGTAGTTTCATTAGCTATATTTCTCTCAATCATGTGGAATACTCTTGGCTCTCATTCAATCTTGACAAACTGATCATCAATCTTGAAAGTTTCATAGGACAGATCACATTGTAAACTTGCACCCATGGCAACACTCCACCTCCTAGATAGTAGCATCCCATAATTAGGAGGGATATCCACAATGAAAACACTCATTGTTAGCTCTTTCTCTGGATATGCTGCCAACCTATATGGCATTACATTGATAGTCCCAATAACTGGTACCTCCCTCTGATCCATTGCACAACATCTACCTTGCACTGTATCAAATTTAAGGCCCAACTTCTCCATGATTTTGAAAGGCATGACAGTATTAGAGGCACCACTATCAATCATAAAATTTCTCAACTTCATTCCATTCACAAGAACACTTAAAAAGAATGGATCAATATTTTCAAGGCTGGCATTGACAAAACTATCCAAGTATATTGGAGGAATTTGAGACACAATTCCCTGAGCAGCAACATCTTTCATTGCCTTATCCTGAGATCCATTGCATGCAACATCAACTTTATGAACATTACTTACCCATGCAACAACTTTATCTTTATGTTTAGGGATCCTTAACAATTCTGACAATGGAACCTTTACTGTAATTTGTGACAATACAGATAACATATCAATAGGAGCAGAAGAAGGAATCTCAATCTGGACTGCCTTAATATCTTTTCTCTTATCTGACACATTAGGTGTATTGGCCACCATTAATTTTTCAACCTTAGCCATTGTGTTAACTAGCTTTTCAATCTCACTAGAAATATTTTCAATTCCAACTCCCTTAGGCTCACCATTCTTACCTTTCACATTCTTGAATTTCACCATGTGATCACCTCTTGACTTGTTCTCATTAGGTTCTCTGGAGTTGGTACTTTTTATAAACATTCCTGCAGCTTTCTCATTTATATTCCTTGCCACCATGCCTCTAGTTTGCACTTGGGAAATAATTTCTACAGTAATCCTATCCATCTCTTCTCTAGAAGGTCTTCTCAAATTTACTAGCTTAGAGGAAGAGTTCATGTTACATGTCTTCCTATCAATGTTTTCACTATCAGAAAAAACTTCTTGATGAAAAAGGGTCTAATTTTGTCTCTTCACATTTACATCTACCTCTTCATCAAAATTAAAATCATCTTCATATCCTAGATATGAAGAAACCATGTTGCATCCAACATCATCTTGATCTTCTTCTTGATCTATCTCCTCACTGTCACAATCTTGATTTGCAGCCATAGATTGTGCAACCACACAATGCTCTATAGAATGAGGGGACTGGCATGCAACACACCAATGTATGTCCTCCATGACATTTATTGAAGCTTTATGTAGAAGGTCAGGGACACCTCTGTCATTTTTTCCTATTGCAGTAGGGACAATAGGATTTCCATCCTTCCATTGGGTGTTGTAGGGGTAGTTCTGCAATCTATTTTGCTTGTTAAAATTATTGTTGAATTGATGCCTTTCATTGGTAGGAGCACTGACATTCCTATCTATAGGTGCCTTGAAGTCCTTCAATGCATTAAGCACCTTATCCAATTTATCTTCTTCTTTCCTCCTAGATCCAACATTCTTATCATTTTCTTTTTTGTATTTCTTATCCTCAAACAACTTTGGGTCATCTCTTTTTCCACCCAACTTTCCTAATATTTTCATGTTGTTCTCAATATTGACAACAATCCTAAAAGCATCCCTAAGAGTTCTTGGTTCTTTGTCCCTCAATAAATATCCCATCTTCCCATCAAATGCATTGAATTATGTGGTCATACAAACATTATCATCCAACCACATGACTTGGAACAACTTATGCATACCTTTCTATAATCTCATGTTGAATTCAGCTACAAACTCATTCTGATTTTTCCTTATGGTGTGTTGAATTCATTCAAAATGAAACTAGCATTAGGCCTATCACCATGCTACTCTTTAAAACATCTCTCAAAAGAGTCCCAAGTATCAATACATTTATCAAGAAGCCTCTTAAACCAATCTCTAGCATCCTCCATTAGAGATTGAACAAATAATTTCATGACCACATCCTCATGCTCTACCTCATAATCATTAAGCGTATCAACAAATAACCTAAGATGCTCCTCACAACTAATAGCATTATTACCAGAAAACTTAGGTACCTTATCTCTAATATCATTTGGAAAAGCATTTGGATAGCCAAGAATTCCATCAAAACTAATTTTCCTATAGCCTTCTAGTTGCATAGGTCTTCTTTGAAAACTTGAACTAGTGTTAACCCTAGGATCAACATTAGCATCTACATTTATTTGTGCATTTGACTGCTACCTAGGATCTACACCTATCCTAGCAGATGAAGAAGGAAATGAACTAGTAGCATTACTAAGTGGAATAGTAGTAGTCATAGATGGCATACCTAGTTCAGTAGCAGATGGGCCAAGAGCATTAGTTGATGAAGCCTTCAAGAATTGGATCTTTCTTCTCTTCTCTGCAATGGAAGCTTCAATTTTAGCTCTCTCTAATTCTCTTGTAAGGTCCTCATCTTATTTTCTTATTCTCTCCATTTCTGTGTCCTTGAATCGGGTGGTGGGATCTTTGGTATTGTCAATGTTTTTCTTGCTTGGTCACCCACCATATTTTTCTTTCCTTTCTCACTAATAACAACAACAGGCCTGGTGATCCTATGCCCATCTTTATCTTTAGGCAAAGGGACATAACTTTGCACTTGTCTAACCACAGGGCCCTCCCTATCAAATTCATGATCCTATAGAAAATGCTCTTGCTCACTCCTCAAGGCATCAAGATCACCAAAAACATCATGCTACAAAGTCGTAGGAGCAGAAGCAAGCATCTTGTTTCTCTCCTTCATTTCATTGATCTTTCTAAGAAGAGACTACCTTTCTATCAGAGCATTCACCTTTTCAACCTCTCTCTCCTTTTGTAATCTCTTATGTATGGCATCCTGCTCCACCAACTACAACCTTAATGCATTCAAATCATCAAGATCTACCATAATGTCATTAGAACCTAAGGACACATCCATATCAGGAAGATTTTGATATGGGAAGTGGACTTGTCTATGTCTCATGGGTTGTCTTCTGAAATGATCTTCATCAAGATCCAAGTCAACCTCCAAACCCATCTCTCTAGCTTGTTCATCTTGACCTATACGCAATGGACCTTTGTCCTAAAATACAGCTTCTGGGGCATCATAAAATCTTTCCTCAGAGTGACCACCATCTGATCTAGAGACTCTATCCTATGAACCATCCTCACTTGAGGAAACATGTGGTACTCTAGCTCTAGTATTTCTTTTTCCTCTAATGGGAGCACTAGTAGACTCACCATTCCTTCTAATCTAACTCTTCTTCTCTTGTCTAGGCACTTGCTCCAGAGTGACCTCTGGATTCTTTCTGACAAAGGACCTAGTATTCCTCCTCTTGTCCATGATTTACACTTTATAGCACTGGTTCTAACCTTTTGAGTCACCACCCACCTAGATGGGAAATTTTTGAAACTGAATACAACAAGAAAATAAGAAAGCACTTATACCTTTTCTCTAGACTCTCCCTAGTAGAGTCCCCATTTTTTTGGGAGTTCCCTTTGATCTTCACTTGTAGATTTATACTTTGATGGATAACTTTAAATAACACTTTGACTCTATCACCACTCCAAAGTCCACAAGAAAGAGGGCCAATTAACAAGGATCAAAAGAGATCCTCCTACACTTTGAGCCTTATTGCTCAGGCAGGTGTACCCTTGACACACTTCTCTAAAGGAGTCTCAAAACAATATGCAACTATATCTCATTTAAAGTTTGTTAAAGATTTTATCAATTTGAATGTTTGTATTTGTGGTTGATGACAATAAGAAAAACCTCAAGAGAATGGACCAGTGCCTTATCCTAGGGTGGAGGGTCACCCAATTACATATATCAACTGAAGACCTCAACTCAAACACAATGGATTCTAGGATAAGTGCTTTTCCTATTACCCCTCTCCCTCAGACACAAGAAAATCAAATTCTTACCTGGTTGTAAGCTCACTGAACCCACCTAAAAGAATTTAATCCTAACTTTGTTAGGAACTCAGAGATGACCTCACAATACTCTTTGTTTACCATATGCTAACACACTTTGTGACATTAACATATATGAGCTCAGAACCAAGACAAGAAGACATACACAAAATGTAGTATTGGAATTCAATAGTATTCTCATTAACAGATTCAGAATCAATATACAATCAGAACAACACAAAGATAGGAAAGAGGCACAAAATCAAACTCCTCTATTAGTATTACACTGTCAGCAACCAGGGACCAAAATAAAATGTTTTTTGGAACCCTACAAAAATCAAAATGTCTACAACTTATACCCCCTAGTCATCTTGGAAATCTGCAACAAGCTACAGATGACTAGGGTTAGGGTGTCAACCACCCAACCGGCTGAAAATGGTCAAAAAATTACTTCAGGGGTAGGAAACACAAGCAACTAGGAAAGAGGAAATCTTGGACTAATCCTCAATCATCAAAATCTCTCTGTGAAGGTACTAAGAATCATAAACAATGCCAAAAAGGACAACTCTGCAACAAGCCTTGAGCACCAAATTGCACAGTACAAACTCTGCAGATGATCCCACAACACCCTAGACCACATTGCAATCAGCAAACAAATCATTCCTCACCAAACCAATCACTTCTATAATGAATTTCAGTCCTTCTGGTCACAGGAAACCCTTGAAAATTTTGAATTTGAAAACTAACGGTTACTTTATGGTGCCTATAGAGAAACGATAGCCCACATTTGAAAATTCATCAACTTTAAGTCGCAACCATTAGATCCTTTTACTTCATGGGCTTTATGTTTTTCTTTTAAAATTGGCCCAGGAAAACTTAGCGAATTGGTGACAAAGGACCTCCGCCAATTTGTGAAACACTTCACACCTTCGCTAAAACATTTAGTGACCTCACGACCACTATTCGACAAATTGCCAGCTAAATTAGGAGAACTACCTTTCTTCACGTGAATGAGAAAACACCTTAAAATTTGTCGGCACTGCTAAAACTTGTTTGCTCTGCCATAACTTAGAACCCACCTGGGCCCTCCATATTCCACATGTTATTATATCATTTGAAGCTCATGCTCGATCACACTAACATAGGACCCACCCGCACTAAGCCTTTGAAAATGGATGGTGGGTGTAAGATCTTATGGCTCTGACAAAACCCATGAGAACTCACACCGACTGTGGATTCTATCCTTGTCATAAGCCTCCTTTGACAGTGGCCCCACATACTACATCCAAACAAGATGTGAGATTAATGGATGGCGCATGATCTGAAGGGGTAGGAATATTCCCTAAGATCATGTGCCTACCATAGATTAAAAACTTTCTCCATAGGCCCCACTGATGAGATCCCACTTAGCAACACACTGACCAATTAAAGAATACCAACTACACATACGTGTCACTCTGGACCCACTAAGAACATTAAATCGCCTGGGAGATCGGATGGCTGGTACCAAATCTGTAGGGCTTTGAAGATTCGATGCACTCTTATGCCAGCTGTCGATTGAAGAATCTCCCCACTTTTGACAACCCACTGACATGGAATAGAATCAATGGATGGTGCATGATCTTAAGGGGTAGGAATATTCCTTAAGATTATGCACCGACCATTGATTAAAAAGCCTTCACTGCAGGCTCACCTTACAAGGTCCAACTGACCACCATGCAGATGAATGAGAGAATGCCAACTTAGCATACCATGGCACACAAAAACTACCTAGCAATCAAACCCACCTAAAAACTACCACCTAAGAATAAAGTAACATTGACAGCTGGCATAAGATCTCGAAGGTCTGACAAATTCCATGAGAACTTACACCCATCGTCGATCTTCTGACAATGTCAGGGTCCACTGGCAAGTTCAAACTTAGTTTCCACTAACAAGACATCTAGTCATTCACCCGTGGACCAATCAGAAAGTGCCAAATTAACACATCTGGCATGTGGACCTATCTAAAGGAAAAGGTACATCATAAATGAAATCGATGGCCATCTTAAGTTCGCAAGGCTCTGACACATCTCATGAGAAGATACGCCCACCATCGGATGGAGATGCTGTCAGAGAGTTGGGCCTAGGAAAAATACAAAGCTGAACCATAGGAAATATTAAATTGGTGACTTAGGAAAAATTTAACCTTGTAGGGCGCTGAGAACCTAGGAAAATAAAGCAGTCGGGGAACTTAGGAAATATTAAAGGGGACCTACTGAGACATAAAACCTAACCATGAACTATAAAGTAAGTCATTTAAAAAGCACATGCGGATTAAGGTTTTAAGTGACCTGATAAATTAACATAAAAATAGAATAGGGCTAGGGCATTTTTTGAATTTTAAGACCCAACGGCTAGATTTTTGAAAGTTTTGCCTTAGGGTTTATGCCAGGGACCTGAAAAACAATGCAGAGACCAGGGGGAAAAACCTAGAGCTGTGAAATTTTTTGCACATGCTAACAGACCTAACACTATTATTCCTGATAAGAATCTTCCATGGCTCATTACCCCATAAGGCTTTTACCACCCACTTAGATGCAAGAGCAGATCCCTGTGTTTTAAGATCTTTTAATCCCAATCCTCCCTACCTTTCTCTTGGCAACACTAGGCCCATTAAACACAATGTTGATTCTTGTTCCCTTTGCCATCAGACCATAAGAAATCATGAAGAATCTTGTCAATCATATTTATTTGAGAACTTAAGAACAACCAAGCCAAAGCATAATATATATGATGAGCTGCCAATACTTTTTGTACAACCTGGAATCTTCTTGCAATATAAAGTGAGTGTGTTTGCCACTTAACATGCTTTCTACTAATCTTATTATAGATCCATTCCCACATGTTATTCAGATTAGGTTCAACTAAAAAAGGAATCCCCAGATATCTTACTACCTCATTAGGCCTAGCCTAGCTCCATCCCTTGCTTACTAACCAATCTAGAGGATCTTGTTGCCATCCTAAAACTATGGACTTAGATGGAGCTGTTTTGGATCTAGAAGCCTTACAAAAGAGATCCAATCTCCTAATGGCATTGCAAAATTTTCCTCATTTAAAACTAGGAATAGAGATGTATCATCAGCAAACTAAACATTGACCAACTCATCTAGGTTTGGAAGAGATATCCCTTTAACTAGATGCCCTAATTCTGAAGCCCTTAAAATATAGTACATAGCATCTGGAGCAATAACAAATAGTAAAGGAGCAATCGGGCATCCTTGTCTAATAGACCTTTGGAGCCTGATAGGTTCTGATAGATTACCATTAACATCAACAATAGTAGAAGCCTTATTAAATAGGATATTAATCCATTCACAATACTTATTTGGGAACCCAAAATCCTTGAGCATACCAAGAATGAAACACCATTCTATTCTATCATATTCTTTTTCAAAATCTAATAGGACCATAGCCACCTCCTGCCCATTCTCTTTTGCCCAGTGCATTGCCTCCCAATTTGTAATTAGATTTTCCAGTATATATCTACCTTGGATAAACCCAATTTGAGTCTGTGAAATAAATTTATTTAATAATGGAGAAATTATCCTAGCTAAGGCTTTAGCCAATATTTTATATGAAAGATTCAATAAAGTAATCGGCCTCTAGTTTTTAACCAGTGTTTTATCTCCAGTCTTTGGAAGAAGCTTAATGACTCCTTTATTTATATCTTCTCCCAAGGATCCTTTAGCAAATGATTCCTCATATACACTTAAAAGTTCTGCACTTATCCAATTTTTATTCTTTTTATAAAATTCTTCTGGTAAGCTATCTATTCCAGGAGATTTACCATTAGAGAAAGAATCAATAGCAGCATCAATTTCTTCTATCGAAAGTCCTTTACCTAGAGACTCATGTTCTACTGTAGATACTTTCATAGGAATAAGCCTAAGGCAATCTTTCATAGTTGACTGCTCCTCACTCCCCATCTTCAAAGAGAACAAACCTTTATAAAACTGATAAAAGGCTATTTGAATATCTTCTGGCTCCTTAGAACTTCTACCATCCAATTGAATCTCCTCAATCAACTCCCTTCTATGCTTAGCCTTAATAATCTTAAAGAAATATCCTGACCCCTTATCACCTTCATTTATCCAATTCATCCCAGCTCTAATTTTTTGACCTTGAATTTTATACCTCTGAATAATATTAAGGTTATGTTTGATATTCACAAGTTGGGCTTCTAACATTTCATTATTCCCTCTAGTTTGCAAGTTTTTTTCAATACTATTAAGTTTATACTACCAGTAAGCTTATTCTTTGTTCCTATCAATAGCCTGTTTCTTCCCTATTACTTGACATAAGTTTTTCCAAGTATCAACCCTCAAATTCCACAACTTTATGGCATCTAAGAGAGGATTTCTCAAACTAGTAAGATTTGAGACCGTCTAAATAGCCTCAAGGTTATCTATGTCATCCAAAAGAGAAATGTTTAGTTTGAAGGTATTTTCTTTTCTCTTCCTCCCCTCTTTACTCCTAACTCCTTCAAAAAGGCAACAAGTGTAAATGGGAGAATGATCAGAGAGTGAAGCCGGGTAGACTTGAACAGGAGCATGGTGATGATCTTGTTTGAAGAACACTGAATCCGCTTCCCCATACACTCTATCAAGTCTACAGTACACTCTTTATTTTCCTCTTTGATTATTACACTAGGTGAACTAGATATCAGGGAATTTCCCATGCATATTTTCCAAAGGATCAATCAGGTTAAATTTTCTTTTAAATTTATGCCAAAAAAATAGCTCATTTCCTTTCCATGAGTGGGCCAAACCTCCTGATTTATTAGCACTATGTTCTACCATATTAAAATCACCAACAAATATCCAATGAATTTTAGGAAGATTAGAACAACACCAGTCCCATAATTTCACTCTCTCTCTATAATTATTAGAAGCGTACACATTACATATACCATAAATTGTCTCATCCCTCTTCAATGAAACCCATAAAATTCTCTGACAAGGTGAACATCCATGTTCTACAATATGACTTTCCCATTTAGGATTAATCAGAATAGCCACACCCCCTTTTCCTCTTTCATGATTGGAATGAAACCCGACTGCTTTGTCCCATAAGAACTTCAGAATGGAATGAGCTCGAAACCCTACAATTTTAATTTCTTGCAAACAAATAATATCTTTAACTTCTAGTCTATTACACCATCTCCTAACTAGATATTTTCTATCGAGCATTTCTAACCCCTGAACATTCCAACTATGAATGTGAAGCATCATCATAATTTGGGGGGAGATTTGGAATTCTTACACAACTTGTTAAAACAATCTGGCAACTTCTTCCTACCTCTTCCCCCATTGGGGAAGAGCATTCCTTTCTGCAGTCTTCCTTTTTTTCCTCCCAACTTCAGTGAATTGATTATCATATTCTGAATTGACCAAAACCAGGGTTCTAGGTGAGGCATCTAAAACTTCCGACTGGGGGAGCAACATCTTGTTATCAGAATGTATTTTACAAGTTCTTTCCCTAATGGTAGCAAGGGCAAGCTGTTGGGCATTCAAGGTTGGAATCAAAACCCTATCTCAAGGAATCTCTAAAGCAACATCTACTAGCAGGGGGAAAGCTATGGGAGTGGAAGAGACCTCTAGTGCATTACATATAGTAGGGAACACTTCAAACTCCTCTTCAAACAGAGGATTAGAAAGAGAAATAAATTTATTAGAAGCCAATGTATCAACAGAGTCTGAGACCCTTGGTTGAACTTTAGGATTACTATTAACATCCCCATTCACCATTAACATTCTCAATATGTGTAGTACCAACATTCTTCTCACCCACTACTGGGTTTGAAACATTATTCTCATTATTCACATTACCATTTTTATTGACCACATTAAATTTCTCTTTTTGCAAATTCCTTAGGGCTCGACAATCTTTCTTTGTATGGTGATTGCATCTACAGTGAAAGCAAGCACTAAGGTTATCTAATAGAGAAATATCTCAACAAAATGTTACCCCATCAAATTCTAAGGATATTTTATCTAGAAAATCCACCTCGAGGGCCAAAGCAACAAGAACCCATGCATGTAGATGCAGCATGGAGAAGAGATTTTGGAATGTTGGTAGGCGATGTTCAGGGCATACCCGTGGTCCTCTAAAATGAAATGGTTGCTCATGCCCCTCCAAAATAGGTAGAGATTAAAAGCCTAAATGTGGAATTTTGGTCTTTCATACCGCAAATTCTTAAACCTTTAGGGTCAATGCTTCAAATTGAACAATTTCCACTCTGATTATCCAAAAATGGATAGTTAAAATATACACTAGTAATAACAATAGAACATAAACACAACAAGATAATGCTCAAATAGAATTTCAATCAACATGCCCGGTTGTAAGGTCTTCTAGGTTAGGGCCAAATACAAACAATTACAACAGTAATTCTATAATCCTCTAGCTACTCCAGCTCTGTGATACATCAGTAACTCATGGAAACACTAAGGTAGATCTAAACTTGAGCTCACAAGCCACCAAGAAATCTCCTTGTCTCCAAGCATGCAACCACTAGCTCTGCTATTAAAAATATAAGACAAATTTGATTTGTAAGATCTCATAGGATCCAATTACTAACTCCCTTTTCTCCTTACTGACTCCTAAACAACTACCCAAACCTTGCTTAAATAGATTTCTTCAACCTTAAGTCGACAAGAGGAAATAATTAAATCTTAAGATAAGTTTTCTCCTAAAACAAAAAAATATTAAATGCAACAACAGTCATCTCTCAAATAGCCTTACAAAAAATTAATTCTCTATGTTGGCCTCAAGATCCAGATAAAAGAATACAACACAAGATACCAACATTAAATGCATCAATTCAGCCAACCAAATCTCCAAGAACCCCAGTCGGTAATCCAACATGACCGAGCACTAGTTAAATAACTGAGCCATCTATATATCACTGAGCAAGCATGTCGGTCGAGCATCACAATCATTGCTGAGTAGAGGTTCTACCGAGCCCTAGAAGTTTATCAAGTTTCCCTTCAACGACTAAGACCCTTCAATGACTGAGATCCTCGGTCAAAGCTGCAATTGGAGTATCACAAAAATACTCCAACATACAGGATGCAAACTACCCTAGGATGCTCCTACATCAAAATATTACAGGGAAATCTTGAAGATGATGAAGATAGTAAAGCTTTATGGAGAAATATTATGAAGTCAAAGGTTTGATGCAGAAGAAATTGCACATGTAGTTATCCCCAAGAAAAGTATCACAGGGTGTGGAAAGGTATACACTCAGATGATGTAGATCTTATTGCACCAAGGCCAACATAAGAGCCTATACATATATCTGACATTGAGAAGCTAGATCATGAGACATGTTGAGAATACTTCTATCCGGTTGGCTATACCAAAGAAGAGAAAACATGATACTCCTGAGTCCCTAGTTATAAATGGGAATGACGAAGTGATAACTGAAGACAATACTAAAGGAGTTCTTGATGACAAGGCAAAAAGATGATGAAGATATTACTATTACTATTGCTGAGTGTCATGCCCACAATTTAACAAGAAAAAAAATATTTTTTTTAAAGTTATTGATTTATGTTAAAAGTTTAAGTTAGTCATGCCGAATGGTTGAAAAATTGAGTGAGGATAGTTTAACATTCATTTGCGGGGAATCATGATGGGGGGTTTAGAACTCGCCAACATACCTTGCATGGATAAACACATATCTAGGTTATATCATTTAGTAAGATGTGATCTTATTTTAAATATTTAAATATTTAATTCAAAAACTACAATAAAAATCATTAGGTTGACTTAAAATAAAATCTTCCTTTTTACCATCTAGCACTCAAATTAGAAAAATTTTCATTTAATTAACTTAAAACTTAGCATCATAATCCTTTGATTTAGCCCTTATTCAGATGTAATTAATAATTAATGTTAATTTACTGTCCAAATAATCTAACTAGATTTCCCTTAAAGACGTGACTTATTTACCTTTCATCTCCATAATTAGATTTAAGGAGACTTAGTTAACATATTAAATCAATGAATTATTATCATAGAGAAAATTTCAACCACATTAAAATAAATCTAAATATGATTATAATATCTACAACAATATCTACTAATGACTTAATTAAAATAACTTACTAATATTATTCATTAATAATAATTTATTAATTTTTTTTAAAAAAAAAAACTTCATGATAATTTTTTTCCTACAACATCATTACCCAATTAAAATATACACTTTTAAGAAATATAAACCCCTTTAACATTTTAATTTAATAAGATAATTTTCCAAAACTGATAATAAATCAACTAGTTAAAAGGACAGGGAAAATGACTTTCAAATGCAGGATGCTTTTCACTCTAACCCTAATTTAGAATTAGGGTTAGGGTGAAATAGGCATCTCCCAGAAAGAAGTCCATTTGTTCTTCTTCCTCCTGCTTTCTCTCCTCCATTCACCCCAAAACCCTAAGGAAGGTCTTTTTGCATAATTTATCCATGTTGTGCACATATGGAACTTGGAATAGAGGCATCAAGAAAAAGGGAAGAAATATCCACAAAAGGAAAACATGCCCATGGATTTATGAGCATACGTATATACACACTAAGTGTATATACATATACTCATCTATCAATGTATATATACCTTGAAAAAAAATCTGAAATACACATGGTATAAACCCATTTCTTTTTGTTTTGATGCAATAGTTCTTCATTCAACAAACATGATATCTTTGGTTGTATTTTCATTTTTTAAGTTCTATTACCTCTTTTTGTTTAAAAAAAATAAAATAAAAATTTTATGGGGTAATGGAGGAGCCGAAGCCTGCCCCCCCAAACTCCTTGCCCCTAGGCATGCTGAGGCTGTGACCATAAGTCACAACATGTCGTGGTAGCTGTGGCATGCCATAGTCACGACACGTTGTGGTTGTGGCATGCCATAGTCCCAGGTATGCCACAACTGTGGGCATTTCACAGTCGTGACCATCCTGCGACTGTGGGCTTACCAACAACCCCTTCCTCAAGGAATGCCCTAGTTTTTTTTTAATAT